>CM042332.1:23648277-23655777 GCA_023566125.1 Zingel zingel | reverse complement strand
ATAAAGACCAATTAGGGAGAGATTTGTAAGCTTGTTGTAAAATTGAGTTTACATCGGGATACATACACCAAATGGCAACAGTGATCAGAACCCCTGATCCTGAATCTAGTTGTTTACATATTTAAATTGCAGTTAGCAAGCAACTGCTAACCAACGCCGTCTTCAGACATACACCACATAACAGTAATCTGATGCCGATTTAACATTTAGGTCTCATGTCTGCATAAACACCAAGTCACTTGTACGTAGAAATCACAACAGCAATCTGACCAGGTTGGACCTTGTAACATTTCTGTCACTTTTAAATTGCACTTTCAAAGAACTGGAGGTGGTCACCGGGTGCTGCACTAAAGGCTGCCCCTGCTTTTATGTATAGGATGGTTAAATGCAGAGAACACATTTTGTTTCAACATATGTTAGTGCTGAGAAATGACAATAAAGGAATCCTATCATTCTCTGCTTGTGCAATGCACTGATGGACTTTGTAAAATAGGCAGCAGAAATCGCTCACTAATAACATTAAATGATGAAACTGATGAGAAAATGTATTAATGTAGAGGATTCACTTTGATGGAAAAATAGAGTTTAAAAGATATCAGTCATGCAGCTTTTAAAACACTCTTCTCCCTCCATAGCATTACTTTTTAAACTCAGTGCAGTTCTTTGACCTACTACTAAATGCAAAATATCACCCTAGCATTGTGGCTCTTTCCGTAAATGTCCTGTCATGTCTGAATGAAGCTTTAAGGAACATTAACAGACACATGTCTGAAAAAGTTATTACTTTCAGATAGATAAAGCTATGAAGATGTGTGAAGAGGGCAGTATCAACCACTGTGGTAGACACTTTCTGAAGCCTCTTCCAAATAAAAGCCTTCCAGTTTCTTGTTTTGAAGGTGGAAGGCTTTTGATGTGAAGCAGCTGCAAAGGGTGTGTTTGCATTAGCATTAAGTTCATTATAACTCCGTCAACACAGAAAAGGAGTGTCAATGCTTGAAACAACATGGCTGCGAGTGTTTGATGAAAGTAACTATATACAGTGAGGAAAATAAGTATTTGAACACCCTGCTATTTTCCAAGTTCTCCCACTTGGAAATCATGGAGGGGTCTGAAATTGTCATCGTAGGTGCATGTCCACTGTGAGAGACATAATCTAAAAACAAAAATCCAGAAATCACATGTATGATTTTGTAACTATTTATTTGTATGATACAGCTGCAAATAAGTATTTGAACACCTGTCTATCAGCTAGAATTCTGACCCTCAAAGACCTGTTAGTCTGCCTTTAAAATGTCCACCTCCACTCCATTTATTATCCTAAATTAGATGCACCTGTTTGTATGGGGTGGACATGTGTCTTTATGCAGCTAACGACCTCAATCAGTAAGAATCCAACTACTAACATGGCGAAGACCAAAGCGCTGTCCAAAGACACTAGAGACAAAACTGTACACCTCCACAAGGCTGGAAAGGGCTACGGGGAAATTGCCAAGCAGCTTGGTGAAAAAAGGTCCACTGTTGGAGCAATCATTAGAAAATGGAAGAAGTTAAACATGACTGTCAATCTCCCTCGGACTGGGGCTCCATGCAAGATCTCACCTCGTGGGGTCTCAATGATCCTAAGAAAGGTGAGAAATCAGCCCAGGACTACACGGGAGGAGTTGGTCAATGACCTGACCTGGGACCACCGTTTCCAAGGTTACTGTTGGTAATACACGGCACGGAAGGTTCCCCTGCTTAAACCAGCACATGTCAAGGCCCGTCTTAAGTTTGCCAATGACCATTTGGATGATCCAGAGGAGTCATGGGAGAAAGTAATGTGGTCAGATGAGACCAAAATAGAACTTTTTGGTCATAATTCCACTAACCGTGTTTGGAGGAAGAAGAATGATGAGTACCATCCCAAGAACACCATCCCTACTGTGAAGCATGGGGGTGGTAGCATCATGCTTTGGGGGTGTTGTTCTGCACATGGGACAAGGCGACTGCACTGTATTAAGGAGAGGATGACCGGGGCCATGTATTGCGAGATTTTGGGGAACAACCTCCTTCCCTCAGTTAGAGCATTGAAGATGGGTCGAGGCTGGGTCTTCCAACATGACAATGACCTGAAGCACACAGCCAGGATAACCAAGGAGTGGCTCTGTAAGAAGCATATCATGGTTCTGGCGTGGCCTAGCCAGTCTCCAGACCTAAACCCAATAGAGAATCTTTGGAGGGAGCTCAAACTCCGTGTTTCTCAGCGACAGCCCAGAAACCTGACTGATCTAGAGAAGATCTGTGTGGAGGAGTGGGCCAAACTCCCTCCTGCAGTGTGTGCAAACCTGGTGAAAAACTACAGGAAACGTTTGACCTCTGTAATTGCAAACAAAGGCTACTGTACCAAATATTAACATTGATTTTCTCAGGTGTTCAAATACTTATTTGCAGCTGTATCATACAAATAAATAGTTAAAAAATCATACATTGTGATTTCTGGATTTTTTTTTTTTTTTAGATTATGTCTCTCACAGTGGACATGCACCTACGATGACAATTTCAGACCCCTCCATGATCTCCAAGTGGGAGAACCTGTAAAATAGCAGGGTGTTCAAATACTTATTTTCCTCACTGTATAAATCTTGTTATCTGAAGTGTCTTTGAGTATTTAGAAAAGCACTCTATGGAGGAAAGTAAGAACAGGAAGCTAGGATTGAAACTAACTCCAAACAACATCAGCTACTCAGCACTAAACACAATGGGTCTCAAAATATAGTGCTCACTTCTCTGCATGACCATAAATATTCAGCCAATTAGTTCACTATTAGATTTACGCAGCTTGGTTGTCATAATATTGCAGGTTAGTGCAGTTTCCACTTGTTAGGATGTCCCTTACAATTTCTGCCATTAGTATAGTTGTCATTGTTTACTGGTAGGTTGTTTAAAATATTAATTTGAGCTCACAGATATCACGTCAGCTGTTACACTCACACAGCTTTGTATGACAATCACTACAGTATGTTGTTACCTTGTGTCTTGCCTCTTCTGTTCTGCTGTGACCTTGTTTGAGTGTGTTTTATTCACCTGATGAGTCCCTTTGAAACCTTCTTTTATGATTTTGTTCATTATTCTCTTTCCTCAGAGCCTCCGCACCCCATCGCCCCTCCCCAGCTGCTAGGTGTCGGCCCTACATATCTGCTGATTCAGCTGAATGCTAACTCCATATTTGGAGATGGACCTATTATACTGAAAGAGGTATGTTCAGTAAGAGACATTGTATAGTTAAGCAATAAATGACCATGACAATTAGCATTTATCCTTTCACAGGAAAGCAGGAAAATAGACTGACTTATGGGTGACATATGTCAATGGAATAGTTCAACAGTTTGGGAAATGTGCTTTCTTGCTGAGAGTTAGACGAGACGTTCGATACCACTTGTGTCTGTACGCTAAATTTTAGGTGGAGCTAGCAGGCAGTTAGCTTAGTGTAAACACTTAAAGTAGGTGGAAACAGCTACCCTGGCTCTGTCCAAAGCTAATTTATTTACAGATTAAACAAATGAGATATATGATGCTTAATGACATGAGCATATTGATCAGTCAAATGTATAGGCGCTGGTAGATTTTTAAAACTTTGAACAGAGCTAATCTAGCTGTTTCCCCCGTTTCCATTCTTTATGCTAAGCTAGGCTAATTATCTCCATGGGGTAGCTTCACATTTATTATAAAGACACGAGAGTGATATTCTTCTCGTCTTACACTCGCTATTTCCTATTTCAAACAATTTCTTTAAATAGCGGTATAAGTGTTCATTTTGAATTATTTATGTGTTTGAATGTATTCATATTTTAGTGAAATGATTTGTGATTGAGTGCGAGTGTATTTATCGGGTGTTTTATAATGACCCATTTTAAAGGAATGGTTCAACATTTTGGCAAATGCATTTATTTACTTTGTGGCAGAGAGTAGGATGATCATTTACTATACAGTAAACATGAAGCTACCGTAGCCACTTAGCTTTTCTATTTTATTCTTGTCTTTTATCTAGTGGTATTTTTGAACAGATAACAGAAAGAGAGAGAGAGAATTTCTCCAACGTGGGTGTGACATAGATTTTATGTTTACTGTTTAGGATTTTGCAAAGTTTGCCTGATTAAACTAAGCCTTATAGCGACGGCTATATTGTAGGTAAAGAGAAGTACTTCCACTCTTGTTATGGGTAACATGAGTACAAAGTCACATGTTCCTGCGGGGCCCGTGGTGGATGAGATGGTAAAGAAATATGGTCCTGTCTGTTTTGAATTTTTTTTTTTAATAGTTTTTAATGGCTCTTTAATGTTTTATGTAAAGCACTTTGAATTGCCCTGTTGCTGAAATGTGCTATACAAATAAAGTTGCCTTGCCTTGCCTTTCTTGGCCGGGGCCAGCAACTTTCTGCTGACCTGATCAGATGCAAAAAAAAAAATCATCAGGAACTATTAACTAAATATCAAACTATTCCTTTACCATAGATAATTAATTTTATTTCCCACTCAATATAATCTGAAAGCTAATGATATTTTTTGATTGATACCATGCATATATTCTGATTAATACTGACTCACATAACTATAATATGAAATACTTGATTTTTCTCCTTTTAGGTTGAGTACCGCATGACAACAGGCAGCTGGACGGAGACTCACGCCGTGAACTCTCCCAGCTATAAGTTATTTCATCTTGACCCAGACACAGAGTATGAGATCAGAGTGTTACTCACCAGACCAGGAGAGGGAGGGACAGGCAAATCTGGACCACCTCTCATTACCCGGACCAAATGTGCAGGTAGGACATAGACGCATACATACTGTATTTGACTGTGTTAGTATCAACTAGTATAAACAAATCAGTTTTGTGATCACTATAAGGAAAACAACCATCCAGAAGCGCAAAAATAAATTGAACACTGTTTAAATCACTTATAATCATAAGTTCTTAAAAGTTTACCTTGAAACAACCTTATATTTACACTTTTTCCTCACACTGTTTATTACAATGACTTCAATAAATCATTGATCATAAACATGTATGTCCTAAAATATGATAAATTGCATTCTGCAAGAAAAAGGTGGGTACCTTGATTTTGGCCGGGTCTGCTTGTGCACACAGTTTTTTTTGCCCGTCTGATTATCTATCGATCTTTCCATCTACTGTTGTTCTTTTTTGTCTTGGTATCTATATTTTAGTTGGTAGAGTGATATGTATACTATGAGCAGGCAGGGAGAAGGGAGGAGAGGTGTAGCGAGGGATAGAATTGGAAAATAAAGGAGGAGAGAGCCTGAGTCAGTCCATGGTTGCCCAGTGATCTGAGAGAAAGAGTGATTAAAATACTGGAGGCTCTCTCCACCTTTCTCACTTTTATCTGGATTTTTCTTTTCTTCTCTCACTGTATTCCTGCTTTCTCACTGCCACTCCTCTTCTATATATCTCTCTTTCCGCTTTGTTCCTTGTCGCTGCCTTTCCCACTTTTCTCATTGCCTCTCTCTCTCCCCATCTCGCTCTCTCTCTGTGGATCAATAGACGGAGGGCAGAAACACTGTCTGACATTTGTAGAAATAAACGACTGAAATATTAACACAGCCAGCCTGAGGGAGAGAGACGGAGCGAGCGAGAGAGGGTTGATGTGCGAGAGAAAGAGACAGAATGAAAAGCAGTGAGCTTGAATGAGAAACAGAATCAAGGAGTGATTGTGAGATGATGAAAAACAATAAGGCTGGAAAAGAAAGAGAGGAGAAAATAGAAGTGGTGACGAGAGAGAGCGCGAGAGAATGATGAAACTGGAGAATGAAAATGAAAGAGATGAAAACTCATAAGCACGGGGCCTGACTGATGTCTGCCAGTGTGTGTGTGTGTGTGTGTGTGTGTGTGTGTGTGTGTGTGTGTGTGTGTGTGTGTGTGTGTGTGTGTGTGTGTGTGTGTGTGAGTGAATCTGTATATGTGTGTGTTTATTGACAGAGAAGGAAGTCATAGACTTGTTCAGGCGACTCATGTATTGAACAGTTTCCTGTTAGACAGGAAAAGGAAATTAATCTTCCTCTCCTCACTCACGCAGGAACACATTGGAGTTAAAGATGATAACACATTGTAATCCACATAATGTGATATGAGATATTAAAAACATTGATATCAGAAAAATATGGTTATGAATTTACAGAATTGCATCAAATCATTCTATATATCTGAATCATTTTTGTCTACTGACTAGAAAGTAAAGAGAACAACATCTTCAATCTTCCATGCTCTTTAGAGGGATTTCCAATCTAATGCATTTCAGAAACTAGCACTGCAGCACATGTTGTAATGAACAAGTTATCTAGTTTTATGTTCAGTTTAAAAATATATTTGTAAAGGAAATGCAAACATGATGCTAATAGGGCGAACCTACTGCACTGAATATTAATTTCTTGAAACAATGCAAAAAAAATAAGCATCTCCCCACATGTACTTAGAAAAGATAGCTCTTTAAAAAATAACAAGTTGAATAATCTCACTCTGCTCGGAAGTTGTAATATTAAGTGTGGCCACTTCACCAAAATTGCCTTACAGGCAAGCGCTGGTTGCCTAGCAACTTCATAGTGACAACAACCAGCCAAGAAATAGTCCAGCATATAAAATCCCACAAAACCAAAATTTGACGTTTTTACAGATTAACGAAACAAGATGTAATAAATGAATTGGTGAGCTTGTAGGCATATTTTGTCATATTTGCTCAGAGCCAGCTCAGCTGTTTCCCCCTGTTTCCAGCCTTATTCTCAGCTAAGCTAACCACCTCTAGCTTCATATCTCATATAACCATCAACAAGAAAGTGAGTCGATCACATTTCCAAACACGTCAAACTATTCCTTTAATATAAAAATGTTCAACCTCATTTTTAGTCAGGTAAATCCATAGAAATAGAATGAGAGTAGAATGGACATTCCCATTCAAAGCAACATAGCAGGATGGTATTTTTGTATAAACCAACTTGTGGCAAGTTTCAGACTCACTGAGGTGAGGTGTTGTGCATGGAGAGGCATATTTTTTTGTCCATAGCGTTGCTACCAGAGAAGAATTGAGGTAACCTGACGCGACAGATGGTTTCTTACAATAACTGAGAAGAATTGAGGATGGCTGAATTTAGAAAAATAACCCAGGCGTAGCGTTAATGGTAGGCCAAAACCGTTTTCTCAAACTAGAGAGTGAGGAGTAAGACAAACTTCACGGCCCCACTGACATGTGCTGTCACCATAACTAACAACAATCACCATTTTCTCTTGAACTAGTCAAAGGACCACGACAAACAGTTCAATGACCGTTCTACTCTTATTTTATTTCTATGGGTAAATGGTTTTCCTGTGTCACACAGTGTAAAAAGACAGAGACTACTTCCTCTCCTATCTACCTATTCTTACCTGCCTTTCTCCTATTGTTTTCAGTGAGACTAAGGTAATTTAAACTCACACACACACACACACACACACACACACACACACACACACACA
>CM042332.1:23473277-23645777 GCA_023566125.1 Zingel zingel | reverse complement strand
AGAAATGCACAGAGAAAATGAAAGTGAATACCGGAGTTTCATTTGTCTTTCTCATGACAGTGGAAGGATTACCAAGAACTAATTGGACAGATTAACTTGGATTTAGCTGCATCTCCTGTCAACCTTTTCTATTTCCCTCCCTCATATCCTCTCTCTCCCCTTTCCTTACCTCTTCTCTGCTTTTCTTAAAGCTTCTGTCTCCTGCTCTGTGGTCTTTTTACTGTATATTTATTGGCCATTTCTAATGCTTCATTTAAATTTTTTTTTTTCTCTCGCCCTGAACGTAGTTCTATTTCATTTAGTTTAATTTCCTTTCCATTTGTTTTCCATTCTTTAATTCCAACCTCTGGATTCAGCTGATATGAAGCTTGCCGTCCTTGGTGTTATTGTTGGTGTTTATTGGTATTGTTGTTGTTTTCAAAGCTCCATCTGTGGAGAACAAAGCCTTTTAGTTCCAACATGAATCCAGCCGTTTGTATGTCTACCGGAGGAGGGGAAAGGGACAAGGCAGCCTCTGTGGTTTACCGTTGGACCTGCTCCCGCTTGACTCTGGCCATGTTCCAAACTAGTTATCGTCTCTCCCCGTTCCTCCTCTCTGCCTCTTTCTTTCCCTCTTTCTCTCTGTTTCCTTTATCTGTCACTCCCTCCCTCCAGCCCCAGTTTCATTTTTTCATGCATTGCTTTGTTTTTACACTCTTCTTTATTCATTTTCTATGTTGCTGTCTTTGCCCTCCTCTTTTTTGTTCCTTCTTCTATTTGTTCATATTCTCTTACTGTCTCTCCTCCTACCCTCTTTTACTTATTACAGTAAATGGACAAGAGAGCAATGAATTGTGGGTCAGGAAGGGAATGGGGTTTTGAATGTGTGTGTGTGTGTGTGTGTGTGTGTGTGTGTGTGTGTGTGTGTGTGTGTGTGTGTGTGTGTGTGTGTGTGTGTGTGTGTGTGTGTGTGAGAATGTGTGTGTGTGTGTGAATGTGTGTGTGTGTGTGTGTGTGTGTGTGCTAGTCATATATTTAGTTTTAATTCCATGTTGAAGACTGTGAAGCAGTTTTAGCATCAAGAGACCCTGAAATCAATACAATTTATTACACTGCTGTGTGTCCGTGTGTCCGTGTCCTAATAGCCAGCTTTATCGTCATGATGACAAATATTGATTTAAACAGGGAGACAGAGAGGAAAAGACCTAGACGAAGAAGACAGAAATAGAGGGAGACAGGCAGTAGGTCTCCATCTCACTCTATTTAAATGTCAACCATCCAATAACAGGTTGAAGCAAAAATGAAATGTTCTGACCCTTCAGCTATTAACACACACACACACACACACACACACACACACACACACACACACACACACACACACACACACACACACACACACACACACACACACACACACTCTCTCTCACATGTCTGTATGTCTCTTTATTAGTGAGCTATTTACGTCTAAATTACTTAGCCAACATCAACATCTTTGTGTGTGTGTGTGCGTGTTTTACTATATTCGTGGGGTCCAAAAACTGGGGGTATACAGTATACTTTTGGGGCCCAAAATGCTGGACCCCACAAGGTTAAAGGGCTGTTTGAGGGTTAAGACTTTGTTTTAGGTTTAGAATTAGGTTATGGTTAGGGTGAGGGTATGGGCTAAGGTTAGGCATTTAGTTGTGATGGTTAAGGTTAGGGTAAGGGGCTAGGGAATGCATTATATCAATGACGGGTCCCCACAAAGATAGTGAAACAAACGTGTGTGTGTGTGTGTGTGTGTGTGTGTGTGTGTGTGTGTGTGTGTGTGTGTGTGTAAGACAGTGGTTTGTCCTTCACTATGCATTCTTATTATGAGAAGTTTTATTGAGATGCACACATATACACACACACACATACACACAAACACACACCTATACATGCTCTGCCCAGATTTAATCATGAATCTGTCACAACCTGCGTGCATGTGTATGTGTGTATTTCGGTAATCGAGTGCGTGAGTGTCTGTGCCTGTAAATTTCTGTGTGTGCGTGTGTGTGTGTGAGTGACAGGCAGATAATGGGTTGTCAGAAAAAACGACAAGTTTGTGTCCTTGTGTTGTCTCCTCTGAGAGAGGAAGACCCAGAGAAAAAAAGAGAGCGAGACAAGGAAGGGTTGGGGAGAGACTTTTGTCTCTATTTAAGGTGAGCTGTTTTTATTAAAGTTAGGAACCAGGTAGGTTACAGAGAGAAGAGGAGGGAACATCATCTGGTGATAAAAATGACCATCACTGTGAATGAAGTCAACTTTATGACAAGGAACAATAAACTAAACTTTTAATTAAATTTGTTCTGATGTGTTCAGAGCCAATCTTAACCAAGGCATATTTGTAATTGGCTGTAGTGAGGCTGACCAAACAAAAATTGTTTTGTCATGATAACCTATTGCGCTTTCAGCTGTCAAAAATATCATATATCATCCAGTGTTAACTAAAACAAAACTTTACTAAACCTTTCTACACAACAGTGGTGGACTGTAACTAAGTACATTCACTCAAGTACTGTACAAATTTAAGGTACTCTTACCACTCTACCTGAGTATTTTAATTTCATGTTACTTTTCTACTTTCACTCCACCAGATCTCAGAGGGAAATATTGTACTTTTTACTTTACTTCTTTTAGTGTTTTAGTTACTGTTGCAGATCAATATTTTACACACAAAACCTATGGCCAGCCATTATTAATGGAAAATGCTACTTACACATTAATTGATTAGGATTAATAATTTGGTAATATGCTATCAAATATTATCACACTCCCAGGGGTCATGTCACTTTAATTTTACAGATAACAAGTATGTACTTTAACTTAAGTAATATTTAAAGTAGTATTTTGGGTCTGAATACTTCTTCCATCACTACTTCTCTAGTAAAAAATGATGTACCAGTATCAGACACATGCAGAAGAACACACATCAACTCAAACTCACCAATCTTCATTCGGACTTCATTAAGTATTTCAAAAAGACTAGTAGAAAGCTACATGTTTGTGTTCTATTTCCATTTTTGAGTGATATCTGCTCTAGTTAGAGAGGTGGTTTCCTTACCCAGAGAAATAACTCTTCTACAACAATTTGTAGCGTCTAAAGATGATAGCTTTTCTACAGAAAACGTCAGCTCTTCCATGTATATATCTCCATCTTTATTGTTGATTTGGCTGGAGAAGCGCAAGTTGGTAAACATTCATGAGAATGTAATGCCTGATATATAGTGGAGTATGAGCAGGCAGGAAGCAGATGAGAAAAGGTTTGGTTTTGGTTTTGCGGTCTTGCCTGTGCGTGCGTGCGTGCGTGTGTGTGTGGGTGGGTGGGTTCTGGGGGTTATTGATCCAGTTAAATGAGCCAGTTAAAGTAATTAAAGCCCTGGGCAGGCTTGAGAGAAGGTAGATTATATTGACAATAACCGTTCTGAATTCACATAAAAGATGGAAAGCAAAGACGTGCCTTGTAGAAGTTACTGCATTTGAGAAATGGTTGAATGGCAGCGAGGAGCAGAAAAAATCTTCGTAAACAACCCTTGTTTTATCTTGGGGAAAATGATGATTCAGTGCTCTTGCTCTTTTTTTTTTGGCAACACAAAGTACATTTGCCTCTTACAGTGCACCAGGCATATTTATGATCAGAATGCTACAGTCTAACACAGTTCATGTGTCAGTAATCTGTTGGGTCACTGAGAAAACTCGTGATATTCTTTCCTTGTTCTCCTCTGTTTCTCTGTAGAACCTATGCGGACTCCTAAGAGGCTAAAGATTGCTGAGACCAGGTCTCGTCTGATAGCGGTGGACTGGGAGTCGCTGGGTTACAACATCACTCGCTGTCACACCTTTAACGTCACCATCTGCTACCGTTACACGACTGCCAATAACCGCAGCAAAGACGAATGCTTGGACATGGACCCTAAAGGTAATACTCAGTTTAACTGTTAATACAGCCTTTGTTACCATTACTTATACTGCTGTTTTCGCTGTTATACATTGCATATGACAATATAAAGGAATGCAGTATTACATTTGTAAAGGCTGCATTATGGGTATGTTTCTTAAAGCAAATAATAAGTTAATAAAATACTAATACAAATGTAGCTAGTAAAGAACTGTCTGGTTGATAAGCCAACTCCTTATATAATTTCTGAAATACTGTACTTCATAATAAGAAGATACAGTACATGTCATTGAGGAGTGCAGCGACCAACAAGACCAACAACCAATCAAATAATATGAGAAAAAGATCAGCAGACTCAATAGAACAATAATCGTTAGTTGCAGCACTAGATGCACTAAAATTATATACATTATTATTTTACAATATTATGTTTTTTTTCTTCTCAGCACCACGCCACTTGGTGGGAAACCTGCCACCCTACACCAATGTCAGCCTGAGGATGATTCTGACCAATCCAGAGGGACGGAAAGAGAGTGACGAGACCGTCATACAAACTGATGAAGATGGTGCGATAAACAAAGCACACTTTATTTTTTTATCGATGTATTTATTTTCTCATTTAAACAAATATTTATATTTAATTTATTGTGTATATGTTAACTTTTGAAAAAAGAGTAAAAAGTAAACACTTCTAATGCTCTGAGCTTATTAACAGGTACTTTGACATCTTAGGTGACACAACAGGCCGCTGTTGGGAAGTATAACAAATTAAAAAGCACAAAGACAATCCTGACTAGTGCTAGGATATTGTAAATTAACAAGAAATGTCACATTCTACCTTTGTTACTGATATTTTTGGAGAAAGCCACATTTAATTAAGAAAACTCTTGAGCTATTACTTTGGGTACACTTCAACTTGGTTCAGGAAAGTCACAATAAATTCCTGTTGTTGGTATGTTTTTACTAGGAACTCCTTCACTTGGAGGACCGAATGTTTATGAGCATTTTATAATTTGTGTGTGTGTGTGTTTTAACAGTCCCAGGGTCAGTTCCCAGTCAGTCACTAAGAGCCACTCCATTTGAAGACAGAATTCTTCTTTACTGGAAGGAACCAGCTGAACCCAACGGAGTCATCATACAATATGAGGTACTATAAGCAAAAGCAGTTGGAACAGTAATTGTTGCAGCCAAATTTTCACTCAGCTCAGTCAGTGGGATATATGTATAAACCGGAATTTTGTCTCTCTGCCCCGCCTCAGATCAGCTACAGTGGTGTGCGTTCATTTGACCCGTCGGTGCCTCTCCAGCGGCCGGGACTCACAGTGTCTCTGCCCTCCAACGCCACCCATCACCTGTTTTCCCAGCTCCACCCAGGTGTCACATACCAGCTCTCTATACGCGCATCCACCTCCAAAGGGTTCGGTTCTGCAACCACGCTCAACGTGACTACTAATATTTCAGGTAGAAAATAAGTTTTAAGATGTTTTATTGTCACAAAATGTGATAAAAAGTGATACATGGACACTAATACAGACTTTCTCTTTCTTCAGCCCCCACAATAGATGAGTACGATGGGTCAGAGGCCTTTCTGAATGAAACCGCAACAACCATCACTGTCCTGCTCAAACCTGCCCAGGCCAAGGGAGCACCTATAAGGTACATGCATACATATACAGTATATACCCAGACCCAAACTTTTGTCACACCAGCCTGTAATTGGCTATATTTCTTCATATTCTCCATAGTCCATATGTATTACTTTTAGCATGTAGTTGGTGTGTATATTGTACATATATTGTTTTCTCCTTATTGTAAAGCAACCAGTAAGCCATAAAAAGTGGTCAAGCTTGAACATGTGCATAACAGTACAATCACTTATTATAATAATTATGCCAACCTTGTTATTTTGGGGATTAACTTGGAGGTTTTCTTTGACACGTCAAAAAACATGTTGATAAACAGTAATCAAATGAGCAAGACCCCATAAACATGACACTACACAACCTACGTTTGAAATATTTCATTAACCAAGTGTATTAGTGAATAAACAAAAACTCATTTAATAACTTATTTACATTGTCTTATTGTCTACAGTGCGTACCAGATTGTAGTTGAAGAAGTGAATCCTCAGCGGACACGTCGTCAAGCTTCCTCTGACTGTTATGAGGTGATTATTAATTTGTTCTAAATACATTTAACAAGCCATGCCTTTACAGCCTATCTAATATGGATATAGTTGTTTGCTAACATACAATATAAAGAGTTTAATTCCAAAAAGGATAGCTATCCACCATTTGGCTTGATAGACTATTGGACATTTGGATTCCCAACTCTTATAAAGCAGTCCTTTTATTTGCAGAACAAAACTCCTTTTTAACTGACTTACATTGTATATGTAAGACAGATTTATGAACATATCATTTTATGTAAAAATATCTTCTTTTCCAGGTCCCAGTTTCTTACCACAGTGCGTCGAGTGGTGGATCTCCATATTATTATGCCGCCCAGCTGTCTCCCAGCAACCTGCCTGAGCCGCTCCCCTTCACTGTTGGAGACAACAAGACATATCAGGCAAGGTTTTTTATCTGAGCAACATATTCTGTACGTAGTGCAGCAAAAATGTCAGGTCAAAAGATAAATCAAATAGAAATCATAGTAAACTCATAACTTAAAATGCAGAATAATAAGGATGTGCAATACTCTCATAGGAAAAAAGTAACAGAAAGGGGGGAATTATGTTTAAGTTAACTTGGCTTTTTATAATATACTGTAATAAAAGGGGTTGTATGCACTTATTTTCTTTCTGGCAGTGAGTTACTTAAGAAACAGCAAATTGTTATTTTAATGATTTCCATTTTGTATGTGGTAAACTAACGAGATATAATAATAATTATATTTATTGTAGTTTGTTAGCTGTGTGTGTGCTAGTAGGCAGAATTTGTTAGCAGATTGTTGGCTATATGTTCATATTTAGCCTACAGACTATACAGACCCAGACATGAGAATGGTATTGATCTTCTCATCTAAATTCAACGAAAAAAGCGAATGAGGGTATTTCTCAAAATGTTGAACTTTTCCTTTGACAAGATTTGAGATATCCTGCTTACTAACACAAAATAAGCAAACCAATAGGGCATAAAACAAATCCTCATTTGCAGAAAATTAGTAGCTGACAATCTACGTATTTTTAGCCTCAAATAAAGTTGATGATCGCTTTCTTTTAATCCCCAGGGTTTCTGGAATCCTCCACTGGCCCCGAGAAAAAACTACAACATCTACCTTCAAGCTGTTAGCAGCACAGAGAGGGTAAATAAATATTTACTCATGTGAAGTTGTACTAAACACAAAGTGAACTCAACAACAACTCTCAACCTGCTAGCTGCTATAAACAAATATACATATATATTCACATTCAAAGACACACTAATTACACTTCAACTACATCCCAGCTTCTACCTGCAAGCAGTCATGACTTCTGAGAGTACTTAAAACTACAACATATCAGCAGGCAACTATAGAGCATAGAATATACCCTACTTTTTTTTCTTTATACTGATAATACATATGTACAGTGTTTAATAATATACAAAGTCACATTCTCTTTGTTAATGCTATAGTGTGTTGTGTGTGCTCTTATTGTTTTGTTGTGTTGTTTTTCTTTAGGAAACTAAGACACAGTGTCTGAGGCTGGCGACTAAAGGTAAGAACACACTGTCACTGTTGATACCACTTTATGTCCAAAAAGAACAGCCCAGATCAGTGTTAACTTGACAATCAGATGCAACTCAGTGGTTAAAAAATGTTTCCAGAATTTGGCTGCTGAGAAAAAAATTCAGAATACACTTTTGGTTATCACTAATGATATTAAAGTGTGTCCAGTCAACTTTGCTTATCGTCTGTTGTTAAGTTGCTTACCGTCCCTTCGTGTTTGTTGTTAAAGGACAATTCCGGCACAAAACGAACCTAGGGGTTATTAACAGATGTGTACCTACTATGTTGCTCTCTGGGACATGTTTTCATGCTAATCTAATGAGTTTTTAGCTTGAACGACATTAGCTTACAACGCTAGTATTCGGGGCACAGGGAACGTAAAAACAAATCGCTGTTTATACAACTAAAAAGGCTCAAAATATCACCAAACTTCAACGGTAGCATAATGAGGGTCCCTAAATGTTAACCGAAGCATTGAGAACTTTGTAAGTGTACAGACAGTTTATTGAAAAGATAAATTATAAAGACACTCGCATTCATGTTTACATGCCACCGCTGTCTTGGAAACCAGTCGTGACTTGCAGCTGGCGATGCAAACTAAAATCAAAAGCAATTTGCTCAATATATCTGAAATAATCGCACTCTGCATAACTCGTCTAGTGTACTTACTCAGTGGATAACTGTCCATCTGGTCCCTCTGGTCTGGGTCGCCGAAAAAGTTTCAAGTACAGCCCTGTTTATCAGAGAGGGGAAATCTTCAGACTGTACCAAACACTGCGTCTCTTGGGCATTGCGACGCAACAGGTCCCACTCCTTGCAACACAGACACTCCTGTTCAGTGGCCATAGCTTCACAATGTCCGCATGTACACCACCAGTTTCCCGAAGTACAAGGCTGTGTTGCGGCATTGACTACCGGTAGCTCTCTCTCTCTCGTAGCCCTTTCACGGAGCTCCCGCAGCTCTTCGTTCAATAAACTGTCTGTACACTTACAAAGTTCTCAATGCTTCGGTTAACATTTTGGGACCCTCATTATGCTACCGTTGAAGTTTGGTGATATTTTGAGTCTTTTTAGTGGTATAAATAGTGATTTGTTTTTACGTTCCCTGTGCCCCGAATACTAGCGTTGTAAGCTAGTTGGCGGTCCGCGCTAGCATCTTTCAAGCTAAAAACTCATTCGATTAGCATGAAAACATGTCCCAGAGAGCAACAGAGTAGGTACACATCTGTTAATAACCCCTAGGTTCGTTTTGCGCCGGAATTGTCCTTTAATCCAATGTTTTTTATGACTGATGTAATAATTGTTTTGATACTTGTATTTGAAGTATTAGTGGGGACGATATAATGTTTTGCATCTAAGAGAGAGAAAACGTGTTGATGTTTGTGTGCAGATTTAGCCTCTGTATGCGCACATTGTCTAAATGTCATGTTTTTACCATCAGCCATATGTTGATAGATTATTAGACTGGTTTAATCCCTGGGAAACTACACACACACACACACACACACACACACACACACACACACACACACACACACACACACACACTGTTTTCAGGAAAGATTTTTTAGAAATGCGGCTGATGGATCAGAGTTTAGCTGTGTAGAGCAAAACCAAGGATAAACAGAAAAATACATTAACGTGTTTTCAATGAAATTGACAATCCTGGTGGCTGGTAGCGTTGAGCTTCAAAGAACAACGAGGCCACTGAAGTGTTTATGGCTGGTAACGCAAAACTAGAAAGCTGATTACTTGAATATTGTACTTGCCAGCTATCTTCCTTCTACTGCATTGTGAGTGTTATTATGGTAAAAAAGTTATAATCACTTTCTGCACCCAGTTGAGGGTCCTTGCTTTGACCTTCTAGTGCCGAAGGAGCATAAAACCAGACCGTAAAACTGATATCATTTTCAATGCAATCAGCCATAATATTTGTAGAATGAAGCATTGTGGCTGATTTGATTTGTATATTTTTATAAAGACCAATCTAGGGTAAGACTGTAAAGTAGCTTAGACTACAAATACTGTGGCATTGTTCCATGCTATCTCCTTGTTCCTATAAAATGAAATAAGTTCAAATAAAATAAGAGCCTAGCTGAAAAGAACTGGAATTGTTCATCTACAGAGTACATAGTTTGATGTGACCAAGACTTGTCAGCCAGTAGGCTCACAGGAAATTGATCCCATGGGATAGATCAAAGTTGGGATTCAATCCCTACAGTGCCTGTAAGGTGTCATGTTTCCGTGCCGTCAAGTTGCTGTGTTTCCGGTTTCATCATATTTCAAGAATTGCTGGTGGTTGTAGTTAGGAGGTTGGTTACTTCGCCAAAGGCTTAGAAAGAGATGACACACTGTCTTTCTAGCCTGAGGAGGTCTAAGTGAAGTTGAAAGACTAATTTTAGTTTTCTTTTTTTTTATAAGGCAGAAAGACACTAATGGACAGAGAGGTCAGACGACTGTCCCTTCTTTTCTCTCTCTGTCCCTCTGCATGTGTGTGTGCGCTCAACCTTACATCCAAGATGGAGGATTAAGCGATGGTGGTCCTATTAGGTCATCTGGGGTATTGTGTATTGTCATTGCTGCCTCAGGGTGTGTGTGTGGCTGTGTGGCTGTGTGTTTGTAGCTGTGTGGGTAAGTTGTGAGTGTTAGTGTACTGACCTGGATAATTTTTTCCAGACATTAAGAGCTACCGCCGACATTATGAGGTCAGGTCTTAGGACTCAGAAGCTTTTAAAGATTGTTTTTCTTTTTTGTTATGTCTTGTTTTGATACCCTTTGCCCAATGACTGGTCCAACAGTCAATAATAAAAAAACGCAACCTCTGAGTGTGGTGTAGTAACAAATGCGAAATGATTTGGAGTCATAGTCAGGCCTTGTTTAACATGAAACAATAAATGGCCAGATTTGAGCTTGAATTTTTTTTAACAGCACAAGTAACTACAGCTAGACTCTTACTGGATTTTGTAAGCTGATATCGATGTCAATATTTAAGTGTTTAAAAAATCAGTGATATATCCAGATAACTTGGCTGTTTTTGAAAATTATTTAGCCTTTTATGAAAAATAAACTTAATATTTGTGACTGTTTTTTTTTTTTTAGTTTAACTGTTATGTGTTATGGCTTAAGGCTGAGGGCCACAGACAGGGAAGGTAGTTGGTCAGAACTGATTGTTGTTTTGGTCTTTTTGTGGAATTTTCCATCAATAAGAAAAATATAGAATAAAGTCAAACTTATCCTTTTGGCTGACACATCACTGCTAATGCTTCAACTATCAGCCCGAGTCCCATGTTTAAGTGTAATATTGTTGCACAAGGCCACGGTGCTGGATGGGGGCATTTCAGCCAGCAGAAACATTTTATAACATAATATTATGTTAAGGACACAAATACTGAGTGAGATAAAGATACAGAGATTGTGTTGTTAATATTTAGTGCATATGTCTTTGTGTTGGATTATTTGGATTATCATAATGCATGATAATGTTCTTTCATTGCAGTACGAACTATCCTGGTGTTATGGGATCAGATCACTAAGCTTAGGAGCATGAAAACCGATGCAGGCTCTCTTTCTGTTGACTTTCTGTGCATGATCAACATGGTTGAATCTCCGCTACAGTGCACTCTGCCTGAAACACCATTTGTGAATTATATTCCAAACAGACCAAATCAGGGATTTCAGAAATTCTCTGAAGTCATCAGGAACAGAAATGAGTTTGAGTACAAGTAATATACTGTGACATTTGGTGCAGAAACATCGGGCAGTTAAGTCAAATTGCATTTCAAAAGCATTTCCCAATGAGAGCATGTCACCAAGGATAACCTAAATACACTGAAAAGACACACAGTCAATTGAGAATTTCTGTATCTGTGCATAAGTTTTCAATTTCCAGTGTGTTTACAGCTGAGAGTAGGAGTAGTGAGTGTGCAGAGTTCACTGGTTCACATTTGCCATCAGGTGATACAACAAAATGAATGAGAAGCTGATATATGTGTAAGCTTGTTGCTCAATTGACCCAGCTCCAGAAGGTGGTACAGGCCAATGATAAAAATAGGCAGCTTCCACTGCTGCTGTGTTATTGTCTTTTAACTGGATTTTATATTGTCCTTTTTAGATTTAAATAGATTAGATTTTTAGCCGTGCTAGCGTCATGGCCCGAGGGACAGTTGGTTAACCACTTTGGTCCAGACTGAAATATCTCATCATCTACCCGATGGATTGCCATGACATTTTGTACAGACATCCATGTCCCACTCAGGATGAGTTGTAATTATATTGGTGAACCCCTGACTTTTCATATAGTGCCACCATCAGGACAATTTTTTAAATTTGTCTAATACTTTGGTTTATGACCAAATATCTGCAAAACAAATTACTTATTTGTGCTTCATGTTTTGCATGTTAATATTCTAAACTAAGATGGTGAACATGGCAAATGTTATACCGGCTCATTTGTCATTGTGAGCATGTTAGCATTCTGACGTTAGCATTTAGCTCAAAGCACGGAGTCTTGTTTCTTTGTTGTGTTGCTACAACTCTACCTGCCTTAGTCCCAGATGTCTAATGTAAAACACATACTCACTTGTAAAATGTGCAGATATGAACTGTTCAGTAGAGGTGACCGTTGTGGGTAGAAGCAGTCTCTGTTGTTTATTATTACCCGGCAATCATATTAAAGGAGAGTTAACTCTTAATCTCAATATTTCAATCTCTGAGCCAAATAAGCTCCTCAAACAAAACTTCTGGCTATATTTGGATCACAAATGACAGTTACCATGGCATTTGTGTTTGCAGCTGTCTGACTTTGTATTACAAGGAATATTTAGAGTCTTGATATTTACCTGATCTTTAGCACAGGAATGATTAAACCTTCCTCATCGGGATTTGTTTCCTTATCACACTCACCACGTTGCTGACGTGAGGGCATTTTGTAAAGACATCTTGAGAGAAAACAAACTGAAGCTGTTAGGTGGCATTCTTTTTCAGCCTTGGGTGAAACAGGGTTGCATGTATACTTCAGATAGTGCCAGGATTCAATAATTTGTATAATAGACTTACAGTTACAGCAACATTTCAGAAATGTGGAGGTCTACACAATTGAAGATTCAGGGTTCCTGGAAAGCATAGTTGGTTTTATTTGACTTGTTCGCTGCCCAAGAAGATTGTTTCAAAAATAGGGAGTTTGGGTAGTTAGAAACATTATCACTTTTTAACTTTTTCTTTATCTGATGTACCACTTCACAGAAGATAATTGAAGATAATTTCAACCGTAGTGTTTGATTTTCAGTCTTTCTGTTTCTGAAACTACTGCTTAAAAAGTAGCCTGTCAATAAAAAGGAATATACTGGAAACTGGATATTTCATACATATGTATCCCCCAGATGGCTAGCACCAGCTATGGCCACCATGATGACAGTACAAGAACACAAAGCAACCTCAAGCTCACAAAGCTTTTTGTACTTTAGTGAGTGATATCTCAGAGGTTAGTGTCAGAGACGTTTTTCAACTTCTGCTGTCCAGTAAACATTAACTCCGTGAGCTCACTCAATAAAAATATATATATATAAAAGTGAGAACTACAAATTGAAAAAACTACGAAGTACTTTTCATATCCTTTGTTTTAATTATTATTATTATTTTTATTTTTTTTACTGTTCTGCAGCATTCCAAGATGTTGCCATTTTTCTTAGGGAACTGAGATTTTAAAGTCCTGTTGGAATGTCCCTTTTAATGTCATTTAACAGCTTTCCTATCGAAGCATACTTTCTTATAATGGTGATTTGTCACTTTGCATCTTGTAAATACACCAATGTTTTTCAAATGGGAATGTAATATGACCTTTTGTCCACTCCTAATACTACAAAATAATAATTACTCTACTAATCTGGTAGTTTGAGCTGATATTATGTTAGAGCCACATTATTATTTATGTTGTTTTATTGTCATTAGGTGCTACGGAGGAGCCGGAAGTCATCCCTGACCCCGCTAAACAGACGGACCGGGTGGTGAAGATCGCTGGGATCAGTGCTGGTGTTCTCGTCTTTATACTTCTGGTGCTAGTAGCCATCCTATTGGTCAAGAAGAGGTGAGTGACAGCTCCTAACCATGTGCGCTAAAGTAGCTTTATGAAGAGTATCATGAAGAGTGCAAATACTACATGGACAACAGTATTACACCAACACAAATGCAGATGCAAGAACACGCAGACACAAATGTGCACCTAAATCCATTCTCTTGTTGTGTGTTGGTCCAGTATTTGCTGTAATAACACCATCTTCCATCCATCCACCATACACGTTGATCTCCCTTCAGAACCTCTTCCTGAAATCTGTTCTGTTTTTAAGGGACTAAATAGTGGATGGTTTGTTTTCCTGAGAGCCAAAGTAAAAAATATGGTGTTTCCAAAATTAGAAACTCCTGCCTCACAGTTGTGGGATTTAGCACAGGAGAGATCTGAGGCTATGTTGGGTTTTTTTTCTTGTACAGTACAGCTGTTGAATCAAACTAGACAAAATAACCACTCAGAACAGCCGACTCACCGAGAGTAAGAAAGAGAACCACAGTGAAAGAGATCCTCAAGCAGAAGATTTCCATTCTAGGTTCTAGAAATTCTAGAAAGAATGTGGTATTTTAGAGGTAAAAAGAGACATAGATGAAGTTCCATTGTCCATTGAAAAGGAGATTTTGGCAAAGTTGATTGAGGGAAAAAGCAAAATGTTGCAGAGTGAATAGAATGTAAGGGGGTGGAAGGTGGTTGATTGGAGTTAGGGATAGAGGTGTTGACAAAGACATTCAGTTTTTTAAGCCATTGGAACACACACATTGCCACATACACTTTATTTGTTTAGGTTCACACTTATATTATAAAAATACTTTACACATCTATAACGTGAGACAGGTGCGTCGGAGGGGGATGAGTAGGGTGCAATTTTCCAGTGGCGATGCGTGGGATTTCCCCCTTTCTGGTCTACATATCCCTGCCTCTGCTGAATTATTTTTATCCCCAGTGGGAACAAAGTGGTCAATGCTACTTCACCAATAGACCATATATTATATACCTAAAATAGAAGTATTTTAAACTAAGTAAAGCGCTGTAACATGAACACATAGTGCCATAGAACTGATAAAATCCGAGCGGCAGTTGCTGGTTGTATTTAGCCGCTACAGAGCTCCGGGACGCCGGAAACCACCCCCCACCCCTCGGCTTTTTTTTTTTTTTTTTACAAATCGCACTCTGGGGATGAGTAGGTCAAAAGTTGCAAAGAAACTTCCGCACACTGTCTAACTTGTAAAGATAAATTGAATAGCTGCCAACGTTTCGGTACTAGACCTTCATCAGTCAAACTTTTGCCCAATACCGAAACATCAGGCAAAATGTTGCCCAGTACTGAAGCGTTGCCACCTTTTTTTTTTAAGGGAGAAAAGAAAAACGTGAACATAGAGACTGAAAGAGTGATATTTTAGAGTCATTCTTCTCTCTTTATATATATATCATCCTTCACTTTGAGAATAGCACCGAGAAGAGCCTCAGTTGGTCCTTGTGTTACGTTAAGGTTTTGGCCTTTGATGTGTTAGTTTGGTGCAGGGCTCCACCATGTGGTGGCTAAACACAGCTACAACATGAGAATGCAGCTGCAGCGTTATACAGCAGCTGAATCATACATGTCTTTTTTTGCAGTAGCTCAAACTGTTTTTAGACAGTAGGTGACTTACATACAGTATGGCTGTAACATTTCCTTTAGAAACCTGGTAGTCTTATGTTATCATCCTATTTCTGTAAGAAGTTAGTGTCATGACTATATGTCTATGAAGCACCAAAATGTGTTTACTTTTCCGTGCTTCACATGAAACATGTTGTTTGGGGTTTATTAACATGACAGCAGCATTAATCAGGTTAATCTTTCCAGCTATGACACACTGAGGCAAATCACAGTGGCTTATTTGAATTGTGAAATATTATCACGTCATCATCATGCTTTAAACGCAAACCCCCATCTCAAGTCTAGACAATTTTTGCTTTGCATATAACCTGCTCTCTATTCATCAAATCTAACCTGAGCAACCGCGAGGTTACATGAGGTAGAATTATGTCTTTTCAGGGCGTGCGTTTGCATATGTGTGCATGCACATTTCTAAGTCATGCACACGAGTGTATGTGTGTAATAATTAACTATTACTTAACATGCCGTTTTTTCCAGTGACCTTTTAATTAAAATCTGGTGTTCAAGGAACCTGAGTGCCTCATTAAAAAGAGAATAATTAGGAACTTAATTTGCATATTCAGGACCGATACATTCATGTCGAGTGCCTCATATCACATCTTTTCTTATTATGATAAAAAGTATCAACATAAATATTGTTGAGCTTGATTCGCTCATTGATCCCCATGTATGTTGAACATGTTACAAGAAATGCAGGTTTAATTATCATTAACTTGCAATTATCAACTGTCTCTTTCAGGAGATACACTGAAGTATTGCATTTTTCCAGAGGCTTTAGAGAGCAACCAGGAAAACAGTTTCTCAATAACAACCAATCATGATCTCACTCAGCCAATCAGAAACAATCAGAGACATTAAATTACAGACAGTAATGAACTCTTGTCACAGGAGAACTTTGCTCTTGCAGCCCCTGACCTCCATATTTTTATTCTAATTCTCTTAATGAATTCATGTGATTCAGCAGTCATGTTTCCGACTTAGTGTCAAAGTGTAATTGTAAATGATATCCCAAGGACCTGAGCTTCAAGTGTTGGGTAGAATGTTATATTTATTGCAAAAGCTGCTACTATTTCGCAATACCCGACACTGTTTGAAATATATTCACTATCATCCAAAAAACTTGACAGTGTTTGATCCACAGTTTGAAGTCAGCGGCCTGATTACTGTAACATGTATTACTCAACATTACTTGTCCCTTTTGACTAAAGAAAATTGGTCCAAACTGAAAGATAAAGTATTTTTGGTAGGCACCTGTTATTAACTACTCTGTATGCACAGCTGGGAGGAACTGAATTCAGTGTTTGTTGTTGTTTTGAACTGAACCAGCTCAAGTTGCATTCCTGCTTTTGAGCTGGAGGAGACGTTGCACTAGATCACTGAGAGTTCAAGGACTGCAACAGGATGACAGTGTTCCTTTAAAGTAAAACATTCAAATGTTATATTTAAGTGTCTTTCTGACAGGTTGAAACAATATATTACCAGCATCAGCAACTGGAAATGAATGATATTTTTGGAAACAGAATATTTTCAAGCATTATGTTTAAGTATGTTTCTAGGTATATACTTTGTGTGGTGTTTTTACATTACTTTTTTTTTTTTTTTGTTAAATTTTTGGTTTGATTTATGAGAACATATGAGATTGTGCGGCAACCAACATTGATCAACTCATGACAGCAGTTTCTGGTTGAGAAAACATCAACAACAGCATATCTCTTTATTGTTTAGAAAATTGCCTTTGAGCTACTGAGAGTGAGTCCTAAAAACTTGGTTTCATTTAAAATGTATATTTGTTTTGAGCTATAAAAACAGATCTGACATGTAAAGATTAATGTGTAACTAAACTGTAACAACTGGCAGAAATGGTTTTAATTTTAATTATTTGTGATTTTATGTCACCCTTATGAGTGTGAAGCTATGTTGACAGCATGTGGTAGTTTTTCATAAAGGTTTCTGGGGAGATCAATCTTCATTGTCATTGAACCTTTACAACTTTGAACAATACTGCATCTTTAAAATGGTGGGACATGATGACATCGCAATGACATCATGCTTGCTTTACAGGAAGCGAGCTGTGTGGTGCAACAGATCGGATAGCTTTGTATCAGTTTTGACAAATTGTTTACTTTCAATAGGATTAAGTAAAGGTGATTGGTTGATTAGGGCTTAAAAAATCTCTGATCAGGGCCTTCCAGTTACAGTAAATTCAGCTTAAAAATATTGTATGAATATTTTAAATTTGACACCTTCAGAAGAAAAGAAGAGAAAGACTGCATGTTAATAGTTTCAAATTGGTAGTTCGTTGTTATTTTAGTCATATTTTTATAAGTCTCTTAGCTTGTTTTTTTTAAGTATTTAACATTTAAATTGAGCTTTTTAAAGAAATAGGACCCGTACTTATTATAACAATCCCTTGCATGACCCTCAAGTCGTAGCAATCAAAAGGTGTTTCTTCTGTTTCTGTTGTTGCTGGTTGGGACAGGACAGTATTGTCCTAATTTGCATATTCATGACCCTGTCTCATTCTTTGCTTTCTGATTGGCTCACAACCCCAGGAGGACCTACTATTCATACTCTTATTACCTGTAAGTAAACAACCAATCAACAATCAGCTCACCCAGCTGCTGTTATCTTATTGGGCGAATTATTAGTGGGTAGTTGTTGTTATTTTTAAAGATGCAGTATACTTTTTTCAAGACAAAACACATTTTCAGCTCTGACCAACCAGCCAAAGCCATCCTCATTGACGCCTTGCCAGGGTAGGGTTCAGTTCACTTTCACATCAGTCAGGATTTTCAACCATTTATATAAATATTTTTAAATGCTTTGACATTAAAAACATTTTCTTGAGCAAGAGAATGCTTGCTGGTTTCCTGTCAAAAATAACTCCATATATATAAATAAATATATAAATAAATATATAAATGCTGAATCATTAGCAAATTTAATTTTAAAGGGACTGAACTGACCGTGAATTGACCTCAGCCCTGGTGTCCTCTACATGCTCCAAAGTTGCTCTGAAGCAGGCTTATAAAGGCCAAAGTAGGCCATAAACCAGAACAAAGCAAGCCAAAGTGGGACGACACAGGCCTAAGCGTGTTATTTGAAAAAAGAATGCTGCACTTGTGACTTGTAGCTCTTTGTGTGCATGTAGTCATGTGTTCATCCATCCGCCCATCAAGTCACAGGTATCATGGTAACTCTGCTGCACATACTCAGTGTCTCTTTTCTGGTTCCCACTCAGCTCTCTGTGTGGAGCACATGGCTCTGATTTTGGTAGTTGTTGGTGGGTTATCTCGTGTTGTGGGTACTCTTTACTTCTCTACTATGTCTCTTATTGTCTCTCACCGGCTGTGACCACAATGGACAATTCCACTTCCTTTAAAAAGAGGCGGGGTCTATTTAGTGCACTATTCAGCAGTAACAAAACACATCAATTAAGAAATATGGATATTTATTCATCACCAGCTTGTGTTTTTTATTTTGCACAATATTAAAGTAATGTTACTTGATTACTTTTTTAACTTTTGGATTACCTCAATACTGTACCAAATATGGGTATCACTGGCACTGTACTGTGATGTTTTTTTTCCCTTTTCTGCTTTAAATAAAACAACAACTAACGTTAAAGGCCATGATAATAAATTGGTAACTGTAAGCTATGATTTCAATCAAGACCGGAGTAGTGTTGTGTGATGCTCGTGAAGTGTTGACATGTGTGCTCATTGGCATTGTAGTATATTCTTATTTTGAAATGTATTTTTAAAATTGTAATCCCGCTAATAATCACTGTTTTTACTATCGGTAATCTGATTGAGTCTTTTTTTCTGTAATTAAACAGAATACAGTTCCTTTTATGTATCTTGATTACGCCGTTCCATGTATTACATTACTCCCCAAGCCTGCAAACCAGTGTGTTATTAGTTATGAAGATAAGATGGGCAGAAAAATGGGATTGTTTGTTAATATAAAAATTCTGAAGTTGAAGTTAAATGGCAAGACAGTTTAGTAACTATTTGAATACATCTATCAGAAACAACATTTACTGTCCACAAATATTGTCCTCATACATTTATAAGGAGTGGGGGGGGGGCCTTTTAAAAATGATAAAACCGAATAGATTTACTCTAGTTCTGGTCACAGCTACCCCCATCTCTTTCTCTCTGTTTCTACTTCTCTCTCCTTTCTATACCATAGAGAATATGGTGGTTTATGATATATGTATCGCCTTCTCTCCAATTTTCATATTTTCTGTTGAACAACCAGTACTACACTAACAAACACTCACATAAACAGCTACACCTGGTCAGCAGTTAAATCACTGTTCCTGAGTGAGTGTGAGTGTGTGAGTGTGTGAGTGTGTGAGTGTGTGTGAGTGTGTGAGTGTGTGAGTGTGTGAGTGTGTGTGAGTGTGTGAGTGTGTGAGTGTGTGTGTGTGTGTGTGTGTGTGTGTGTGTGTGTGTGTGTGTGTGTGTGTGTGTGTGTGTGTGTGTGTGTGTGTGTGTGTGTGTGTGTCTGTGTGTGCACGCATTGTGTGTGTGTTCTTAGAGGTGGAGTTGGTGTATTTTGGGGTGAAGAGGTAAAATATAGAATAAAACAAAGCATGCTTTCTGTCTGTTTACTGGGGAAAAGTCAGAGCTGTACATTTTATCAGTTATGCAACAGTCAACCATTTATTTCTTCATCAAAACTCTTGAGAGAATATTTTTTTACATGTATGTAAAACTGCTATACAAGTAAGAGCCTAACTAATTTAAAGCAGGTCAACTAAAAACGTAATAAGTTTGTTTTGCTAAAACAGATGTTGTCCTAACTGATGTATATCTGTGGCTCTGGGTAGAAAATGTTCCTGCATGCTCTGTCATGCTCAAAGTATTAAGCCCTCTACAGTTATGTTTCCTGGGATTGTATGGCTGTTAAACCTGGAAATTATACCCTTTTTAAACTGTTATTTTCTTCACCAGGCACCGGTCTTTATGATAAAGAAAGGTTTATGTTGCTTGCAACATTTAATTCCCCAATACAAAAACAACCTGTGAAGAAAAATTGCAGATTAAAATCAGGTATCTCTAAAGGTGTCTTTTTCTTAGATAGGCAGTGAATCAGTCTCTCAAAATTCTGGACTGACTATTTATGATGTCACCTGAGTGCTACTACTCATATGATGATAACGGTGGTACTTTGTTTGCTAAATGGTTTTCCCTGAACTTCCGTAGATCATAAGTCATTCCCTTACTGTTGTTTTAATGGGTATTTTCCTATCTTTGCTGTCGGATGAAAAACCAAATATTTAATATTGCTGTGAATTTTATCTTTTGTGTTTGTTTTCCTTTTCACTTTATTGAAAGTCTACCTTGTGATAATGCAGAAATCTCATTAAATTACAATTATTATATATTTTTTCAGTTTCAGACTAGAAACAGATTTGAAAAGAAAACACTTTTAAAGGCTTTCATCTGACAGCTCATCTTTGGTAACAAGGTTGATAACAGGTTTTCCCTTTGCTACTTGTCTCTGGTCTGTATTAGATGCTATTTTCCCTAAGCTCTTATAGCTGAGCCTGTTCCCTTGCCTGCTCTCTCCTTTTTTTTCCTCTCTTTTTCTCTTCCCTCCACCATTCTTCTTTTCTCCTTTCTCTTCCTTGTTGGACCCACACTCTGCATCTCGAGTCAGCAGCCTGCAGCCCCCAGCTGTGCTTTCATCTCCAAAAAAGACGTGATACCACCTACTTAGTACTACATCCTATTATACTTTAAAATGTGAGACTATTCCTTACAAGGTGGTGGTCTGCAGGCTAGCTGATGTTTGTGTATTTGTTTATAAGATACCTGACTGTGTCTGTCTCTGCCCCCAACAGGAAACTGGCTAAAAAACGTAAAGACGCCATCGGAACAACACGGCAGGAAATGACTCACATGGTGAATGCGATGGATCGCAGCTATGCTGACCAGAGCACTCTGCATGGAGAGGATCCCATGGCTGTGACATTCATGGACTCTCACAACTACAACAACAGATGTAGGTTCATAAACAAGACTAATATTATTGTAATTCTAACCATAAACAGTAGTATTAACCATGGGCTAGCTTCAAAACATAAAACTCTGTCATAAGTGCACTTGGAATCTAATATTCAGTTTTATCCTTTTCTATCTTTCCTTTCTTCTATCCTCATTGGTAAGACTTGAATTTTGCAATTGCAAGGTTATTCTTACTAACAGCCAGGTTACAGTTCTCAAGCTCAGTTTTGATTGATGAATCTTCTGATTATTTTTTTGGTTCATCATTTAGTCTCTCTCCAAAATGTCCAAAATCAGGGAAAAATATCCATCACAGTTTCCCAGAGTATACAGTGACGTCTTCAAATGTCTTGTTCTGTCTCACAAACAGTCCAAATCCCAAAAATATTCAGTTTACAGTGTTATAACACAGAGAAAAACAGCAAATCCTCACATTACAGAAACAGGAACAAGGTTATGTTTGGTATTTTTGCCTTGAAAATGATTGACACAAATTATCGATGATCAAAATGTTTGCCTACTTATTTCAGCTGTTAAAAATAACAACTCAAGAATCGATTCAGCCTGATCAGTTATACAGTTACAAAATTGGAAACAAAGCCCAATAACAAAAAGTGCAGAAAAGTGTATAAAGTGTACATGTTTATGTCTCGTGATGTGTGAACGGAAGAACTGCTGATAAATCATTTCTGTCTCAAGTAAATAATTCATAGCTTTATAAGACCACGTTGAGCAAAAATTGTGGATGGTTTTCATGTTTAAGTCATGACTGGAGAACGTGTAGTCCATCAGGAGCCATACGGATTGAATTTTCCTGATGCTTACTGCTCACTTTTAGGTCCTCATGTACGTTTGAGTAACGTTGAAATTTAGAAAATCTCCTCACCGTGTTTCCTCCCACAGTGCCCAACGATCCTCTGGTTCCAACTGCTGTGCTAGGTGAGACTTGTAGCATGGTTGGATGTGTCCCATTTACCATCAGTTCCCTTAAGTGATCACCCCTCTTCATCCTAAAGCCCCTGTGCTTGTAACCCCGTGTTGTACATCTCATCATTACGTAGGTCCCAGTTTTGTGTCCAAATAGCCAGTTCAATTTTAGACATTGGTCAAAGTTTCCGTTACATCCTGCATCCTGTCTTATGTACTTTGACCTCTGTCTAGTGCCATGTGTTTTTGTGGGTGGATACCTTGGCTTGATTGAAGTTTCTGTAACACAATGTTGTCTCTCATCTACATGAGTGAGTGTTTAAACACAACAAAAATACAAAATGTTGTTTTTGATGTTAAAATGATGTTTGGATTTGGTTCAAAGACAATCTAACTATGTGTAATGCATGTAATATATGAGGATAGCAAAACTGTGTGTTCATCTTTTATCTTGTTTTTTTTTTTACCACCTAGTGCCAACTGTCTTTGTAAAACATGGCCGGTACTAAAAATAACAGCCAAGCACTTCATCTGTCGTACTGTGTTTTCCCCAGGTTCAATCACTCCCAATCCCAGCCATGGTTTCTGTTTCATACTGAGAGTGATTGATATTCACAGTAATTACCATCGTTCTCCCTTTAGAGACCTCATTATTTCCACAGTTTGGAGTTGTTTTTAGGCATGCCATCTCCTGTCCCAAAAACGACAGAAACTAATGCATACAGTAAAAGGAGGAAGACAATTTGTCACAGTGCCACCACAAAACGAGTGCAGATTAAATCTGTGACATCAAGTGACAGTGAATAACTCAGTGCCTACAGGCCTGTGTGTTTGGCAGGACTTTTTCTATGCACTGGATCTAGAGGTCTGCTTTAGTGTCTACCATCTGTGATACCCACTAGGTTTGTTTTGTAGCCAATTTCTGCCAAGTTGGATGTTACCTCAGCTCCAGTGTTGCACTGCAATGTTTTTATCTTTAGTTGTGTCTAGTGTGACACTGACTGCAGCAATCTAACATACCCTTAAGGGCTCCACAATCCACGACACCACCCAACTGTGTTAATTAACACTGATCCAGAGCCTCTAATTTGGAGTGAAGGCTGCAGTTACAATCCGTCTTGGCCAGTCACATCACAGAGTGGGAAGAAGTAGCAGGAAGTAGCAAATTAAGAGGCAGTGTCGGGTTAAGTTTACTGTTAATTGGCCTGACGAGGGCTTAGGAAACCTTTAACAATCAGTAATGAGCTAACGTGTCCTCAGAGGAGAGAAAAGCAGCAGTTGGATGAAATAAACAGTGTCAGTTAATAAACAGTGGTGAAGATGAAATCAGATCGGTTATTCTGCAACCCCAAGCTGCTCCATTAAACAACCTGTCAGTCTGTGCATTACTCCTGCAAACTCACATTATCCCCCGCAACACAGAAACCCTCACCTGGAAGTTCTGCAACAATTTGACCCCATAATTGCCTACAACGGAAATACTTTTTCTATGTACAAGCTTCAAGTTAATTATATCATATGTGCTATACTCACAATTGATAATTAAACCTGCAGCCTTTTTGCACTACAGTATATAGCAGATGCTTGCTCATCTGTGGTTAAAATGTATTGTTTTATTCCACATATAACAGATTTATGTAGCTACAGATGCTGAAATATATCAATGCAGTAAAGTTTGTAAATATTGAATAAAACCACCTACCTTTACTAGTACAATGGGTATGGAAGGTGTAGAAAGCTTGGAATAGTAGAGTGAAATTTACGTTTGAAGTATCAGTTACTGAATGAAGTAACATAGTTGTAAATGTCAGTGGATGAGACAACTAAAGGGCATTGCAGTAGACTACGGCTTTTATGTTGTCATAAACATTGTTTTAGCAAAGTGGCACTTCATGTTTTTTGGCCATGCTCTGTAGTTTGTGAGATTGTTTTTTTTTTTTAAATCATCCATTATGTATAACGTTTAAGGTCCTTGTAGATCAAAGTTGTCAGTGTAACCTGTAGTTCACATTTGGGGCCCCATTTTAACGATCTGAAACGCAAGTATCAAACGCCAAACGCAAGTAGCTTTGTGGGCAGATCTCGGGTGCTGTTGCTATTATACCGGCAGGATGAATGACTCTTGCACCCAACGCACATCTAAAATGGGTTGGTCTGAAGTAGCTACCTTAGGTGTGGTTTGGGCGTAATGTGCAATAAACTATTCAGAGCGTTATCTCATATTCCCTTTAAAAGCAGGCGTGCTTGTTCCATGGCGGATTGCTATTATAATGGCGGATTTTCTAGACGCACACTCTTAATACATTCATGGACGCACACCAGGAGCGGTTCACAGCCGAGGAGACCGACGTTTCTTTTTGACAAAATGAAAATAAAGAAATGTCACAAAAACATACTTTCCGATGTTTTGGGTTCACTCTCACTGAATCACGAGGTTATGAATGCAAGGTGATATTTTTGCAATGTAGTCTAACATTAGACCGAGATTACCTCACTATAGACGATGCAACTCTTCTGTCTCTCCTCTCCCGTGCTGCTGCTGGGGCATTTGGGTTAAGTGGCATCGGCACATGCAGTTCAACATCACATCTCCTTAAGTCCTCTAATATTTCCTCATTTATATCATCAACACATCCATGATTCATGGAAATGTGTAAAACAGGGTCAAATTTTTCCTTGTATTTATGTATGGTTTGCAAAAATGGGAACTGCTGGTTCCGTGAGATGAGAGAAACAAAGTGTATGTGCAGTGTGCACACTCTACATTACGGCCAAGCATGCGCCATTAAAATAGCATCTGAATAACGCGCCACTGACTTTAGACTAGGTTTTTCCTGGTCTGTGGCGGAACTGTTTTCTGAAACTGCAAAATAGCACTAGGGAACATTTGCGCTGGAACACGCCTCCTCTTTTTGCTGAACTGCCCCCGGGAGTGCAAGTTCATTCCCTAATTTACCGACGTGAGTCTGTGGAGGGAAAAGTCCGCTGTGCGTTGGGTGCAAAATAGGAATGATACATGCGTCGGTGTACAAAGTCAATTGCGCTGGGTGCAAGAGAGGGCCCTTAAGAGTCTTACTAACAAATCCTCCTCCTCCTACCTTTGACTAAACCTTTTTACTCTTCTCTTTTTCTGCTGCTTTGACATGTAGTTCCAATCACAGGTGAGTATTAGACAGAAGAAACAAAGTGACTTATGGTTTGTTTGGTGTGAGGAAAATACAGTATTTTCTTATGGCAATAGTTCGAAGCCAGCAGCTAAAACTGGTTTTTGAAAAAGTTATAGTTTTTTTGCCATATAGATAAAAGTAATATGTTTTTTTTTTTGTTTTGTTTTTTAAGCCAGTGTTTAGTAAATGTACAAGATTTTTATCCAACCTAACACAGCCTTTTACTGCATAATTCATCCCTCAAACATGATAACAAAAAATTGATCCATTTTAAAAGTTTTTTTTACCCTGGACAGTATAAAACAATAGGCACTGATAATGAAATGTGTGGTTAATTTGCGATTGATCTAACCAGTAATTTCCTCTTTTGTTGTAGATGAGAACCACAGTGGCTCTGCAGCGGAGAACAGCAGGCTTCTGGATGTTCCTCGGTATCACTGTGAAGGAACCGAATCTCCTTATCAGACTGGACAGCTTCACCCTGCCATCAGAGTGGCCGATCTTCTGCAGCACATCAACCTGATGAAAACATCTGACAGCTACGGCTTTAAGGAGGAGTATGAAGTAAGATTATTATAAACAGTACTTAGATTACTAGTAGTAGCAATAAAGAAAGTATTAGTAGCCTGGTTGGTTACAGTAGCAAAATCAGCGAAAGTGTTACGAGTAGAAGCAGTCATGTTAATATTGTTGGTTTAAGAAGTAGTGATACAAATGTTAGTGCCTTAAGTATAACCCAGACAAGGCTATTTCCTATTCGATATCGGATAAGAGAAAGATACCTGAAAAGCCTATAAAGAAAATCAATCATGCTTTATTTGATATTTTGGCTACATTAAAATGATAAAGTGACTATTAGGGTTGAATTGCCTCTTAATTTCAGACCATTTTCTGCTTATCGACAGTCAAAAAGCTACAAACCTTTTTTTATTTCCCCTTTTTATGTATCTAATAAGCATTCTGTCACCACTCATGTGCTCATGGAATAAAGCCATTCAATTACTTCTTCCTGCTCAGAGTCATCCAGTAGGAATGTTACTTTTTTAGGATCCATGACGTGTAATTTTCTTTTGTATTGTTTTGTGTGCTGTTGGTGATACAGAGCTTCTTCGAGGGCCAATCGGCCTCCTGGGACGTGGCCAAGAAGGATCAGAACCGTACCAAGAACCGCTATGGGAACATTATAGCATGTAAGCAAGCTTAATTTATGTATATTTATGTTCACATCAGAAGTTACGTGCTTTACAGGTGGAAGAAAAGGGGAAAGAGGGGGGTAAGAGACAAAAAAAATACATTAATGTGCTTTTTGCACCAAAATGTCCATATGCCCTAAAACAAATATTCTTTTTCATTTTGCTTTCCTCTCAATCTCACTGTCTCTCTTTGTTTTTTTTTTTTTATCTATTTCTGTTGCTCTCTCCAACACTATACTCTTCTTTCTTTAGATGACCATTCAAGGGTTATTCTCCAGCCCATAGAAGACGACCCCTCCTCCGACTACATCAACGCCAACTACATCGATGTAAGTGGAAACGCATCGAATGCTACTATTGGCTCCCAACGAAACCAACGAAACCACACTCCCTCGCTCGTATGTCAGGCCTCTATACCTTTATTGCGTCTACTAGTCATCCATCATACCATTTTATGCATCCAGCCACCCCAAAAAACACATCATGCATACAGTAAATGTGTCTTTCTCAGCTGTCTGTTCTGTTGTCTTTTTTTTCTGTCTCTATCCATATATTCATCTATGCATCCATTCTGAATTTATCATAGTATCATGATACAGCTAATTTAAATTACAATTTAGTCTTATATAAGTTACATTAAATAAAACAGTAGATTTTTAGTCATCATTTGGATTTAGTTGGAACAACCACATTACGCTAAGAGCTATACAAAGAGAAATGTTGTTATTTCTTCATAAACTCCCTTTTAATGAAATGGTTTGACACATTATGTGACTCCAGGAAGCCACTATGCCAGTAGATTCTGAGATATAGTCTGGTACATAACCGTAAAACTACAGCTTGCCATTGTTACACTTTAGTTACATTTAACCAATGAGATACAATGTCTTAATTAGTGAGCTTTGAATGAGCTGTATAGGTAGATTTTGTTACCTTTTGACAGAGCCACGCTAGCAGTTTCCCCCTGTTTCTAGTCTTTTTGCTAATCTAAGCTAACTGGCTGCTGGTGCTAGCTTCATATTTGTTGCACAGATATAACAGTGGTATCAATCTTATTATCTAACTCTCAACAAGAAAGGGAAGAAGAGTATCTCTTTAAAGTGCTACATTTAGCCTTCAATCCATTCATCTTTTAAGTGGTCAATCCATCCACCCACTCATCCATTGTTATCCATTTTATTAATTGTTTGTCTGTCCGTTCATCTATCACTACATAACTCCATCTAAGTACACATCCATCCATTCATCTTTTTCCATCTCCACCACTTCACTCTGCTGTCCCCTTTACAACAATCATCTGCATGTTAGTCTCTCACATTGTACTTTTTTAAATGCTAATACTGCTTATAGCATGCTCTTTTATATTACCATTACCTTCCATTAAAACAATTACATGCATGCTATCATCCACATTAAGCTTGAATTAAGATGAATAGAGTGGACACTCCCTGGTGTATCCAGCTTATCTCTGTTGGTACAACTATGATCCAGTGGCTGTTATATAATTTGGATTGTACTCGAAAATTAAATTGTTAACAACCAGCTTTCTTTGGGCTGCAGACCTTCAATGTACTTTTGCTGTGAGGAAGTCAAATGGCATCAGACAGTGTCCATTCTACACAGTCTAATTCTAAGTTTTAAGATCACTAAGTTCATGTTTTTTTTCTGCATGTCCTGTTCAAAGTCCCATTATGTCAATGCAACTTTTCTTTTTCTGATTGACACTCACTGTGCTTTCTTTCTTTCTTTCTTTCTTCCACTCGTTATTTCTACCTGTGGCTTGGGCTATAGATTTGGCTGTACAGGGATGTAAGTATCACTGTGGATTCTTTCATTCATGCCCCTCAACCTTTACACCTATACGTCCATTCACACACTCGTCATTAAATGCATCAAGTCGCGTTGTTCGAACATTTTGAGTTGCTGGGGCCTCTGCAGCATGAAAGATTTCACTCCATCTTGCCCTCTCACCAGTCTTCCTTACTTTCCAATATGTGCATTTGCTTATGCGTAGTACCTGTGTTTGTCTAATTACCAATAGGAAATCCCAATCAGTGGTTGTCATAGCTTTTTGCACCTGACAGTTGTTGTAAAGGTGGCAGGCATCAACGCAGTCATCTGTAGATTTTAGCAGGGCCTTACTTTGAGCATAATTTTGCAATTTTGTTTTGAGAATTTAGAAATATTAGGTACGAGTATTAAGAGTAAAAGTTCCCCCACATCCCATCCCCTTGATGAGATGACCAACTTTTGCAACTTGCAGTGCAAATCAACATGTAGCCCAAAAATGACAGTTGCATTCATTATATCGTCAAAATATTTTAAGTTAACTTCACTATAAACTACTTGGATACGCTGTATAATGTTTCTATTGCCACAAGTAAGAGCAGAAATTAGTTTTGACGGTTATAATGATGCACTGACTGTCGATGTCTACAACTGTGATAGGAGATTTTTTTTACAATGTGATACATACACTTGTATGGATACTGAGTTGTTGTGTTCTGTTTTGTTTTCAGGGCTACCAGAGACCAAGTCACTACATTGCTACTCAGGGTAAGATACTGCAACAGTTCTTCTTAACTGCTGTTTTACAGGATTTTACAAATAAGACATACTTAGTAATCATACAAAGCACTGAATATGTGACTTTGTGTGTCTGTTTGTGTAGGTCCTGTTCATGAGACAGTGTATGACTTCTGGAGAATGGTGTGGCAGGAACAGTCAGCCTGCATCGTCATGGTAACCAATCTGGTGGAGGTTGGAAGGGTAAGTTGCTCTTTTTTTTTGTTTTTTCTGTTGTGGAGTTCCACTGTGCAAGACATTTTACCTTCACCCATAGTTGTAAAATATTTCTTTACATGCATTTTGCCTAGCAAAGATTATTTAGGCCCTTTGACAATTGCAATAGCCAGATAAAAGAAATAAGAAGTAAGAAATCATGAATGAGAATCATGTTACAGTTTGAAGCAGCTTTAGCACGTGTGCCAGAAAGATATTCTTCAAGCATTTTATTGTTTGATAGTGTTAATGTCAATTGAATTTGTGCTAATTGGAGAAAAAAAAGTAGGTTAGCTGACTGGTGCAAAGAAATTAGTGGACCATCACTGCTGTCCTACTGTTTTATTAGTAAAGTATGCAATGTTTAGGGCATTGTATTTTATTTTGCGTAAGGTGCTACTGTATATCTGCTACTTGATCCAGGTCTTTGAACATGTTTGATTATAATTATTATACTGTATTTGATCAAATCTTAAATGTTATTTTTCACAGGTTAAGTGCTATAAGTATTGGCCAGACGATGCAGAGGTGTACGGAGACTTCAAGGTGACTTTTGTAGAGGTTGAACCTCTTGCTGAATATGTGGTTCGCACATTTACATTGGAGAGGGTGAGTGATATTTTTTAACTTGCATAATGTCTCGGTTTCGTTTTGTATTCATTTGGCATTATATTTGTTTAGCATAATTTACAATATTGCAAATACTTATTTTACTCATTTGTAATGCTTGTATGTACCCTGTGTGATCTTAGGGAGTTCCACATTAATTAACTGGTTAATAGGTTTGGGTCATATTCAATGAGGGAACATATATAATGACAGGTACCATGACATGTAACCTAAAGACGTCTTTTGTCTTGTCAGCGTGGTTTCAACGAGGTGCGGGAAGTCAAGCAGTTCCATTTCACAGGCTGGCCTGATCACGGAGTTCCATATCACGCTACGGGACTACTTTCCTTCATCCGCAGGGTTAAAATCTCCAATCCACCCTCTGCTGGGCCAATTGTGGTCCACTGCAGGTATAGAAATAAACGGAGCCCTTTATATTCTGTACCACTCTACTAGGCACCCTTATATCTGAAATATACATATATTCATTAAAAATGTCTTTGTTTTTCTCTCTCAATTACGAACATAAAGAATAATTTCTGTTTCTCTCTGCAGTGCTGGAGCAGGGCGTACGGGCTGTTTCATAGTCATTGACATCATGCTGGACATGGCGGAGAGAGAAGGAGTGGTCGACATCTACAACTGTGTGAAGGCTCTTCGCTCTAGGAGGATCAACATGGTACAGACTGAGGTGACTGCATTACCCATCCTCCATCTGCATCCACATCTCAGAATATACTCAATAAACCCTCAGTGTAAGACTCAGCCATTAGCATGGTGTAGGCTGACTGACAACATCTATCTGCCACCCATTCATAAACATGTCATCTCATTACATAAACACGGCAAACATTTCATGGAATATATACTTAGAAGTATTATCGTGACCTGGGCGAAGGGGAAATTCGTTATTATTTAAGAGCCACTTTTTCAAGGATTAGAAAATATCTTACTTTGGCACTAATCGGTGGTAGGATGAAGGATTACACTGTGCTAGACAGCAGTGTAGCACCTTGAATGAAGCACCTCATCCCACACAGTGAACCCTCTAAACACCCGAACTCCGCTGCTCTTCGTTCTTTGTTTTCTGTTTTTTACCAACAAAATTAATTACCTATATGTCGTTTTTATCTATTCTATCGATCTCTATCTATGACTCTTACAACATTGCAAAATTTGTTATTTTGATTACATTAAATACATTCTTTTATGTAACCATCATCATAATCTTTCGGTGCACATTGTAAAATGTAAGACATATTAGTCTGTAACAGTGTAACAAAAAACATCATAACAAAGATATTCACTTTGTTCATTGAATTAAAGCTGCAGTCATTTCCAAAAAATACAATTTCCTGTGTGGACTGACTCACAAGTGGGGTAAACCAAAACATGACATTCATCATCTCATCTCATTCATAGCTCCATCTCCCATCAGTCATCACTAACTCACAGTATCAGCATGCTCACTTTCATTTGACATCACAGCCGCTTGTGTTATCTATGTGACACGTGTGTGTTTTATTGTTTGCCAATGTTTTTTTTCTGGAGTGAAATATGTGTATGTATATAACACTATGCATGTCTTGAATTATACGTCTTCAGGAGCAGTATATATTCATCCATGATGCCATTTTAGAGGCTTGTTTATGTGGAGAAACAGCCATACCAGTCTGCGAGTTCAAAGCTGCTTTTTATGAGCTGATCCGCATCGACTCACAGACCAACTCATCACATCTGAAGGATGAGTTCCAGGTAAACCTAATGTAATCTGTATCTTCAGCCTTTAAAGTTACACCCCTTCAAAGTTTATCTTAAAATGCATTTAGAAGCTGAGTTTTTACAAAACAAAACAAATACAAAATGTCAACAGAAGTGTCTCATGTCAGCATAATCCACTTCTCAGCTGTTCAGTATTTTGCACAATAGCTTTAACAAGGCTTCTGACAGAGTTTTTGAGCCTCTGAATGACCATGCAGCATCTAAGAGGTATATCTAGCCACGTTTTGGGGAAGTGATCAGCTTCTGAATTCACTCCTGGCCTTTCTCAACCCAAAAATGTAGCCTTTAACACCAACTCAGAAGCAACAGACAGAAACAACTCAAAAACAACTTTATCAATGCAATTTTTATATATACAATAAAGCTGTGAAGCTTTTAAGTATTTTCAAGTATTGTAAATGCTGCACAGTCTTCCTATTCTTTGGCTTTATTGGTGCATTTCTGTATTACTTGTTGTGTTACCGTTGCTAAATGTCAATTAGTGGAATAGCATGGAAATGAATGGAATGTATATCTGTCACCCGCTTTCCCAAGATATAAACAAAATCGGGACCCACTTGTAAAAACATAGTTCTATAGCGTTACTAGCGGTTAAAAACTCCTACTTAAATTACCTTAAATGAACCAGCAACACAACATTTTTTATGGAAACCTGTTTTTCAAGCATGATTTTGGGATATAGTTCAACCTTAATAGGACCAAACGTTGAATCCTAACTTTGCATGGAAAGGTAGAGTATTTCAGGGACCTAAAAACTCTGCTTATGCACTAACTTATATGTTTTGCATGTCTCTCTTTGTCCAGACGTTAAACTCGGTGACCCCTCAGCCTCAGCCTGAAGACTGCAGCATCGCATTGTTGCCTAGAAACCAAGATAAGAACCGCTTTATGGATGGCCTTCCTCCTGATAGATGCCTTCCCTTCCTCATTACAATAGATGGAGAAAGCAGCAACTACATCAATGCTGCTCTGATGGATGTAAGTGTATAACACACTCACATTCACATACAGTTAGGTTGTGTTATTTTCAACACATCAAGCACGAGTAGTTTGGGACATTTCACAACATATGTGGACATAGCATTTTAGACAGATGTGTTGCATTTACATAGCACAATTTGAATATATGTAAAACAAAAAAAAACAATGTATAATGGCTGTTGTCCCAAATTGCAATCACATAATTGTTTAAAAATGATACACGCTTTTAAGACATTGTACACAAATGATGATGAAGAGAAACGCATATTATATATTTATGCACATATGTTTATAGAGACAACACACACACACACACACACACACACACACACACACACACACACACAAACACACACAAACACACACACAGACTCCCCTCCTTGTTTGTGTGATGCTGTGTTTGTGGTTTTAGCAGCAGAACGCTAGAGACAAATCCAGGTTCTGAAAAGACCACTAGCTTCTCTGGCCACCACCCAATCTTTAACAGCCTCGTTGTTGCAGGGCATTGTTTACATTGGCAACAGTTGACAACATGTTGCCACCATGACTTGAAAAACAAAGTCATTATGTAGGTTGAAATTTAAGGTAAGATGGCAATATCTGGTCATTGTCTGATATAAATACAATTTAATGTTGATTAGCAGGTCTGTTTTCATAGAAATTAGACAGAGAGAAGGATAGTAAGGGGTGGGCTGTAGATACAGTATGTGAGTTTATAATAATGGTTGAAACACAAAATGTAATAGATGCATGGTGTGGATAGAAACCTGGCTTCTCTCCAACAAATCTGTTGGAGGACAAAAATACTGTAATTGCTGTAAAACTTTCCAATTGTTGAAGTTTATATTTAAAGTTTAGTCACTTACCTTTGGCCTCTCTCTAACCAAGCTCTCAGAGGAGTTCCAGGTAATGGGATTTTACTTCAAATCTCCAATACTGGATTTGTTTCATGGCTTCAGTGTCGTTCCGTCACCAGGTTCATGTTTAGTAAAGTCATTTACACCCTAAATCCTAAACCTGACCCCGACCCTCACATTAGATTTTCCTCATGATTACAAGTCACCAAAGTCATTCACACTCATGTCACACATTTGGCTGCACATTTTCATTCAGGATGAGTTGGGCTCAGTTCAATTTCAGTTCAGTCAGTTCATTATGTCAATACAAACTTGATTTTGTGACTGACAAATTTGCCATTTAAAGACTTGAACTGAACATGAAGTACTCTGACCCTATTAGACATAGATGTACTGTACGTACAGTGTATTTGTATATGCAATGCATGCTCCTCACCCTCACATTTGATAAGCCCACTGCATGATTATGTGACCATGAGAGTGTGTATGAGAGAGAGAAAGAAATATGTAATAAAAACAAGGATAAAGATATTTAGGTAACAAAACAGGAATGTGAACGATGTGTATGAAAAGCAAAACTTAGTGCATCATGCTGCTGGATTTAATAAGTTTGTGAATGAAATGACACCACTGTGTTTATGAAAGACCTGACATTATTTCTGTTGCCTGTTTCCTGCAGAGCTACAGACAACCTGCTGCATTCATCGTTACCCAGCATCCTTTGCCTAACACTGTCAAAGACTTTTGGCGTCTGGTTTATGACTATGGATGTACCAGTTTGGTGATGCTGAATGAGATTGACCTGGCTCAGGTAATTCACTGTTCAGTTGTTTTAGGATTATCACTTTAGATCATCATTTGATTATCACAATTTTGATCTGTCACTGCTTTTCTTACTTTCTCAGAGGATGATATATTTGAGATATAAAGCTTTCACCAAACAACATCAATAAATATAGTAGTATAACATTTATGAACTTTATTATACTATCAACATACTTCTACTATACATACTCATATACACAGGCACTTGGGCATAAATACAATATGCCTACATTATAAGCAGTGAAGGGAGACAAACAATGATAACTAATATATCCAACAGTCATAACAATCAAGAATAATCGACAGGAGAGGAGCCACGTTGTAGAGTTCTACAAATAAAATGTATACTTATACAGGTATCATCTTTAATATAGTCAAAATGTACAATTTATTATATGTTTTAATGTTTTAACACTTTGCCATTCTGAAGCAAAAACTCTTGCAGACCACACTGGAATGATTTCTATGGTCAGCTGTATCAAATAAAAATCTAATTAAACTCCAGTCTGTGAACAGAGAGGAACATTTATAATACTGAAGAAAATAATCCTGTCTTGCAGTTATTACAAATTTGTATAAAAATGCTAATATTGGCTTAAAATGTCGGTATAGCCTCAACATCAACTTCACACCAAAGTCAGCATATATAAACAGGATTTTACTGTCTCCAAAAGGGCAGAAAGTTGTCCTTTGCTAACCATGGCCTCAAACAGGCAAAAAACATACAACATATAGGGAAACAACAATAAGAAAATGCTTACAATATTGAATATTGCACTTCTATTTATTGCTGTTTCACTTTTGCATATACTGTATCTAAATGCTGTAACTGTTTCTGCTCAGGGCTGTCCTCAGTACTGGCCAGAGGAGGGCATGTTGCGTTACGGTCCGGTCCAGGTGGAATGTATGTCCTGCTCAATGGAATGTGATGTAATCAGTCGACTCTTCAGAGTCTGCAACCTCACCAGGGTTAGTTGATTGGTATTGTGTTGCTACGTGTTTGTGATTTTCTTCAAGCCACATCTTCCTTTATGTGTGATTGAGAAACGAACAGAAACAGTGTTAACACATCTCTTCCAATAGTCTCCTGTTTAACAGAATCCATTCCTCTAAATGTTTTTTTGTTGTTTGATCTTTCAGCCCCAGGAAGGCTACCTGATGGTTCGCCAGTTCCAGTACCTGGGGTGGGCAGGGCACAGAGAAATCCCCGCCTCCAAACGCTCCTTCCTCAAACTGATCCTGCAGGTCGACCAGTGGCAGCGTGAGGGAGAGGAGGGAGAGGGAAGAACCATTGTACACTGCCTGTGGGTTCACACCAAACATACAGAGTCTCATACACTTTTTATTTATTTTTTTATTTAGCAAGAGTGTATTTGTGAAAAGCAATCAGCGGCTCTGTCAGGAACACAAGAGCATTTGGTTTACTTAGTAAAAAACGTGAAAATGTATCAGTTAATTTGTTCAAGTAAAGATGAAAAGAATCAAATAAAGGTTGCTATTTGCCTAACATGTTTGTTAAGACTGCATCTAGCAGTGGTCTTATAAGGACTGGTACTACCAGTTATATTGGCACCATTTGGTGATTATTATAGAAAGTGTTAATGGCTCATGAAACTCACTCAGAGTGACACTTCTCTTCCACCAGAATGTCTTTTTGTCTGATGATGCACAGGATTTAGTGGCGAGCAGGATGATTTGTTATCAGTGTTCCAAGATCAGTGTTATGAACACTGAGAGGTGGCAAAACTGCAAATTAAATATTAAATTGTGCTTTTTGTGACATGTCTCTGTATTATTGTCTGCGTGTTTACAGAAATGGAGGTGGGCGTAGTGGAGTGTTCTGTGCCAGCAGCATTGTGTGTGAGATGGCCAAGAGACAGAGTGTGGTCGATGTCTTCCACGCCGTAAAGACCTTGAGGAACAGCAAACCCAACATGGTGGATACTCCGGTGAGTTAGAGAGAAGGAGAGACAAACCGAGTAACAGAGGGAGATTACCTAAATGTTTGGTTTGGTTTTACAACATATCAGACTTTGTCAGAGATTGACCCAAAATATGAACCCTAACCCACCCAGATATTAAGTTTAGTATGTCTGTCTGTGTTTGTCTACAGGAGCAGTACCGGTTCTGTTACGACCTGTCATTGGAGTTCATAGAGTCCGCCTAAACAAAGTAGAGAGGAGGAGGAGGTGAAGAACTAATTTCACTTCCCGTGTGTTTGATCCTTTGCTTGTGCTTGGTCCCGACTCCCCTCTGTGGTTGCCATTCTGTAGCACCCATTTTGCGTCCCTACAAATGGCAGAAGCAAAATAGGCTCCCTGTACAGTGTTGTAAAGTATCCAAACAAAGGGAAACATTCAGACTTTTAACAGAAGGGGCTCCTGGGAGTGCAACAGAGGGGGAGATGTTACTGCTTTTACTCCTTTATGCTTATTGTACAGCTTTTTGAGTGCCGGCCGGCCCCTGTATATTTTGGGCCCCATTTAAATGTTTAGCCTCTCACCACAGTCCCTCCTCCCATGGACTTGATGTCTCATGCTGTTCCAGCTGCAGTACTCAATGTGCACTGTAGATGTCTCCCTCCTGCCTTGCTAGCTGCAACAAAGCCTGCTCTCATGCTTATTTCTGACTACTTAACAGTGTTGGGCATCTCATCATGGTGATGTTTGAATATTTGCTGCCAGTACTTTTGTATAAGAACAAGAAACTTAAAGTTACAGCCTGGCCGAACTCTGTGAATGCTTCTGTTTTCTACTCCATACATCAGCCACATTTACATTATTACGTTATTTTTCTGAGTCAGAACATTATTATGTATTTAAGTACTTAATAGCCACTTTGAACCCATTCTTCATTGGTTACATACAGTATATTGTCAGATAACGGAATATATAGACATAGAAAATACCCTAAATGTCAATGTAAGTTTGCTACATGTAATTAGATGAAGCATCTTAGAAACAAGACTGACAATGAAAGAAAAACAGGAAGTTTACACAGGGAGTATTAGGCTTTTTGTGTGTTTGTTTGTTTTTGTTTTTTACAATATCATGAAGTGGCAACTTGAAAAATGTTAAGTGTAGGATTTTCACTAAAATGTATACGTTCAAAAAGTGTGATATGTATCATTGTTTTATGTTTTCTGCAGTCACTGCAGAGTTGATTTGTTGCATCATTTATTGATTGTCTGGATAGAAGTTTTGAAGTCTTCTTTGTAACCCAAATTGTAAAAATGGAAGATTGTGTTCAACCATGTGACATTAGCATAACCATGTTTGTTTCAGGGCTGGGCCCAATGCACTTTCAATTCAGCCAATTCAGAAATGGGATATTTCATTTCAAAACTCGTAATATGGACAGATTTTTGGTACGAGGGAATCAGCTTATTTACTCTTAGAAAAGACTAAGAATAAATGCTTTTTCATGAATAGGTGAATTACAGTTTCCATTTATGGTTTGAATGGAATTGGAAGTGAACTGACCCCAGGCCTCATTTGTTTTGTGCACTGGTGGCAAACACTTTTTATTATTATTTTGTAGCTGATGTTTATTCATAAGCCAAAGACTTTGTGTAAATATGTCTATATGGATAAAGCACATTGTTTGTATTTATTGTTTGTTTACTTGCATTGCTTGTAAGAACAATCATTCTTCATTCCATGTTTACTCTACCACCAGCGTTTCTTAAACTGTGGGTCGGGATGCAAAATGGACTGCAGGTCTGTTTCCTCTGGAGTATTGAGAGTATTAATATGATTTAATGAGCCCATAAAGGATCCTTAGGTTAAAGATCTGCTCAATTTGGGTCCATGAAGAAAAGTTTAAGAACCCCTAATCGAAGCTGTATATTAAAGCATTAAAAGTAGTTTTTCAGTATGTAGGTGGAATTCAGTAGTATTGTCTTGTTTTCAAATAATGAAACTCTGTGATGTTACCGTGATTTATTTGTGTAAAAACTCATTGCTCTGTTTGTGGTCAGTAGAACATCAATGCATTTATATGCACAGAGTATTTTGGATAATCACTCCTATCCCTCTTAATGTTTTAGATGGGATAAGCTGTCTTCATCCTCATATCCTGCTCACCATTATCCCTGAATCCACACAGACTCAGTGATGCAAACAGGCTTAGTGAGTGAAACATGCAGGACTGTGAAACAAAAACATGTATTGTGCCTAATCATTTGAATTTTCTTGTTGATACAAGCATTTTAACACCATCTTAGCTCGCAACCAGGACTTTGTTGAATGCGTTCTCATGGACGATCACTGTTTTGAATACCTTTTGGATGATGATTCAGTGTGTTTTATTAATCAGAATGCTTCACGAATTCTTTGTGAGACTTCACAGTCTTACCGAATACCACGTGTTTTACAAACTTATTAAAAAAAAACAACTTTAATGTAAATAAAATGTCAGAGGTTCCACTTGGTTGGATCAAGAGTAGCCCGCGTCTCCTGTAAAGGATGCTATTGTAAATAGACTATCATGAGTACTCTCTCTAGGCTCTATTGTTGGATGAACAGTAGAGATTTAGATGATGGATGCAGTGTGAGAACATTAGTTCTGCTGTAGATAAAGAGATTGTACTCTTGTAGGACAGATATTGTTTAAAACGTATTAGTGTCCACGGAATACAGAACTTTATTCTGCTGGTGGAACATACTTTTTTTTGTTTATTTCTGCAGATTTCTGGTCTGACCCAAAGAAGGAAGAGAAAATTCACAGGCCATAACACCACGTTAATACAGTCAGTTTGGACAAAACTGATGGCCATCTCTATAGCACGCAGAGAGAGAAAAGAATGACAAGTGTGTCAACCGAAATTATATAAAGTAAATTAACCTTCATAACTACACACTTAAGGGAAAACTAAGGAGCAAATCCTGTCAAGATGCCCATAATTCCTTCTTAATAAATCCGAAGTAATTGCAAGGAAGAGCAGTGAATGAAGCAGGTGTCTGGATGAGAGGGCAGTCTAAGTATAGAATTGATATTCATGGCTCATGATTATTCTTGTCTGTAATGTTTGACTTCTTTGATGTAATAAAGACCACTTCTTTAATTAAAACTTGTGCGGAGTGTTCTGTTGTTCGCTTACAATTAACACCTGACTTGCTCCCGCTGACTAGAGCTATAAACACCAACAGGCTGCTTCAAAACAGAGACCATTTTACAGATATTCAGCGCAGAACAGACTGAAGACAGCAGCGCTGCCCACGGCAGTCAGATTGTACAACACAGCACTGAATGGAACAGCTAGCTAGTGTGAGCATAAACGTATGGATGCATATGTGTAATTATTTATATTTAATATTTTTTTTATATATATATAGGGCCAGACTTTCTACGTTTTAAACCTTTTTATTTTGTTGTTTAATTGAGCATTATTTCAATAAACTCAAACTCAATCTTCAACCTGACAATGTTCACGCACGATGGACCTTTTTCACAGCAGACATTTTTTTTGGCTTGTCATAGTAGGAAAAGCACAGCTGAAATTGATAACCTTAACGATGGCTCAATTCCATCAAGTGTCCCAGTAAGCTATTTCAGTGACAATTCCAGGGCCTCTCATAAGTGGAATGCAGCCATCATTAATGGTTTTGTATACAGCAGTGCTTTTCCTACTACGAAATGTCAATATGTCTGCTGTGAAAAAGGTATATTATCCTCACACCTATAGTCCACCCACACAGGTGTTTTCACTTGTGCTGATTAGCCCTTTTCTCTGTGGGTGTGTACAAACTGGGCTCGACTGACTTGTTGCATCTCTTAGGGCAGGAAAATGTACACGTATTGGTTCATAGAGTTTGATGATATCACATAGTTGGCAACACCACCTGAGTTGAAGTCGAACTAGACAAAGAAAAGGAAAACACCTGTGTGAAGCTTAACAAAAGGTAAGATGAAGTCAGTTTTTTTACAGCAGACATTTTCACTTCTCGTAGGAACAGCACACTTGTTACTAATTACAAAATAACAAGCTTTCTTCTTTCCCAGTAAGCCCCAACAGTGTGACATCAAGCCAGTATGCACAATACCAGGACCCTGAAACGAAAGCAGCTAACTGGAATTCAACCCTCATTATTTTTAGCAGTTTAACGTGTGCCTTTACTAATGTGATGTGTCAAAATGTCTTCTGTGAAAAAGGCCTATAAACATTTGAATTTAAGCTATATCTGTTTGGGACAGCCCTCTCCTCTGGTAAGCTTGAGTGAACTTACTTATATTGATCTAATAAAACGTTTTCAGCGCAGACATTTTGACTTTTTATAGCAGGAACATTAACAATGGCTGAAGTAATACCAGTTCCCTAAAAGTCACTGGATATGTGCATCATTAGTGTTATTGATCACACCTGTGCTTTTCCTGCTATATATTTGCTAGGAGAGGTCACTGGTGGGCAGGGCTGTTTCATCAGTACAACTGGGAACACCAGGTCCCAATGCTCCTCAAGAGGATCCACAGAGACCTTATTGTCTCTTCATGCACTTTGTTCTGTTTACTTATTTATCTTCCAACATCAACCACCTTCACTTCTGACTTCACTCACTACTGCATCTCATTTTTGCATTGTAGTTCATAGATGAACTGTAAAACATGATGTAAACATATCTTCTGTGCCTCTGTCATTTATGCCATTGGCCTGGTCTCAGGTGGAACCTCAGGTACCAGGTGCTCACAGTTGGAGTGATGGGACTGTCCCATCCGGTCCAACTACCTACAAGACAATAGATCTTTCCACAGCAGCAGCCCAGGTTGCATCTCAGAACCCTTAAATTGCCTCCTGAGTCCTCCACTTGCCTTCTTCCAGGCGTCTTAGAGGCACGGGAGAGACACGAGGAAATCATGGGAGGAGAGAGGCAACGAGCAAATGTGGTTTAGTGGGAGGAGATGTCCTTTCCTCTGAAGCGTTACATGAATTTGTTAGCTGTATGGGCAGAATTAGCATCTCCTTCAGCTGCACGGCTTCTGGGAAGGCTGCTCTCGCATATCCTCATCTATAGCTCCTCGATGATCCCTCCTCGATGCTCGCTCCTCGGGGCAGAAATAAGAGCTTTGAGACGGCTGTTACCAAGGAGGGACAGAACAACTTCTGGTTCAGCCAAAGACCAAGGAGTCGAGGGTTATGAGATGCAGCCACATAGTCGTTGGAAAAACACAGATGTTACTAATAATATAAGTGTCCCAATAAATCATGACAGTGAGTCAGCATGCACAAGAGCAGGCCAGAGGGACATTGTGTACAGTTGTTTTAACTTCATAACCGCTCCATCAATAACTAATTAGAACACTCAATTCATTTAAATCACCACAGTTGCAACTGAGAGCCAATTTCTATTTTAATTATTATATAGACTGGCAGAGTTACTAATTCCCCATAAATAACCCAGCCATTGAGCTAAAATTCTGCATCATCGTGTCCACTTTTGGTACAGCTGCATCACTGAACCCTCTTCTAACTCCCGGTACTTATAAAGGAACAATGAAAGCGCTCACTCGCAACCATGCTGTTTTCTTCAAAAAGTTTAATTTGCATAATTATTTACAACAGATGGATGATAGCAGTACTTAGAAGAGGCAAAATATACTGAGCCACGTTGATAAAGCAGGAAAAAATAATAAAATTATATAAATTGTTGAAACCATTTTAAAACCTTGCATTTAGAAAAGAAAGTTTACAATTCATTTATAGGTGAACAAATCTATAAATTAAATATTCAGCTTAAATTAATCTTACAAACTGATCTGTAGAATGCCGTTATACTGACCAGCAATGAAACACTAAATAATACATTCATTTTCACTATCCTGCATGCTATCTGAAGATCTTATAAAATAATGTTGACAAAGGAACGTTAAACAACAAAAACATGGTCAAGAGCGGAAAATAGTTCCATTTAAATTAGGCATATATTATATATTTATATATGTATATTTCTGTACAAATACTGAATATTTGGCATCATATTTATCCTCATTATTGATATATCTAACAATTCAAAATAATTTTAAGCTAACCACACCATAAACCTTTTTATGTTATCAAATTTTTTTCATGTCACATTGCGAAACCTACATGAGGCCTTCTGTTATTTCTACACACAGCCACGAAACAAGGCATTTCTCCACCAAAGGCAAACAAAACTGTGACTGCGCTCTCCCCTCATAAAACACTGAAACATAAAGAACAGCACAGATATAGAACCATTTCTCCTCCCAGTTACACAGTATCACACAATTCCCCAAAAAAATGCAAATGTGGTCAACATATGCCTGTAGAATCTAGTTGTGATCGTGTTTCCAAGAACTGGTGCTGTGACGAGCAGTAGTGTAAAATAGAATAGCTGTCCTTTAGAGGCAATGTAGACTGATTCACATTGACAGACCCATAACTGTAGATGGGCACAGAGGTCACAAGAAAAAAGAAAAAAAGACTTACAGAAATCAAGGGTGAGAAAATGTCACATGTTAGCATCTACATTGCCTTAAAACGTTCTCATATAACGTGAGCTTAGCAAAACATTTGCCTCTTCAAAGGAATAATTTTACATTTTGGGAAATAAATAAGCTTTCTTGGAGAGATAAAGATTAAACCAGTCTCATGCCTGTACGATAAATATCAAGTTACAGCCAGGAGACGGTTAGCTTAGCCTAGCATAAAGACTGGAAACGGGGAAACGGCTAGACTGTAACAAAATATGCCTACCAGCATCCCTAAAGCTCTCTAATTAACATATCTTGTTTGTTAATTCCATACAAAAAAAATCCATGAAAATTTGTGGGGTTTTTTGTGTCTTTTTGCTGGTCTATTTCATTATTTGCCAGACTAGCCGTTTCCCTTGTCAGTCTTTATGGCTAAGCTAACCGTCTCTTGGGTGTTGCGGACAGGGGAAACAGCTAGAAATAGACCAGTATATAACCCCCGTAAAAACACAACTTTCTGTTTTTACACTTTGCCGTTTTATAGAGGGTTTTCACGACGTGTCATCAGACCCGAAGTCGCCATATTGGAGGTACTCCGCATCACAACAAAGCACAGGCACTGAAGTAGATCCCAAACGGTGTCAAGGAAAATGGTTAATTATTGCCGTGTTTTAGGTTGTACCAATAGGTCAGACCGAGAAAAACATTTGGAATATTATCGACTTCCAAAAGGGAGAGGAATGCCAGAAGTTATCAGAGGAAAGGAGGCACTTGTGGTTGGCAAAGCTCAACCAGGATCTACGAGGGGAAAATCTGTCTTGTTCGGTCTGAAATGGAAAAAAAAAAAAACTATTGAGAGTCATTTGGCTACACCTTGAGTATCGCAATTAAACCATACAGTTAAGGTTAGGTTGATTAAAGACGTTATTGCATTACTTACTTTGGCCTTCACAACACATTGGTCATTGATGACTTGGTACTGCGTCTCCCTCACCCATCCACACACCATCTGGTTATAAGCCTCCAAACTTTTGTAGGATTTAAGGTCTTCCGCTGTGTATGGGCTCGAAAACTAGGTAGTTGACTATATCGGGATATGCAACTGAAGGAAGAATCACCGGGTCGCCATGGATCCAAGAAGAGGGAGCCAACTTGTAGGGATCTGCACCGCCAGTAAACTATAATTTCTCAAAATATCACGCCTTTTTTTTGTGGTCCAAGTCCTTCCATGCCTTTGCATCTTGGACGCATTTTGATGAGCTTTTCTGTTGTTTAGACATAAAGTATTAAAGTATCCAAAGTGCACAATACTCCATTCGGTTGTTTACACAGAGTGCCTCCAATATGGCCGCGCATCCAGGTTACCGCCCAGAACGTGACGTCGGTGAAAACCCTCTATAGATAAACAATATACAACCTGCTAATTATGAATTTGTTTTTAGGCAGATTTTGTTACTTCTGGAGCCAGGCTAGCTGTTTCCCTATCGGTTAAAAGCTAAAGTCAGAAGCCATCTTAGCCAATAAGACTGGCAAAAGAAACAATAGAAAAAATAGAAATAGACCTATGACCCACTGTAAAACCACAGCTTTTAATTTTTACATTTCAGTTTTTGTACAGATTAAACAAACAAGATAAATAAGGAGTTAATTAGTGAGCTTTAGAGGTGCTTATTTGTTACGTTTGGACAGAGCCAGGCTAGCTGTGTCCCTTTCAGTCTTTATGCTAAGCTAAGCTAGCCGGCTGTTGGCTATGCTTCATATTTAGCGGAAAGATATGAGAGTGATATCGATCGACTTATTTAACTCTTGCCAAGACAGCTAATATGCAAAATTCCCAAAATGTCAAACTGTTTCTTTAAGCGGTGACAACCACCTAAAAAGTCCTTTAACAGCCCTCAAATTTAGGTTTATTAGGAGTCTAAAGATCAGGATAAAAAGCCAAACTAAATATCTAAATTAGGCTTATTGCTTGAGGAGCAGATCCACTCTCATACAGCCCAGTATTAATGCAAGCATGGTCCATAATTACTCATAACTGACTGGCTTGTAAAAACAGGCAAAACTCTGATCGATATCATCAAAAGTCACGGTTTATGAGAGGAGAGAGCAAGCAATAGAAAGACATCTTTGCAGTGCCACTGTATCTGAAACAAGGAGAAAAGCTTTTAATGGAGTCTGTAAATACAGCCTCAAGATACATATAAAGGAAACTATGGGGTTTTTCTTGAGTATATAATATGACACTGCTGTTGTAGTGTGTATGTGTGTGCATTTGATGCTTTTGGTGTGTGCTGATTGTCAGAATAAATAAAAGAAAATGTAGGAAAAGTACAAGGAGAGAAGTTGGTTGATTCAGCACCTATACAGACTTCTCTGAGGTTTATCTTCAGGACAACTGTTAAACGATGTTAGTCTAACATATGGTGCTGCGAACTGTCTTAACAAGGGAAGGTTACCCTGGCAAAGGAACTCTTAACTTATCACATCCATGTGAATAATTTAAGAGAGACTGAACGTTAGCTGACTTTTTCTTTACACTTGATACTTTATTTTTTAAATCAGCATAAAGTAACTATCATGGATGTATTGAGTCCTGGATGACAATGACAGCACACATTTTTGCTCCTGTAGTGTAAAGCACGATAGACGGAGTGCTTTCAGTGCTCTATAAATGAAAGGTGATCTGCACCGGGGCCTGCAAGCTCTGCCGCCCCACAGAAGTACCGCTGCATAGTACACAGGCATGACAAAGTGTTCCTGTGGAGATTAAACTAGTCCTACTATACCATGTTTGCTAAAAACACTTAACCGTGAGGTAAATAGCTGTAGGTTAGCCTGCCTGTCATTTTTTGAAAACACTATTGCACTTTTTGGCTGGTCAAGTTTTGTCAGTTTCCAGATTCTGTAGATGCCAAAAAGGCAAAAAACATTGTGAGATTACAATATTACAGCAAGGAGGAAAAATAGATAAAGACCTTTTTTAAAGAAATGATTTGCTGAAATGGATGTGACGTGCACTCTGAGCTGTTGTGTTTACACCGTCATTTCCGCTCCAAGAAATTCACAGATTTTCTACAATTGACTGTTTTTAATGGACGTGTATCTGCTGTCATAACACATTAATTCAATTCTAAAAATAGAACTGCATCGTGGTGAATCGTAGCAGAACATTTATGTGATCATGAACCAAATACTCAAAAGTTAGCAAATTCTCCTTTAATATCTTCTCGACTGTATTGTGCTGTAGTTTATTACAGTAGGACGTTTGAATTGGTCAAATATAAATGTAATATTTTCTGCAGTCCAACCCAGCCTAGTTTCCAGCCCTTTGGAACGGTATTACGGACAAACCTGCACTCTAAGAGATGTTGAAATCCTTTCACATAAAACATTCACTCACAGAGTCCTATAAGAATCAAACTGTAAGGCACCTGAGGATTTGTCATGTACATAATTGCCAAACTACTAAGCCCCTCATATCATGGTGGGTGAAAATATGCAACACAGATGCGAAAGAACAACATTTAGTGTTTCGTCAGAGATGCCATGCTAATGTCAAGTAACTTTAAAGTACACAACAGGAAAATGGTACTGTGATTGTAGAATAGCTCTACTTGATACCACAAACACACGTCATCATGTGTATTTCACGTCACACATACTGTAATAGTGTACATCATTCGCAGCAGCTGGTGTCCCTGTGACTTTTGAGGACATCTTTGTGTCTGATATCAGTCTTTCTGACAGGTGATTGGTGCAAAAACAGTGACCTCATTTTTCATTCTAGCCAGTGACGGCGAGGTTATGAGTCTGGTTCCTGTTAAGCCTTATCACTCTGCCCTTTTACGCTCTCCCGCTTGGTTATAGTCAGGCTTTAATGGTGGTGCAAGACAACTTAACCAAGCAGGAAAACTAACTAATTACCTGTACTACCAACACTTTAGAGATTTTTCTCATGCCTACTGGTTGGAAAGTGGAACTGATTTAAACAACCTTCAAGGAAATTACAAGCAACAAAAAGTACAAACTTGAAACTATGAAAACTCTGTTTTAAAAGTTTTTTTTTTTAAGGAAAGCCTGGATTGATGATGATAATGAGTACCAGATCAAGTACTACTACACATGGTGGAATCACAGTATGCAGTCTGTGGGAAGTAGACTTGATTTGCATGACTTTCAGTCAGGTGGAAGAGCAGTTGGATTGTTAGAGTAGCCCATCAACTGTTAGAATTCAGAGAAACTGGTGTTAGTTCCTCTGGGGTGCAAGACTTAAGGAGGAACCAGTGAAATAAATGAGGATTTTAATATTTCAAACAGTATCCTCCATTTTTTCAAATGATGAGTGAATATGCTATTTATAGACTTACAAGGAAGATGGAAGGTTCGTGTTCACCAAAACAGTGGCACTAAATATTGAACAGTGAGAACCAAAATCTGTTAAGTTCAATACTTTTGCTTAATGACTACCGAAGTGCCTACACTTTTGGATCACACTACTGTATATCAGTGTTTAGTAAAGCCAGCCTGGAATTACTCTTAACCATGTTCAGCTGGATTTTATTTATATATATATATATATATATATATATATATATATATATATATATATATATATATATATATATATATATATATATATTTTGAAAATTGCATGGGCACAATATACATTATTTATTAATAAATAATAAAGTAGTAAACTTCCTCCTATTTAGTTATGGTATGTATGTATTCCCCAAAAGTGTGACTATAGTCAACCAAGCAGGCCAAGAGAAGGTTAGTAGGTAGATTATGCGTTGTAGAAAAAGTACAGAATGTGTTACTTCCTGTGAAGGATGTGCTGATTAGAAGAAGAGAAACTTAACTGACTTTAAAGTGTCAAATTTTCACACAAGAAACACCATAACCGGTGTCACTATGCATCAAATTGTAATGGGAGAGATGTGGGCATCCTTGGTGCATTCCTACTGAAACAGAACATTTAAGCACTGCAATGTGTAGAAGATGAATTGCCAACCTGTTCTTCAGATTGAATTTGAAATGGAAAAGGTTTGATAAGCTGAGATGACTTCAAATAATTTAGCTTCCTGTCTAAAGAGGGTAATCATCAGAGTTGGATCCTTCTTCTCTGAAATACAATATAAAGGATGTGTTAATGTTGAAGGTAAAGCCCCTTATGGGAAGAAGATGCTGGTGTTTTAAGTTCAATGAATTCTGTAGAGAATTCACTGAACTTAAAAGTAAGCCCTTGCCATTTTAACAGTTTCTGTAATTACATAATGCACTTGATTTTCTAAACAAATTATTCTTCCCTTCAATTCCTAGTCCTTTAGTGTATACTGTGGCACAGTATTTATACAGTAAAGAGATATACAGTTAAATAAACTAAACTACTCAACTACAATTTGGTTTTAAGAGTTACTGAGGAAGCTGGATAGGTCTTGTGAATACACTTACTGGGGCATTTAAATCTAAACTCCAGAGAAAATGTGTACTATGTTGTATAAATATTGTTACTATAAGTAAACGTATCAGCAAATATGGTTCATGGTATATATACTGCATGAAGACCTTCGCATAGGCAATTCTTTTATCTGTATTTAAATTGTGAATTGACTTATAAATATAAATGGGCCAGCATTCCCTTTTTTTATTTTAAAGGTCCAATATATAATATATTTACTATAATAAATCCAAAAATATATTAAGGAAACATGCTAAGTTGAATGTCTGTTTTTGTCATTTTTTAAGATTTCCGTTCCATGACGGAATTTCTGTTTGTGTTTTGGCCTGTGTGTTGTTATCAACTGCCCAGTTTAACATCCAGGCCGGGTTGTCAGATATACCTGTAAAAACGTAAACTCAGTGCACTATGGCTGTAGTTTTAGTACAGCCATGAAAGTAACAAACAGGATCAACGGAGATAGATTCTACCCGACCTAAAAAAACCGGCATGTTTCTAACAGTTGCGTGACCAGAGACGAAACCAACCCCGGGCTAATATTGGAGATGTATTTGAAAGATGGAGACAGCTTAAGGCCTCTTTACAGTTGCCGCACCCGACCTGGCACTCGCCAATGTGACGTCAAAATTACGTAGATTTCGCTGGCTCGCCGGGATTTTAAGTGCGCGACCAGAGGCTGTGCACCACTCTATTTTTTTAGATAGAGCGGCGCACAACAAAGCGGAAACGGGAAGCATGGACGAGTTCGAGGGCAACCAGATGCAAGAACTCTCAGAGTGACTGCAAGTCTCTCTTGTAAACTTACTGGGTTGAGATGAGTTATTTTATGGTGAATGAAAGGCTTGATCCGATGAAGTAGGTCATCGAATAAAAAAAATAAAAAGTATAAGTATAAATAGTTACGGCGCTCCCATGACGTCACATTGGCGCACGACAGGTCGCTTACGGTGAGTATACCGGACACCTTATATCCCAAGAGGACGCCAAGAGCAGTGTTTGTCATCTTACTTTAAAAAAGTAATTAGTTACAGTTACAAATTACTTCTCCCAAAAAGTAATTGAGTTAGTAACTCAGTTACCACATTGTAAAAGTAATTAGTTACTCAGCAAAGTAATTGTGACGTTATTTTTTATGTTCTAAAATGCTATTACGTTCTATAACACCCTTGCAATCAATGTGTTCAGCTCGGCCTTGGTCACCTGTTGCTGACCCGAAATATCGAGCGTTGCTTGTTTGAACAGAGTGGCTCCGTCTCTTTTGCTGGAGCTCACGCTAGCTGCATTTGGGCTTGGGGTTGGGTTAGCAGCAGCAACAAGTGTCATGTTAGCATGTGTTGATGTGAGGTGGTTCATAAGATTCAAGTTGCTTGAGGCAGATGTGGATAAAGTCTTTTTTTTCTGGGCATAGCGTGCATGTTACATAAACATTCTTGCCTTTAATTTCAATGAGCGAGAAGTAGTGCCGGTACTTCCAGTTTGAGAACGCTACCTTTGAATTTCCCTGGCTCGTCACCATTGTCGCTGTCTTGTGTTTAGTGGTAGTCAGAGCGTGCAGTGAAACAGCATGTGCAGGGCATCCGCCCACCCAGCCAATCGTCATCGCATTTGCAACGGTGTCCTCATCCCCACCCCTGCTCTCTCCAGGCAGCTGATGTGTAGCCAAAGCCTGACACCTCACGCTTCATTCAACCAAATTGTAGTAACGCGCCACTTTACATTCTCAGTAACGATAACGGCATTGCAACGATCGGAAAAGTAATTAATTAGATTACTCCGTTACTTAAAAAAATAACGCTGTTAGTAACGCCGTTATACTTAAACGCCGTTACTCCCAACACTGGCCAAGAGTTCCTCCTGAACAGGTAAAAGCATTAACTTCAGGCTAAATTATCACGCATTTATTATATAGCTAGAGTACCTGAGTTAGTTACTCGCAAAAACAATTGAGACACAGCCAGTAAAGTGATCTCGACAGATCCTGGCTAACGCCGCCATGCTAACCCTGCTAACTGTTAACGTTACCGGAGGACCAGGCAGGCGGACCACGGCTGTTGACAACGTGTAGTTATTTTAAGCCAAGAGAGGGGGGCTGTAAATTGGGAAGAGAGGACTGTGAGTTTGCAGTGTGCTTGGCGATTGTTGCCGTAATTCTAAGCCAATAAAGTGTGTTCAGTCAGGTGGAGAGGACGGCAAGGTAGTGGTATTTTTCACGGTTCTCACTGTAATTCTAAGCTGAGGAAGTGTGTCTGTTTGTGGGTTGGAGAGGACAGCAAGGTTGTTGTGTTTTTAGCGGTTCCTAGTATAATTTTAAGCCGAAAAAGTGTGTCGGTCAGTTGGGTACAGAGCTCCGCATGAGCACAGGCTTTTATGTCATTTTGCCAGCATCTAATGTTAGCTACTCCACTGTGCTGCGAAGTAATGTCTGGCTATGTGAGACAAGCGTCTAGTAACATTGTTGTGGATGCTCCTTCAGCACGCTTTGGAGGAGGGTCTGGCAAAGCAAGACTATGGATGTCTCAGCCTGGTAACCTCCGTGAACTTCAAGTCTGGAGACGACTCTCTCCAGTATTTTGAATTTGTACTGCAGTAACTATTTTAAACACTAGCTGTCAGTATTACATATTGCACCTTTAAATCAATAAACTGTATTATTTCCTGGAACCTGCATAAATTGATCATTCTAGGACTCAAAAATCTTTTCTGAAAGATACATGTTTGTGTTTCAATAAAAGCACACACGTCTGTACTTTCTGTGAAAAGAGAACCTGAAATCAGTGTGAAATTATGTATTGCCCTTGGTGACATGGCATGTTGTCACTATTATTTTGTGCCCTTAAATATTTAAGCTTCAAACCAACTGAATGAATTAGAAAAACTAAATTGAGTTTAATAAAAATCAACAAAAAGTCAAAGTTTGGGAGTGACCGCTCTCCTGTCCAATTTAGTTCAATTTTCAGCAGCTGCTGATCTCCTGCAAAGTGTTTTTTTTTTTTTTTTTTGCATCGTTAGGGGCTCTACATTCATGAGTGCTTTGGTTAAGGCCGTCTGGTAAGGTAAGGGTTTCAGATTTAGCACTGATGTACACAAGTCACAAAGTAAAAGCTATTGGTCAGACAAACGCAAGCAAAATAAACCCCATCATAATCTCGACAAGTATGACTCACTACTTTGCACAAGTATTTACAGTACCAGACTTCCCTCACCTACTGAGTGCTATTCTAATTACAATAAAATGGGAAACATTAAACACTACTGCAGCATAATTCTAGTGGCCCTAAATCAACATTTGTTTTAATTAGCTTGGTTTAGATTGGCAAATAAGGATGAATGGGCATGCACTGCAAATGTTAGGGAAACATTGTTGCTGTGGTATAAAATATGGACAGGTACAATGCAGTATGTTCAGCTAGCTATAGCAGTATGCCCTTGGCTCAGGGTGGGCATATTAGATTTTACTTTAAGGTTGGTGGAATGTCAAAGCCTGTAATCTCTCCCATCTGATAAATAAATATACTGGCCTTTTTGCAGGTTAGAAAGGAAGTTAAACCATAAAACTTTCTCCTCATTTACATAACTGAGGGCAAGAGCATTGCAAAGATGATCTTTTCTAACGTCACAATCTACTACAAGTCTTCGGAGACGGGCACCATATTAATAAATCTCTGTTTAAAAAGTCCTTGAGTGTGTGTGTGCGTGCACGTAGGACTGGGTAAAGGACAACAGTTTTAGAGTAAAAAGCAGCACCATTTACTATAGTAACTGAATATTGTTAAAGTGTCATTTGCACCTGTTTTTCCTATACTACATCAGTATGCCCCACTTGGAACAAAAGGTTGGATGCAGTGTGTTGATGAGATATGGTTTCTATTAGCTGAGAAACAACCCTTAATCAGCAAGACAAATGCACTGTCAAATCAACCTACCACTGTTTCAACTATAAATACTAAATGTATACTGTAGATTGTGATGTTGATCATATGATAGATACTGTAAGTATAATTAAAAGTGTTAGAATCACAATATTGTAATAATGAGAGGCCTGAATGGCATCAGCAAGAAATGAAAACACAAGGTGCAGTTTATATAACCTATAGAGTAACATGATATTCTGTAGTAAATTTTCCATATCTGTCCTTGCAATTCAACTGCAACACTATCACATGAGCTTCAAAAACTACATTTCCCTTGGAAATACAAACATGAATATTATAAGGTGCAAAATGCATTGTTTGATACAGTCACTTCTTCCAGGCTGCGCAAAACTGTCTTTTGTTAATAATTCATATTTGTTCTGCAATGGAATGTATCCTGCAGCAAATGACGTACATAGCTTTAAAAATGTATAGTCCTAAGAGTGTACGGTAGTACATGAATGGAAATGAATAAATGCTGAAATGATGGTCTAGGATATTTAGCCTTATTTTACAGATCTCATTCAGCAACACTGGTCAGCGGCTGCAGCATGCCTGGTTAAAGATGGATAGATTATATAGTTGTGCAGAACCTCAAACACGCTGTAGAACATTTTGAAAAACCATATTATCGGAAATCTATCAGCAAGGTACCAGGTTTTAGCCAGCTCCATAGAAAGGCTGGATGTGAAATTAGAACCTCATCAAAAAGAAAATGTATTTGTATTATTTTCAGCAATTAGACAAAATATTTTATACACCATCAATTTCTGCTGCCGCTGTTCTTTCAGGATGCTTTAGCCAAAGACCATTGTTGCTGGTGAGAAACGAAAAGTTGCACTTTGTGTTTACTTTTGAATGTGGCAAGTATAGCCTTATCACAGCGGGGTAATGACAACAATGGTGAAGACTGGAGTTTTAACAATAATGGCAATGACCAAATAAATCACCAACTTGAAATAATGCTGAAATAAATAGCAGTCCCTTGTGGGTTTAAAGCGACACTAGGCAACTTCACATGTTAGTGGCTCATGTTTACCAATCCAGCTGGCCTGTAATCCATTTTAACCAAGAAATACCAAAAGGGCTAGAGGCAAAACGTCGCTGGTGTGTCTAGTTTGTTTTAGTGTTGAGCTTCCTTTTAAACATTGTATTTATAACTTTCCGTGAGAAAACAACCATCCACACCTGACTCAACTGACTCATCTAACTTCTCACTCAGGATAGATGGGGCGTTCTTCCCTATGGCAGTGCCACATTGTCATTTAAGCTGATAACTACAACCACAACAAATTCTTGCCTAGTGTGGCTTCAGTAGGGCCAAGCCAAAGAATGGCAACAGATGATGAAAAAGTGGACGAGCAGTGAAAGATGACAGCAGGCTGGATGTGATGCGACGAGCTGGTATTGGGTGGAGGTGGACAAGAGGAGCTAAGGATGAATCTGTAAACCTCAAAGCCGTGTCTGGGCTTCAGGGATGTAGATCTCGATGCTGTCTGCCCTCTCTGTGGCTGAGTTCTGTCTGAAAGAAGCTGCTCGTTTGGCGGCCATGAGGCGTCTGCGGGCTTCCTGTCGCTGGCGGTCCTGAAGGTCCAGAGAGCGCTCTCGTATGATACTGCCACGCCCCTTGGACGGCCGTTTTGGCATAGGTGGTGGCCACTTCCGCTCCTTAGGATCCAGAATGACATGATTAAACAAGGCAAACAATTGTAGAGTTATTATTCTAGCAATGTATCTGACAGCACTCGTTGATTCACAGGGCAATGCAAATAAAACGGTGTATTTCAATCAACAGTGTAGGAGTCTATACAGAAGAGGATTAGGGCCACATGTGAAAAATGTATTTGAGTTCTGAGTTTAAAGTCAGAATTCTAAAAAAAAAATGAAAAGTCTGACTTTTTTCTCAGAATTCTGACATGTGGCCCTAATCCTCTTCTGTATAGACTCCTACACTGTTGATTGAGATACACCGTTTTATTTGCATTTCCCCCTGTGAATCAACGACTGCTGCAGAACTCAATAAAATTGTTCACGTGTCCCTAATCCTCTTCCATAAGTCTAGAAGTGATGATGTGTGCCAGATAATAGAAATTAGACACCAATTTTATTTAAAGCACTACTCAGTCTAATCAGTCATCTTTGCTAACTGCTCTACTGTGAAGTGGAAGGGAATTGTCTGTAGAAAAAACTTTATGGACACATAAAAAACTGAATACAGCAATATTATTTTCATTCTAGTGAGGACATTTTTATATTGTTTTATCATATCATATGTTTGGTCATTGTATATTATCTCATGGAAAAACAAGAGAGCCTTGATTTATTCAGCTCTGTACAATAACTCATTATTGAGGGTTATAAGGAAAAAAACTATATTAACCACTGCCAGAATGGCTTAATTTCTTAAGGAAATCAGGCAGAAAATGATAAATGTTGAATCAGTGCAGATAAATTAAATACTAACAGGAGTTTTATTCACTATGGAGTGCACAGCTTAAATTAATATTATACATTTTGGCTATAATCCTTTAACATATGGACTCTTTGTATACTGGAAAGGTGTGTGTCATGGACAGACCTAGGCCACTTTGCCTCATCTTAGGTATCGCAGCTTGTTGAGCCACAGCATGAATCATCATCAGAATTCACACTATTGCTGAGGTGCTGTATATTTATTCAGCAGTAAGACATTCATGTGAACCAGAAGATGTTCACTCAAACAAAAGGCATCTACAGAAACACTACAGCAACTATCAATTGATTATGTTGCCAGAACATTACCCTTTGCAAAGAGTGTTTGCAACATTTACCCGTGAAGGCAGTACAACTTCACCCATATAACCTACAAATCTGAACACACTAACGTACAAAACCTTTTGAATGCGAGGCAAGCTTTTCTGATTGCTTGGCATGCTGGTGTTAAGTGTGAAACTGTGATTGCCTTGAAGGAGAGAAATCCAATACAGAGCATCTGTGTCACTGTTTGGGCCCAGCTTCATGGAGCTTGCGATGTGCCTATTAACTGCTGGAGGTAACTAACTCCCTTACAACTACAACTGTAGCATGAAGATAATTATCCTAGTGCCCTGAAGGAGCTCTTCTATCTCTAAAACCACATTACAATCCAAATGTGCTTCTTACAAATGCAGCTCCCTCGTCTATAATCACCACTCTTACAAATGTGCTTTTATTTCAGCTGTTTGGTATGGGTGACTTAACTGGATAGTTTGATATTCTCAATGCTTTTCATTTTTATTTTTTACAGTGACATACTTTGAAATCAAGTTTTTAAAAATGCTATCAACAATTTAGAGTATACATTTGTTTTTAAAGAATGGCAAGTATGTCAAAAGTCACATGTGAAGTGCTTTGATTCACCACTACACCTGTCTTAAGACTTAACCAGTGTTCTGTGTAAAAGCAAAGCCAGCAAATAGTACAAATAGCCAGTGATGTGTGTGGTGTCACTGTTTTGTAACAATTAAAGGCAAAGTTTGCATTACCACAGACCAAAAGCAGGTGATGAGTTACTATAATAATGTATGTGACAAATAAATATGGACAATACGGATCTGACAGATAAAACAAGTCCTGCATTAACTGATGTTTTTATAGGAAAACATTTTACTTGTTGTCACTGTAGTTTTTTTTTTCTTCAAAAGCTGAGTGAGTGCATCTAGAGCCCATTAAGACTAATTATTATGAGTGTGTGGATCCCAGGGAAAACAGCTACCAACACTACCTTCTTTGCTGGACTCTCCACCAGCTGCCACTGGTTGCTCTTGATCTGCTGCAGCTCATCAAACTTGGCAGTGACGTCATCAATGGAAAGCTGCAAGAGGTCCCAGAATCCAGCCAGGTCCTGAGATGTGGGTCTGGGCATGGCACTAGGGTCCTGAAGAGACAGTGGAGTACAAAATGTAGTGGGTTATTTGTACTCAAGTGAAATTATTTCCCGTCTTTGTTAGGTGCAGGACTACTGAACACTAATCACAAGCATTACACCAACTGTATCATACTAAACTTAAATTACAAAGCAACAAAAAAAGTAGTTTTTTTCTAAATAATTGGAATATATATATATATATATATATATATATATATATATATATATATACTGTATATACTACATCGACCAAATCTATGTTGGAAACTACAACTTACTTTCAGGACATAGCTACCTCACCATTCCCACCACTGTGTGGCAGCACAGCATCAACATTGGTTCATAACCTCAACTGACTCCCCTACATTGCCTTTCATTGCATCTTCTTTATAAGAGCAGAGTTGGTCTATTGTATGCTGAAGCAACAACAATGATTACTAATTATCAATTGTAATTTTATGGGCATATGCAGTGAGGACAGAATTCATTGGGGAGGGAAATGCTATTAATTTGCCCTCTTTAGAATTTCCCTTCTGTACCAACAAAGTGTGCACAAATTACTGTCAGCACAGGTGTTGTAAAATTTGTATTCTGTAAAATTTAAATGACAAAAATCTGGTGCTCAATGTTGCTGAATTTTTGTGGTGCATTGCTGTTCATAATACCTACTGTACCCAGTTGGCAACTGCAAATCAAAATTCAGTCTCATCAGTCAGCCACATACAGACATGTGCTGATAAGCCTAGACACCAATAACAGAATGAGTGTGATCTTAGACCAAGAAAAGGTCTGTCAAGTTCAACTTCAAAGGTTTGGATCTTTTTATAGACACATCATGCAGTTCCCCCTCCATCCAAAAGGGAAACTGAGTCATTCTCTTATTCAGACACGTCTTAAAGCTCAGGGCAATCTAAGGCTTGTCACTACCAATGTTAGACTTAATTCATCATCCCATTATCTATGGGGAGAGAGAGCAGTCCAAAACCATCCAAAAACCAACATAGGACAGTGATAGAGCAGGCAGACCACCTCCACAATGTTTAGTATTTCATTGAAAAAAGTAGCTATGCTTTGGTAAGGTGTGATTAAGTGGCTTTCTGTTTCTTTCACTGTGTCTCTCTACTGTATCTGCAGAAACATTCCCATTTATGACACTTTATCCTATGATATATGCTGACTCTGTGGATAGTTAGCATTAGAAAAGGTATGAATTTCTAGTCAACGTGACATGGGGGCTAAACAGTGAGACAGTGTGGCAGTCCATTATTCAAACTCTGAGATCCCATTCAAACTACTGCCTCTGTGCACTAATGGATAGCTTCAACACAGGTGCTGCTTCCTATTGGAATTCCCCTTTCATTAACTGTGGGTTCAATAGCGGCAGAGGGACTGCTTCACTATTGATCTCTGTGGTCTATTTCTGGAAGGCACACAAGTGCAGCATCAGGCCGAGCACCTTCTCAGAGCTCTGAGAAAGAGAGGCCTATCAACAAGTTTACCTCTGAACTTTTGTGTTTTTCTATGTAACATATTAACAGCATGTAGGTCGATACAGTGTTCTAGTTCACAAACACATACTACTCACCAGATTCTGCTGACATAGCCAGTAAAACTGCTGAAACTTTTGAGACATTAGTAGCTGAGCACTTCCCACGGCACTCCGGATTTTTCCTAGGACTGGTGGACACACACACACACACACACACACACACACACACACACACACACACACACACACACACACACACACATATAGAGAGAGAAGGAGACAGACAGAGATAGAGAGCAAAAGGGACAGAGTGAGAGAGATTTTTATCACTGCACAGCTTGTCATTCACAAGAATCCAATCTGCTCACAAAACACCTATCACGATTTTGTGTTTTCATAGTCAACATGACAGCTAATACAGTGAATGTTCACTTTGGCTATATTGTTATAAATACTGCAAAAAAAAAGAAATGATCATAGAGAACATATCATGTAAGCATTGACCTCAGACAACAAAAGCAGCTCCTGCTTTGACAAGAATGTAATTTCACTCAGGACACTCACTCTCCTCTGTCAAGTCATGCTCTTCTGCTTCTCTCTCCATCTCTTTGCACCATCCCTCCAGCCGCTTGGTTTCATTGTGAAGGAGCTGCATGAACCAGCTGCCATCCCTGCGAAGGGGGGACACTCGGCCTGTTTCGGCGCTCTCCAGGCTGGGTTCAACCAACCAGGTTTCAGGCTGTGGGCTGGGGGGCCCACTGGAAGGCCGGTTGTCCTCCCTGTAACTGAACAGGCCTTGTGTGCGCACCGTACGGATGGCCCCATACTGAGTGGGCGTGCTGGGCTCAGAGTGGCGGCCGAAGCCACCACCAAACTGCAGGCCCTTGTCCTCCATGGAGGGAAAGCCCTCCAACTCCATGTCTGCTTGTACTGCAGTGGTCACACTGTTGGAGCGCTTGAACCTCCCATGCCTAAAAATGCACGAGTTACAGGGACATTGCTTGAAATGTAGTAAACTTTGACTATGGACACTGTGTTTCTTCTGTCTGAGCCACATACCGTTTGTGATCCTCCACCTGGATACCTATAGAATGGAACTGAGGAAGGCCTTTACTTTCAGTCTCAGAGTCTGTTACAGTTTCCACCTGGTAAATACAGTCAACAGAACACCGTCAAATGATCATCATTCACAACTGAAATGAACACACAGTACAGTCACACAGTACAGTACAGACGCACATGTCTACTATTCAAAATGACAGCTTGATATTTAGAAATGTATTATATGTTGACTAGATTTCTTACTTACTTTGTATTACAGAAGATTTAAGTTTCAATTGTTGTCTTTCAGCTAGCAAAATAATTGGTGGATGTGTTGGTTCTGATGGGGGCTTTTAAAAATTAAAAAACTTTGCTCTTTTTACAATCCAATATTTATCATCTGTTTAAAAAAGTTACAAAAGAGCTGATTTTCACATGTAGGTCTGTATTGATGCCGCTCAAACCTACGGGATTTTTTAAAGTGCTAAACAAGAACCATAAAAGAGGCCGACAGTCATGTACGAATTGCTACTCCCCACTCGTCCTTCCGGGTAGAGAGGTATACCAAAAGTCAGTGCAACTGTAAGAAACCAGCACTTGTGAGTGTGAACTATAAGTTAGCCTGTAATGATACACAATACATGATCTGGAGGGTACATTTAATGCTTTCTAAGGTTTTGGAAATCCTGCTACAGCTTTATTGATTGCCTAAACCTGGTGTTATTAGTTCCAACATGTATAACTGCAGTGTGGGTAGTTGCATGGATGTCAATGAAGACCAGAATAAGTTCAACCTTGTTCAGGATTTTGGTATTTATAAAAAAAAAAAGAAGTGATCAAGTGGTCCACACAGACAGCCATCTCCGCAGTAGGAGCTAACAACTGAGGACATTTGCCTTCTAGAGATGAAGGAGCTACCTAAGTTAGTTGGACAGACAGAATCCTTATCTTGCGTTGGAGCTACTCGTTTAGTTATGGGCTCTTATAATGATCAGGCCAATGCAAATCAGCAAGCTCCAGAAGAACTTAACAGGTTTAGCAACCAGATCACAAGCTAGAACAAAGAGAGTCAGCGAGATCCTCATTTTCTATTCATTATTGCTGCCTTTAAATAATCTCTGTCCACGTAATACAGCCTGACACTTCTAAAGGTCAAGAAGCTTCCAAAACCCTCTGGAATACTTCACACAGATTGGTACATTTGAGAATTTGTAATACTATAAAAAAAATACAGGATTAGCTAATTTGCACGTGTGTAGTTATATTGCTAATTCAACATTTTGAAGTCTGCCTGGGGATGTTGACATAGAGTAAGTCTTCTTTAAAGAAACCTAATCCTTTTGTCAATAATCCAATGACTGCAATGCAATTGAAACAACTACCTATTGTACATAAAAATGTGCCTGTTGTGTTCTGATAAAAAAAAAAAGTGTATTTGGTTGATTTATATATTAACAATCTGAATATCAAAATGAAAAAAAGGAATTATCCTAGATAGAAAAAGACAGATGGGATTGGTGTAATTAGCATGAAGGGTGGGTAGTGAGTTTGGTGACTGCAAAGAGAGCAGCAAATTGAATGGTTATGTTGTTACCTGTATCCCGATAGAGGAACGTGGGGTTTTGAGGTACTCCTCGGCCTTGGACACCAGCACTGCTTTGTCACATGTCTGGACCGAGCTGTGGCTGCCCAAAGATGCATGTCTCTTGCCTGCTGCTGACTCCATGGCCATGGTGACCGCCTTGGTGCTGTCCAGGCTGTCCATGGAGCTGTAGATGGGACGACCAAGGCTATCCGTGGTCCACAGCCCACCCCGTGGATGCCTACCTTCCTGGTAGGCATCTTGGGTGGACTCTGTACTGCTCTGGGCTGTCACAGAGATAAGAGGCTTGGTGGTGGTGGTGCGCGGAGGCACAGGAGGTGGAGTCTTCTTGTAACTGGGAGGATATGATACCGCTGGATAGCACAAGCAGGATGAGAGGACGAGGACAAGGCAAGACAAGGGTAGAGGATAAAATAAAACATGAGAATGAAAAATGTGGCCAAAAGCTGACAAGGACCAAGTGTTGCAGTTCACCTGTATCACACAGTGTGTGATAGAAGAGCGTCATAGCATGATGAGATAAAAAGCATATGGATCTAGGATAAAGCATTAGGGCACTTTAGCACTTAAAGCAAGGTAAATGTCAGTAAGGTGAAAGGCAACAGCAGCTTTGTAATATGTGTGTGTTTATTGGGGAGGTTCAATGAAGGATTATGGGAAAGATTTTCTCTGTTAAGTGCAAATGAGAATATGATGGTAATCCATCCAGATGGACCTCACAGAAGAGAAATGTACCAACTTCACTTGCTGGATTGTATTCTTCTTCAAAGCTATAATAAAACACTGACTTTGTATTTTTTGTAACAGTTGCTCAGCATACAAATTTTGAAAATAATTTTGAATAAAGTTTTTACATGGTAAATGAAGATTTCTCTTTTAAGAGATTGCAATATATAAAGTAAGTTTGCTCCATCAATTTAAAGAAAATAGCATCTGTTTGTTCAAGTCAGACTGACAATTTTTTTAATTTTATTCCAAACAATGTTCCTTCACATTTTGAGCCTAATGGTTAATTCCCTACATGATGGTGAATATCCATGAACCCCATTCATGAGTTTTTGTCAAATGTTAACCTAAAATCTGCATGAATCACAGAGAAAATGAAACTATGAAAAGAATTGTAGCTGAAACTTTTTTTACACGTTTAAGCTGTGTCAAGACAGTCCTATAATGAGCATTCAGTCATTCACTCCTACATTGCTTCTGGTCAATTAATTTGGTCATTCACTTATGAGTCTTTTATTAATTTCCTCATTATTCTTATATTAATTTCCATAGTAAAATATTCATTGTAGTACATACACTGCTTAATACAGCCAGATTGTTGTGCTTTGCCTACTCAAACACACACACACACACACACACACACACACACACACACACACACACACACACACACACACACACACACACACACACACACACACACACAAACCACTTTGGATTACAGGTAATTAAGTGCAATAAGAAATAAGAAACCACAGGGAACTCTGTTAAGATAAATCCAGTCACAGACTTGACTTCCTTCCAACTTGAAGGGGCTGCAGTTCTGCAAGACACAGTGGGTGGATACCAAAATGAAAAGAGCATGGTGACTCAGGCAGTGAGCAACACCACACATTCTATTTTTACACATTCTACCCATTCGACTTCGAAAATGATACAAATTGCTTCGTATCAGATACAAATTGAGCGGCATAAACCTCTGCATTCCCCCACTGCCAGTATCTGTTTCTTGTGGTTACCTTGCATTTATTTGCCAATAAAACTCTTACTGTAAAGCCAGTTCACTTGTTTGGTTTTTGTCATGATTATAATGTGTAGGTCAACGATCAAGATGTTAAAATAATAGTTCACTTCCATGCCCATGGCTTTTCTAAAACATTCTCACTTTTCATTTTAACAAATACAAATATCAGAGATATCTGATTATAAAACTGTACTAGTAAATGAAATGATATGAACATGAAGTTAAACGCTCACTTCCTCGTCATCTTTTCAAAGACATGTAAAACATTTACCTAACATGCTTTTCTTATGGAACCTGGCCTTCTAATTAAAGACATTTATCCTGGTCCTCATTCAAAATTTATTATATAAAGGACTGTATATGTATTCCAATATTTTGATTAAGCATGGTAGAGTTGCTGCTCTTGGCAGCCACAGTCCACATTATAATGATGAATTGAGTTGTTTGTATACTTGAGATGAAGCACTGTAGATGTTACCTACTCTAACTACAAAAGGCATGACTGTGCACAGAATGTACTGTGTGTTAACAACCAATGAGTCAGGAGATTTTAAAATTGGAAGTTTGACCTAAAGTAATGGTGGCACTACAGGCAAGGTCATAGGGTCCTCAACATTAGACTTCATATTGGGGAGGTGCACTAAGACTTAAGACGACAAACAATTGACAAGCATTATCATCAGACTGAAAGTTGAGTCAGTACTACACAGTTCTTCTGCAGTTTATTAATATAATGTATGCTTGCCTAAATGGATTGAAATATGCAAACGCATGTTTTGCCTTATATGCCTACAATTATGTGCTGGGTGTAATTACACAATTATTTGCTTAGCTTAATGTTGTTTAGTGAAGACATTTCATTTACTGACTCCTCTTGGGCTGAGATAGGCCCTACTCAATCTGAAAAAGAAAAAGAAAGATCACAATGTCTTGCAATAACATTCACTGGACACCAGATGTCCTCCTAAAGACTGTATATACATCATGTGAATATCTACCTGGATTCCAATATCCGTACTGGATTTTGTCAGTGGATTAAGATTGCACTGTGATTTGTGAGTGTCTTCATGTGCCTATGTCATCTGTGTATTAGCATCCTTATATTTAGTTTATCTCCTTTTAAGTTTCAAGTTTCAAGTTTATTTAATTTATATAGCACTTTAAAAGCAAACACGTTTGCACCAAAGTGCTTCACAAAGACAAAAAAGAATAGTTTATAATACCTGGAGCTCACACTTAAGCTCCTAAAAGTACATTCACTCAACTACCATACTTAAGTACAATCTTTAGGTACAGTGCTCATTAAGTACCACCATTGTATGCCTTTTTATACTTCTACTTCATTTTCACTACAGGGTTATAGATTTAAACATGTTTTAAAGTAGTTAAAAGTGAAGCTATGCACCTTATCTAGCTACAATGCTGCATACACAGTAAAAGAGCAGTAATAATAGTAATCATATGTAGTATTATAAAACTGTTGATGCTGGGCATATGTCCTATGTCTTATATTGTACTACATAAGCGTCGGGCACAGACTGAGGAGTGTCTCAATCTTCCAATAAGAATCTAATTAATGTTTATTTCTTCCACAGAGTCATAAATCTCAGCACCTCCTGAAGTAATAACTGATTCAAGTGCTATGGTGTAGTGCAAATTTGCGTTTGCCCCAAAGAGAATTCACTTTAACACTATAAGAACAACAGGTGCTAGGTATAGGGTTTACATGTCTGGGTACATACAAGATACTGTAAAATTAAGTTATGATATTTCCAATTACTGTCTTGAAGGTGGTGTGGCTCATTAACAGCCAGGGAGGAACAACATTAAACCTTAAAACATTGTGGTAAATAGCATCAGTTCCTTAAGATCAAAGTTCAATGTCTACTACATTGACATAAAAAAATCACAAAGGGAATTCAAATATAGAAGAAGAAGAAAATCTAATGTTGGCAATGACAATAGAGTCTCAATAAAAAGGAAAATCGCCCACTGAGAAGATGGCAAAGGCAAAAATTGTTTACGTCAACAAAGTAAATTTGCAGGGCTACTGTACAGCAGGTTTTCTTTTTAAATACTATGGCTTTATTTGAAAGTTCGGCTAATATAGTCTAGGGAAGCATCCTGTCCTTTGTGTAGTCAGTTGTGCCTACATGGCTGTGTTTGTATTGGATTGTTTGGTTTAGCACTGCTGCACTGGGCAGTTCAGTAAACAGACCCACACACTGGAGGTGCAGCCAAGACTAAATGGACATGAATGTCATGCTATAAAATAGTGTTGCTGCTCTGCTTAAAAGTTGTTTGTAGTATTACAAGTTATCAGTGAAGACCCTGGTTTCTGAATAGACATTTTGACACATCATCTGCCACACTGCAGCTCAGAAGCAGGGACATGCTTCTTGACCAAGACTCAAATTAACTAATCTATCTACAATTCATCCTCCTGTATCTCCTCACTGACTATCCAATTACTTTCTGTTGCCTTTTCTAACTTCATCAACTCTCACAGTGACTCAATACTGTGCGTGACACAATGCTTATCATATTAGAACACTTGAGAAGCAGCAGGCTATTGCTTAAATAATAATCAAACTAATCAATTAATTGTTAGGAAATGTATTGATAGCTATTTATCGTCTACGTTGTATATCAAGCACTAATGTCTAACATACTTTGGATCATAATTTGATGATCTACAGCTTTTCTCTCATTTATAGGTTATCATTATCATTTGAAGATTGGGCTCTGGGACATTGTGATGGAATGTGATGGGAAATCTTGGCAGATTAATCGATGATCAAAGATACATTCTTTTTTTATTTTTTTTATTTCCCCCTTTAAATCTGTGTTTGTTAAAAGTTGAAACATTGACAAGATCCTTGAGCGAAGAAGAGAATAGTGGCGCCATGTTTGTAGATTTGTTTCAGAAACGATGTCCATTTGAGAAAGAACTGGATTTAGCTAGACAGCTGAGAAGCATTTGACTGAGACTGAGACTACCGTTATACGGATGACAGTGAAATGAATACGTAAGTATTTTTATTGTTCACTACTTTTTGCAACAGAGAATGCAGGGGTCAACATAAGTATAATTATCTATACGTCAATTGATCTTAAAACTGACTTACGAAAGTAAATGTTGGGTTAATGGTAAAAAAAAATGTATTACACATATTGCATATACATTTGTATGTAATTTGTAATATGGTATTAGGTTGTAACGTTAACCGTTAGTAGCTGTCCACAAAGAGCTAACAGCTCTTAGCAATAAACATACATACATATCTTCTTTGTAGCGTCCATGTTTTTCCCCACAATACGACTAGCTCATGAACAGAACACACCGAAGTCAGAAGAACAACTTCCCAATTCTGGAAATGGAAACATCCAAGGAGCACATGAATGCAGCAGAAGGCTTGAGGAGTCGCTCGATCAGAAGGTAACTTGAGGAGGATTCTGACATGTAAATTGTTTATAAGCCTCTCAAACACTCCTGCGACTGAATCCACTTATTGTCTGTCAGCACGGTATGTTATAAATACACATATTTACACCGACATGTACAGCGAGCTAAATAAATACAGCTTCCAATGGTGTCTGGCGTTGTTGACGTTATGTTTAGCGCTCGAGACCAACTTTAACAAAACAAAAACAAAACAACGCAAACAGGTAAGCTAGCTAGCGACATTAAGAACTGGAGTACATTCACGGTGGTTTTTTCCTAACATTGGGAAAATATCAATGTTTGGAACACGTCGAGTTTAGAGAAGTGCTGTTGGAGTGGCTTTTACAAGTTTTTTTTTTTACGTTTTGATATATTGACATATTTTAACAATAAAAAATAGCCCTATTTTGTAATATTAGAGAATATATCAGTGTTTAAAATAAACCAAGCTTTTAGGCATGGACAGAGGAATGTTGCTGACGTAGTTTGAAATGTATGGACGTTTCACTACACCTTTTGAAGTAGGGGTGCACAAAAAAAAGGCAGACAATATATATTTTTTAAATGCTTTCTATTCATTACTTAAATAACTGACATAAAACACAGCGTGTTCAAGCCGAGAGTGGAGTTTGCTTTCCCGGGAAAAACAAAGGACTTTCACCCCGGAAATGCTTGTTCCTTGGGAGTGTTTTAATCCAAACCACGTTCTTTCCCCTAAACTTAACTATAGTCGTTTTGGTGCCTAAACTTGATATCGCTGCATTACGCTCACATTTTGTCGCCTAAACTTAACCGTAATGTCAGCCATAACTTATGGCAGCTCACGGTGCCCTGTACCCGAGTCAAAGCCCCCTATTCTCCGGTAACTCAACTACCAACTGCTGCTGATACGACGGAGCTCTGTTGCTGGTGTTACAGCTTTTTTAAATTATTCTGCTCCTCCAGTAGCCATGGCTGTCTCTGTCAACTGCTTTTACCATGCTCCGTTCACGTGAACATACAACTGATTTTAACAGGCCACATTCACGTGAATAGAAAATTGCGTTCCCTGTATCTTTTCACATCAACCCTCCATAGAGATTTATCAGCCTACTTTAAGTGAAGAACAGCGACAGTAAAAATGTATTTCACACTATTATTATGGTTAAACTTTGCAATTTATCTGTGGTTCACATGCATTCCGAATCGTGAGTGTTCAACTATGGTCCGTTACACCACTATTTTGAAGGTTAGCTATCATAGGCATCCATTTTAAACAGCTTTTTTCACACCGCTGCGCAGTAACTCGCTGCCTTCAGTCATTTCAGTCAACGAGGGGAAGTCTGCAGATGGCAGAGGGGAAGCGGTTTTGATCACAGCTGTAGGGGTATGAAGCGGTTGCCGCCCACCTGAACAGCAAGAAATGCTTTTAAAAACATGTGCTTTTTTGGGAACGCTCCTGCAGGTAGGCATTTGTCAGGACAGTTGCTGCGCGGCCATGGGAAACTGCAAATGAAGCTGACGACCGCCTATGGTTTGCTACAACTGCCGTTGTAATGCCTCTGTAAATAACGAGGGACATACTGTGTTTGTAGGGCAAGCTTTTCAGAGCCACTTTTCAAGCCTACAGAGGGGAATGTTTTTCACAACATAATGTACGAAAACCTCAAAAACATTAAACAAAAGCCTCTGTGATACGAGCCCTTACGTGTTAGCCTGTTAAAGTTATGTGTAACCCAACCATTTACGAGGAAGATATTGTCTTTCTTTCTTATCGTTAGCAAAAGTAGCCGGACCCCCTTAGTACACCCACGGATGTATGACTGCAACTGAAATGTAGTTTGCAAAGATAAGGGCTAGTATGGAGAAAAAGAGAAGAGATGGAGACGGACTGGTACCTGGAGGTGGCTGAGCGCGGTCCACACTGCAGGAAGTAGGGAGACGAAACTGAATCCCTGCAAGGAGCAAACACCAGTTAGAAAGGACAAATGCCGGTATCGAACACACTAATGCACACCTACAGTAAATCATCTTTCTATACCTACCACAACTAACTCCAAGAGGTAATTGAAAAATATTTACAGAATGTTTTCTTTTTGCCTGTTCAGTTGTTAAGTCCGTCAGTAACCAGCAGGGAGAGCGAGAAACACAGATGTGCTCAATATACAGTGTTAGAAATGGGTCACATCAATGTTTTTTCCTAAATGTTGAATGTGCAGAGCAGCTGAATGCACTTGGGGAAAGTGCATTTGGCCTATAGTGATTTCATATGAATGAGCTACATTTACAGTCCTGCTGTAACAAACTCAAACAATGCTTCAAAATGATAACAAATAAGTAGAAGTGCTGATTTCTGGGTATTCATTATCCAGCATTTACTGTGTTTCTTTCTCAAAATGCAGACTTTCTAATGGCACTGACAACACTTGCAACTTGATGGACAATGCACATAGGCAGCAATTCTCCAGGAGGTGCCTCAACCTTATTTAAGTGCCTGATAACAAAACGTATTGCCAGGGACATTTGAATATGTATTTGTCTAGACTTTAGTTTATACTTGTTCGCTTTTGCCTCTGTTGTAGCTGCCAATGTTGTCGAAAAACGTCTTATTGAATTATATCACTAACAATAGAATCACAATAAAATTAAGTAAGAGGCAAAAGATGATCCAAAATAGACCAAATTGAAAATCAGCTACATTGTCTTTAGGTTAAAGCCTTTGAATAATCAATCTGCCAAGGTTGTTTTTTGTCCATCTGCATTTCCCTAATAGGTTGACCATGTATCATTATCTAAAGATCAATCCTTACTTATCATGCATAAGATAACATGCATCATCTGAATCTGAAAACAGACAGCTATGCTTTATCTTATTTTACATATAAGACACAGAGCAGACATCATTAAAACATAAATATAAAAATGAAGTCAAATTTTAAAATTCAGAACTTAATAAAACCAATTTATATTTTCCAATTAATGGTTTTAAATGGCGAGATAATTAACTCCTTTTCTCTCTAATTTTTGGATATTAGAAATATATTAAATATTTAAGTATTAAACTTGGTTCATTAGCGGTACAGTGTGTCTCCTAAAAGAGAGGCACAGAGTATTGCAATTTTTGGAGTATAAGGCCATAAATAATGTCATGTACAGGCAAAGACTTAGCAAAAAGAAACAGGCAATCATTATAATCAACTACTGAATTAGCCACTCCACAACTGTAGTAAAATACCACAAATATGAGCTTGAATAGAAACATTTCAGTCCCTGTCAAGTGGAATTTTTGTAAATCTATCAGAAATGAGGTCTAGACAGTAGGGAAACAAAGAAAATCAGACAAAATGTGTGCAGAGATCCAGACAGAGATAGACAGATGTTTTTAAACGGAAAAGCCAGACAGTCTATCAGTCTATTCTTCTATCTTTTTTTTTAATTTATGTTTTTTTACTTCCTCTGGTGATGCAACAAAATATAGTATATTTAAAAGTGGCATGCTGTTCTGCAGCATGTGGAGTTCCACTTTTTACAGTCCCATTTTTCAAATCGTATCCTGAATGGGTATGACCACCCCGCTTATACAGTATTTAAAGCATAACTCTTGCCAAAATGCAACCTAGGGTCTTTTTGTGAATGTACCTGAGTCAGACTTTCGTTTAAAAGCATAATTAGGACGGAAAAGCCACTTTTAAGATTCATCGTATTCTCGTTTTTGGTCAAATGGCCTTTTGAATGGTGGTGCTAGGGGCATTACTATGATTGCATCAAAATCACTATGTTTGAAACATTAAGAAGGCTCGACATAACATGAAACTTTACTCGAAGTGTCACAAGGGGCTCTACACATGAACTCGAGCCTTGAGAACATTGTTTGTGTACAAAGAGTTTACTAAAAAGAAGGTTTTGAACGACTCACGTTAGCAGTTGTTGTTTACGCTATCCGCCATCTTGTCAGTCAAAAAGTGTCGATCTCCGAATGCGAATGAACGGACTCCATAGGAGGAAATGTCATTCTTATATGAGGCTCCTTTTTCAACTACAAGGTCAATATTGTTTTTCACTAATGAAAAAACAACAAATTATCCGTGCATTTATATGGAACTAAGCTTTAGGAGCTTTCCATCTTTACTCTCCTCCCTGTTACGTTGCATTCGGAGATCGACTATTTTTGACTGGCTAGATGGACGGCGACCGGAAAAACCAACGGCTACAGTGAGTTGTTAAAACCTTTCTTTTTAGTAAACTCTGTGTACACGAGCCAAGGCTCGAGTTCATGTGTAGAGCCCCTGGTGATACTTAGAGTAAAGTTTCATGTTGTGTCGAGCCTTCTTAGTGTTTTAAAAATAGTAATGTTGATGCTATCATAGTAGTGCCCCTAACTCTCCCATTCAAAAGGCCATTTGACCGAAAACGAGAATACGGTAAATCTTAAAAGTGGCGTTTCCGTCCTAAATATGCTTTTAAACGAAAGTTTGACTCGGGTACATTCACAAAAAGACCCTAGGTTGCATTTTGGCGAGAGTTACAATTTAAAGCCAGTTTACTGCATTTCAATCCCTTTGTATTTGGTTACATGAGCTTAAGCCATACTTTACAGGAAGTGCAAGTACACTGCTGCACTTAAAATATAATTATAATACTAATTACTGGAAAATTAAGTGATCACTTATTGTGTTCACACTTTGCCATGTGAACACGATAAGTGCAGCTGAGATTCCAGATTGATTATCTAGGTACTATTAAAACTATGGTACTTGAATGGACTTTATGTAAAGTGTGACCTAATATTTCATAAACGTTTTGGTGCAGAGAAATGAAACAGACCTTCTCTCTCGTGCTTTTTCAACAAGGCCCCTCAAACCTTTTGTTCCTTTGTGGTCAAGACTTAAATTTCAGAAAAATCGTTGCAAAAGTTCTGACTGCGTCTCCTTCCCGTCCGACTCCCTCCATTCGTGCCAGAGGCCGTTCTTGCCATAGTTGTGGACTCAGACTGGCAAACAGGCTGGTGAGATGCTGTTCTTACTCAGGTCAGGGTGGATTGTGGCTTAATGACGTGCATGCAATGACTGACGAGCTGCATACATGAGCATGGGGGCTGAAGATGTAACAAAGTGAATGTGAAGCCTCTACGGTCTTAATGTAACACTTTTGTTTGACTTCATGCTGTATTAAGCATGGAAACTGAGTAACTATCTAGCTTCACTCAATTTAGCAAGGACTCATCATTTATTTCTTTTATCTGAGTAATTATATTGCAAAATCATTGTGTTTAAAGTAGAGATGTTCCGATACTGATACCAGTATCTGCATCGGCTCCGATACTGCCTAAAAAGCTGGTATCGGGAAGTACTGGAGTTTATGCACCGATCCGATACCACGTAATAAAGCCCTAAAGAAAATCTACGTTAAAGTAGTTTATGTTCTTTTTCTGTTATAACTGACTGTCAAACTGGATAATAAAAGAAAGTTCTGTGGCATTCATTGTTTGTGTTTGTTCATGTTTCACAAAGAGTTTAACCTGAGCCAGACCGACAACAAATAGGCATAAATAATATCACATCCATACAGTAAAATACAGTTGTTAAAACATAATAAAATATATGACACACTGGTATTGGATCGGTACTCTGTATCGGCTGATACACAAGTTCAGGTATCAGAATCGGTATCGGGAAGCAAAAAATGGTATCGGGCCATCTCTAGTTTAAAGCCTAAAAACCACTGCCTACAGCTTTATCTAGTTGCAATATAAGAATTAGCTATTTCTTTAACAATGTGTTCTACTGGCTGTCTGAGCAGTGAGTGTATACTCTATATAGACCAACAAGCACTGCTTTTATTTTACATAATTGCTTAAATGTACTCTACTCCAAGTTTTTTCATGAAGCTGGTGTAGCTTGTTTATTGCTAGGCACATCATAACATCCCTAATGTGAAAATAACTGAGAAAACATTAATTTGATGATTACTGTATATCTTACATTGCATAAGTAAACATGTCTATTTAGTGATAAACTTGAGGATTACGTGCAAATTAAATCTTACTTGTGTACTGAAATAGTCTAAAATTGACTTTTCTTGCTTACCTAAATGGTATTTCTTTAGTGTGGCATAAAAGACACATATTGCCACAGGCAAAATAAATTACTGTGTTTAGCTAAAAAAAACACTGGGCTTTGCAAAAAAAAGAATTGACTGAAGGGAATTTATAATTTCTTTCTATCAATGTTACTTTCCCTGACTCAACCATTATGAAAATTTGTCGGGCCTAGGATTGAGCTTGAGTATGGCACTGGTGGTTAGCAAAGTTGGATGAGTGGATGGATCTATAAATGGATGAATGAATGGATGATTTGACATAGGACAACTAGTAGGACTTGAAGGTGTGTAGGTCAGGAATTCCAACTGATTCTGCTGGATTTACACAATTTAAAACATAAGTTTTGTAGGCCTTTTTTCAAGATTAATTCAATTAAAACAAGCATGTTGTTCATAGCCACATACATATATACATACAGTGGTGATGCCCCCATGGATGCAAGGTGGATTAACCTTTTATGTATGATATATCACAACAAACCAATACAAATCAATGGCCCAAAAGTATAATTCCAACAAATTCTCTTTTAATTGCCTTTGCCCCAGTGATGAGGTAGTGGATAGCGTCCCAAATAAATCCACAAAAAAGTTAACCTTCTCCAGCCTTCACAGTTAAAGTAACTTAAAATGCCCGATAGCAGCCCCTAGAAGCTGTGAAGTTCATTGTACCCTATAATCACAAGTGTTGGACAAAACAAAGAACATATTGACCATATTGCTATTGTTAGAGCCTTACCTATAGTTGGGTTAAAAATGTTTGTCTTGAATGTACATGTACAAGCAAATCCAAAGAGTTGTTAAAATTCAAGAATTCACCCTCTTGAAAGATGTGTGTGCAAAGATTATATTTTTGGTCTGAAAATGGCACTAGAATAGCGTTCTGTTGAAAATTTAAACAGTTAATTAAATTGGGAAGTGTGCATTTGCTCCGAAAATTGTAAGCAAATCTGCCCATTCCATGTGTACACATGGAAGCTTTGGCATGATGGTGGCACTATAGAAAAGGTCATGGGTTCACCAAAAACTTAAGGATTCATCCTTTGGGGATCTGACTCTCAACCAATCTTTAATAGTTTCTTTAATATGTTGCTTTAAACAAAAGTGTTGGACAGATAAAACAACTGACAGATCATTAGATATCACCATTCACAGACTCTGCTGCTAGTGGGGCCATTAAAGTGGGTTTGCTATAGTACAGCAATGGCAGCTGAATATAAACTTTGCCACCAAATATAAACATTTCATTATGAACAGACCTTTTTAGATAGAATTTTAGCCCACACAATGTGCGTAGTTTGTTAGAGAATTGTATGTTCAAGACGAGCTGGAACCAATAACAAATGCAACATATGAAACTGTACCTACCCAAGATTTCTGACTACAATTATAATACTGTATGTAGGTTTATTTGTAGACTGCATGAAATCTTCCACGTTTCAATTACTTCAGCATGCCAGAGTTTGTAATCTGCAACCATGTGAAAGTTTTGAATATGAAATCATTCACCCACCACCCTTAAAGTTAAGTTTGATTATTGGTAGTGGTATCTATCCTTCCCCTAAAACAAATAAGCTGAATTTATGCCATCAATGTCAAAATCACAACTACTGAAAGTGACTGACTTGAATACAGATCTGAAAAGGTCTTTTTATACTTAAACAACTGTGGCTTGTCCACAATTTAAGTATGAAAACCTGATTTGATGATATCATCTAAAATCAGCATTGATTTGTGCTGGTTTGTAGAACAAAGCAGTTATGTTGGTCATAAACTGCCTTGCTGCATGCCAGGATATTTAAAATAAAGACACACTACTGTGTGCTGATTTTATTCCCCTCTGTTCGCTCAAAGAAAATGTATACAATGGTTAAAGCAAGTGGGTGAATCACTACTAATACCAATGAATTTGAACAAATTATTATAAATCATAACAAATAAAAAGAAACCAAATAAATAATTTTATGGATTTTGTAAAAGGCTTCATCCACATCTCAGTTAAAGTATGTTCCAGATGTGCACAGTTGTGTCTGTTCAAATGCAGTAGATATTGTACAATAAATGCCAGTGTGCTAACACAAGGCCAATGTGTGGGACAGTAAACAACAGATGTTTTAGTTTTGTTCTTTTGATTTGTTGAAATCATTATCTAGTACTAGTACATACTCTTAAAAATTCCACATGATTCAATGTGGAAACAGATGAAAACATTTAAATGTAGAATTTTTAACTTATGATATATCTTATTTTAGTGGAAAATGTTAATGAGTCAGACAAAATGTATGAAAAACTATTAACAACATATAAAAAAAGATAGAATAAAGCGGTTCCCTACCAGACCTACCGTACTCTCTACGCCCCCTTGCTAAGCTACGGGCGCCTAAAATGGGGATAAAAATAAAATAAAACAAAAAGGTGATAGCTTAGTAGAAAAGCAATCCATATTGACAGGGTCAAAGTAAAATACACTGTGCCTGGCCCATGCTGTGTACAGAATATGTGTGTTACAGTGTGTAGACTACTCACTACGGACACAAAATATACTATTTATGTCAGTTTCATCTTTAGATGCCATTGTAAAGCTATGACCCCCATTTTGCCATTTAAATTACCATAAACATGAACATGATAAACATTTTAATCCATTGTTTTATATCAATATATGAAAAATACATAAGGCCAATAAAAGTTGTAAATGAAAATTCACAAGAAACACCACAATAAGCAAAAAAATGTATCACATACTTTCAACAAAACAAGCATAAGCAAATGCAGGCTAAAGTATGGTTTTCAAAAGGTGCTTTATAACTTTGACAAATTCTGATTCACTAACAATACAGTCTGAGATCCCTGAAAATTGCAACATGATTGATGCAAAACAGAGTAGCATGTTTTCTCCAAGAAACCTTGAATAAATGCAGGAAGAGAACATAGGGGTAGAAAAGGATTTATATTCAAGCAGTGTTACAGGTTCAGGTGAGATCAGATTCCATCCAAAAACCTTTGTCCTAATAGCTGGACGTCACAGAGTTGGCATAGTTGTTGCATCAGATCTCTGGATGATAACAAAATGTAAACAAAAACTCATGGGGCAATTGACTACATACTGTAACATATAAGATAGACAATTCAATATATAATGATATATTTCATTACGGAAAATATGGTTAAAAAATAATTTAAATACCCTTTGTCTATTTCCTCTTCAGTCTTTGTTAAATGTACAACTTTCATGTATATATTTTTAAAATAATACTTAGATCAATTTCTGTATTTTGCTACATTTCAACTTGTTTTAGGAAAGGGTAATTTCTTTGGACTAAATGATGAAATGATAATGAAACACTAGATTGAATTTATTTATAGGATGGGTGAGTTCCCTGGGATCAATCAATCACCAGTTTACAGTTCAATTGGATATAAATTTAGAAGAATGTCAAGCATTTGTAATGTTAAGCATTGTTTTCCAATTTTGTTGTAGTCCGTAAATAAATTGACAATGTGTGATACAAATATGATTGTTAATTTCTTTTGTTTATGATGTCACAAAACACACAGATGCTACCACTTAGCAGAAATCTCAAGAATGTCACCAACAAACTCTTTGATTCTAGTATACATATAAGCTAAAATGGGAGAAATGTCAATGAAATAACTGTCTGCCAGGACACACTAGTGTTGGGTACCGAAACCCGGTGCCAATATGGATATATTAAAGTGTCTACCGGACCGCTACTTAAATGCCTGCGCTTCCCTCTGGTGGTCATTACAGGCAACAGAAATATTACTGCATTTGTCGCTAGTTAACATTACATATAACATAGCAGGTAACGTTAGCTCACCATTAGCTTAACGGTCCAAAGTGTGGATGTATTACACTCGAAAGGATTCCAACACTGGGATGTGCAACAATCTGCAGCTAAAGACAATGTATGCCTAGCTGCACTTTCTGAGACACCATGGCCACAACCGCAGTCGGAGATGCAGTGTTAGCATTTCTTTTTCAATGAAAGTAGCTAGCACTAGTTCCAAAAGTCACTAAAAGTCGCCAGATGATGTCACTCTCTCATTTGCATAATGGTGACATCATCGTGTATCATTTGCATAAAGCTTAGTGGCTGTATCGGCTAACTGCCTGCTGCTCCCGGCCAAAGGGGAGAGGGAGAGAGACCCCGTGCTGTTGGCAGAAGAGTGGTGGACTGCGATTACGCAGAGCAGCATGCATGGGAATTAATTACAATGTAATAGATCCAAATCTAGCGAGAAAGTTGCCAAATTGGCAACACTGCAATTGCAATTGCTAATGGTGCATTCAACTGCACCTCAAAAAATGTAAGCTTTTGTTGTCAGAAGTACCGTTCTGCCATCTGAATCCATCCAAGTGGTTCTTCTTTTTGTTGACCATATGGCCTTAGCAATAAACAAGCCGTTCTTTAATGTTGCTGACAGTGGTTTTGTGCTCTTTTTAAAAAAAAAAAAAAAAAAAAAAAGTCGGTTCAGGCACCGGTTAGGCACCAGCACTGTTTTAAAAGTATTGTTTTAGCACCGGTATCGGATAAAACCCAAACGATACCCAACCCTAGGAAACACTCAAACAACCTTTAGTGTGTGGCTCCTGGCTCATGCAAAAATAACGAAATAAAATAAATATAAAAAAAGAGCCACCAATATTTTCTGAAAACATCATTTCATTCCCGTCATTGATGACATTGACATTTGATTACATTTTGACATAAACACCTAATATCTATAACTGCAAATATGTAGATGATGTAAAAATATAACAAAGAACAAAGAACTTGCATAGAATGAATGAATGTAGATTGGAGACATCATGATTGGCCAGTTTTCAGCACCTTTTAAATTAGTTTGCATTCCCCAAACAATGGGAAAAGATGTAAGTAAGGAATGTCACTGAAATCCCCTCTTAATCATTCAAAAAGCAAAAAATATGAATACAAGCCTTTTCAATTTTATTTCCATATATACTTCATATATATCATATATTAAAATGGCTTTAGGCTAAATGTTTTCACAGTCATATGCCTTCAACTGAAATCATTTATGATTTATGCTAACCCAGCCTTTGGCCGGTATGTTATGAAAAACTTATTGGGTTTGTTTGGGTTTATAACAGCAATAAATAGGTGATAACGTTTTTAAAATTCTTATTCTGTATTGCAAATAGTGGAGAATGGCAACAATACATTTGAGCTTATTCCTTACCTATTATTCGTTGTACCAAAACCTCAAGTTCTGAGTTATGGAGTTGCTGCCAGAAAATACCAGGAAAACATGCCTTAATATAGTGTTCCTATGTAACACGTATATTAGATTATCAAGGCAAATGAATCATTTAGCTAGGCATTCAAGCTCAGGTTTAATGAGTTACTGTAACAGGTGTGTGGGGCGGAGCTACTGCAATAACTTGTAAGAAAATGTCTGCCTTTTTCTCTTCTGTGGCTTCAACTTTAATTTTGATCTTACCTCTATCTAGTACAACCTTTTATGTAAATATCATCTTTTTTCAAAATGCCAGTTTTTCTGCAAGTATTGTCTTTTGGTCGTGCAAAGGGGGAAGAAGATCCACTCTCTTTATAAAGTGAGAGATAACCCCTCTCCTTTATTAAAAGTCATTTTAAAAGGTTCACATTTCAGTCAGGGGTCTGATAAATACAGGCTTTCCATGGTCCTGTGCTGCAGTGATCTTCCAAAGATAAGTGCTGTCAAGCTTGGAGATGTTTGTTGTTGGCCTCAGTTCCATGGCCTCAGTATTACAGTAACTTTGGTACGCCATGTTGGTACAATGGGACAATGGAGCGTGTGAGTGGTTGCGGGGAATGCCAGTGGCTAATGAGCAACTATTTTATGAGTAACGGACAAAATGAGCAATTGGCCAAATATAGCAGTTGATCGAGGGCTCCCACCCATTAAGGTTTGAAAGGAGCCCAGCTAAGCCATCACTAGTGAGGCGGTGTTAGTACATTCAGTGGTAATATACTGCACTTCTGGGGACATGTCGGAGAGGTAGAGGCCCACAGTGGCTCTGATTGTCTACTTATAGGGACCAATGTTTCTCTATTATCTTTCTGCAGTGATGAACCCCCCAGCATGAAAAAGTCTGCCATTACTAGAGAAATGTGGCATTTAAAAAAGGTGAATAATATAGAATTTAGTCCAAATATCTTAAAGTTTACAAAAACAAATCCAATTCAGTATTTGTTTGACCCTTTCCTCTGAAATAAAATTAATGAATAGGTAAGATACTTAACTAAACATTAAAGAACCTCCAGTCACCACTGCACAAAAAACAATAGGCGAAACACTGGTATAAACTACCAACTTCCTTATAAGGTGCACAAACAGCTGGATGATGAACATGATAAAATAAGTGAAGACCGACCTCGAAGACTGTAAAAAGTGCTGTTTACAATAACTACTACTGTATAGCCCCTCTCAATGCTGTCAGAAATGAGTATGTTAATAACTGCAAACAGTACAAGTATTGAATATAAGCTTCTCTATATACAAAATGGTACATGTATATACATATACAGAGTTTGAACATGAATGCAGTTTGTGCAAGAATGAACTAAAGCCAATACATTCATACTTGTGAATCTCCCTTACTGTTTCCCCTTTACATGCTGTTAGACTTTAAAGTGACTCATAAGTGATTCATCGTAAACAATTTTAGCCAGGGACCAAGTCCACAAAGCCTTGAGACAGTGTAATCCATACAGTATTCCAAAGGATGAGGCTTTCAAAAATTTCATTAGAAGTTATTGTCAGCTCTATCTACTTTTTTATCAAATTATTACAGTTAACTTCTTTATGTTGTGTGGTACACCAGTTTGCCATTGAGAAAACCTTTGTAAGTTGGATATTTTCTAAATGCCCATTTCAACTGGAACTGGCTACAAAATGGATGAAGGCCATGTAAAAGCAATGCTTTGATTAGAATAACTAAAAACAACAAAAAAGTAAATTATATATTAATATATTCATTAATGTATCATATTTAATGCATTTATTAAAAAACTAGGGTTTATAAAGTTATTCACAGTATTTTTTCAGTGTATTCAGGTGCTTAAGATAATGTTTCTACAGGAAGAGAAACTGGAATGAACAATTCATTTGCAGAAACAGACCAACTTATGCCTCACCTCACAATGGCTGATTATTGAGTTTTATCATTACATGACCCTCAGATTTCCGATCATATTTACTGAAATTGACGTGTTCTCTGAAGGTTGGGTATTTAAGACAGCGGAGGGAAGATGATGCTGCACTTGTTGGCACTTGAGGATCTTAACATCAGCCACATTCTCTCTCACATTCTTATGTCACCTTATTCTGGTGTAAAACAAAGTCATTCTCTTTTATTCCATGGCTAACCAAGACACTTGGTTTTCTTTTATTCCATGGCTAACCAAGACACTTGTTAAAAGATTGCTTGAACAACATTGTAACCTGTTCAAGATATGACAGACACTGTGTCTGCATAGAGTAAAGGGACATCTAACAACACCTCTGCCCTGCCTTTCTTGGTAAATGTCATGGTTTTACACTGGCTTCCTCATCTCATTTTACAGTTTGCGTAGAATGGGAATGATTAGAATGACATAGACAGATATGACATGGGCCCACTGGTGTACTTCCTACTCCACAGTTCTAAACTGGCGCTTCTGTGACCACCTGTGTGGCCACCTATGTCTGGCTGCTTTTGAGCCTGCTTTTTGTTGATCTCCCATGGGAAATCCTCTATAGGAAGTGGGCTGGCAGGGCTGCCTGACCCCTCTGGCGTGCTCTCAGGGGTTCCCTCTATAATCTCAATTCGGGGTGGGTCCATCAAATCCATAATGCTGAAGGGGGCTGGCTCTGGTTGGCACATCACTGACTTGTCCTCTGTATTCTGTCGAATGGACCAGCTTGAGCCTGCTTGAATTCCTATGGACACTCTGTCATCTGTTTGTGTGGTGCTGTCACTGCAAGGCTCCCGACACAAAGTCCACATGTTGTAGCACTGAGTAAAGTTGAAGAAGTTACTGTTGAAAGTCTTCAATTCCCCACAGACGTCTCTACGCAGCTCCGCCAGTTCATAGCGCATTGCTGAGATTTCATCCTTCCACTGCAGGTTAAAGGCAGCAACCATGTTAGCAGACTCTTTAAAGGCCTGAATGGCCTGAGGGACCGGCGGCTCAGAGGCTATGGGTGAGGCAGAAGGGACCCTGTATGAAGGCGGGGATGCTGGTGGGACAGAGATGGCTGTTACGGTGGAGCTAGTACTGTGATGGCTACGAACAGCAGCAGTCTCTCTCTCCAGCCTCTCCAGCTCCACATAGGCAGAAGAGCTAGCACCGTCATCATCCTCTATCATGTCGTCATTTAGTAAAGAGGTACCATCCAAAACATCATATCCCTCTGGAAGAAAAATGTAAATATGCAAAGAGAAGGACATTCAAAGTGAAAGGAACAGCTGGAGTGTGATTTGGATTCTCAACTAGAACAAAAACACATATCTATGGAAAACATACAGTATGTGAGTGAAAAGTAATTTCAAAGACATACAAGATCAGACCCAATCATTTCACGTTTGATTCTAAAGATTTAAGCATTTAGTCAGGGATGAGCACCCACCATTGACTAGTGTGCTGTTCAAATGTGACTATGTCTGCACCATGGTTGTACAAAACCAAGAGGTAACAGATTTGTTTCATAAAATCACAAATGTGAAGAAACTATCTTTTTTTTAATCAATGGGTGCATTTAGTAAGTTTTGCATATATACACTAGGGCTGCACGTTATGAGGAAAATATGCGATAACTTTGAATATCACGGTAACGATATTACTTGCAATAAGTAAACATGTCGCAGCCTTTTGCGATGTGTTTATTGCTCCAGTTAATATTGAGATGACTATAAAAATATATATATATATATAATGTGCAGCCCTATACACCTTATCCCGGTTACTGAGCGATGTCGACTACCTGCGCAGGCACGGCTTCAGCCAAGTGACAACAGAAACACAAACAGTGACGGCACCAAAATCGATTTAGAAACCAAGTTTTGTCTTCCGGTAATAAAAGAGGCTGCGTATCTTCATCCACATGCTCCCTTGCATGAACTAATACTGTTTTTGAAAGCACCTAACACTTTATTCGGTAATGTAGCTCTAATCAACGGATGTATGTAATGTTTTATGGGGTAGGGGTTATGTACTGTTACATAAATGTATAACAAATAGCTTTGATGTAGTAAACAACTATTGCCATGTTGATGTAGCTAATAGCTCGCTTCATTTATTTGGGGGCTAACGTTAGCTTCAGTGTAGTGAAGCTTTATTTACAGTTGAATAACTGGTAACATTAGCTTAACTCACAATGTTTTCCAATAGCTTCCCGAACACTGGAAATAAGCAATATGACAACGTGATTAACACAATGTTTGTAAATAAACGAACTAACAGAGCCGTTAGTGTCTGATGGCAATTTATTGCCAAGCCGAGTGGCACTGTGAAAAATATTACATTTCAGTAGCGGTGGGAGTATGTGCGAGAGGGGAAACCGCACACGTTTGTTTAACGTAACTAGAAAGTTGATGTTTTTTTTTGAGTGACAAGATGATAGCCTATATGGCAGTAAGTCTCAAAGAAAACTAAAACTGCACTGCCGAGATGGACATTTTTGGGATTTTAAGCCGACGAAAGAAGTGAGCTGAAAAAGACGAGGCAAAGAGGCCTAACCAAAGAGTTATTATAACCAAAGATACTAAACCGTCTCTGTTATAACCTCACTGCAGGTAAAAGGCCATGGCTTAGAGGCGCATAATGTGGTCTGGAGTCTACACTCTTATTATGGGCTCTCTCAGCTGTCTCACTCGGGAGCGGCTGAGACAGTGTATTAGGCATGATATCAAACCAGTTTGAACATTTTTAAATCGGCCCAAGCCTAGTAGTAGTAAATGTCCAGTGTAGTTTGATTTGTTTTTGTCAACATCACAGGCCAGGATACTAGTTTATCATGTCTATGGGGATAGTAACCTGATTTCTCTGAGCTCATGTAAACATCATATCACAAATATGATCATAACTGGAATAAGCCTCATAACTGGGATACTCTCGTCCATGTAAACACATTCATGATTTTAAAGCTTTAGTGCGTAACTTTTTGATATTAATGAATGTCCGTTAAATTCAAGCCATTGCCAAATGACTTGCTACTAGACTATCAGAAGATAATTACCTCTTCTGAAGAGTCTGTCATTTTTTTTTAATCCTCTGTGTCCTTCTTGGCTACTAGCAACTTCGTGTTTGGCGGTGCACGGTCGCGGAAGGCTTGTATCATGTGGACGCGCCAACAGTGTTGTTGTCATTACTTAGAATTCCTCATGGGGCGGCAGCAACTATGCACTATAGCTTTAAGTATATTGTTAGCGGAATTCTTAACATCTTTTTGAATGTTGCTTATCATCAGTAAAAATGTTGGATGAACTTTCTGTGGTATTCAATTATAGCATTTTATGAAATTTAAAATGGGTCAGCTCCAATTAATAGAGCTACTTCCTGTCAGAGCCAGTACGGAATAGACAGCACCTTTTTTGAAATAGCTTCTTGAGTGCCTTAACTTAACTAAGACAGTAATGATTGTCATTAAACTCACATACTGTAGGCTTTTCAAAATGTTTTTACACTGCCTTCTCAGTCATCTCAAGGCTTCTTTCCATCTTTTCACTGCACAGCACAGCAAAGAGTGGAATTAAACATGAAATACATCAATCATTATCAAATCATGAATCCATTTTCTGAGAACCCTTTTCTCAAAACATCAAAATGTTTATTTTTGTGCTATTTTGTGCAAAAGAAAAGATGTAAAGGGAGTAGAAGAATCACAACCCACTGGGTCAAGAAGCAGATATGAACCCTATTGAACATATCAGGTCCAAGGTGGCTGATTAGACCATGTGGAGTAAGTAACCCGTTGAGGGGAGGGGTCACTCCCCCCTCCGGGGCTGCACCAGGGAGAGGCTGCAATCCCACAGTCAAAGACAGCTGACAGACTCAATGCCAAGGGTTAGACTGCCACATGTGGCCTTTTTAAAAGAAGTCAGATTTTCATGGAAAGAAAAAATAGAGTCCACACATGTACAGCAGACGCATGCTGCTCTCACAAATGACTGGAGACAGTGGCAATGCAATAATTAGTGCTATTTTACGGTTGCCATATGAAAACATTCCGAAAAGTTTGGGAGATATATCTCTCATACATTTACACTTACAATGTGGTCTAAGCACATGTAAAATAGTAAAATAGAGACATGGTAAACAACTCACAAAAGCCAGCATCACATTCATCACTGTAATCAATATTCAGAGGTATCAAGGTTTTAAGAAGAAATAAAGCGTCTGAGGTTTTGTGAGTTGTTAGGAACCGTGTTTGCTACTTAGGATAGCATATTGAGATATTTCTACCAACTATATGAATATATATATAAACTCTATGTATTATTTTTACTGAGAAGGCAGTGCAAAAACACACATATACATAGATATATGTATGCGTGTCAACATTAAAAATACCTGCAACAATCATCACTGATGCCTCCAGTTGTTCTTTTCCCCTGGTTATCCTTCAAGAGATGGATGGTCAAATGGAGAGGGGTTTGCTGCTTGTCTGCCCTATGGAGCACCATGGGATCCATTCCCCACTCAAGGGCCCACTAGCCTCACACAGTGTTTGGTTCGTAAGCCGCTTACAATTTAATTATAAACTAGTACTGAACGCTAACATAAAAACATGATTCCAGGAATCAATGTTTTTCTTAGCCAAGGTAGCCTGGATAAGTTATTTAATTTAATTTCAAGGCCACTATTCCGTCAGAACAGTGCAAACAGTAAACCAGAGGAGAAATATAATTTACATTATGGCTTGACTGGGAGGTGACAGTACTGTATATAATTAATCATCATCTAGGGAACCCTTCCTCTGGGTGCTATAACCTTATCTGACATATTATTATTATTAATGAATCATGCCAATTTTCAAAATACAACTTTACAACATATGTACAGTCAACTGCTTGTTTTAGTCCACATAGAGCTGACAGATTTGGAGCAGAGAGTTAAATGAATAGAGTTCAGCAAATAAGACAGTGGGATTGGAGAACACTCCTGTATTCTCAGTACTTCTGTCACATCGAAGAAATCGTCGATGGAAACCCAATTGACGATGAAAGGATTCCAAAAACAAAAGTCCAGATTGCACAAGAAAACAAAACCCACAAAATGAGTAAAAATGCAAATATTAAATTGACAGAAAAGTGTACAAAAACAATAAAAATCCAGGTCATAATATTTAAAAATGCACGTAGTTAAAGAAAAAAATTTCAATAGGGTTCATAGCTTTACTCTTGCAGGTAAACACCAAATGCACTTAGTGAGGGAGTTACTGCAAAGACTCTGCTTGCACAAAGAACCTGAAATTCTAATTTTATATATATTGTTTGCACTGTGTCACATAAAACCTTGAAATCATTGCATGTTGTAATAAAAAAGCAGCATGTAGGACAAATAAATATGCGAGTCCATAAACACAATGTGCTGTTTTCAGAACATGTTGAGTCTGGGTCCACTATAAAATTGTAATTGTAGTTAAAAATGTAAAAATTAACAATTCAATTATTAAGTTTGCTTAATTGGAAACCTGCAGTTGAAGATAACAGTGATTAAGGAAGTCCTGTAATAAACTTTACATACAATTGATTTGTATTGACTGAGACCGCTGCTCAAAAGCTTGAGTTTCATGCAACACAATACAACAATACTGCAAATATTCAAGGGTTGTACTTCTCAAACTTGAATATACCATCGGTAACCGGTTCCTTTGTGCAACCAGCATGTGTTTGTGTGTGCACCTGTTCTAATCTCTAGAGGTTGTTGACTTACCTTAATTGGTTACAAGATTAGTTTTTTTAATTTTATGAGGTCAATGACCAGGTCAGTTACAAAGCCTACCCCTGGCCCGTTTCGGTCTTCATCCCTCCCTAAGTAACTCACACGCTTCGCACAACACATATATAACACCACAGTTTAACATGCTTTGGGTAGGGCCTGTTCCTCTTAGGCATGCCATGTAATGTGGCTGTGCTGTGTTGTAATATTGTGTACCGTGAGCATGTGTTGCCATCTCAGTGTTTATGCGACCCTCCCACCCTTTTCCTAGTCTACAGCTTGGCAACACCACAAGTAACCAACCAGTAGCTTGGCTTGACTAATGATGCATGAATCGTGCAAAGTAACACACAAGCAAATCCATCTCAACAATCGGGAGTATGCAGAGGCAAAAACAAACACACACACACACACACACACACACACACACACACACACACACACACACACACCATAGCTTCCAAAGAAAATAACTGGGATCATTCTGCTTGGCATCTCTGAAGCTCAAGGGTTCCCCACTGTACATATGTAGGTATGTCAAGTTTGTGCCCATGTATAGGATGTATGAGGATATGTAGTCTAAGCCCTCTCTCATTTAGGGGGGGGATTGTTTTACCTGTTGTGGATCTGAGAGTTGAAGTGACAGTGGAGGATGTCATTGAAGGCAAGCAGTCGTCATCTTGGGAATAACCAGCCTGAATTGCACGGAGGTAACTGTGGCTTCGAGTGCGGAACGAACCAGGCAGGTCCAAGGCTTCCATGGCCTGGGATTCTACTTCACTAAAAACGGACTCGCAAACTGACTCAAACTGGCCATTGATCTCAGTCTCACTCACCTGAGAGACAAAAACAGGAATAGCAGTCCTTAATTTTTCCTCTTCCTTTCTCTTTCTCACTTTGATTCTTCCCCTTTGCACAGCAAATATGAAGGAGTGTTAGCGTAAGGAAATGCCACTCATTCCAACCTTAAACTGAATAAATGTCAAGATCAAATGAAAAAAGGCAGATGACAACAGAAAACAATCAGAAAAATATTCACTTTGTGTTATAAAACTTTCACTTTATCACATACCCCAAAACTATTTGTTACTATGTTACTACATGGAAAATAGGAAAACACTGCAGTCCTAATTTTTTATCTTGTAGCTCTAGCAAGTCTGTTACATATATTTTTTATTATTTTTATCTGACACAAGATTAATTATTTTTTGTCAAGAACATGCAACAAAATCATGTCACCATAGGAGGAGGAGCTATCTTTTCAATTACACTCTATTCTCTCCTGTCCTCTCTCCACATAATGTTTAACATACTAAATTATATTACAGAAGAGAGCTGGGTTCACCAGCAGTAGTAAGCTGATTGTACAACCCTTCTTTTGGACAAAATCTTTCCTCCTCTTGTTACTCCTTCTCCTTATGGAGGGTTTCTTGCTGTGTCAACATCTTCATAGCAACCACGTCTTGTGCCACCATGGAGGTCCAAAACAGACTTGCACAACTGATCCAACTGTATAGATTCATAGCAGGGTATGAAAAAGGGAGATAGCTAAACAGGTTGGTGTGTGATGTTAGACATGAAGTTGCCTTTAGCCCTGGTCTCTAATTCTAAACATTAGTAGTAGAAAAATAAACTCAGTTAATTAAATTGGCATCGTTAGCTAATTAGCTGCCATGCCAAAACAGCAGGAGAGTGATGAATTGTTTATTTGTGGTCTATTCCAGACATCCTTGTGCCAAATCAGGAGCCAGACTGTTTCTCAATTATATACAATTTTACGTTTCTTTATAACACAATACACTTGTAAGAAAACTGTAAACAACTGTGTCTGGAGCGAATTTAGAGTTAGACTATCAGTTAAATCATCAATTCCCAGTCCAAAACAGCAAATTAGTTATGCCTACTGACTTCAGTTGAGACAGCCATGACTATGTCTACTGGTCAATCAGCTGTGGACCTCCAATATGGACACATGGATGTTTTATGTCTCTGTAATATTGTCTCCACAAAGCAATTACATACAAAACAAAATAACATAAGCTCTCATTAATGTCTCCAGGTGTTGCCTCTGTGCGATTTATGTGTTTAAGACTCACCTGGCTGACGCAGCTAGCCTGACTGAGGGTGCTGACGGCGCGCATGTAGCTCTGGTTGCGTGAGCGGAAGGGCGGGGGGTGAAAGGTGGCAGGGTCCAGCGTGACACTAGGGTGGGGTCGCATATCTCTTGTGGTTTGCAAGTGGTAGCCCTGGCTGAACAAGGACAGGGGGTAGGGATAGATACGATTGCACAGTTCAAAAGCCACACATGGAACATCACTAGATGATAATGTACTTAACAAATCTACTGGCAGTGGCAAGCATCTATGGGCATTATGTGACTTCTGTTTGGTATAGTTCATGATCAAGTATTTCTATCCAAAATGAATATCAGCCACTTGAATAACTTATCTCTTCTGCAACAGTTTCTGAACTGCTAAGATCAACACTGACCTATTTTTATTGACTTGCGTTGTTAACTTCTAGTTTAGTTTCAAGTGTCCTATGATTCCATCCCAAAACTATAGAGAGAATGTCTCTCATTTTTATTAGAGAAACAATGAGAGCTAGGAGCTGCAATAATAAGAGATTATTATATTCTCCACCAGAGGCTAAAAAACAAGAAGGCTGATTTGTTTGTGGACAAAAGCTGAAGTGATCAGAACCCTGCTGAGATGATGGTAACAAAAATAGTGTCAGTAGGGATGACAGATGCATGACGCCCCCCCAAGTTCACAGAATTTGGCTTTTTCTGAGTCACATAGAACAATAAGATGAGTAAAAACAAGCTGAGCAACAATAGGCTTACCCCTAATTCCCACCAGGCGCGTGGCGTGCCCCGCGAGCAATCACGGCCATTCAAGTCAATGTTTCATATTCCACCAGCTGCACCACGCCGTGTCCCAGAAGCGTGCGTGAAGCGGCTCTCTGCTCCCCTCCGCTAAATATACGCGTCAGGTCCATTCGGACAGCCAGGCAGGCAGTGAAACAGCGAGACTATGCAGTTAATTTACCAAAACACGCTCCCAAATATTGTTTGTCTCCTGTACAACACCACGGACGATGATAGATTAATCTTGGAGGTTGAAAAACACAATACCACATCACAGATGTTTTTTATCAGGACAACACCAGAAAAGAGAAGGCATGGAGTTTAACCGCAGGGGTGCTTAGAGTGGAAGGTAGATACTAGCTTAATAGACCCGCGATTGTTCTGTAAAGTACTTGTAGAGTCAATATAATCTGCGAGTCGGGCAGCAAGACGCTCTGCTTCTGAGACGCGCCCACTGTGGTATGGCGCGTGGCGGAGGACGGAAAAAAACAATGGCGCAGCCGGAACGCAGCACAGACGTGCCCAGTAGAGAATCGGAATTAGTGGGAATGTGAAGAAACAGCATCCTCTGGGTCACACATTCACTTAATGGAATATTTGGTGGTGTGTGCTTGTTTACTAGGCAACAGATGCATGTCGCCACAAAGAGATGATTAGGAATTGATTTAAGAGTAATGCAACCCCCCTTGAAAATCTTTACTGACCTCCAGTGGTTTAACTTTTCACCTTGCTGCAGTGAAGTACAGGTGAACTCCACAATCCAGTTAGACATGAAACAACAACCCACTGCCTTTCAGCCTGGTGTTAAGTTACTGTGCACCACAAGTTGTTTTCTGTATTTAAGGCTTCTGATTAATCAATCCCGAATGTTTCACATTCTGCTTGACCAGTGCAGAGACTTTTGCAACACATTATTTCTACATGTATATTTACAGATTAACAGATTATAAATGCTGATACATACTTCCCACCACAATTATATCAGAGTGTAGAGTAAATACCACAAAGACCTCTCAGTATAACACAATACAGTTAACAATACATTGCCGGCACAATAAACTCCAAAATGACCATTAAGTTGAATCAACACCTCTAAACTGACAATGTAACATTGTAATCTTCATGAAAGTAGGATTCATTGCAAGGCTATTGTATTAGTACACCTAGCTAAAACTAATGTAATACAACTAAGTTTATTTCCATGATTGTCTTTTTAATGCAAAACAAAACAAAACATTTCTGGGAATGGGAAATATACTTAACACTTTGCTGTGTTACTGATCAAACACATCTCTCCTACCTTACGTTTCTCATCATTCAGTATTCTTTAACACAATAGACAGTAACTTTAATATATGCCCTTCTGTATGACAACAATTCCCCCATCCAGTAAGCCCAGGTACTAAATGTACCTGTTCTCTTAAGTCTGACATTGTATAAATGGAACAGTTTTGCTCCAGACTTGTCAACAACACTGGTAAAATGAGGAGCATTGCCTGTGTAAGATGTTGGGCAAATATTGGAACTAGCAGATGAAAAAGGTCACAAACACAAAACCCATTTGGTACTGCAGCATTCAGCAGAGCACTACTTTACCTAAACTCATAAAACAGTTGTCGGTCGAATACTTAGCCAACCATGCTCGAGCAAGTTAGTGATGTGGTTATAAAACAAGCCAAGAAGTAGGTACAGCCCAGCACTAAATAGCATCTTAATACAGTTGATCCAGGCATGCTTAAAATTACGTAAGAAACGATAACCAAAACCCATCCTCTCATTTTGTTGCCAAGCCGCTTCACTTGAAATCACCAAATAATTTAAAACTTTTTCAAATCTCTCAGGGACAGCAGAGCAGAAACAGCAAACAACAGTTTTACTTGGACAGCATGCTGACAAAGTAAGTCATTGTTAGATGGTTCAGATTTATCTTTTTACCACAGTTTTTGTTTCAGAGACACGGCGGCGTGTAGTTGAAGTGCAAATCAGTTGTGCATGAAACTTTCATTTATTTCTCTCAAACTTGTATTCGAGTCATTCCCCGAACATTATGAATTATTCATTAACATACTACAGCTATAGAAGTGTGTGGAGTAGTTTGCATACAATGCTGAAAGAAAGGTCTTATTTGCAGTACTGCCATGCACTATTGATGCTCACTAGTCTGGATCAACGGAAGTATATTTCCAGGATAATTGCCCAACATCTGGCGTGTGGCTCATGCGCTGAGACGTTTGGGGACGGATTGGCGGGGATTGCTATTGACGAAGTACACATGGCGATATACTGTTAGGAGCATATTATGTTTAACCATGTATCCAGGTAATTTAAATAGCTCACTTTATTGTATTGTGTAAACAGTTACCTTCATTTCATATTTTATGTGGCGTTTTCTTTTGCGGGGTGCAAATATTCCATCAAAACAAGTTCTTTCTCGAGACCATTTTGCAGAGCCACTGTCACTGCGTCCGGAGATTAGCGCCACCCAAGATCATTGTGATTGGTTTAAAGAAATTCAAACAACCCAAAAAAATGTTCTCCTATCCCAGAATGTATGCGTGGTTGAGCTAGCCCTTATTCCACAGTGCTGTGGAAATAGGTCTGGCAATGTGGATGTAGCACTAGTGATGTTACTTACAAGTTTTCGACTGTAGTAAAGCTTACCACAGCCAGCACCTGCGCCAATGCCCTGCATGTCAGGTTTGCCACCAGAGTGTGTGTTTGTGTGCATGGGTAAATGTACAACACATTAACATTACTTTACCCTTACCATTTGTACTGACCTCATAGTACAGTCTATGTGCCATTTACCACTATCTTTGTCAGTCACTGGAGCCAACAGTCCAACTCCTTACTCCTCAGACTCACTCAAGAAACACACTGCATCAAAACGTAAGCCCTTGCATGTTATAATTAATAATTCCAACAAGAAGCTTTTGATTTTGTTTACCCTAAAGCAACCACCAATTTTTTAGCTATTCCTATTTATATTAGTGTATTTTAAAGAATGACCATTTCATAAGGTAAATTTCTAAAAAGTTGAAAAAAATGCAATCCTTTTGCATCCTTTTACCTTATTTTCAGTATATCCTCTGATCATCATCCAATCATTTAATGGTTTCATGAAAAAGAATTGGAACAAAATTAAATCAACACAAAGCGTTGGCATGGACATATTAAGCGAGGTAGCCAGGCCTACCTTTGGGAGTCTAAATGGGGTCTCTGCATGGCTGATTTGAGGACCAGAGCATCAGACGGAATGGCCTTCTGTGGGGAGGTCTTAGGGCTGGTGTCAGAGTCACCACTTTCATCATCCACCTCTCCCATAGCTTTGACATAGCTACTGCTGCGCATCCGTCGACATGGGATCTCCTCATCCTTCTCGCCTGGGTATCCAACCCACTCATCCTGGGGCACCTGTGGGAGATAACACACGTGTATTGAATAATATAAACACATTTATACACATACACACACACTTGTTGATCCATAATGGAGTACAGATGTAACAGTAGGTTGTCCTGCTCAGACCAAATTTAAGGCTTGTACAGGGAGCTACATCAGAGATAGTAATTGCAAGTACAATAGGGCCCAATTAGCCAAACGAGTGTGAGAACAGTATCAGACAAGTAGTCGGATAAGCTCTGGCTGGTTTTTCCCTAAACAGAAAATTAAGCTGATTCACATCCCTGGTTTCAAGCTCCACCTCTATTTCATTCCCCCCTGAGCCTGGGCTCTCGAATTAAACAAGCTCAATGCTTAACCCTACTCCCCCGTTGGGATTCAGATCCAGTGGGTTTCTTTAACCCAAGAATCTATCCTATTCAAAATCATGAATAGTCATCATTCTTGTGAAAAGCATGAACTACTGTTGGTGAAATGGCTTAAACCAAAGCAACTATTGAACTTGACAACTCAAGGAGTAGCTGATGTCAACAAGAGCCTACTACTTTTTCTACTACTACTTGTGTGTGCACCTCAAGTGTAAATAAAGCATCACAAAGTAACATGTTACTTTATTTATATTGTGTTTGTTTTTAGTTATGCAGTATTGGTGGAAATTGTTGAATTTATTATTTTTTATTATTATTCAAAGCAATTGCACTTGGACTTTTCTTTTTTTAACTTTCTAAACATTTTAAAAAGAATGATCTGTTTTAGTTTCTCTTTGTTTTATTTAAACAGGCACATTTTCCTTGTATATGACAGGAATAATGAAACTGAACTAAAATTCTGAAGTTGTAATTTCTGCACAAAGAAGCTGCTTCACTGTGCTCTCTCCATGTGTTTCTCTTTATGGTGCTGAGACTTTCAGATGCAGTCTCTCTTTATGCTGTCTGAAATCATTACTAATTTGCTACATTGTACATTTGCATTCTGCCATTTTATTCAAGTGTCCAAATTCTGAATGTTCAATTAAAATGCAATGCATTCTGAAACAAATTAAAATCTCTTAAGGAGGAAAGAGAGTAAAATAATTGCTGGTAAACATTTAAGTTACAATGTGTAATGTTTTCATGTGACATTGAATCAAGCTTGCCCTGGTTCATTGAAGCTCCTTTATTTGCTGTTCTCAACACATTTGTCAGTAATTCTCTCGGTAAAATCCTCTACTGCACTAAGAGTCGTGGGTTTTACACTTCTGACAGCAGCAACACTGGTTTGTCTGGAATAAACACAAAAACTGCGTAACCACTGTTTATAATCCTGATGGTGGCTGGAAGTGTGTGGGGGAGTGTAAGTGAAAGCTCCATCCCATCTGTATTATTTCGACTAGTGGGTGATAATAACAAGGGGCACTGCATCCTGTGAGGGATAGTGCTGTCGGTTATAAGCAGGACCTTAGCAGGCCGGCTTATTTAGTATAAGTATGTTATGTGTACATGTGTTTTCCCTCAGATGTTCAGGTTTCTATGAAAATTGTCAAGATGTGTAGACTGCAAATTAAAGCACTGGATTAAAAGTAACACCAATATGTTTACAGGTTTGTTTAAGTTAACTGCATTTACTTTAGTGGTCTGAAAAACAACCTCTTCTTTCTCTCTTTCTTTATATGTTTAGACTATACAAACACCTTATAGTTGGGGGATGCATTGTTAGATCCATCATTTAAAGGATTTGTAGCATTTGTCCAAGTCATATAATTTTAAATAAATTCTAATAAATATCACGTTTTGCCAGTTTAAGCAATTGTGGTATGTCAGCAATTTGACAACTATATAACTTTAATAATATCCACAACCTAGCTTTCCATTCATTCATTTTATTAGAGTCCATGTTTGTGGTTTAACGGGACATGTATGTGAAGTACCATGTGAGTTTCATCAGCACATTTCTAGAAGGAGTTCAAATACTTCTTTACATCTGCAGGATCATCAAACCAGTTGAATGGGAAGGGCAAGACAACTTTTGAGAATATCACTTATATTGCAAATCAAAACATGGGCATACATAATTCAAGGATTTGTAGAAAAAGATGAACAGAATATCCTTCACTCTCTTGACGGTTACAGTTTGTGTATTTTTATGCTTGTACAGCTACAGCTGCCAGTCATACCCTTGAGGTTAGGGCTGTAACTTTTTAATCAGCACACTGTCATTAATGGCACAGCATCCCTGCTAATACAAAAAAAAAACCATATGTGCTCTTAAATTAGCTTTGACTGACAGCCAAAGGAGCACAGCATATGTTTTGACATACCTGAAAGTAACCAAAAATACAGAAATCATAAACATTCAAATATGTATATAATCACAGCCATGACATCATGTAGCATGAATAGCTTTTTTGTGTTTATATTCTAATAAGTGTATAACAGTGACTGTTCTTAACATTACAGCATCATGATTAACATAGTGATTGTGAACTAATTACTGTACACTGTGTGGTGTTCTGCTACAAACATCTACACATAATCAAGTGCTCATGTACTAAAAGCCATTAGGTTTTAATTACATTTTGATGTGATAGAAATCAAGGTAGAATACAACTGACTCTTAAAAAGCATTTACCCTCAATATTTTAATATACTCAATATACTGTTTACATTTTGGCTCACCTGATTTTTACTGAGATTGAACTGTGATTAATATTGACAAGTCAAATTCATGGGATCTGAATCATAGCCCCTCGCACACATAATGAGATTTTGTGTTCCTGAAGATGGTGATTTACAATGGCAATGTGTCACACACTACATGCTCTGGCACAATATTGATCTAAGTACAACACTGTCAGTATGTAGTGCAGCTGTAGCAGTTCTCCCAGTGGACTTAGCTCTTGGAATAACAGCCCTAGGCACAGGACTGTCCTTAATACTCTGCCAGTTACTCACTTTTCCCAATCATATAGCTTAGCTGTTTCTCTGCCACAGTCACTGAGCTGTTCTCACAGAAAGCAGAGTGGCTGATATGGCTTTTTTCCACCTAGAGGTAGAGGAATGCTTTCTCCATTACATCTGTTCTCGCTATCCGTCATGTCGGCCATCTCTTCCACTCTGTCTTTCCATAACATCCAAATTCCTCTCTGACTTGACGGTCCGCTTCAGCAGAGCAGACAGGTGAAAGACTAGACAGCATAAGGCACTTAACATTAAAATTATGAACATTTCTTTGCTCTATGGGAGGCGGCAAATGGTAAAATGAGAGATGATAATAATAGCACCAATTGCTTTCCACCATCATTAATCTAGTATATTTTACTCAGATGTTTTCCGCAAATGTTTTTGTAGTTAAGATGAATAGGGTTCTGAAGCATTTAGACCATATGCGACTAGAACTTTCCTTTGAATTCAAAACAAATACACTTTTGGGCAGCATGGCTCACTACCATGTTGCCAGTATACAACAGCAGAGTAGGGAAATGAATGATGATCATTTAGTTTGCTAAAGTTGTGGTGTTAGGCATCATCTGTGTGAGTCATCTGCCTAAAAAAAGGTTGTACTTTCCAACCCTGCCTAACCTGGGAAGGTAACATGGAAATTGGCTGACCTGCTTTTGTCTTCCTTTAAAGACCTATCAGTAAAACTATCATGCACACTAATCTGTTATGCATACATTTATCCTCTCCCACATGAATGGAATAAAATGCAGCAATTGTCTGGAAACTAAATTAATCAGGCTTAAAGACCGCAATAAAGTAAAAGAATCATTTTCCTCCTAATGCACGGGCATTGATCGTCTGGAGCTGTGGTTAACAAGGCCGCTATCACTCATGGAAGCATCATGCTAGCTCATTAGCATTACCTTATATCTGTGCTCATTTGATGATACACCTGAAGGAACATGTTCAGCTGTGCCACTGAGGCAGCCAAAAAGGCAAGTTGCTTTACACCATCATTATTTACCACCCAAACACTGAGAATACTTTGTACAAAAATAACCTTGGGATAAAGCATCTTGTCACTTCCCAGCACAAAAAAAAAACACTGACCTTTAAGAACTGGCAGAACAATTTCTAGTTTGTAAGTGAATGAGTCTAATAATTTCTTCCCACAGTATGCTGGTTAGTTGATGGTCGTTGAAATGATAAGTTATGTGATTTGTGACACTAAATGCAGTCTACTTAATTCTGTAAGTACGGTTCTGAAAGCTTAGTCACCTACTTATTGTAACTGCAGTAAGCAAGTGCAGGAAGTTAAACACCCTTTGAAAGGATTGCAGATTATTATCCAAATCTGTCTCTGTAATTTAACCTGTGGGCATGTATTTATAGGTAAGTGATCTGTTGGTTTATCTGTTGGCATACAGTACCAAACTCTGTTGCAATGGCCACTGTATGTCATAGGGAGGACACCAGCTTAACATTTAGGGATGTTAAGTAGATACTAATAGAGACATCAAGATGAGACAAAGTTCCTCCCCAGATAATGTTTTTAAATTCCCTGCCATCACCTTAAAGATTTCATTATTACAATAAAGGGAAAGCACTGTACTGACTACATTTCAGACAAGAAAGGGTGATACAATATGATTGATTGAGGGTATATGATTTATTGGATACTGCAGAAACCTTGTACCGTTTGCCTTTACTGCATACTTAATATTGTTTCTCACCTTCAAAACATGCTCCAGGATCTTGGGACCAGTCCAAACTTTTCAATTTTTATTTACCCAGCTAAATCCTGTAAAAGTATTTCTTTTACACAGAAGACCCAGCCAAGTTAGTGATAAAACACATATCATAATTAGTAAAAGTCAATCTTAGAATTTGAAAGAAAGCAATACAGTTGCAAAAATATAAAAAAGATAGATAAAGGTTTCCTCAAGTTGGCTTCTTAGACTTAAAGTGATTGATAGCAGGCCTATACAAGTAAATGATCAATTTGTCAAGAGAATAGTCCAAGAAGTAATTTGTAAAATCACTATAGGAAATTGTCACAATGTACCATATCTCTGCATTGAGCCTAGTTTAGAGCTTACAAGTTAGGATTTACAGCTGAAAATGTGTAATAGTAATTTAGTTTGACGTAAGCGTACAACAGCGGTTGTTGGCTTTGGAGGCTAGTCGGAAGACTTGACACTTGCTGAAACAAGATTATGTCAACAACTTGCCCAACGCAGACCTGTCCTCATCACAAGTGAACTCAGACCTAAAGGACCAAGAATCATCAAACAGATAAAATCCGAAGAGCACACAGAGTGTTGACCACAACGCCTGTGTACAGATCTCCCCTCACGTATTCTACTGAATAGGCTCTCAGTGTGGACACACTCAGAATGTGCCCATGTGGCAGCTGCAGGGTCTCTGCCTGCTGACACATAAGCTTGTCAAATGCCAGTGAGAGAGCCTCTGTATTGACGGAGTCTTTCCATCCCCATGGCATAAAAACAACTGCAGTTTGCGTGTCTGTGTGTGATTGTGCACTCCACATAGCATCAAAGTGCATGCACTGGGCTAAGCTAACCTCTCCTCCCTTTCCAAGCATGGACAGAAATGCATCATGCATTTATATGAGAGCAGCATGATTCACTGTTACTAGTAAAAGTAGGGCCCACAGTTACAATTTGATTACAGTGCATGCATATAACTCAGTTGTCATTTTTTTTGCATTTTAGGTGATTGGGTGAGGATAGGCACAATCCTAACAAAGCACAATGTGAAAAAAAGGCCAGAGCAGGATGAATGCAATGTTAGTAAAAGGCATACCTCATCTTCAGGGGGAGTTGGGGCAAGCTTTAATAATGACCAATCACTTCTGCTCATGTTATCCCTATTACAAGCAGTAGACTATTTCTTAGTGGGCTGAGAGGGCAGACCATGCCAACTTGTCCTTATAGAAAAGTATTCTTGGAAGGTGCAGAGTTCCAAAGCACAGCTAACCCCTAAATGTGTTATTAAAGCCTGATGATGCCCCCTTTTTAGTTTAATTCACATTACAGAAGGCACAGAAATCCCTGTTACCATGTTACTGTTATTTTTAGATCTTAAATCACCTTCATGTGAAGCTATTTGTCATTTGAATTTAAGCTTATGCTGCACTGACCGTGAGTTACACTGGATGACAGCATTTTCTAAGGGCTGAATATTAAAAATGAAAAGATATTGAATCAAAGATAGCCATAACCTGAAGCACTTGGCTTTTGAATGTGTTTTTGAAGCCAGTACCTGTGGCTAAACTAGTTGAAACTCTTAATGTGTCAGTGTGATAGTAAAGGCAGAGACCTGAAAAACTGTATTGCAGCAGTAGTTGGTGTTACCGGTATTACACAGAGTTTGTGAATATACCGATTACTTGATTATTACTTGACACAGCTGTGGTGCGTTTGCAGCGTAATCGGTAACACCGTTATCAGCTTCGACTGAACAGTATATTTTTTTCAGACACCAAATCTGTGTGTTTTCTACATTGCAGTCTAGCTCAGTTAGCCCTTTATTCTCAGTGTCTTCCACTATGACATTGATTCACTCAATTGATCTCTACATCTTAATTGACAATAGCTCCCTGAGGTGACTACACAAAAGGGAATCCTGGTTAAACATATTGGCTTCTCACACTGGAGACTGTAATTGCCCTCAGGAGAGTAACAAAAAGAAAGGTGGAATCCAAAAGGCCTCCCTATCAGTGATTGATGTATGGATTTCTAATCCATACATCAATCACTGCATTTTACTCAGAAGGTCCTCTTTGGGGATGAATGGATATTGATCTCAATGATTGTTTGATATATTTGGTGATGTTCAGGGCTTCTATGCATTTACTGCCCTTTCAATCTATTACTTTAGCCTTGAAATACTGTCTTTTTGTTAACCCTTGCTTAAACCAGCTCTGCCTTTGGTCTTGCATCTTTTCAATCTGCTGCCGCTCACGACTGGAACGCTGAAAATATTCTCAAACTGGATAAACTAATTTCCATTTCATCCTTCAAAACCGTCATATCATCCTTGTTCAAGGACATATGCAGTTGCTTCTCTACATCATAATTTTTCCAGCTAAATATTTGAATGGTTTCTCCCTCTTTTACTCAGCAATATACTTGTGCACTTATCTCGTTATAAGTGTTTATTGTTTTCTATGTAGTATTTCAAATTGTATTTTATGTAATTTCTAAACTGTATGTATTTCTAATGTATTTATTATCTAGCCCTGCTTCCCTTTCCCTGAGTGGCTATGCCACTTGTCAGGCCACCATTGTAAATAAGAACCTGTTCTTAATGACTTGCCTGTAAAAAATAAAGGTGAAATAAAAATAAAAATTGAGAGATAGAAAAGTAACAATGACAAGAATCCTAGTGAATGACTTAGATGAAGGCTACATATTTAAAATTTTGAACAAAGAGCAGTACCATTACTGTATGTTAAGGTTGCTTTGACAATTGAGTATATATAGTAAGTGGAATGTGTAAAATTAAAGTTCCAAAGTCCACCTTCATTTCTTATACTGCTTAAATTGCCATAAATTAAACCACTCATCGAACATGAACACTTAAGCTCAGTGACAACATAATTAATAGTTAGTATCACTGACAGGTGACAGACACAAACAGGTGCTCCAAAATAATAGCAAACTTAATTAAATTACCAAAATTTAATTTGGAATATATAACCAGTGTTATATAGTGACATATACCAGCTGTAGCAGATAAACATGTATTTCAGTAGCTCCAAACAGAAGGCTACCATCCACATAAAGTATAACATAAAGAACCTTAATCCATCTTTTAATATATTCATATTTTATTATTCTTTCTTCTGTCTTTTCTATTTTGTTCGATTTCTGTCCATTTAAAACATAAAGTAGTAAAGCACCACTTACCTGCAGGTAGTGACATGTTCGCGATGAAGGCTTGAGGTCGGAGTGCATCGAGTGCATCATGGGTTTCTCTAGATTAAGCGATGACTTCCTATAGGCCTCCTTGGCCTGGCTGACTGTCAGTGTCGACCAGGAGCTCCTCTTAGTGAATTTGCCCTCGGACGCCATGGCCATGCTCTCGCAGGCCGAGCACTTGACATCATTGTTACTCTTAGAGGTCTTGAGTGACAGGTCTCCAAAGTGGTGGCTGTGCATGGAATCTGGGTAGCAGTGGCTGACATGTTCCCCATGGTGCCGCGACATGACACTGGGTGTGCGGTAGGTGCTGTCACTATCCAGGTTATCGTCGGAGCTCCACCAGCCGCCAGAGCGGTGCTTGCGTTCTTTGCTCTTGCTCCTCTTGCTACCATGTTTGGTGGAGTGGTGACCATGATGGTGATAACCTCCGCCTCCCATCATATCACCTTTTGTGCCATTCATCTTGGATGATCCCTCCAGGGAGTGGGATTTGGTGAAGAGCTTCTGGACAGAATGAACAAGGTGTCTGATGCGGCCAGGACTCTCGCTGCGTTGCTCAGTGGTGGTGGAAGTGCGCTGGTACTGTAACGTGTGGAAGCCATCGCGGTGTAGTGGCACTTGTTTCTCAAACTGGTCTAGTAGGTTAGCAGGAAGGCGGTTGCTCTTGGTGCCGACAAGATGGGAAGAGGCGGCTGCTGCCGCCGCCGCAGCAGCAACAGCTGGGGAGGTGGCAGAGGCTGTGATGGCAGCGCAGTCGTCCCGTGTGGCTGGGTCACAATACTGTGAGCTGTAGTGCATTCTAGGGAATGTGCTGCTGGAGATGTGTTCAGACACAGCAACTGGGGGCATCATGACAGGGGACATCATCATGCAGTCAGAGTGGATGGAACTGCGCGGCGAGTAGCGGTGGTGGAAGTCCATGGGGCAGCTCTCTGTGGGGCTGAGCAGGTAGGACGAGTGGCGAGAGTCAGAGCCATGGTGAGCGTGGAGGTCATGAACGTGGGGGTCATAGTCCAAGCCATAGGGTAAAGGGATCTGGTGCTGGGAACGGCTGCCCGATAAGCCCTTCATGTTCCTGGCTGGAGGGAGGCGTCTGCCTTCATTGAACTTTCGAGACGGGGACCAAAGTGAAAATGTCTGGTCTGTTTCAGAGAAGTGGAAAGAAAGAAGAAAAGAAAGAAATAAGATACAAGCAAGTTGGAAAGAGACTTTACTCTATGCAAATATTTCATCCTCCCACTTTATGCTGTTTCCATCACAGTATGCACCAAGGGACCTACAGTATACTGCGAGTGAACATTCTTGCAATAGAGAAACCATGTTTAGTGAGAAGTTGTTACAGTATTACAGTACACATGGAAGTATAACTATTTATAACTAAGACTGGCAATTCTTAATTACAGAGTGTTGAAGTGAATTTAAGTTGTTAATCGCTCTAATAAAGTCAGAAATTTGGATTAACTTGCAGTATAAAAGACACAAACATTTCAATAATCATTGTACAGCTTTAAATATAGTATGGAGGTACAGATAGGTTTCTCAAGAGATATTTTTCTCTTTTACAGTAAGTCAGGTAGAAATCCTTTCTCTTCTTCTACAGGAGGCTGGAAGAAATGTGCTTAACATCCTGTTTCAACCAGATATACAGAAGCAAGGCTGCATCAAAATGCTTTTTACTGGTGTTTTGCTACCAGAAAAAATAATTATTTAAGTCATAAGTTAAAAATGACCAGGGGCAGATTGCATAAAACTCTTCCAAATCTCAGTTATTGTGGAACTGGGTAAATGTGCAAAAGCCTTGTTTCCACTCCCACAGTTAGCCATAAATGGATGTATAAATGTCCTTAAACATCTGTTTGCATGTTGATACTTGTGCCCGCTCCACCACTCATTAGACCTATCAATGACAAGAAGGGCAAAGAAGCAGTGCAATTTCATTGATTCTGTTGTATCTGCAATGTTCTCCAACAGCACCAGAACAGCTGTTAGTATACACGACCATTACGCAGGGCTGTGGCTATTTATAGCACCATACCACTAATTCATCGTATGTACCTGTCAACCATTATCAATATCTTGTAATTATTAAACATCAGAAAAATGATAAATGATTAATTTGAAGAGCTCATATGGACACAGACAAAATATCATTGACAACAGGGAAATATTGGCTTGAATGTAAATACAATTTTTTTATTAATCACTCCTAGATGATTTAAAATTTATTTTATAATTGCGCCTTTGACATTTTACAGAACGCTGTGTAGACTGCAAAAATAATAACACAGTCAGAGAAATTGGCAAACATTATTGGCAACAACCTCATCATTTTACTTGCATCGCTTGATAACCGTATGCCTGGTCTGTATGCAAGTATGCGGGAGGTGCACACATTCTTACCGCACATTCTTCATTTATAAATACCAGTTTGTATATGGGAAATGGTGTACTGTATGTATTTCTTTTGTGCTTATGTACAGTATTGCTTATACATCTGGCCCCAGGTTCCTAAACCTATCTCACAGCATTTTTGTAAGCAGTTAGGAGCTGCTTTTCTCAACAAATTGAGCTAACTCCTCTGGAATCTGTGATAAAAGTATTATTTCACAAGCCCTGCAGTGGTGAACCAGTTATTATTAGCTGTATGCCTAATTATTTTGAGAAGAGCCATGCACATCAATGGGCGGTGATCACAAAGAGCAACACATTTTGTACTACATCAAAGAGACTTTAAGATTAGAGAATTTAGTAGCTTTTATATGAGGGGTTAAAAAGTTCAGCCTAACCTCCTATATTCTTTTGCTCTGGATGGTGCTTAATGATGAATACTCCTCAAGCTCCAATGAGTTTTTCTATATTACCTTCATGCAATGCTGGAACAATATGCACATAGTAAAAGCATACAGTAATTTATGAGATCCAACATTTATTGTACTTGATGTGAAATGACAAAGGATAAAGAACAAAAAATAAAAACGTCTGTCTGCACTAATATCAAGACAATTCCCTTTCATTCATTCATTCCACTCACTATATTATGATAGCATCATTTCTGATTGTATTGCCTCTAAACATGGAGACTGTATAGTTCTACAGAATGGGAGTACACTTCTCCAATTTCTCTAATTAATAATGTGGGCACTATAATCTGTGGTAAATGAACAACAGACCAGCACTTGTAGTTACAAAGCTTTGAGGGCACATTGTCTGCATGCAACAAAGGAGTTTTATAATTAGGAACTGAGAGATACTGTGAGTCAATAAGATCAGTTCTGCAGCTGGTGATACCTCAGTGATAATGCAACTTAGAAACTGTTAATGAATGAGTAAGCTCTATCGATTTATCGTTCAAGCAAACTGTCCAAAATCTGTCTTTGGTTTACATTTCCAGATTTATTGAAGTTAGCACTGCATATATTGTATTTGTGACATTAACCACACAAACCCATCTCTTGGTAGTGGCTTAAAAACTGGGAGGTTTACAGTTTCTTCTAAATTACATGATACTGAAATTGTGTAGTGAAGTGTAAAGAATAATAATAAAATGCCCTTATCCAATAAGTGGTTAGCTACTTATTTAAATCCTATCTTGATGCCACAGTTTGTCCTGCAATCCCATTTGTTCATTATTCCTCAGCCCTGTTTATTTTAAATTTACCAATGTCAAAGGCACTACCAATATTTATTATTATTCTCCATTCTTTCCCTGTCTCTGACTGATGCACAAATCTTGATCATTATTTTTGTTCTTCTGTGTCCTATGGAGATTCAAGAAGACAGACATCAGTTTTCAGCAAAATGTGCAAAATGAGCAGCATTATTAAAACCATCTGTCATTCTGCTTAGCTTTCTGCATAACAATTACAGTCTACATCTTACCAGTATGTGTAAAGAGCTGTAAGGTAAACGGGGAGACAAAGTGCCTTGAGTATCTGTCATTCCCCTGTAATTAAATACTTTAAGTTCTCTGCAGCAGGAAACCCCAGTCTGGAACAGTGCACATCGTCTTACATAACATTTGGGATCTCTGATCTCACACACCATTTCAAAGGAGCCAGAAATAAAATGCACAGTTGTCATGACAACCACTGCTGAAAACCTAGGAACTGTAATAGGATTTTCAAGGTTGTTTGGGGTGGATCCCAGTCTTAAAAAAAGGAGAGAGAAAAGACACATACAGTATGTGATACAGACACTTGAGCTTGATTTGTCATATGGGCTGCTCTCTGCTGTTTGGTGCACCATTACAAATTGTGCTGCATTAGAATTTAAATGAATGATGCATTTAAGCTTGCAGACACATAACCCACCCAGATCTAATTGCACATTTAATGTATCACTATAATTTGTATTCTACTATGGATTTCAGAATTAAAATGTCTCTCACCCACGTATACCCAGACTTACATTACCTGCCTTTAAAATGAATAAAAGTTGGGAAACACTTTACTAACCCTTAAAATCCTCCCTCAGTGGGATTTGTTGTGCTGCAGGTTTTTACAACATCCCTGAGTAGATGTAATTACTGTTTAAATTTGATTTATGTCCTTGCCTTGCTTCAAGGTTTGGTTTAACTACAGTAGAATACATTTAAACCCACTATTCATTAGAGGGTGTAATCAGCCACCTATGTGATTCATTTTCACATTTTATTTCTGTCTTTAATATTAACCAAAGTTGTACATTTTTGGGTCAATATTAAAACACTGTGTGTGACTATAGGAAGCAGGAGATGTAGTGTTGTAGAGTTTAATTGCAATAATCACTGTATAGTGAGTATAGCACCATCCTTCTGTGTTCCTCTCTTAATCTCATTTCCACCATCATAGTTCTCTGTTGTCTCTCTAAGTCCCCTCTCATTCAAATTCACTGCATTATAATAGATGACATCGACGGTTGCTGAGGCAACAAAATGTGTCAAATTATAGCTAACAATAGCAATGAATGCACACAGAGATAGTGTGTGTGTGTGTGTGTGTGTGTGTGTGTGTGTGTGTGTGTGTGTGTGTGTGTGTGTGTGTGTGTGTGTGTGTGTGTGTACATGCATACACATGCAACATACAATATAGGCTGCATTCACCAGATCACCTGAGCATCCATCAACATATTGTTCAAAGTTCAAATGCAGTTTCACCTATACACCCAGTACAAAGTGGACTACCAAACATTTTATGTATAGCATTTTGCATTATCTGGATGAATTAAGCTGTGCAATTTTTGATGATTCACATTTCAGTAAGACATTAAAGACATCCGCTTTAAATCTGGTTTTCCAGTTAGAGGAAGGGCTTAATATTTAATACCTGTCTGAGAGCCTACTTTTTCTCTCAAGACAATATGTTTTTTCTACATCTAAATGTAATCGTTCAGGCGGTTCTACTGTAGATGTTACTGGGTTACAGCTTGAAATTTGTTGTTGAAGCGACTCTTTGCAGTCTTCATCTGCAGTTTGATCTGAATGCCATGGCCTGCTTATCTATCTCCACTAGTCTTACAAATAGCCAGGGTTCAAAATTAGCACTATCCACCAGCCAAATGTTGGTAGATTTGCTTCACTCACCAGCCAAAAAAACAATGGTAATCTATTGAGTGGCTGGTAGAATTTGAACGTTCATTAGCCATTTAGCTGGTGGACAAAAAAGTTAATTTTCAACTCTGCAAAAAGCCAATAGTTGCATCAGAATCTTTTCCACACCATTCTCTCTCTTAGCCTGAACTATATTGTAAAGATGCTCACGTTACGGGGGCGTTACTGATATAAACAGGGGGTTTATATCAGTCGGAAACAGACAAATCCAGCAATCATTTACCGCTACATGGCAACATGAATATTGTGAAATAATGAAGTAGAAGACACAAAACATTTGCTTCCACTGAGTGGTGTCTGTATCACTGTCAGCCTCATCTGCATTTTCTCTCTACAATCACCCCAGCATTCTGATTACATAAACTCTCTTGAGGTGGTTTGATTACCCCATAATCAGCTGTTTAGAGACTAATCTTTCAACCCAGATTGGTCTCTTTAGCTATCAACCAATTCATTTCGAGTAGAGTTAATTTGACATAAATCATTTTCCAGAGAGAGACAGAAGGAAGCAAATAAACTACCCAGAAGGTGCTAAAAAAATTTCAGTTGATGAAACAATCATTAAGCAGATGTAGATTATGGCAGCAGTGTAATTATCTACGATCACTTTAGCATTACCCCTCTTGAAGTCCACAGATATTTCCAGCTACTCCGGGGTTACTGTTGCTAAAATGAAACTTTATGTCTTATCTTTAGTATCACATATATGTGGTAATATAAAAACTTTTTCTCATGAACCAAATTTTGAAACAACATAGGTAATATCTGGGCTAACAAAAAATGTAAAACATTGGGGTTTCTTTCACCAACAATCAACAAAATATGGCGTTTGGTTGTATATGTGTACTATTGTTATGGCAAGTTTGTCTCTGTGTGTTTTCACACAGTCAATGAAAAGGGCAACCTGTGAAGCTAAATATAGAAGATGAGCACATCCAAAGTACTTTTACAGGTGCTTATTAATAAACTCAAACTAAAGACACAAACCAGACAAAAGATCCATATGCTGTACTAATAGCTCCCAATAAATTCAGAGCAACATTTCAAGATCTTCAGGCTTTGTCCAGGCTTGGCAAATTGATTGGTGTCTGAGAACATTCTGGCAACATTGTTGTATAACTTTATCCTCTGGGAGCTATTTCATCCCTGAGGTGAATGTGAATGAGCCTGATTTGAGCTGTCAACTCTCTGTAGTTTTATGTCTCTGCATTGTAGAACAAAAATGTTCACTATTGTGTTAAAACTCAATATTCATGTGAGCCCCTCTTTAAAACTCCATTTAATAGCCTGTGGCAGATAACCCGGCAGCGCAGGAGGTCAGTGGCACCTGCCACCAATCCATAGTGAGGATGTGAGGGTGGTGCATTCAAGCTACGAGAGTTCATATCATATAACAACTTGATCCAGTATGACAACACAAACACACACTGACTGTCTGCCCAAAGAGGCTTGTGTCATCCAATATTTGCAACAGACTACTCTGCAACTTCTACAGATAGTGCCCAATGCACTGTTCTCTGTGTGCGGGGGAGGTGACATCAATGCAGGGGGTGCCGGCAGGCTCAACAAATAGCTGTAACTAGCTGTGTCACAGGGCTGAGTCTGGATGCCCTGCAGGCAGGGTAGAGGGAAGGATGAGTTCCTCAGCTCTATCTTGGACAATACCGCCTACTCTCCCTAGCTGATGCAGCTATGGAGCACCTTTAGCCTCCAGCTCATCCGCCTGAGGTGAACCATGGAGTGTTTTAAGTGCTTATTTGAACAGACTTCCATGTGGCCACACAGTTCTTACTTCTGATTCTACAATAGCACCCGTTTCAGCAGAGATGGGAAGTACTCAAGTAGATTTTTCAGATATTTTTACTTTACTATTTATTTTTGTGCCAACTTTTAACTTTTACTCCTTACATTTTTAACACACGAATATCGGTACTTTCTACTCCTTACATTTTACAAAATTGGCTTGTTACTTTAGTTTCAAATAATTTTAGTGGCGTTACCATTATTATTTTTCTCGTCATCAAAACCGAATTCAATCTAATTGGATCGGAGTATACGTTATAATGTGCTGCAAATTGTGCCGACCGAAACACCACGAACTGCTGGCTTTCAAGAATTCACCATCAAATATGAAAAAACACATAGAGGTAATTGCATATTTGTGTTGTTATCAAAAGCTATTTGTTGTTTGTTTCAGTAACTTTATTAAGTTTACGTTAATGGTCAGTTACATTTATTCTCCTGCTAGCAGTGACGATGCCTTGGTTCGCTAGCATTTACTTAAGTAGCTCAAGTAACATTAAGGTTAGCGAGTGTTCAGTTTATTAATACTAGCTGATACAATATATACATGTATAGCTTTATATTAAAAACAAATTCAGTAACTTGATTTAGTGTAACAGTACTGTAGTAATGTTAACGTTACTCAAGGCCTTTCTTGTTTTCGAGACCACTTAAGTTAACGTTACTTGGTCTTGTCTGAAATCAACTTTATTTTGGGCTAATGTTAATGTCTCAAACCTCTCAGACGTAAGTTAGAGGACTCATGTTTGAATTCTCACATAATCACAAATGAATTCATATCTGGTTGTCATTCGCAAGGCTACTTTTATACTTTAAGTAAATTTCCAAGCCTGTACTTTCTTACTTTTACTTGAGTAAAGAAGTTAAATCAGGACTTCTACTTTTACCAGAGTATTTTTTTAACACAAGTATCTGTACTTCAATTTGAGTACGGGAAGTGAGTACTTTTTTCCATCTCTGCGTCTCAGTCACTAGGAGAGTGCTGCAGCCTGTAGTTTTGAACACATTTCTGTACTGATTATAAATCTGCAGTAGCGGCAGTTCAAACCATGGAAGAATAAGTAGGGCTGGGAGTTGAAAGAGCAACACTTGCTGCTTTGTCATCACCAACACATGGTCTGCCTTTGAGCAACCATTTAACCCCAAACTTTTCCTACAGAGGCCTACAGATTGTTGTATTTGGCAGCTTCCAGGTGTGAGTGTGTGAATGCAAAGCAGGCCATTTGTGGAAAAGAGCAGTTGTTCCTGAATACAAATAGGTTAAAAGAAAATACACAATAGCACATCTTTGAACACATGTGCATCAACTGACATTGTACTCTTACAGTATGAGAGGAGAGCTAATATCAGAAGTGAAGGGGAAAAAAGAGAGACATGTGGAGTAGGAGAGATTGATGGAGTTCAGAGGGGGAGAATCAAACTTCTTTTTAAGCTCCTGAAAGGCTTTTGAGAAAAGCAAGCAAGCAAGCTTGTTTCCATTTTAGGGTGAAGGGAACATTTCAGAAGATTACATTTACAGTTCAGAAGATTACATGCAGCCATGGTGTGAATGTTAATCAAACTGTAGGTTGATACACCATATGCAAAAGTGAAATATTTTACAAAACCTTTTTATGAAGGTGACAATCAATGCTGTCGCTGACACTGAGTGAAAATGCATTTAGTTGTCATGGTTGATTTTTCTTTTCCTTCAGTATGACAGTAGGTTTTATAGATGGAGATACTCCATCTTGGCTGTTTAAGACCTCAAATTGCAAGTCCATGAAACATTGATGAGAGATTTCCTGTATCACATCCTATGGAACAGCTATTGTGGTGCATGATCAACATACATACATCCTCTCTACTTAAATGTGCTTCAGTCAGCACCTGATGCAGCCTGTAAAACATTTTTTCCCCCCTGACAAAGATGCCACACACTAAGGGGGGAGAGATTAGGGCTAGTGCGGAAGAGAAAAAAAGAGAGAGGGGAAAGCCTCCCTGCTTGCTCGGCTCTCTGGGAAACCAGTGTGCTGCTGGCTGCTAAGTTAAAGCTCTGCTGCTATGCTACAATCAGCGCCTGGCCAGCATTTCCCAAGATGGTTGCATAACTTGGAATAAATGAGGCCTTCCTCCTCCACACCAATGCACAGCTAGCTAATGCCACAGGGAAGAACAGAGCAACAGGCAGCTAAACTGTAGAGCATGAATCACTGTTTAAAAATAACATACTCAAGATAATGTATCAGATAATTTATAGCAAAAACAGCCGTTCTTAATCGTTATTACTCACCTATTACTTATTGTATACAACATAACAGATTTATCCTCACACATGTAAAGTGTTGCTAATGCTGAACAAAGGCTACGTTCAGACTGCAGGCAAAAGTGGCCCAAATCTGACCAGGTCAGACTTCTTCTAGTGTGAACACTCAAATCTTGCCCAGATCAGATTTTTTTCAAATCAGATTTAGACAACTTCCGTATGTGGTCCTGAATCAGACCCAGGTCTGAAGGCCAAAATATTCCTCTTCATTCTTCTCTTCCTCAGCACCTGCTCTTTAATGTTACGGCTGCCATTACACAAACATTTTGAAATAAAAGCAAAAATACTTACTTCCTCCATAACCTCCATAACTTTAGTGCAACAGCGTGCTGCGTCTGATTCTTTTGCACATGTGGGTTGGTTCGAAACCACAAACAGTTCACACTGGAATCTGATATAAGCCACATTTTAAAAGGTAATGTGAACAGCCAAACAAAAAATCGGATCTGAGCAAAAAATGAGAATTAAGCATTAAGACTTGCGGTGTGAACGTAGCCAAACAGATGGCAAACAATGGCTACAAATATTTAACATTGGTAGTCTGCCATTATTGTTGTTTCTAAATTGATTGAAACACAATTTTATATAATGTACAGTTATAACTTACAGCAAGATACAAACAAACATAATGTAAGGTAATAATTAGTATAAATGTAATACTATATAAATGAATGTATTTCTAAATGTGCAGAAAACTGTAATTAATAGTATTGACTAATACAATTTGGTAAGGCTAACTGTAATATTGTTTTCATGATAATGCAATACATCGTGCCATTAATCTCCTGTTATTACATTAAAGGTGGTGTAACATCTTCTGATGCACAGAGAGAGAGAAAAGTACAAAAAGAAAATGCATAAAGCTCATCCTAAATGTATCATGCTATTTGATGATTTCTTTATTATGAGGAAACGGAATTAAAAATAAGTTTCTTCCTAAAAAATATCCTGATAGCTGCACCTCAAATCTGCAACAACTGCAATATTTAAGCACAAGCCAGGCCTTCATCCTCGTCGTGTTTTAACAGATGTTTAATTAAGAATGCCTGCTTTGACCAGATACTTTGTCGGGCTTCATTACAGCAATAGAAAAGTAATGCTCTTGCAATATATCTCATAAATACACCTCGACTAAGAAGCATCTGTTTAAGTGATATACAGTATGTGGAAAGGCATCAGCGTGGTGCAGCTTGCCCTGGCCTGCAGCAAGTACCTCTGCACAAAGAAATCACTACTGTGTGTCACAAATTGGCCTTTATAGCTGTACTTAAGTACAAAAGTGAAACAATCCCTGTAACCCTCTCACAGTTATTCCAGCAGCAACATCATCACTGACAACGATTGACAATTTACAGCATGCTTAAGTAAAGTCATCCAGTCTTCCAACACAGAAGGCACAGAGACACAAAGTGACAGGGAAACAAGTATTACAGTTATTTCACTGTCCATTGTTAGATAGTCTTTGGTAAAATTGTACTTCTGCAGTTAAGTTTATATATTCCTTGCGAAGCAGCTGCTTAGTGGTTGTTTCAATGCAACTACTTCACTATATTTGGACTCAGGCATTAGTAGCTAATGCCTACAGTACTTGGCATAATACACTTGGCGGGTGTTTAAATGTAAGTTCCATTGCAGCATTGCATGAAGTGCTTCCTTACAACATCTCAGTTATTAGTGCTGTGAGCATAATAGTCGATGATACTATGTGTAAACTACAATTTGGTGTTTTCTTCTAACTGCAGACAGCCAATCCTTAAATATAAACACTGAAGATATTATTAGGTTGTTGGGTTTGAAGTGTCCTCCAGATAATTTAATATTTGTCCATCTGAATTTTGCCGTAAGGAAAACAGAGCTATTTAAAGCTTTTTGAGCTACTGACTTTTGGCATCAACATTAAAATTAAACAAAATGCTTCCTAGAGTGAGACAAAATAGCCACAGCAGAACGGCTCCAGATGGGTTGTGTCACATCAAGCAATTTTAAGAATTAGCTATACCAAGTATTGTAAATAAAACATTTTTATTAATGGCACACTCATGTGGGGCTGCAACTATTTACTACTTGCATTAACAATACTACTGTACTCATCGTTGATTAACCATTTTGGTCTGTAAAAGAAAATATGCATATCTCAATATTACAAAGCCAGAGGGGACATCTTCAAACAGGACAAAGAAGATGGACAATCAAATATTTTGCTGACGAATGACTTCAATAATTAAATAGAATTTTGAAATAGTTGCAAATTAATTTTCTGTTGATTGACTAATGAATTGACTAATAGTTTCAGCCACACTCATACCTTATTTCAGTGGCAAAGACTAAGGTGTACGGTATCTAGCAGCTGTTTAAATCCAATTAACTAAAGAACCAGGAGCAGCATTTTTTTTGTTTTTCAAGCTGCCCACAAATAAGCAGTATATATTCATCTTCATGTCAAGAAAACACTACAACCTCTCTTGATGTGCAGGTCTAACAATTTGCCATTTTTTGATCCATCTCTAAATCATCTTCAGCTTGGAAATGTATTCAGCCGTGTAGCTCATTAGGATTTGTTGTTATTCTGTGTTGACTGCATGTGATGTGCCATAGAATCCACACATTTTAATGGCCTATTTGTACATGCTCTTTTGCTAAGGTTTCTAGGTAGCAGTAAAAGCCTAGCACTTTCAGGATAAACATGGATGATTTAAATTGAAAACATGTTTTTTTTCTTTCCTCGCTGCAAACATGTTCTGTCACGGTTCTGGAGAGGGTTTCCACGTGTGGGAATTCAAAGGTGCACCACTCTCTTAATTAGGCTGTTTTGTCATGTACCGCTCCATCTGTCTTGAGCCTACTGCAGCAGAGAGAGAAGAGAGAGAGAGAGAGAGAGAGAGAGAGGAAGAGAGAGACAGGGAAAGGATGTAGGCTGGGGTGGGGAACAACTCCTTCCCCAATACCTGTGCCGCCTGCACCAGATTGTCAAGAAGCCAGTGTGAAAAGTTGAGCTTTAATGATGGCTAACCAAATGTGAAGCACATGAAGAGGACAGGCAATCATCCTGATGGCTGTGCTGAATTAAAAGATGAAAAGATCCTGCATGATGTTCAAAAAGAGGAAGAGAGAAACTACCACAAGAGGAGTCTTACAATAAGCTATATAAAGAGGATGATACTTGGCAGGAAACCTAAATGGCAGGATTGCCCCATCCAGCAATGCTTGTTAAGGTAAACAATATGAAAGGAGGCTACTGAAATTCATAATCGGTTCCGAAAAGGAAAGCCTACATACATACTTACATAGCTTACATACTTTGTTGTGGTAGTGTGTTCCTTCACAGCTATCACAAATAAAAACAAAGGTGTGTAATGTGTGCCCTCACGCTAATAATCAGGCTTAATTTAGTTAAAATACTTTAGTACTTCTTGTTAGTGTGAATTACAGTCAGGCCATTGATATCACAGCAGGGTGTTGCTGAGAGGCCAGGTCACACCATTTGTCTAACACTCAAGAGATAGTAGGATAAAGGCTTGTTGCTGTGGCAACCACCTATTTCGTGACACAGGAATGAAAGGCTGCTTTGTGAAGCTGAACAGAATGACAAAAAAAAGAACTTTGATTTGTTAACATGACAAACTGTGTAGAGTATTTCTTTTTGTTTCATTTAAGAGTTTGTCAGGGAGCATGCCAACTAATCAACAGTCAAATCTGTCAAGAAGCCAGGTTAATTTTCATCTGTAAAGCCTGACTATCAGATATCATGATGCATAACCTTAAGGCAACAGTTTTGTCAGTGTAGGAATAAATCCAGTTTTTAGTTGTGTCGGAATAGTTGTTTTATTTTCAAATCCTTAATTTCATTGTTGGGAAAACTTTCTATTTTTGTAGATTTGGTTCGCTAACACGCAAGAGAAAGTTAAGTTAGAGTGTAAAAAAAGGAGGAGGTCATGTATTAATGTTTGACACGTCTGTCACAGTAAATATGAATTAACTCTGTTGAAACTGATCTGTTCCTTGATTCTGATTGCTATACACGTCAACGCAAGTGTCTGGTGACAACATGGCAGACTGGATCCAGCTATCGAAAGCTTTAAAAGAAAGTAGTGATGAAAACAAATGTAACCAAAATAATTTCATGCGAGATCTGGCTTACATGAAGATGCTTTAACTGTTATAATTCATCAAAACCAGTTAATGCTAGTGTGTCCAATTTAAAAACATTCAGCTTATGCATGGGAATACATTGAATATTTGTATTTGTCTTTATTAAAATGTTTAACCACTTACAAAATAAGTTGTCATTCATGACAGGTGACAGTCCTAATTTCCCACTTAAATTTATTTGTTCTATATTTCCGTTTTTCTTATTCTAGCAATCGGAATGAGGATTTCACAGAACCGAACACATTGAGCACAATCTGAATCTGAATTTGACTCACAGAACAGCACTGACAGTCTGTCAGAGAGCACACTGAGGGGAACCTGCGATCACCAGGTCCCCGGATTTATTACTCATGCTCTGCTGTGATGTGGACGTTCTGTCCTTGATGTACATGAAGTCAACACACACACACACACACACACACACACACACACACACACACACACACACACACACACACACACACACACACACACACACACACACACACACACACACACACACACACATGTGCACAGACATTAACACACATTAACACTTAACATGGTTTGGTTTGTATTGCCCTGACAAAAGAGGTGGGGAAGCCAACACCTGGACATCCATGTATAAACTCACCTGGATCACAGACTATAGACCTAGTGGAGGCACCATCTGCTCTTAGAAACATGTATTCAACATCAGCGTATAGCCTTTGCCCTTGGCAAGAGGTAAACCCCAAAAAGTCCCTTCAGTAACCCATAGATGATGTCACAGACCAACATTACATCCATGTTTCTCTTTAGTCATTGTTTATCACAACCTAAATCTCAGGCCATACATAACCAAGATCCTACAACTTTCATCTCCCAGTATCAGAGCCCTTACTGTGCCAAGCAGCAAGACAATTACTGTTCTATATTGTCGTTGTCTATTAATTTATTTAATCTGTTAAATCATTCACATATCCATTCATTGATTTGTAAATTTATTGTTTCACATTTACTTTGGGGTTGAAATATGAGCTCAGTCGAAATACTTCTTGTTTTTTTTACAGTACACTTCCTTATTAACCTTAAGGTAGTCTATATCCACGACGTTCCACTTCCGGGATTGCTCCGTTGGCGCCAGAAATTCCGCCAGATGACACTCGTATCGGCCGGATGTCCGTTACCTTTCGCTTTCTTTGTGTTGGTCAACTCCGGTCAAATTTATGAGGCCTATGGTTAACTGCTCCTCAGATCTCTGCAGGGTAAATCCAGACAGCTAGCTAGACTATCTGTCCAATCTCAGTCTTCTTTTGCACGACTAAAACACCTTTGAACGTACACGTTCCCCCAAAACAAGTTCCTTCCTGAGGCTATTTTGCAATGGCCCCGTGGCTCTGTCCGGCGCTTAGCGTCGCCCAAGGCGATTGTGATTGGTTTAAAGAAATGCCAATAAACCAGAGCACGTTTTTCTCCCATCCCAGAATGCTGTGTGTACTAGCCAGACCCTCCTCCGCAGCACTGTAGAGGAAGGTCTGGTAAAGCAAGACTAACCTTAAGGTAACATTACATTATAAGTCCTTACCATGATTGTGCACAGTAGAGAATCTCATTCATTTATGGCAGTGTTATCTTAAGACAGGCTGAGGTCTAAATATGCATTCTCTGTATGAGGCAGAGCTCACGCATTGATTGAATTTACCTGGCATCTAAATACAAATACAGGCTACAGTCCAGAGCACACTTCAAAGAGGTATCTGAGTTCAGGTCCATTTATGATGCTGAGTGATTTTTGATATGGTGTCACATGTCAATCAAACAGTATTTTGACATAAGTTTGATTTAGTTTAGTTTTTTACAGTTCGACCATGGCAACTGTCTTTGCTCATGCTATTTGAGGTTCCTATTCCACTTTTCAGACTAGTTTGTTACTTCAAAAAGAAGCTTTCAATCAGTATTTTGTTACAAATATTTGGTTATGAACTGTCGGGAAACCCAGTTGACAAACCAATCCATATGTCTGTGTAAGACCAACCTAAACATAAAAGTCCAATCCTAAAAAAGAAAATCATGCTCAACCTGCAACTCAAATATGTCTGAGTCACAAAATCTCTCAAGTTAGTCTCAAGTTTCAGCCTGAAGTCTCCTCACACTTGACAATATTTCTAGAAGATTTTACTGCAGATTAATTACACCCTGTTTAGTAATTAATGAGGGTCGATGAGGGTTTAGAAGAACTATAATTATGACTACAAGTTGCAAACCCCAGTGCCAATCTCTATGGTTATGTAAGTGAAATTTCTTTTGTCGCTGAATTCTCAACCTGACAGTGCTGAGAGAAAATAATCCCCTTTGGACTTTTTTTCATTTGACTACAGCAACACCTGTATGACTGTCAACGTGGTTTCTTTAAATCTTCAGCGTTGTCCATTCCACTTGAAGGAGCAGACCGCTGTTAACAACTCTGAGAGGTCCCTTGTGAGGTTTACTGCATTAGACAATTGCACGGTACACATTAACGTCTACTGTCTGCCTACAAAAGAGTATGGGAAATGGACCATACTGTAACTATAGAGTACTTTATCATGCAGATATTAATAGACATGTCTTGCTTGTACCGGACACGTAAAGTAGGTGTAAAAGATCTCAAATGATTGTCTGAAGCCTATATTCACTTGAAAATAGTATTCATGTAACTGATGAATTATCTCTCAACTTCTGTGTTTAGACAAAGGCGCTAAAGCTGAAATGATTCATTGGTTAATTAATTTAACATTTCACAGAAATACTCTTATTTAAGTCTCTGGTTCCAGCTTTTCAAGAGTGTGTATTTGCTGATTTTCTTTGTTTTCGTATGATAGTACATCTAAGTAAATATCTTTGGGTTGTGGACTGTTGGTCAGATAAAATAAATATGTTCAATATGTCACTGTAGGCTCTGGAAAAATTGTGATGGTCATTGTTTTCTTTTTACTAATTTCTGACATTTTATTGACAAACTGATATATCAGGGAATTAGGAAAATAATCATCAGATTAATCAATAATGAAAATTATTGTTAGTTGCAGCCCTTAAAGGCATTCACATCAGCTAATGAAATTAGAAAAAATCACAGATGCCCTGGAGAGGTCACAATTACACCAGCTGTCACTTTTTGGTTAATCAAACCGCAAATTGAAGCTGGTACTTAAAAATGCACTCAACAATAGAATACACCACTGCCTCCGTTTTACATGACGTACATAAAAATGAAGAAATTGCATGCCAAATATGCCAAATCATGACCGCAATTACTAAGAATATAATTCACAAATTAGATGTACAATTGATTTAAACTGCAAATAATCTATATACTGTATATTGGTGCTGTGCAAATAGGGCATTAGTTACACAGAGTAACGCGAGACTTATTAAAAAAAAAATAAAAAATTACCCTGTAAAAGACTGCTTAGATACTGTAGATTTTGCCCGCTTTCCTTGTATGGTGCTGGTTTGCACCCAATTTTCCCAAGAACCCTACAGCCAGGAAGGAAGCCTTGAGCTCCTCTGCTCATTAGGTTCAGTTACTTCTAATTAATCAAAAGGGTATATACCGGTAGTCTTTCTGCTCAACGATGTCACAGATTCTTATGAAAGCCTTAGAGTGGACCAAAATGTGAATTCCCTTTTCTTTTTAAATTCAATTTGTGTGTGTGTGTGTGTTTTTTAGTGATCGACCGATACTGTTTTTTCAAGGCCAATAACGATTCTGATTATTAGTAGTTAATGAAACCGATAACCGATATGCATTTACAGTGAAAATGAAAATCTTTAAGTCATAACTAAGAATTTTTAATGTTACAAACTCCAACACAAAACTTTGTTTAAATGCTTTAAGCCAGGTGTCTTTTTTAAACCAAGGACCCCTTAACTGAAAGAGTGACAAAGCAGGGACCCCGAAGTTCTCCCACTGTAGGATTTTTAATGAATTTATTGGTAAATTCCTCTGTAAAATAAGTATTTGGTCACCTACAAACAAGCAAGATTTCTGGCTCTCACAGACCTGTAACTTCTTCTTTAAGAGGCTCCTCTGTCCTCCACTCGTTCTGTATTAATGGCACCTGTTTGAACTTGTTATCAGTATAAAAGACACCTGTCCACAACCTCAAACAGTCACATTCCAAACTCCACTATGGCCAAGACCAAAGAGCTGTCAAAGGACACCAGAAACAAAATTGTAGACCTGCACCAGGCTGGGAAGACTGAATCTGCAATAGGTAAGCAGCTTGGTGTGAAGAAATCAACTGTGGGAGCAATTATAAGAAAATGGAAGACATACAAGACCACTGATAATCTCCCTCGATCCGGGGCTCCACACAAGATCTCACCCCATGGGGTCAAAATGATCACAAGAACGGTGAGCAAAAATCCCAAAACCACACGGGGGGACCTAGTGAATGACCGGCAGAGAGCTGGGACCAAAGTAACAAAGGCTACCATCAGTAACACACTACGCCGCCAGGGACTCAAATCCTGCAGTGCCAGACGTGTCCCCCTGCTTAAGCCAGTACATGTCCAGGCCCGTCGGAGGTTTGCTAGAGAAAATTTGGATGATCCAGAAGAGGATTGGGAGAATTGCATATGGTCAGATGAAACCAAAATAGAACTTTTTGGTAAAAACTCAACTCGTCGTGTTTGGAGGAGAAAGAATGCTGAGTTGCATCCAAAGAACACCTACTGTGAAGCATGGGGGTGGAAACATCATGCTTTGGGGATGTTTTTCTGCAAAGGGACCAGGACGACTGATCCATGTAAAGAAAAGAATGAATGGGGCCATGTATTGTGAGATTTTGAGTGAAAACCTCCTTCCATCAGCAAGGGCATTGAAGATGAAACGTGGCTGGGTCTTTCAGCATGACAATGGTCCCAAACACACCACCCGGGCAACGAAGGAGGGGCTTTGTAAGAAGCATTTCAAGGTCTTGGAGTGGCCTAGCCAGTCTCCAGATCTCAACCCCACAGAAAATCTTTGGAGGGAGTTGAAATTCTGTGTTGCCCAGCGACAGCCCCAAACATCACTGCTCTAGAGGAGATCTGCATGGAGGAATGGGCCAAAATACCAGCAACAGTGTGTGAAAACCTTGTGAAGACTTACAGAAAACGTTTGACCTCTGTCATTGCCAACAAAGGGTATATAACAAAGTATTGAGATGAACTTTTGTTATTGACCAAATACTTATTTTCCACCATAATTTACCAATAAATTCATTAAAAATCCTACAATGTGATTTTCTGTATTTTTTTTCTCATTTTGTCATAGTTGAAGTGTACCTATGATGAAAATTACAGGCCTCTCTCATCTTTTTAAGTGGGAGAACTTGCACAATTGGTGGCTGACTAAATACTTTTTTGCCCCACTGTACCTTTTTTAGTGCATAGAATACTAAGCTATTAAAATAATTGTCATGATTTTATAAATCATATTTTAATGTTAAAACATACATGTGGCACAGTGAATCATTTGGGATATTTATATTTGCTAATATGTTGAATTCATGACATTTTTTATTTTAATTAATAGTTTGGTGCCCCCCTGCAGTAACTTTGAGGACCCCCTGTTGAAGCTCTCTGCTTTAAGCAATTATTTAATAAATTAGAAACTTTCAACATAATACACAGTAAAAGATAGTCAAAAAGTGGTGTGGGTGGGACATTAAATCAGACTCAGTGGTGAGTGAAACTGGAGCAGAGGGACAGACACAGCTATAGCGGAGCCAAGGTAGCACACTTTTTAATTAACTTTAACATTTATCAGGCAAATAAAACACTGATACAGATCATCTGCAAACTGCCAATAAACTGCTCTATAATCGGCCAGGGCCAAAAATCGGGCCATCCCTAGTGTTTTTACCATAACCATTTGGTATACAATACGTCCAAAATGGTGCAAAAGAAAAATAATGTGGAGGTAGCACAACATCCAATATTGATTTTTTTTTTCAATGCAATCTCTTTTCAGTAAGCTTACAAAGAAAGCTTGTAGAGTATTAAACTATTCCCAGTTGTGTCACATATATTGTGACAAATAAAAAAAGCTCTTAGAGGGGGGTTAGGCTCTCAGTTTGTTTGATCACAATTTTCTTTTTTTGTTCTTTGTTTTAGACTGCCCCTGATATTCTGCACTGTGCTATCCAATAACAAGGGTATTTGATCACTATGGTATTTTAAATTAAAGCACTTCTGCATATTTGGTTATTTATTTATGCACAAATAAAGTATGTCATCCTACTCACACTCACCCACACATGGGCAGTAGTAATATAAACTCCTTACAACTAAAGATCCTCAGCACTATGGCCAAAACCTTTATTGTTTTGCTGCATTTTTAAAACACGAGAGCAGGTTGACGATCTGTCTCTGCTTGCATCTTTTTTTTTTTTTTTTTTTCTTTGTACATTGTAGCCCTATAATTCAACAGCCAATCACTACACCATCTCACATGCTTCAGAATTGATATCATACAGTATTGCACAGACTTTATTAGACCCATCTCGCACCCCATCTTTTGTGATATGCTATAAAATTGTAAAATTGATGTTGTCTTACAGTGTACAGAAGAGGAATCAATGTTGTTGTCCAGCAAAGTTAAAGTTGAAAGGCACTGGTAAAAAGCACTTGAAATATAAGGCACCACAAATATGTCATCAAGGGCAATTGATATCTCTTTTTTTTTTGTTTGATTCATGGTTTTAGAGATCCGCAAACTGCCAGAATGCCATTTTGCGGCGACCAAAGCATCAAAGAAATAACAAGGGGTTTGTCAAGAAACAATGTCCAGATTCCTGAGGATAATTTACAGTTTATTGGAACTATTTTTACAGATGAAATAGATTACAAAAATGTATCTGAAGCAGAATGTAGCCTGTCCACATAAAGGTCATGCCTGTAACTGACTGTGTAATTATAAATGTTTAAAAAAAAAAAGGAGAACCAAAAACTGCCAACAACACAACAGAGTAGCAGTAAATCTTACACTGCCATGTCTCACTGCTCATTCTTCAGTTCATCTGTTCTGTTGGTGTCCCCCTTTTCATTTACACTGCAGGTTTATAAGATGTCTTTTTACATTAAAATGTTGTCAAGCGCAGCTTTAAACAGTTTCTCAGATGCCATGGCATTTTCTTGTTCAATTACAACTGAAAATTGTTTTAAAATCCCCCGATGTTACCTCGTCCGACATGTCTCACATGCTGACCTAAGTCAGCTAGATTCTCATGTTCTGTTTAATTATTAATTGACGCCATAGTGTGAGGTTAGAACTAACTTAATTACAAAAATAAGCAAACAATCTGTAACTTCTTATGCATTATTGATACTGTGCATATCAGGCTTTGAGAGGAATAACACAGCTTCCATATCTGGGGCATTATGTGGGTTTGTTTAGGGCTAAAGTGTTGTGTGTGCCACACATATTGATTATACCGCAGGGAAAGTGATTTATCAGAATTACTCAAGGATGCTGTACACCTTGTGCATAAATAATAAGGCAGTGTAGTCCTCATTAAATTGGGTAAATTTCCTCTCTCTGCCTTCAAGACTGCATATACACTGACTCATTTACTGACAAGTATCACTAAGTGATTTCTCTCGTGTCCTCCCTACTTATCCTTTCCCTTTTTTATTCACACACACACACACACACACACACACATGAAAGGACATACTTCTGCTGTAGGGATGAGTTGATTTGCTACCACGCATTCGTGATAAAGAACTCAAGAAATAAAACAGAATCTACAATAGAGTACCTGCAGTATTAAAATCATCGGCACAGGAAACTAAACATAGAAAGATAGAGAAAAAAGAAATAACAGATTATTTTCAATTTCTTTCCGTCTTTAAAAAAACAAAAAACATTAATGGTTTTATAATTAAGACAGATTAGTTCTCTGCCGTGCAAACCTTGATCTCTTGGGTCAAGTCCAAAGCAATGTCAACTATTCCTCCATAATTACATCATTAGATAAACAATGCCCCTGGAAATAGTGAGTTTTAAAGGCAACAACATGTAATGAGCCGCTGGAAAAATAAAAAATTCCTTCACACATTGCAAAAATGGAACCGCCTTTAATTTAGTCCAAGTTTGTTTTTCTTTCATGCCCTTTCAAATGAGCTGCTAACTGAGGTGGGATGTTGCACACAATGTTCCAAGACCAATATATAATGATTTGCAAAAAATATTCCTAAACCAAAACAAAAATTAAATTAATCTAGCAATATTAGCTAACATTATATATTTCCTCTTGTCTGTCAATAGACAACACAGCATGAGATTCTACCAAAAACCTCAGATTAAAGGATTGGTTTTCATTATTCTCCTCCAGAGGAAAGCCTCACAACACAGTTGCTCTATTTTCATATTTTAATTGTTGTGCTTTTTCTCAACAAGCTGGACATTTCTCTCCATGAGATTTGGGATAGTTTGAGTCTTATTAATTTGTTCTCATTTGGCTGTCTCACAGTTAGCACACTATGGAGACAGGCTGCCAATGAAAGTAAAAGCAGGATGTGGAGATAATTGCAGTTACAGGCTGATCAGCTGCTGTTCTGAATCCATTAACATGTCATTTGGCTGTGATGGTGACTTCTTGCAAATGTTCCTCATGACAAATAATGAAGTTATCAATTTGGCATCCATATGTTATTCACAGTAAGAATACTTTTGGGGTTCTGACTTTTATGATTATATGAAATGGTCAAATAATAATTCAGCTGAATATAATAAAACTATGTATCCTAAATACTTGGGTTAAAACAGTTTGCTGTGATGATTTCTGAATTACTTGTTATTTCCATAACATTTAAGATTAAATCAATAAAGAGATGCTACTTTTTTAAAAGAACAATAATTTGTGAATTGTTTAACCCGCTTTTTTAAATACAGGATTATTGTTTACACTAACCAGTCAGTGTATATGTCAGAAGATTGCACTACAAAAATGTCTGTCGGGATAAGGTAAACACTTTGTGAGATTGTTTTGCATTTACATTAAATGTTATTTAAAATGTAATTCTGAAGTCATTTTAGGCAGTTATTACATCATTTATTTTGTCACAACTACAATGTCTGGATGTAATAACTGCATAAAGTATATTTGTGCTCTGTGCTTTCTGCATACTTAAGACATAAAACATGAATCCTGTGTTTTAATCTGCAGCGATTGCAACAGGCACTTTAAAAAACAACATTGCAAGCCAGGACAGCAACTGACCTTTCAGTTTACACAGCATCCATTGGATTCCATTTAACTATACACTCCATTCTCAATCCCCCCACCCCTTTTTCTCTGCAGCCAATGAGAAGACAAGTTTGCAGCCTTCTTGGAAATGTTGTGGCAGGGAAGTTCGAGCAAGAATAGGACTGTGATACTCCTCCTGGTGTTTGGTGAGAATATATGTATTCAGTTTTCAAACACCCACAGTAGGAGTTCAAGAAACTTAGCCTTCACCATGCCTTTTTTTAAATATACGGGAATGAGAGTATCTTTCACAAAAATGCTAAGTGGTTGCCAGGCAACACTAGATATGTCAGTGCAAGACGGTTTGCAAGGTAGGACTCACTTACAACTTTGCACTTATTCTCAGAGGAGAACGAAGCACCCATAAATTAAGAGGAGAGTGAAAGAAATAAATACAACTCAAAGCGTATTAGAGCAATTACACAAACTGTAAATTTTACATCTTGCAAATACCAAATATATCCAGCAAGAGGACACACATGTCTAAATCAGTTATCTTCACAGATTATGCTGTTCTGCCTTTATAATTAAACCTCATGCTGCTGCTGCTGCTGTGCTGTTCACTGAGCTGCACATTAATGAGCCATAAGAACGTGCTAAATGCACCATAAAGGGTGACAAAGACATTTATGATCAAACACACCTCACTGTACATCATATCTTCATTTATTCCTACAACACCTTTAACTATTGACATCCACATTTCTTGCGTGCTCTCCATCCTGGCATTAGGATTTGTCAGGAACTAAGCATTCCGTATTTTCTCCAAACACCCAACAGAATCTCCTTTGGATTTAAAGGTTGGGATTTGATTGCCGCTACATCAAAGGACAACCCAGCGGTGTGTGTGTCGTTTTGCTCTTGCTGTAAGTTACTCTTCCAGGCCTCGTCTTCAGGATTTTGAAAGTACAAGCCTGTCACAGCACCAGTCTAGATAAAAACAAGGGCGATGACCTCGGCTGTCAGCTGAGCAGCCCTGCTCTCCCTCCAAGAAGGGAAAAATAGACACAGTGGAAGCTCACAGACAGCAGCGATGGACACCGGGATTACACACAGCACTATGAAATCACTGTTGATGTACTGCAGCTGTTTGCTAAGGTGACACCAATTGCTATATTAGACATTACAGTGAGGAGAATAAAGGGAGAGGAGGAGAAGTGGAAAGGCATGACATGTAACTGTTTGTGTGGGCCTGGCCCTGGAGTATCAATTCAGCAATATGTGTGGCTGCCTAAAAAATCCTGAAGTGTATCTGCCTCTATGGTATAAAATGTGCCTTTGAGCACTATGTAATGTGAAACTTTTGTAAATAAATCAAAACACACACACAGCCACCCACATACATGTACAGACTGTACATACAGCCTGTACTGTACGCTCACTGCGAAAATACACAACCACACACATGTGGTAGTGATCAAAAGCAAATAGCATCTCTCATGACACGATTTCTACCATTTGGGAGAGAAGCTAAAAACCAGCACGACTAAGTGACCACATAATTCAAGCAAAAGCGACTGTCAAAGCAGTTTTATTATTCCTGGTGATATATTATCTTCAGTGGTTGTTTCTGTCGGATCTCTGCTGTAATTAACTACCTTACTCCCCTCTATTGTGCAAATGTGGCTTGACTTTATTGTTTGTGTCAAGCACAGGAAGACAGTGGGAGCAGGGTTGGAGGGAGAGGCTTATGTAGAGACTACTCAGGAGGAGTGATGTTCTGCCAGTGCTGCCTCAATTCTCACTCAGTCCCTCCAGGATGTCATGGCCTTTTTATTTAGATTGTTGCGGCCCAAAATGCCTGATTTTGCGGGAGCTTTTGTAAAAAATTGCAATAAAAGTTGTGATGTCTTTTGTATTTTTGTTGCAATGAAGTTGCGAGAGACAGTGAAAGTTGCAAAAAAAAATTGAAATTTTTTTGTATAGTTGTATAGTTTTTTTGTATAAAAATAAAAAGGAAACTTGTTTTGGGGAGAATAAAATTACTCTGGGCTGAGTTTTCCTAGTAACCTTACCAAAAAGGCTCAGGATGCTGCAAATGTTGGTATAATATAAAAATGGCTGGTGGATTTAAGACAAAAAATAATAATTTATTGAATTAATCATATTTGAACATATGGGTCAGTGGCTTGTGGATCTTTACATTGTTAGTTAATTTCCTATCCTGGCCTGGCCTGGGACACATCCATACGGTTTGATAAAATATTTATTGGACTTTAACTTATCATTGCACTTACAATAACGAGCATAGCTGTCCTCAAATTCTTGTACGTCTCTGGTTTTCCTGCATCCACCGTGTGTGTTTGTGTGTCAGTCGCGGGTGGAACTGAGCAGCAGCCCCACCCGCTGCAGAGAGCCAACAGGATTGAAACAGCAGCAGCTTTCAGCGACTTTAGAGTGAAAAAACGTTACAGCGTACATTGATAAAAATAAAATGTATACAGGTTGGCAGGACAGTGAGATGTTCGAGTCACACACGTCTCGTCTTCATATCAGAAACAAGGAAATTAATTTGGCGACGTACGTGTGTTGCGTCAACCCATTCTCACTCCCGCTTGGTCAGTGGCTCTCAGAGTCACATACTGATACAAAGTCTGGCACGTGGGACTGCTGGGATTGGTTGAAGTCGCGGGAAACTCCGGTTATTGGTCAAATTTGCTGAAAAGTTGTTGTGATTGGTCAAAATTGCAAGTCGCACCAAAATCATGGTGATTGGTTGAATTTGCGTGAATTGTTGCGACATCGCGAAATCCTGGAGGGACTGCTCACTGGTCTAATCGAGGTAGGCAGATAAGTTAATGTACCTCTAAAGTGTCCATCTTTTCATTCACGACTTAATTTTGGCTTTGGTGTGTGAGAGAAATGAAAAATGGATATGTGGAAGGCTCTACTTTTAGTTTGGAAACCAGCACAGCTCCTCCTAACATGACAGTAACAAAAATGTAAGACTTAACTGCTGTCACATTGAAAATGGCTACATTTTAAAAGTCTACTGGAGACTCAGAGGACTGAGTCATCAACCATGCTTTTCCAATATCATAGCTAATCTGCTCCATCTCTTGTTCTCTGTGCCACTCACGGCCAAATGAGGCAGAGATCACTTGAAATGGTTTTTAGCAACGAAAATGCACCATGATAGCCAAAATAGTAGCCAAATCTACAGTAGATGCAGCATAGGCAAGGCACCACTGACTCATCAAACAGTGTTTCAGCAGAACTAATGGACAGCTGGCAGCAGTAGCCCATGTCACACAGACAGGCCCAGCCTCCCCCCAAGGTCCCAGCCAGTCTCTCGCACACACTGGCACCAGAGCAGCAGATGGTGGCGAGATGATGGCCTATCATTACTCATTCAGCAGAGAAGATGACTTTCATAAAAAGGTTTCCATGAGAAAATATATTTTTTGGTTTTTGTTGCATCCTTTTTTGTTAAAATTTGGCAGGTTGAACTTGGGGGTCATAACTAGGGCTGAAACGAACTATTATTTTAATCATTGATTAATCTACGAATCATTTTCTCAATAATTCGATTAATTGTTTGGTCTCTTAAACATCAGAAAATAGTGGAAATTGTCCATCACAACGTCCTAAGTGACGTCTTCAAATGTCTTGTTTTGTCAAACCAAAGTCCAAGTAAAAGTCCAGGGAGAAACATTCTCTGGTTCCAACTTCTCAAATGTGAGGATGTTTTTTGCTTAAAAAAATGACTATGAAATGATTATATGTTGCCAATTAATTTCCTTTTGATTGATTTATTCATTCATATTTAAGAATGGAAAGATCTGTACCTACAAGCCGCCAAAAGTACACTGAGGTGGTATTGTACAGCTACCCAATAAAATAACAAAAACTTTAATTTTACCTTAAGCCAAATGACATATTAGCTGTTCAACCCTAAGACCAAAGTGTATCTTTCAAAAGTAATTATATCTGATGTTTAAAATGCTATGCTGATGAGACATAACTGCCTGTTCTCCCCAAGATCATGGACGCCTTGACTGGCTGGTCTAGCCCAACTAGCAGGTCCCCATATGTTGTTGTAGCTAGTTTTAAAGTACTATTATTTTTATAATTCTAACTATAATATAATTATAATTATATAACTTATTCCAAATCTAAACAGTTAATTTCCTGCCTAAAAAAAACTAAAATCTCAGTTTGGTGACACATTATCACAGCTGTAAAATGTAAAAAAAATTATATCAGTTGTTGTGAGTCTGATATCAACGGCCATCACCTCTAGTTGATGTGAAATGCATGCTAGGATACTTGTCAGCCCCACAAGTTCAAGGCCCTTTCCAGTTGTCATCCATCTCCTATTTCAAGACTCCATCTTCATGGTAATAAACAAGGTATCAGACCATCTTCATAAAGTTTCAATGTTGGAGACTTTATTGCTATAGCAACAGATGGATTGAATATTTGGCTCCATTTGGGCTAAAAACAGAATGGAGATGCACTTAATGCAACACTGTTAGAGAAGCAGAGGCTTAGTCACCGCCTCCTTCCATAGTGCACACATAACAGTTCACTGAGACAAACATGGTGACCTGCATCTCTGCAGGATGTTGGAGTTCCCTTTCTAGCTGTAGTGAAAGGCTGAAGGAGAGCACGAGGTACACAGAGGAGAAGGTGTTGAAGAACCAGGATTCAAGATTCGTCCCAAGGGAGATTTGTCTTGGATGAAAGGCTGCTACATAAAAATACATTATACAACACATACATGGACAGACACAAGACATAAGTACAATTCAGTGTGCAACACAAGTGCAAACAATAAAGTGTGTGCAGATACCTTCCACTCCTCCTCATACCTTATGGCCAGAGTTTAGAAGATTTACTGATATGGGGATGAATGAGTTTTTATACCTGTTGAGGTATCCTTTTATGTTTAATTTGGACCCTGTAATGTGGACCTGATGGGAGCAGCTCATATTGAGAGTGTGTTGTGTGATGTGTGTTAAGGGCTAGTGAGTTTGTTGCTAATGGAGATTTTGCATTCTCAAAGCAGTAATGTGTACAAAGATGAGGCATAGCAAGTTTAGGAAACAACATCCCAGGGAACGTTCGAGAAAATGATATAATGAGAAAATCTAATTTTTTAACAGAGTAGACAGTGAATGTGTGTGGAGTTATTACATATTTTAAAGCTTTTATATGTGTTTAAGGAGGACACTTAAATAGAATATTTCATTTTTATGAACATACTGGCTCTGAAACTGAACAGCCCCTCGCCCGAAACACTTTTATTCTGATGGACTCATACAGTCCTGGGGGTCTTGGTGACAGAGACAGCAAGACCTGGCAGTGTTCTCTCTACCGTCTTCCTGTATCTAGGCAACAGCAAACAGCCATGATTATTACATCATCTGGCAGAGTGGGCCTCCCATATATTAATCTCAAAGCAACACTTAGCTGAGCTTAGTGAGCGGTGAACGAGAGCAAAGGGTGCTTCACATGTAGAGAGGGGAGGATGGAGAACAGGGCAGAGGGTTGTGGCATGAGGAAGGTGTGTGTGTGTGTGTGTGTGTGTGTGTGTGTGTGTGTGTGTGTGTGTGTGTGTGTGTGTGTGTGTGTGTGTGTGTGTGTGTGTGTGTGTGTGTGTGTGTGTGTGTGTTATGGCCTATATCGGGGACCTCTAGTAACTGCAACAATACTGGCCAAACTGGGTAGAGTAGTGTTTTGTTCAAAAACACAGTATGAGCCAGGGAGTGAGTTTTAAATGCCAGAGAGTGTTATCGTTGAGTCAGTGGTGCAGAGCAACTTCCTGTCAACCCTCTACAGAGATATCGCAATTATTTTTGTGCTATGTGGCTATTAAATTCTTACTCACTGCCCCTTTAAAGTATATGACCAGAGATATTGCATATTTTCCAAACAACATTGTATTGTAATGTGACAAGTAACAAGTATTGCCTGTGTAGCCCAATTTTAATATAGCTCTTTCCTTTGCACCAAAGACTTAATTGTTGCCCCAAAGCAACTAAAGGCACATCAATGGGCCACACTGTTGCACTAGGTGACATGTTCTTTCATAACCCTGAATTTGGGCTAATGCAGTTTATTTTGACCCAATCCTGCTGCCTTAAATACTCACTACAACACCAAGTGTGTGAATTAATCTGCAATTGAAAATAGTCCCACAAAAAGCATAATGTACTGCAGTTTGTGTGAAGTTAAAACTAGTTGTTGTGGGGATTTAACTAGCGGGTTTTTATATTAAATTTAAATTATATATTTGTGATCTGTTTTTAAAGATTTAAAAACGGGTCAGGGCTAAGTCCGGACCCATTTAAATAAACTGAATGCAGTGCAAAACGATTGGCTTGCCCAGCTTTTTAATAGCCAGTGTATGTTCATTTAAGCTGGCCAGTTTGTAGATGTAATTTAGATGGCGCCAACATTTGGCCTAATCATAACTGGCCTGCCAACCCAAAGGCCAAGGTTTTGTTTCCAGATTTGTGTGGTGACTTATGATGGGGGGTGGGGGTCTGGGGGTCCTCCCCAGAACATTTTGAGCATTAAACACTTCATTTCCTGCATTCTTGTGAATTTTTAGGCACCTATTTATACCATCTTCTGAATCAATATGCTGGAAATATCTTTATGTAAAGGGAAACATAGATTACAATTCAGATTTAAAAACATAATGGAAAATATTGCAGTAACGCGCTCAGGAATTCTGTATTGCTTTCAACTATTTATTCTCCTTTGGATCGACTTTTCTAAAATCAGAGTCAGCACACATGTAGCCTAGGCATCATTTACTCCTCCCTCCTCTTGTGCGTCTTTTGTTGGGGAAGTAACCTCCTTAAATGTGCATATGACAATTATTGACCTCAATGATACATTATTCATTTTAATGTATTAATAAACCTGTGGACTGTAATATTTCAGATGTTTGAGCAAGATTTCTGCTCATGTCCAAAACTTTGTGCACATTCAAAATATAAGTCATCCCACCTGTGTTCTCTGAGATTTGGGAGAGTCCTGATATTTTGAGAAAAATAAAGTTATAATAGGATATTACAAGAATAAAGTCACTATATTTCAGAAAATATTCTACCTGCACCATAGTCTGCTGTGCATTACGTGATTGCTCTGCTGATACAGCAGATCTCAGACCGTCTGACAGGCACAGAGCCCCGTTTGGGTCTCTGGTCTCTGAATGAGACAACGTTTAGGGAAGTGGCTGTACGCTGCTCTACATCGAGGTGGAAAACCGAAACTACTGCAGAAATACACGGCGCACAAACGCGACACATCTGCCGCAGCATGTTGACAGCAGAGCGCATCAATGAACCTGAAGCTGCACAGCTTTTTACAGCGACAATGGGCACTAAGCACGGAGGTCTGCTTCAGAGCTCTGTGTGTTTGAGTCTGAACCATGGACTGGAAACATCACGTCACAGGAACTTCACACATATCATTAGTATTCCGCTCCTAAACTTTGTGTTAATGGCATCAATGTATTAGACTGATTTGGCTATGATTCCTCCGAAAATTAAACCTTTCACAGAGCTTTCCTCACATAGAGACGGTTGCTAGGTGATAGCAACAAATACAGCATGGTCGGATCCCGCATGTAGCTGCCCATTCTATTTGCCTCGGAAAAATAAACTGGACAAAGTTACAATTCTACCATGAGTTCTACAAAAAAAAGCTTTTTTATTCTATTATAGGCTACTTATTTTTGTAAGAAAATATAAAAAAGAGAGAGAGAGAGAGAGAGAGAGAGAGAGAGAGAGAGAGAGAGAGAGAGAGAGAGAGAGAGAGAGAGAGAGAGAGAGAGAGAGAGAGAGAGATCCGGGGCTATTCATAAAACATTCAGGGCTGTAGCCCCGGCAAAATCGGCTGACGCCGCCTCTGCTGAGTGCCGCAGACAGGGTAGGAAGTCAGAAAGTACTGAAAGATGCAATAACGTATAGATATGTTTGTACTTTTCATGGCATTTGTTGACAGAAGTATACAGTATAGAATAACACCAAGGCAAGGCGAGGCAAATTTATTTGTATAGCACATTTCATACATGGCAGCAATGCAATGTGCTTCACACAAAAGAAATTATAAAAAATTGAAAAAATAAATGAAAATAAAAATATGGAACTACATACAATTTTAGCAATAGGCCTAGTAGAAAAAGTAAAATGTATATATAACGACAACAAAGAGTCCATTTAAAAATAAATAGATAAATAAATGAATAGATTAAAAAAACAATGTGGATTAACTGCAGAACGCATCTGAGAAAAGCTTAGTCTTTAGCCTTATTTTAAAAATGGTAGTAGTTGGGGCGTTTTTTATGTTCTCTGTTCCAATGATGGACGCCATAGTGGTTAAAAGCTGCTTCCCCCTGTTTTGTTCTGACAGTAGATTTCAGTAGTAGTTGCTTATGTTATGATCTAAGGGGTCTTGGTTGAGAATATTGTTGGAACACGTCATGCAGGTAGTTTGGTCCCATCCCCTTCAGTGACTTAAAAACTAACAGAAGTGCCTTAAAATCAATTCTGTATCTAATTGGGAGCCAGTGTAAGGACTTTAAGATTGGGGTGATATGATCTGTTTTTTTTGTTTTAGTAAGGATCCTGGCTGCACTATTCTGTACCATTTGGAGTGGTTTTAAAGTATTTTTGGGGAGTCCTGTTAAAAGCACACTGCAATAATCAATCTTTCTAGAAATAAAAGCACGTATGATTTTTTCAAGATCCTCCTTGGACATAAATCCTTTAAGTTTATTGATGTTTTTAAGATGAAAGTATGCTGATTTTGTGACTGTTTTAATGTGCCTGTTCAAATTTAGATCATTATCTCTAAGGACACCAAGGTTTCTTACTATTTCCTTTGCTATTAAGCCCTTCCTTTCAAGCAAGGCAGAAATGTTGTATCTTTCCTCCTTCTTTCCAAAAACTACAACCTCCGTTTTATTTTTGTTGAGCCGGAGAAAATACTGTGACATCCATGTATCTATTTCTTCAATGCACTGACAGAGAGTTTTAATGGGGGTATAGTCATTAGGCATCAGAGGTAGATACATTTGTGTATCGTCAGCATAACTATGGTAGGAGATTGAGTTGTTCTGTATGAGTTGATCAAGTGGTAGCATGTAAAGATTAAATAGCAGTGGGCCAAAAATTGAGCCATGGGGAACTCCACAGGTCAAAGATGTTGGTGTTGAGCAACAGTTTCCAATTGTAACAAAGAAACTCCTGTCCATAAGATAGGATTTTAGCCAGCTGATTACAATACCAGTGAAGGGGGGTTGTCAGTTTTTCCACTGTCGAGAAAAGAACTTGAGCATGTTTATGTTCCGGTTTATGATGTTAGAAAAGAACAACTGTCTTGCTTTACCCGTTTCAGTATTAATAATTTTAAGCATCTCCTTGTTTATTTTGTAGTGTACTGGGAGCTTGGTTTTGCGCCACTGTCTTTCCTTCTTCCTACATTCTCTCTTCAAAAGCTTAACTGTTGGGTTTAATTTCCATAGTTTTTTATTGACTTTCTTAAGTTTTAGTGGCGCTATATCATCCATAATATATACCATTTGTGAATTAAAATAATACATCAAATCATTTACTGAGTTTGAAAATTGAGAAAGAAAAACTTGTTCAAAAAGAGCATTGGTGTGATCATTAATAATTATTTTTCCCATCATCACAGTTGTTAGACTTATGAAGGGACATGGAAACATCAAAGAAAATGCAAGAATAATCAGACAATGCTAAGTCCTTTACAGTCATACATTTTTTTGAATCTACATTTTTAAATCATCCACCTTGTCAGATGTGAATGATTGTATGGTGGTGTTACATCACCAGACTCTTTAAGGTAATAATAAAACAGGAATCAGGAGGGAGCATTTTATATTTTTGTTATTTCTATATGGTATTAAGGGCCCAATCTACCATAATTTACCATTGGGTATATTCATATGCAAAACAATGGTCTGTTTTACCCCAACATTCATAAACAATATTACTGTAAAACAAAAATGGAAGATCATCCAATAATATAAAAAAAATCCTAAAAAATATGTTTAGGGGACTGTTTCTGTAATTGTGTGCAAACACACAGGATGCCATTCTCTACTCTACCTTCCTACTACTTGAAGCCACTAACCACTGTATGAACATTTAATGCATCAAACAGGCTAACTAATACAGTTTGTCATGGCACCAAATGACTATTAGCTCTGTTTACTCACTTTTTAATCAGTTGCCAGATACAAGTGTCTTAGTGTGTGCACAATATGTCTTCTTTAGCCACCCTTGGCCTGTTGATGTAACCAGATGTCTACATTCTGTAGCCCGTCAGTGCTCATCAGTGTGACTCTGTGCACACGTATGTGTGGCTATTGATTAAGCCCACATGGAGCTCTGCAGTTATATTTGTGCACTACTTAAACTAATAATGCTGATAATTGTTAGGCATAACAACATGCTTTTGAGCTGCTGTGAGTAATTCACCTTAACTGCTGAATTAGTTGGAAAATAAAACAAAAAGTTTTTATATTGTCTACAAAACAGTCATGTGATAATCATATGTTTGTAGGTCGTGTGATATTAGTTTTGCATTTTACTGTTAAGCCCCAGACTGCACAGACTGAATTCTGCAGCAAGGTGACTGACAGACTGTTACCTGTTTAGTTTTCAGCCTCGTATGGCTGCTGACTACATCTCAGTATTTCAAACACTGTATGAGCCTACAGGTAGGAACCTGTAACTAAAAGAGACAGTGTTTTGTCATTCAGTCTGTTGAGCTGTGGAATTCAATGCTTATAGGGGTTTCACTGGTCAATTGAATCCATTTAAATTCTCATTTTTTCCCTCACTGAATATTTATTTGTTTGTTTGTAATACCAATATAATGTATCGATGACTTTAGTTTAGTCTGTAAACTCATCATACTGTATCAGGTCAAAACAGTTCTCCAGATATAAACATTCAGATTTTGAACATCATTTCCCTATTTACATTTATTGTATTTTAGTGTATTTCCTTTCACTATGTTGTTTAATTGCAAACCATTTTGATGTCGTGCTGAGATTTTTCCATCAGCTGTGTTTTACTGCACACAAGCAGCAGTGTTGCTCTCACACTCAAGTGTGATTTGTCAAAGCAGTCTGACATTCAATAGAAGCTGTTTCTTTTTAAGACACCAAAAGCACACTGCAGTGACAGACTATTTTAATAAAGATGCTGCTGAGGGAGATTACACAAGCACAAACTGGGTATTTCACATAGCAATATTTCTTATTATGCCCATCTGCAGTAACAATAGCGAGCATTTGTCCTAGTCTCAGAGCGCCTTGGGTGGTAGCTTTGCTGTTGTGAAGGGTTTTGTGTAGGGAAAACGGCCTGAATGGATAGCGAGTCCAGAGGCAAATAAGATCCAATTAGAACCCTCCAGGGCATTTGGTGTTTCATCTTAATGATTTTTTTTACAAGTATTTTTTTACTTTTGGTATAGTAATGTGATTTTCAGTAAACACATGCAAGGTAATTCCACAGGGCTGGTTGTTTTTTTCATGTAAACAATATTTAACAGCAGCTCATATGACATATCCAGATAAGATTTTATTAGGATCACCTGCTCAATCATTTTCATTTTCCTTTTGCAAATAAATACTACCATAGAAACTGAGCTTAAAATGTAGACGGCAAAAAACAATAGACAGCAAGAGTATCTGACATCGATACAGTACAGTATGTCTACACATACTTGTGTTTCTAGGCAAGCAATTTATTACCAGAAAGCACCCAGAGAGCACCTACCTTCACCATGGCTGAGCAAACCTCCAGATGCCATGCTGATTGGCTGATGAGGGCCATGATCTTTTGACACAAATTCTGTCTAGTAATATCGGGACTTTGTTAAAGTTGGTATTGTATAAGAATGAAGTGAGTCAGACTCACAACCGCTGAGGTATGGCCATTTAAATGTACCATGTTACTGTAGCGCCACATATAAATGAAATAAATAACATTTGCAGCATCACCAAGTCTATACAAGCATGTTTTGTCTAATTTGGTTGCAGTTGCACAGTGCATTAAAGTGTTATGGAAGCATCTCAAATTGGCCGTTCCACATTATGGCAACCAGTTAAAAATCTATTTTCTTTTCAGATTCATCATAACATGTTATGGGCCAAATCTTTGTGGTAAAAATATTCATTTCAAATACTTGAAAATCTAAATTTTGCTACTGTGCCTCTCGGTTTAGGAGAAATGTGTTTAAACTTGGAGTGTGTCTTAAATGGTAGGGATGTACCGATCCCTCTTTCCCTCTTCCGATACTGATTCTGATACCTCAAATCAGTCAGTCTGCAGATTCCAGTGCTCTCTCTCTTTCAAATAAAAAAATCTGTATTCCTCATTCAAATCATATTTTATGTACTATAAGGTAATATGAGGTCAGGGATTGCAGAATGGGCCTTTGGGGGGGGGGGGGGGGGGGGGGAGGACTACGCACAGCGATAAGCATGATCGGTCCACGTACAGTAAAGGCAAAGAGTCTGTGTTACCTTATTTGACAGAAATCTATGCATTTTCCTGTTATTTTTGACAATTTGATAAACAAAATGTATATTATGATTGAGTAAATAAAACCCCAATTAACAAAACTGATTAAAAAATAATATTAATATTAAAATAAAATCACCGGGAAAGTCTGGTACAGCCTGACTCTGGAGATAAAACTGAGATTAGCTCTCATATTCAAGTTTATGTTCTGCTTGTTCAACTGTTGTTTGGTAAGTAAAATTAAACACATTTAGAGAGGATTTGAATTGCTTTTTTTATTCTCAATACTTGTCATTTTGGTGCTGGTGATTTTCCTTTGGGGCTGGCTAAAACCTCTTTGGGGATGCGCCAAAAATTCCTCCATGCAGGAAAAACCCTGGCTGTGGCGCTAAAAAAACTACTGTATTTAAAGTGGTCACCTCATTGACGATATCCAGTCCATTAGTACCAGCGCCAATATCAATCCGCCTATCAGATCAGGGAATACATCATAAAAGACTGCATGGTGGCTTTGTCCATAACACAACTTTCAATCAAACTGAGTAGTTTTAGAGATATCCTTCTGACTAAGAGACAGACAAAAACATAGCTAGTATTAGAAGATAATAAACCGGATGCTTTCAAACTGGCTGGCTGTATGTGATACTTCCCGACTCGACATGTTACACTTGAGCATCCTGAATGGGATCGTGGGAAATTGGTATTCTGCACTAAAACACATATAGTGTGCTGATTTGAGTGAGCAGAGAGCTTTGCTTTTTGGTTTTGAATAATGGAATAATGGCTTGGAAAAGAGGTGCGTCTCTCCCTCCTCTCAGCACACAGCACGAGAAACAGCACACACATGCCGGGTCTCTAAAGTGGTCAATCCAAAAACCCTGTAAACGGACAAATACTCTCTATGACATATCTATACTGTTTCCTCTGGATTATGTGGGATTTTCTTTTTGTAAGATTTGACAAGGATAGTTGCCCTCTGGTGGTAGCTTTCTTACGTTAGAGAAAAAGGCAAGTCTCAATATTTTGAGCAAAATTTCAAAATTAAAGCAGCAATGGCATTTTTATTTGAGTTCACTGATTTGGGTTAGCTACACACAAACCTTATGTTTTTTAGTTGTGAGTGAAGATATAATGAAGGTTGTTCTACAGTATGATCCCGGCCACTGAAAGGTGTATGTCAACACTTTTCACCCCATGCAGACTCCTCTGAGTAAACCAAGACAAGCTCCAAATGTGTCTATAATTGGTTTTGAATTAAACTGTCACCACCACAAGACTGTATTGTCACTGTTCTCACCTCTGTGTGCCGATGACACATCAGAGTACAGGCCACAATCTTTAAGCCTCATTTGTTTCTATGGGGAGGGACAGATCTTTCTAATTCCACGCAATTAAAACGATTAGTGAATGCCGAGGTGGCTAAAAGGCCTCGAACTAAAAGGTTGGATTTCATTCATGTGTCAGCACACATTTGGCAAAGCTCTGTACTCATTTCAGAAAATATAGAAACATTTAGTATTTTCATTGCCACATTGCTGTAAAGTCCATTTTATCAAACCTCATCAGTGCAGGAAAAATGACCTATGAAAAGCAGTCTCAGTACTGTAATTAGGATTATAAAGGAGTGACATCTTAATAACCACAATTTGAAAATTAACCAAACTGCTAAATGGACTCAAAAGTGAACTGAAGACCATCTGTGAGAGTCTTGATGGATCACTATTGAGAGGAATATCCTACATTATTGATATTCCATTTCCATGCTCAAGTTGTGCTGATGATGAGCCAAGGGTTTGCTGTTCAGGCCAGGCTGAGGGTGCTGTATGCCAGAAGCCTGCTGGAGTCAAGTAAAAAAACCTCTTACACAGGCTGTTTCCAAGTGGGCAGAGCCTTCTGATTAGTGGCTAGTTAGGGATCTGCCAAAGTGATTTCAAAGTTGAATGAATGGTTGAAGAGTGGAAAGTCAGTTTTTGTTTGAAATCAAATATAAAAGAAGTTGAAAACACATTTATTCAAGGCTGTGTTGTTCTGACTGTGAATGCAGGACAGCAACCTGGAATATAGCTTGACTTAATAAAGCTATCACTGATGCAAAGAGAAAATACAGTTTTTTGATTGAAAACGAATGTTTTTCTTTACAAACACCTGCATTTTACAGGTGTCTTGACTGAAAACATGCAAAGTGCTTCTTTCTGTCTGTCGCTGTGCATGTGTGCTCACATGTTTACATATGTGATACAGAAGCAGAGAGTGTGTGAGCTTTGAGCTGAGTAAACCAGCTAAGCAGTGGACCCTGCCAAGCCCTACCAGTGTTTTATCCTGTTAGTGGCACTCAGGCTTCCCCCCCTTGCCTGACTGGACGCTGGTTTAGAACATTAGTATTAGCACTCTGAATTCCCTGTGTGGACATGTACCACCTGGCAGGAGTCGCCGCCCTGCGTGAGTCAGAACACTCTGGCCATTAACACATGGCAGGTACCATGCCACTGGCAAAGGATCAAGGCCATGTGATAATGTTAACCTTAGTATCCACACACACACACACACACATAAAACACACACAGCTTCTCTCCAGTCCCGATTCATACAGATCCTATAAGCGCTCCCCAGAGTGCGATAGACTGAGATGACTGCTACCACCCAGCTTCTCTACAGGCTAACCCTGCACACCGCATATCCTATTATCAGCTATGGAGATGTTCACTATGGATGCTGCCAGAGAGCAAACACACACACTCAAATCAATTTCACGCATGATGGCATAGAGTTTAAAACTACATAGGTTGGTAAAGCTGATTCTAATCTTTCTCTTTCTCTATCTTTTCTCTGTGGTATGAATTTGGATGTCAAATCAAAGACCAAATCAAGAACATATTTGCTTCATGTATCCATTTTTTTTTTTTTTTTTTTTGTCTAATATCTGCTTTTCTATTTGGTAGGGATGTTTGTGTAGTGTAAGCAGGGTCGTAGCCAGGAGTTTAGAAAGACTGAGATCATAACTCAAAATGGCCCAGACACCAAAACTATTTTTTAACTGGTCACCAACAAAACTAATTGTTTAAATAAGCACAAAGCTTGACATTTTATTTATCCATTTAAAGCTGTTATAACCAATATTTTTTTCACAATATAGCAAATGATAATAAAAACAATGTGAAAGGGGTCGCTGTTGAATCTGAAGCGCCCCTCAGTTTTACAAAGCTTTATTGCATCTTTCATCTCATTTATCTGTTCGTCCCACAACTTTACTGTTTTTGTTTACTCTCACTGCTCTCGTAGTGACGTTTTTACAGCAGGCAGCTGATTTCTGTGAAAAAGCACCCATCAAACATCAGACAGACACAGATAAAAAGGAAAGTTCTCTGTTCTTCTGCAGACCACAAAAATCCGGTGCAACCAAGGCAGGACAAAAATTGTATAAAGTAACAAAAAATAGCCGGTGCAACACAGATGTCTTCTTACTTGATAGTTTTATTACTTAAGGTGCCAAACAGTGACTAACGTTTTGATGTAGAGTTAGCAGACAGACACAGTTAGGGACTAGCTGGTGAATCATTTAGCAGCTAAAGAGACATGTATTTCCCTCAGGATTTGGTAGAGACCAAAGAACAGCTAAAAGAGAGTGACTATTGGACTTACATTCATCAGGTGTCCACAGACACGACTGAATGCTAATGTTGCTCTGAAACTACTGGATGTGTAAATAAGCAACAGTTTGCTCACATTTAGAGCTGAAAACAATCAATCAATGAATCAATTAGTCAAACGACAGAAATTTCATCAGCAACAATTTAGATTTGATTAATTTTTTTAAAGCAAAAATGCCAAAACCTCACTGGCTCCAGCTTCCTCTGTGTGGATTTTTGAGTTTTCTTAGTCCTCTGCGATAGTAAGCTGGAAATATTTGGGTTTTAGCAGCTGTTTGAACCAAATTTAGGTTCATTTGAAATGTTTACACAGGCTGTATTTTAGTTATCGTGCGCTTTTAACAAAACCAGGCAGCAACACCCAAAAACCGACCAGATCCGGTCAATGAATCAGAGGGTGGATCTACCCTTCAAACAGATGCAGGCTGCATATTGACAGGGCAGAGTTTCAGGATTAGAAATCCTGTTGCTACAGGGCCCTGGCCTTCATACAGCAGGGACTCTCTGTTCAGGTCTGCACTGCATCATTCTGCCAAGACAGAAAGATCCTTTTTGCAGCTATTTTCGACACGATCCGTCCCCGTGTGGCGGCCTCTTTGTCTGGCCAGGAATCACATGTCACCTTTGTCACCTTTTAAGCAAGAACCTGAGTTTCTGGCAGTACAGCCCTCTGGGGACACATACACAGTGGCTGTGCCTCAAACCGACTACTTGCACACTTACACTTAGTTTTAAGTATATAGTGTAGATAACGCAAAAAGTCAGTGCACTGAAAGTACCCGGATGACCCCCTAAAAACGGTCAAAACGTTCAGTGTGGAACGATTGACACTACGCACACTAAACGGGCGCCATCTTGACTACAAAGCGGAAAGGGGAGGGACCAGGGACGTCGACCGGCAGCTGATTGGACGAACGCGTCACGTGGGCCTGGCTTCTCCCGAATTTCACAACCGAGCATAATGGCGGCTCGTTCAGAATACAATCTCGTATTTTACGAAAATAGTTCACTGAAACGTGTTTCTGAAAACATTTTAAGCGAGAAATAGGCCATGCAGTTGCTGAATCTGTCTTCATTTCAGATCGACAAAGGTCAGTTCGTCAGACCGCTCATCATTTCCGGTAAGTGTTTTAACGTAAGTGTTCCTTTTGGGACAATACTAATGATCGAAAGTGGGCACTACGACAGTAAGTGGTCAGTGCACATAAGCAGTGTACTGACGGAAGTATGCGGATGAGACACAGCCAGTAACTACAGTACACCCATAAAATGGGACACCTGTAGCTCAAAGAATTAGGGCTGCAACTAACGATTATTTCATTGTCGATTACTCTGTTGATTTTTTTTTGGGATTAATCGATTAGTAGTTTAGTGTAAATGTCAGAAAATGGTGAAAACTGCGACCAGTATTTCCCAAAGCCCTAGATGACTTCCTCAAATGTCTTGTTTTGTCCACAACTCAAAGATATTCAGTGTACTGTCATAGAGGAGTCAAGAAACTAGAAAATATTTACATGTAATAAGGTGGAATCTATTTTTTTAAATAGTTGGCGATTAGTTTAATAGTTGACAACTAATCGATTAATCTTTGCAGCTCTACAAAGATTGCAGCAGGATTTGTTTTACAATGAGATTTCATCCGTCATGGTTTACAGTCGACCATTGTTTTGCAAATTCATTAGATCATCACGTCATTTCCCCTACTGTTTCTCCTTCTCTTCCCAACCTCCCTCGACCTCTCACTCTCATGATCTCATTCTTCTCTCTCCCTCTTTCTGTAACTGACTCACTATCTCACATACTCAGCATGGACACTCACACTCACACTATGTCAATGACCACTCACCAATCAGCCTTCGTAACACGAACGCACTCACCCTCGGGCATTCGCTAAAGCAGAGCTTCAAGATTAGCAGCTACTACTAGCATGACACACCGAGAGAGTACTACGGGAGATACTGAGCTGCAACACACACACTTGCACATACACTGCCGTAGAGCTTAATACTACTACAATAGCATAAGCATATCAATGGCGTGATACGTGTTTGTGTGCCTGTTTTCACACTGTTATATCCCACACACACACACACACACACACACACACACCACACACACACACACACACACACACACACACACACACACACACACACACACACACACACACACACACACACACACACACGCACAACCTGGCCCAGATCTCTCGCATGAAGCAGCACAGTTTGGAAATGTACAGCAGAGAGGGGGGGAGCTACAGCTCCTGAGTATCTCCATGGAAACAGGCTGGAGAGCAGCATATCCCACTTGACATACTGTCAGAGACTGAAGATGAATCCAGTTCTCATTAGGGAAGCCAAACCACACCACACACCAGGCGGCTGATTCCATTATTAATTCCAACAGCTTTTTCACCCCAAAACACACACAAACACACACACACACACACACACAAACACACACACACCTGGATGAGGGGTTTCCTCATGCTCAAAGTAGTCAATACACTCTGACTAGCTTATTTGACTTCGACAAGAGAGTCTCTCCTCAGGCTGATCAATGCAGATTGTATGATTTCAGTCAGTCTCATCCTTGCTCGTCATTAATTTTCGCTCAATGGTGTTTTTTGCCCCCAACAGGCAGAGCTGCGACCGCTGCCTCCAAGGCACCTAACTCTAACCTTAACTCTAACCCTGACCCTAACCTTAACCAGTGCCTAATCCTATTGCCTTTCCAGCGCTGGGAAATGGCAAAAAACAACACTGACCGAGTTTACACCGATAAACTTGATTTTCCTTCAAACACCTCACAGGTACCATTTTACCTCCTGGATTTAGTACAGTAACTGACAGCTAACATGCCAAGTATAAATCATTCTCAAGCCTAAAGTGAAACACAAAAGACAGGGATTCAATTTGAAAAAAAAAAATATATATATATTCTAAGAATTCTTCTTTCTAAGAATTTGCTGTTGCTGCTGCCTCAAAATCCCACAGAGCCAAAAGTTTGAGAGTGTAGGCCATGCGCTACAAGATGTAATGTAGTGCAGAGAAGCCTTTCAATGAGGTTGTTTCAAACGTTTAAGTGACAATGACAGAGCTGCCGTTTACCATGAAATTAACGTTGCAGAGAGAAAATTAAGGTTGACACTAACCAGCACTTACTTACAGTATGTGGTGCGAAGCATTCATGCTATCACTGTTTTTCTGACATACCAACATCAACCCTGTACAGTTTTATGGGAAGAAAATAACATTTGATTGCTTGATGTTATCAATGTCAAGTCTTACATCTTCCATAACATTCAGCTACATCTCCTGAAATGTATGTAGGACACAGTTATCCACTCAGGTCAAATGTGAGAAGAGTACATGTACAAAACAATAAATTGTATCAATCGTGCTTTCTCCTGCCAATATCCAGCTCACTCCTCTGAATGCTCTCTATATTCAAACTCATATTCACTCTTCCACTCACTCGTACACCCACACAGTTTCTCTCGCTACCTAACATGGTATTGTACCAAGCACCACTAAGAGGGATTAAAACTGGCAACCATTTCTGGAGATTCTGGTTATTTCCATCCAGCTTCTCTTCAATTTTGCCACAAGACTGAACATCAGGTGTCCAGGAAACATTAAGATAACAGAGCTGAGATGAAACATTATTTTTTAATGATTCCTGTATTGGGTCACTGCAGCAGCTAAATAATAAGGGTACACTGTAGACAAGAATACAACAGATGGAACATATTGCTTAATTATGATAGGATATTGAATAAAGTCACTCAGCAAAAATGCCAAATATTCTTTGTTTCCAGCTTTCCAGATATGCTGCTTTGATCTGCTTTATATCAATGTGAATAGAATATTCTTGGGTTATGGACCATCGCTTGGACGAAACAAGACATGATGACATTTTTCACAATAGACTGCCATTTTGTAGACCAAATGATTTGATGAAATAATCTGGTAATTAATTGATAATAATAAATCATTAGCCCTACTCAATACAGGGAGGGAAAGTACAGTAGACATTTGTTTGATGTGCAAGTATTGGCTATACAGAGAAGATATGAAAGTGTGAATTGTAATTAACTGATTTTAAACACTGGAACTACAATTGTGTATTTTCTCTTCTCATTTTATCTTGAACCAAAACTATATCAGCTGCGTCAAACTGCAACGCGACACTCGCTGAATACTTTCATCGGCAACCAAACAGAGGCACGTCTGCACTTCGTCAATTGCACGGCACAGTGTATGTAGGCCCCTATTGATGGTATTTTGGCTATTTAAAAAATTGTGGGTTTGTGCAGGATGTCCCATGTAGCGCTAGTGACGGTTCTCTCTGACCAATCAGTGGTCTGCAATGTTTTAACTCTACCTGTTAGTGTCAGCTCAGCTCACTTGTAACCTCGACCAAGGTGGTACTAAAACAGTAACAGGTACTAGCCAACTTTTGCTTATGGAAAACCAAAAATGAGCGAGTTGAGTAGAGCAGAGCCGTACCATGCAGTGGAAACAGTAAGATATGTATCTGAAGCAATGTGGTTACAATAGTCTACAGTGTTTGTAGACGTTGACGTGAAGCAAGAGAAAATACCAAGGTGTCACTAGAAAGATGCAAGAGAGTGACAGGACAGAGAAAAGATGTGAAGTTGTAACAGTTTGAGATCTAAATAGGTAAGCTGCTAAAAGAAACCAAATCCTGACTCATTAAAAGGTAAGTTAATTGCTGGATCTGAAGTGTCACTCCCTGAGGTGGTTGTCATCAACACTATAACTTCTCACTGTTACTGATTTATTTCCATTGTTGAAACCAAGTAGTCCAAGAAACCATGTCTAAGTGAATAAAGAGCAGTGTTGTGCAGCTCAGTAGACAGACTGACGTAATAAACTGACACATTTTACATGTTGGTTACAAAGTGAGATGACTACGGACGCATATTACATTCACCATAGAAGAGAAAATGTAGACACCTTATCTCATAATTTTGAGAAAAGATCTGGTAATTATGAGAAAATAACTTATTAACTCAATTTTGAGAAAAGATCTCGTAATTATGAGAAAAGATCTCATAATTATGAGATGAATGAATTTTCACAACAACAGAAAACAGCTCTCTTGTGTGAAGCTTTCAGGCTAGCTGATGCCATGGAAGCAAATAGACCTACGTCATGTGTTGTTTGTTTCTTAAAGATGAGACATGGTTTTTAATCCACAATGAGCTTGTGCTCAAACTTTAATGTACGAACCAACATCATCACCAAAACCTAGCTTGTAGCTACTCTTCTTCGTCTACCTTAATACCAACATACACCATGGTCATATACCTAGACACTCTCTGCTGGTCACACTAGGTATTACAGTTGATTCATTACAACACACGTCTCACCTGTTTAGTTTAATCCGTTTTTATTTTGGTTTGGGTTTGAGACATTGGGAGATGCTAATGTCTTTAAGTACTATAGATGGGATTGTTATCAGTTTGTCGACTTTGCTCAGGACTGTGCGGTTGTTCCGGCAGAAAGCCCATTCTGATCTGTTGGACACTGTAGTGTTTCTGAAGGATCAGTTGAACAGATATGTCCATTAACTAATACTATCTATAAAGTTACATAAAAAGTATCACGCTAACTTAACCCAGCTGAATTTAATGTTATCTCTCGGTGGTACAGCTGATAACTGAGCCGTGGCCTACTGACAACTAGCTAGATATGCCAACCTTTTCTCAAAATTACGAGATCAGGATCTCGTAATTACGAGATCTTTTCTCAAAATGATGAGTTATTTTCTCATAATTACGAGATCTTTTCTCAAAATTACGAGATCAAGATCTGATAAGGTGTCTAAATTGTTTTTTTCTATGGTGAATGTAATACGCTTCTGTAGATGACAAGTGTGTCATGTCACTCTTATGTAGATACCTTCAAGTAAAGTGTTACCTAAATGTTTTATGTGTTCAGTTGGGAATTAATACTACGTTATGTGGTTAAAACATGCATAGTCATCACCACCATGAATTAAGTGGTGCCACCAACAGAAACCAAGCTTCTTAAAAAGAAAATATGAGAAAGAAGTCACTCCAGCAGTGCCAGTTTCAGGTGATGTCATGTTCATGTTTAACACCATGGATAAAAACAACATAAAAGCTATCTTAAAAATGATTCTGTTGATTATCACTATAAATTTCACAGAACTCACTGGTCTTTCTATTGTCGTCCTGCTCTGCACTCAGCAATGAATCAGCTCATCAGTTAATGGCTGGTTAATCATTCCATCCTGACCTCCAAACCAATGCAGCACAACAAATAGAAAAGATGCCATCAACAGCCAGATGTACTGCAGCTTTAATCCTAAAAACAAACACACACTCTCTGGGAGTAAAACAAAGAGGGTATATAAACAAATTAGCTATTTTATTAACTCTGTCAAACTACTGATCGCCCATTTGCAAAATAGGACGCAAAAAGCAAACTGTGGTGTCCAACAGAGATCTTCAACATGACATCTAAAATAATGTCCAACATGCAGAATGTTTCATCACTCTGTTAATCAAACTGAACCATTATCAAATCCACTGCTAGGTGTCAGCAATGAAGGATGATGCGAAAAGGAGCTCTAACAATATTCCATTAGCCCCATCTGTTGATCAAACCATCCGTCTTTCCCCCTGTTCAGTTACCTGGTCCAGATCTCATCAACTACTGGCCAGATTGTCAAGTTTGGTTTGGTGTTCATGGTCCTCAGAGGACTCACTCAAAATTTTACAAGATGCTGCAAAGTATCTAAATAAAATCGTAGATATTAATGGGCTGCAGAGGCTGAATCTCAATGTTTTCTGCTATTCTCAATTTAGGATATCTCATAACGTAACAAGCAGGTTACCATGACATTTTAAAAACACATTTATGGTCCCAAAGGGATAATTAACCCTTTCAACATTTTGGGAAATTAGCTTAGCTTAGCACAAAGGTTGAAAATGGGGAAACTACTAGCCTTGCTCTGTCCAATGGTAACAAAATCTGCTCGGACATACTTTCTACGTTCTGTGCACAGCTGCTGAGTTGTACCATTTCCATTCATATTACCATTAAAGGTCTGCGTCAGTCTGGCGTTCCAGGCATTCACTTTTCAGCTTTCTCTTGGCCTTTATGGCAGATCTCCTCTCTTCGAAACAAGCATACATTTTTTTGGGGCATTTTAGGCCTTTAATTCCACAGGACAGATGAAGACATGAAAGGGGAGAGAGAAGGGGAATAACATGCAGCAAAGGGCCGGAGTCGAACCTGCAGCCACTGCATCGAGGAGTAAACCTCTATATATGTGCGCCTGCTCTACCAACTGAGCTAACACGGCCACACAAGCATCCATTTTGTTATCTTTTTCTTCCTCTTGCAACCCAGCTAGCGATGCATACGCCACCGACTGGAGTGTGAAACAAGGGATGGAGCATGTGCAGTTGTGAGGCACGCTTGCTATGCGTACAGTCCGCACACTCACAAAAGGATCCTCGCGGTCGCGGAAAGTATAAAGTTTGCTTAAAGGTCCAGTGTGTAACGTGTTTAGTTGTTTATCATCAAAATCTGTGTTGCCCGTTCACAAACTTGTCCTTTTTGATGAATATTTACCACCACTATCAATTCCAAGTATTCCTTTTGGCTTGAAATTTTACATTTGCATTTGCATGAACTGGGGTAGACGCGTCATTTTAAATGTGCCATCTTAAAATACATTAGCCGGTAAGGGACATACAGGACATACTGCTCCGCCTTTCGCGTTTTCACTGTCACATGATAAACTCACAGGTGCTGCTAATTCTGCTAATGGGCATCGTAGCTTCCCGGCCCCGGCAAGTTTGAAGAAGGAAACATGGAGGACCACACGTATTCAAAATCCAAATTTCAGGAACAGGAGTCTTCTTCTTTGCCCAGAAAAAGAAAAAGGATATTGAAAAGAGCAAGAGACCGGCTTTTTGAAGAGTGAAGGCTACCGTAGCTGTAATACGTACTTTGAATTGCGTGGTGCGAGAGAGTTGATTGCGATATATGATCTCAATGCTAGATGGGAGAAATTCCTACACACTTTAAAGCTCATTAACCCTTGTGTTGTCTTCGGGTCAAATTTGTCTCGTTTTCAAAGATGTTTTTTTATATCAGAAATATGGGTTTCTTACAACCAAATTGCCCCAAAATAACTTGCTTGGATGCATGCATGTACGTTGGATGGAAATCATACAACTTTCCTTGCAGGTAAAATTAATACTTCCATTTCATAGCATTCGAAAAAAAAATGTTTAAGAGGTTTTAAAACAGTATCCTAATTAACAAAGTATTGCCAGGCAACCGGCAAACAGTCCTGTATTTTCAACTGGCTGCTGGCTTCAGCTACATATTTACTATACAGACAGTAGAGTAGTATCAATCGTCTCATGTAACTCGGAAAGAAAGTGAATGAGCATATTTCTCAAAATATTGAACTATTAATTTAACCATTGCAACAGTAGGTCTCTAGAAAAATTAGTCGGTCAGTATGTCGTCCATTTCACCCTACGTTTCCGTATTGTTGTGTGTAATAAACATTACAGCCTCTAGGGGATGCTGGCGGTGCTTTCCACACTTTATTCTTGTTGGGAGCTGCAAGCTTTTTGCTGAGAACCGGCTAAATGAGGCGTTTCAGGATGCCAATGTATCTGCTGGAGAATCAGAGCAGTAAAAAGCCGCCTGGAAGATGCGAGCAGCTGAGTCTCTGCTCCTCTGAGATCCTCTTCTGCATCCTAATGCCACACATGACAAATGACCATCTCAGACACCTTACTACACATGAAACAGCTTGATTCAGTCCACACAGCTGTCTGAGTGAGCCTGTATTTATACATATAGGTGTGCCTTTAGCTCACTGTTTGTACATTGTATCAGGAGAAGGATCATATTGCAAGGGCAAATGCTATATGCACAGTTTGTGTATGTGCCTGCATGTGTCAGGACTAATTTCAGGATTAATGCGAGCATCTGTCAGTATTCTGCTGCATATCACTACAGTTATAAAAGAACCTTGCATGCTATCTGATCTATATGCAAACATGAATGAGCATGAATGTACATACAATTTTTAGCCGAAACTGATTTATTGTGATGTTTTTTCTTCTTTTTTCAGGTTACATCCCAATTGTGATTTTCTGGGCAAACACATCCAAGAGCTAAACGGAGCGCAAGACACTGTCAAAGGTTTTAACAAAACACACACACACACACACACACACACACACATCCTGTCAAACAGCAGAATGCAGGATTTGGATAATGCTGCAGCACCAGCTAGTCTCCATCTCTTATTATGCCATTAGGAAGGGTGTGTGTGTGTGTGTGTGTGTGTGTGTGTGTGTGTGTGTGTGTGTGTGTGTGTGTGTGTGTGTGTGTGTGTGTGTGTGTGTGTGTGTGTGCGTGCGTGTTCGCGCGTGCGTGTGTGTGTGTGTGTGTGTGCGTGCGCGTGTGTGTGTGTGTGTGTGTGTGTGCGTGTGTGTTTGTTTGTGTGTAAGGTGAAAGTGATGAACCCCCATTAGGTCACTTACAGGTTTAGGCTTTGAGGCTTCAACATGTGATTAAGAGATTTAAGGATTTGAAAGAGATCACACTGTTTAGCTGTTGGCTAGCAGGCTCCAGAAATCACAGATGTGGTAAGTCCCCTCCCCATATACCCCTGTACCCATCTACCTGCTGCCTTTATCTTTATCTCCCCCTTTGTATCCTCACATCGACTTGAATTCTCTCTACGTAAATTGACAGGAATAGGGTTTTTTTCTCTCTCTACAGCCAAACAGAACCGATAAAAATGATTACATAATGATTACCAACTGGTACCATTAAAGAAGGCAGTCTGTCAGTTATTTTGAAGCCAGAGATTGTGCCGACATTAGTAGCCGTAAGTAGATTGATGGAAAGCTGTTTGGCCACATTGTCAAGATAAAAATCCCCTTGTTGCCCATCAAGACTGTTTGAGGAGCAATCCCTCCCACCCTGCTGGATTCTGTTACATGAACACACACCTGCTCGGATCGCTGTGATTGAGGGGAAGAAGAGGTGCTTTTCCTCTAAAACTGAAGACATGTATTTTGTCATATCTGACAAAGATCTATCTCTAAGCGTTTTTTATTTCTATCCATTGTGTGGAATACCAATTACCTAATCTGCTGTGCCAACTTCTCATCTACCTGTTAAATTCACACACACACACACACACACACACACACACACACACACACACACACACACACACACACACACACACACACACACACACACACACACACACACACACACACACACAAGGCTGTAACAGTTCCGTAGAAAATGTCTCAAGAAAAAAGCAAAAGAAGCAAAGACTAGAAGCATTTTTCCGAACAAGTCTTCTTACCTTGCAGCGAGTCTATGTTCCGGAGACATTGGAGCACATATGCGGCGCGTCTTCACTCGATGACAGGGAAGCGGCGGACAGTCATGTAGAGGTGTTTCACATCTGAGAACGGAGGGGGAAAGCAGGGTTTCTCCTCTGTATATCTGTTCCTTTCTTGTAATTTGTTCAAAGCCCTCAGAGGAATGGAGCACTGACAGAGGAGGAAGAGGAGGAAGAGGAGTTGGAGGAGGTGAAGGAGGAAGAGGAGGAGGAGGAGGAGGAGGAGGAGGAGGAAGAGGAGGAGGAGGAAAAGGAGGAGGAGGAGAGGGAAGGCTAAGGAGGGAGCAGTCTGCCGGGCTGGGCTGCGTGTGGATCACCTGGAGCAGTGTTGGACTCCGCATTTACTCCTCCACTGCAGCAGTGCGAGGCAGCGGCGCGAGCTGCATGTTGCTCCCAAAGATCACCGCAAAACAAGGACACGGATTCTCCATCTGCTGGATTCAGGATTCTGCAGCTCTGTAGCTCCACACACTCCTATCCCCATCAGCATGCACACTCATGCTGTCCCTCTTCCCCTCTGGGTTTCTATCTGCATCTCTGTCTCTCTGCGTGCCTTTGCCTCACACTCCTTTTCCCTCCCAGGGGGGTTTATAACGAGTCACACATGTGTTGCCATGTCATTTGGCTCTCACTTTTCCTGCTCTGTGTCCTCGTATTGACTCATGCATGTGGTCATACGTCTCGTGCTCTTGGTGATAAAACGTCAAGCTCAATAAAGCCTTAGCCAACCTCACGCTCTCCCTGCGATGACATCACTCCTCCGACTGAAAGGGAGGGAGTCATTTCCTGGTCTTGTCGGGACCCTGCTGACGTCTTCGAGATCAGACACGTTTTTCAGGCCATGTGCAGGTGGAGAAAGTTACACAAAACTGAACAACAGGAAGCACGCCAAAACTGATGGTTACAGTTCACCCGCACCAGATCCAAGAAAATTACAACACAAGTCTTGAACACATTCCTGTCTTTTAAAGTCCTGAGATGACTTCATGTCCAAACTGGAACGGCCAATTTCACCAACCAGCAGAACAACACCAAGTCCAACAGCCCCCACATTCCCCTCACGTCCTTCCTCCTTCACCAGCCTCTTCTCTGTCCTACAGCATCGTCTAAGGTTGAGAGACAATCTGAGAGGAATAAATACAGATTTGGAAAGGATCATATTGATTTTAGGCCCAATGTAAGACTTATTGGTATTCTGAAGGAGTAGAGGTGCTACTCAAGAGAAATATGAGTACTTCTTCACTGGATGAAAAAGACACATCAGCAGTAGCTGATGCAGATAGAAAAGAAGGGCCGCTTAAATAAGCACACTGAAAGACAAAGCTAACATTCAAGGATGTAAAACCGTGTGTGTATTTAAGCACTCAAACCTAGATGCCTTGATGTTTCTTTGCCCTGTTTTCTACACTTCTTCTGTGCAGGTGAATGCTTGGAAACTTACGATTGTCTCTTGCCAACTGTAAAACGGTGATGGATAGTCACCATACCAACCAGCAGATCTACAGCTAAATTAACTGGTGTTTTTCTATTATTCCACTACGTACAGACTGACAGCAAATCCAAGTGGACTGAATATGCTGCCTTCTTAACAAGATATCTGCTCCTATTCTCTAAACTGCCCAGTCTAGAAAATAAAACGAATATATACATATATCTATATCACTATCTCTGTTTTAAAATGATTACATTTCACATACAGTAATAGCTGCTACTTTACTGAAATTATTACAATAGTTTGCTTATAACTATTAAAATATTCTTTATTTAAAGCCTTTACTTTTATTGGGGACATTTCCAACAACAGAGAGACACAATACAATCTTTGTGCTCTAGTGATTTCTTTGCTTTTAGTCCTATCAAACTTACCCTTGCACTGCTGCTGACACAAACTGTTGAGCAGCACAAGAAAGCCCTCTAAGTAAATACATTTTCCAAGATAACACAGCACACAATCTGTAGTGGATTCTGACATGGCCAGTTTTTGAAACACACCAGCAGGTATGTCATAGCAGTGTTTCAATATGTTATCAAGTATACAGTCCCACCTAGTGGTGTAACACTGATCTGAAGTGATTTAGGAAATGTCAAAGATTTACACACTTGTGCTGTAATCCTGTTCTAGATTAAAAACGCTAAAAACAGCAGACTTTTGAAAAGCTCATTGTGCTCATTTTTAAAGCTTAAGCTCATGCACTAAAAAGTCATAAACAGCATCACTGCATGGCCTGCTTGCTTTATTTTCCTTAAAATGATCCGGTCCACACAGACATTAACATTCTGCCTCAACCTTGAGAAAATGATGAGCAAGGTATGATAAAGAGAAAGTTCTGCGGATGGCTGATAAAGAAGAACAAACTCTGAACAATTCTTTAGGTTATGCACATCAAACAAGCAGAGATGTTCCCGTATCCACGTTCACTTCATCTGGGTCTTTGTGCTGACAAAGCCTGCAAAGGCACAGTAGGACCCTACACACGATTAACTCACAGATAATCTCTGATGTGTGGTTGGGCTAAAACTCCACTGTCAGCTCATTTTGTAATGCGTAAAGACATTTTCAGAATGTGATTAACACATACAAGATCACTGTTTGAGCAAATGCTGTCAAACTTGAGATCCTACAGTCTTTATCTAAGGATGGTGTTATGATCTAGAACGACACTGAAGCACTACAGACACACGGTAACAATTAGTGTCGGGCTAAATGTGCAAAATGTCCCTGAGATATTAATGAACAGAACAGAAAGGTAAAGCTTCAATTTAAAAATAGCCAAACCTGACCTCAAAATGTTAGTTCATTGGTGAATTATACACCAACAAACATGCTCCTAGCGACAAGCAAATTCTTTTCTCATGTCACAAGAATCTTGAGAATACGTTTTTGTGTCAATATTTATAACCAAGTAAATAAAAATTCACGGAATTTAAGATTACTCTTTCATAGTTTCGTCTTGGCCTTTGGCTTCAAAAGCATCACAGTGATAGTGATAGTATTTGAGGATTGTGCTGATGTGAGGCAGCATTTGATCATCCATGATGCCCAAAAAATGCCAAGGGAAAGGCAGCAGACCCCTGCAGTGCTTTTTCCTTGGATGGTTCTCAGTGCTCTGACCTCTGCTGAGAGATGGAGTCGTGCAGAGTTTACCTAATTAACAACTATCTCCTTTATGCTCTATGCCCAAATTCTCCACACATTACTGTACAACAGCTAACACCGCCATTATGCTATGTGAGGTTGATTTGCTGTCTTCACCTGTCTGTCCTTTGGTATTAGGCTCAAACCTTTCCCATAATGCACTGTGCTAGATGGTAGATAAACATCTCCAGGACGTGGTCAAACCCTATACCCCAACCCGCCCACTCCGGTCTGCATCTGCCAACCTGCTTGCTGCCCCCTCACAGCGAGGGACAACTAGTCACTCAACGAAATCCTGACTGTTCACTGTCCTGGCTCCTAAATGGTGGAATGAGCTCCCTATTGACATCAGGATGGCGAAAGCCTACGCATCTTCCGCCGAAGGCTAAAAAGACATCTCTTCTGACTACACCTCGGATAAACATAACATAGTTTTGCTTATTTAAAGCTAATGTGCTTGCACTTACTACTTGTTGTCGGAGTTTGCACCTTCAGGGTTGAAAGCACTTAATTGGAAGTCGCTTTGGATAAAAGCATCAGCTAAATGACATGTAATGTAATGTAATATCATCTGTCAGATCACACGTAACATAAACTTTACAGAAGTAAAGTTACAGCACACAGAAAGAAAAGCAGGAATCAATCTTTTTCATTGTAAGAGGACAGTGCTAACAACCGGGCGTATCCAAAGGAATGCTGAGGTATAAAGTCTTGTTAATAAATATTTTTACATTAACAATGGATGGAATGTCTATGTGCATGTGAACGGTGTCGCTCTTAGTGACAAACCACAAACCCACCCTCTGCAGTTTTCAAATCTATGGAGTATTTTACAGCTCACTGTTTACTGTTTGGTTTTGACTCACTGCTCTTGTCAGCATAGTTTCCAGCCTCAATTGTCAGCGGTACACTTCCTGCACAGCACAAAACAGCAGACAAAGTTAGCAACTAGCTTGGAACTTAGCAGCTAAAGAGCCAGATATTTCTCTCAGGAGTTGTTAAAAGGAGAGTAAGTATTGGACCCACATTCATCAGGGGGACACAAACACGACTCCAAAAGGAATGTTAATGTTTCTCCGTATCTGCTGGATGTGTAAATAGGCAAGTGTCTGCTGTTCGCCATATCAACCTAATAAGGTGATAATATGTCAATGTTGCGTTTACAGCTTGTTGTACTGCCCCCAGGTGGCCATAAATAAATAAATAAATGAATGAAGGTTTAAGTAGTAGTTTGAAACTCTTCTAAAGAAGAAGGCTGGCATTATTCTATATTAAGATGAATTATAAGTCCCATGAACCAACAATATACTGACTTTCCCAGCCTGTCTGTAGCTTTCAGTCCCAAGCCCATTGGTTCCTATTGAAGAAGTACATCTTTAAAACAATAATATATATATATATATACAGTGAGGAAAATAAGTATTTGAACACCCTGCTATTTTGCAGGTTCTCCCACTTGGAAATCATGGAGGGGTCTGAAATTGTCATCGTAGGTGCATGTCCACTGTGAGAGACATAATCTAATGAAAAAAATCCAGAAATCACAATGTATGATTTTTTAACTATTTATTTGTATGATACAACTGCAAATAAGTATTTGAACACCTGAGAAAATCAATGTTAATATTTGGTACAGTAGCCTTTGTTTGCAATTACAGAGGTCAAACGTTTCCTGTAGTTTTTCACCAGGTTTGCACACACTGCAGGAGGGAGTTTGGCCCACTCCTCCACACAGATCTTCTCTAGATCAGTCAGGTTTCTGGGCTGTCGCTGAGAAACACGGAGTTTGAGCTCCCTCCAAAGATTCTCTATTGGGTTTAGGTCTGGAGACTGGCTAGGCCACGCCAGAACCTTGATATGCTTCTTACAGAGCCACTCCTTGGTTATCCTGGCTGTGTGCTTCGGGTCATTGTCATGTTGGAAGACCCAGCCTCGACCCATCTTCAATGCTCTAACTGAGGGAAGGAGGTTGTTCCCCAAAATCTCGCAATACATGGCCCCGGTCATCCTCTCCTTAATACAGTGCAGTCGCCCTGTCCCATGTGCAGAAAAACACCCCCAAAGCATGATGCTACCACCCCCATGCTTCACAGTAGGGATGGTGTTCTTGGGATGGTACTCATCATTCTTCTTCCTCCAAACACGGTTAGTGGAATTATGACCAAAAAGTTCTATTTTGGTCTCATCTGACCACATGACTTTCTCCCATGACTCCTCTGGATCATCCAAATGGTCATTGGCAAACTTAAGACGGGCCTTGACATGTGCTGGTTTAAGCAGGGGAACCTTCCGTGCCATGCATGATTTCAAACCATGACGTCTTAGTGTATTACCAACAGTAACCTTGGAAACGGTGGTCCCAGCTCTTTTCAGGTCATTGACCAGCTCCTCCCGTGTAGTCCTGGGCTGATTTCTCCCCTTTCTTAGGATCATTGAGACCCCACGAGGTGAGATCTTGCATGGAGCCCCAGTCCGAGGGAGATTGACAGTCATGTTTAGCTTCTTCCATTTTCTAATGATTGCTCCAACAGTGGACCTTTTTTCACCAAGCTGCTTGGCAATTTCCCCGTAGCCCTTTCCAGCCTTGTGGAGGTGTACAATTTTGGCTCTAGTGTCTTTGGACAGCTCTTTGGTCTTGGCCATGTTAGTAGTTGGATTCTTACTGATTGTATGGGGTGGACAGGTGTCTTTATGCAGCTAACGACCTCAAACAGGTGCATCTAATTTAGGATAATAAATGGAGTGGAGGTGGACATTTTAAAGGCAGACTAACAGGTCTTTGAGGGTCAGAATTCTAGCTGATAGACAGGTGTTCAAATACTTATTTGCAGATGTATCATACAAATAAATAGTTAAAAAATCATACATTGTGATTTCTGGATTTTTGTTTTAGATTATGTCTCTCACAGTGGACATGCACCTACGATGACAATTTCAGACCCCTCCATGATTTCCAAGTGGGAGAACTTGCAAAATAGCAGGGTGTTCAAATACTTATTTTCCTCACTGTATATATATATATATATTAAATATGTAAAAATATAGTTTAAATCGTATATTGTTTTTCATAAAACTGTTGGGCACTGTAGATAAAGCAGAAATTACCCCAAAAAGGAGTAAATTGTGTATTTGCAGAGAACTTGTAGAATGTAGAGAAGTTTTGGGTAACCTCAAACGCATCGGGTAGAACGTGCTGCACCCCATGTAGGCTGAGATCAGACCCGCGGCCCTTTGCTGCATGTCATTCTCTCTCTCTCTCTCTCTCTCTCTCTCTCTCTCTCTCTCTCTCTCTCTCTCTCTCTCTCTCTCTCTACCCCTTTCCTGTCTCTCTGTACTGTATAATAAAAATGAATAAAATAAATAAATAATAATCTTATGTAGAGAAAAAAATATGTAGAGAAGTTTAAAATTTGGAGACAAGCTTTGAACTGTTTAACAACTTGTAATACAGAATATAACATTAAGTTGGTCAAACGATCAGTCTGGGATATAACTTATTGTTTTGATACATTCCCCTGCCCTGATGTTGTGATCTAAATCTTCAAATAATTCCTCATTCAGCATGTTCCCTGCTTCTGAGGTTTATAGTTTAATTCATAAGGCAGCTGAATAAAAAAAAAAATAAAAAATAAAAAAAATAAAAATAAAACATGAGTCAAAACTTAGATGTGCCCAGAAGACTAAGTGGTCTTACAACCTGAAATATGGTCAGACATCCACTATATTACCGAGCCCATGTTTATGGTAATGATGAACATTGATGTGTTTTTAAATACTTTTTGGTCAAAGAATGGAAGTCAATGGCACATAGCAATAAGATATATATACAGTTTTTGGCTACAAGGGCAACACTTAGTCAGTTCGGTCTTTTTATGGGATCATTTGCCAATAAGAAAAATATAGAATATCACCAGACTTACCCTTTATAGTCTCTGAATAAAGTTGACACTATTACCAACCATTTACTACAACAGGCCACAATGGTCTGATCCTACTCCTGAAAACTCATCGCTTGAAAAGAACAAAGAAGCTTCCATCATAACACTGTCATTCCTTCAGATCCCTGCTATTATAAAGCCATTATACAACATGTATAAAAAGAAAAGCAAAAAGAAGCCACCTTTTAGGGTAAATGACATATCCTCATATCACCCCTCCCACCTCTTACCTGAGTCCTTCTCAAAGAAAAGACAGCAGTGAGTCTGTAGTAGCCATGGTAACACCTGTGACAGATGAAAAGATGGATGACAGATATAGTACAATACAGCTGAGTCACTCCAATCACACACACACACAAACACACACACACACACACACACTGACTGAATGGAGGGGAGCAGCACAATTGGAACGTGTGGGCATTAACAGACAGAAGAAACTTGAGGAAGAAACTGTGGGTCCCCTGCATTCACAATGGATTCAATGGCACCTCCACCCTCCCTCCACCTCCAAACACATATACTCTAATTCTCACAAACCTCCTCACCCACACACCATGCATCACCCAATGATTGATTGGTGCAGGAAACACCCTACAAGTGCAAAAAAAAAATCATTCAGCGAGTGACTCATCCATGCACTGCAGAACTTTCTATCATTTACACTTCTATCAGTCTGACCAGGTGCGACACGCTGGATTCACCTGGCTGGTCAAGACCCCCAAACCTCCATCAGACCTGGTGCACTTGAGATAACAGTCAATAACAACAACAGGCTTTACTGCAGACTTGGTTCATGCACAAACACGACACCGTTCATCTTCCCTCATACCTTTTTCAGCGCTGACATCTTCTTCTTCAGAGAAGGTCACTTCTTCTTCTTCGATAGTACACGGGCGGTTAAAAAGTGAAAGGCGATCATGTCTCCTGGATGTCGTGAAAATGTTCATTGCGTTGTTCGTTAGAAACATCTGCGACAGAGCGGCCGTAGTTTCCCATGATGACGGCGGCTTGTATGTGTTTTCTTGTCCGACGCAAGTCCTGATGTAACGGCAGACTTCATTCTCTGGAGATGAATTATAATGCACTGATGTTGTTGTGGTCACTGATAGCACAGCTCCGCTTATGAAGGCAGCCAATATCAGACGCCATTTTTACAAAGTATGCACCTACAGTATAGCCTACTTGTATTGATATTAAATAATAAACAGACTAACGTTACACGTACTGTAACTTCTCAACAGCCTAACATACAAAGTTAAGAAGAATAACGTATTAAAACGTAAAAGCATTATTTTTAATCGATGCCTACCTACATTGAATAAGCATGACGTAGCCTGCACAATTCAAAGTGAATTGGTGAATAATAAACGTGGCTTTTACAATGGAAAACAAAAAGTTCCAGTTTAGTGTAGTTTGTGAAGGCTATAAATAAAATGTCCTAAATATTACATCACTGCACCTATATTAGCCTACTTCAGACCTACACATATGAGCTAAACTTACAGACAGAAAATAACACACATAGGTTTCATGTCCTTTACTCTCTGTTTATTTTTATTTTATTATTCAATATTACTAACTGAATTTACATTATACTTTTAATTAACAAAGTCAAAATTGCTTTACAGTAAAACAAGGAATAAAATCCACAACGAAAAATTATAATTAAAACATATGTAATAATTCAAAATTAGTTAAGAGAAAGTTATGATTAGTTTTAAGAAGGGATTTAAAGGTGGATACTGACTTTGCTTGTGCTGCCTGATGATTAAAATAACTGACATTTTACCCCGTGAAGAGCTTATTGAAATAATTTGTAATATTTAAAGGATGTCCTTCAACAACTATTGTTGACCCAAGTGTCCTTGCACTTTACTCCAGCAGAACTTCATGACAAGCCAGTGTCGGTTCACTGCTGTGTCACTGGGCAGCTGCTGTGGGGTTTGTTATCAGCAGTGTACTGGTAAAGTACAAGCTCAGCATGTATTTCTTTAAAAAATAGTTCTCATAATTGACATCCAGACTGGGACAGTCTTCTCCAACACACCCTAATCTACTGTACCTCTCTTTGTCTCATAGAGAAGACATCAGCCCAGAACTTACAAAGGTTCCTCCTCATCCTCCTCAAGCTTGATAATTATAAACAAATATTTTTAAGTTTTCTAAAGGGAAGTTTGCAGAAAAATAAACTAGTTTTGTTTCAAAGTGCCTTAAGCTTTGGAGCCGATGTTTATGGTAATTAAAATGAGTGGGATAAGTGTGATTATATGGTGAGATTGAGTTGTGATGCTAAGAAACTGATCTTTGCAGTGTGGTGTACAAGAAAGGTCACTGAGAAACCATGGGTACAGTACATAAAACAGCCAGAAGCAAAAGAAACTGCCTGAATCGCTAAAGCTTTGTTCACACTGCAGACACAAATAGATTGTACACAGTAAAACTCAATCAGTCCTTATAACATTACTCTAACAATGATTACAACCTTTGGCAACAAGAAAACTTACACAGTGTTCACTGCTCAGTCAAGAAGTCTCTGCAAGTATATTTTAGTTAAATGGAATGAAAATCATTTGTGTCTGGAAGGTAGAAGAAAGAAAATCAAAAGTCTGAGACACTGCAGCATATGTTGAAAATTGACAATAATGATAGTATACACATTTTGCATAAATAGGAAAACAAACTCCTAAAACACTGTTATTGTGTATGAAGCTTACATAACTCACACAAAGTTGACTCTTCACAAACATTTTCAAGTGTTTCGTTAAGTTTTATTTCTTGTCTACTGTATGCAGTATAAAAAATGACCAAACTCCCCACTGTCTAAGAATAATAAAGAAATAAAGAAAATACTGTGAAAAAGTTAGGGGAAAAGCTCAAACTCCACCTTTTTGAATGATCACAATGCATTCTTAAACTAAGTAACTTCATGCAAGAATTAACATCAACTTTAGATTATTATTTTTTTTTAAATGTTCTTTGTGAATTATACTTAATATACTTAATAGTTCTTTTACTTTACTGAAAAAATTAAAGAGACCGTGGAAAACCAAACGTTATTGCCTTTTTCTTATTTCTGTCAGTACTGGGTTTTGGTCACTGGAGGGCGCCAGAGACAATCTTCTTCACCGTGCTCTGTCCATGGTGCTGAAACATTTAAAGGTAGCCTAGTCGACACTAAACTCTACATAGCAGTCTCACTCTGGCTCTCTCCATTGTGCTGAAACAGTCAAGACTTTCTTACTGTTGATTTTTATTTCAACTGAACACACATACACACACACACACACACACACACACACACACACACACACACACACACACACACACACACACACACACACACACACACACACACACACACACACACACACAGTCAGTGGTGGAATGTAACTATGGTAAGTACATTTACTGGCGACTAAGTTCTCTACTTAAGTGCAGTTTTGAGGTATTTCTATTTTATCCTACTGTATTATATGGCCTGCTACATTATGTACTACATGTTGGAAGCCAATATTGTGCTTTCTACCTTACTACATGTATTTTAAAGCTTCCGTTACTTTTCAAATACAAACTAATAATGTATGATTTATTATTATGGATTAAAATACTCATTTTAAGTAAAAGATCTTCTTCCACCACTACATAAAGTCGTTTTTACTGCACCAATTTAATGTGTTTGTATTCAAATTCCACTGGTCCGAATATGACATAACCAAGACCTTATCTGAATTTGTTTCCTGCTTCTTTGGCAACTTGAATTACACTACTATCGTCTCTCCACTATTACAGTTTCCCCCACATATAGCATTCCTCCATCATCTTTGTCTTTGTCCTACACTTTTTCATCCGATGACTCATCCAGCAGTTCTGCTGCCACTACTATGCTGTCTTGTAGCAATGTGACATTACCGTGTGATGTGTCAAATGAACCAAAAGACAAACACAAGAAAAATGTGGCTTAGGAAAGATTTAAACTTATACTTTATATTTCACTTGTTTTCTTCACATTAGTTGACATCTGTCCTTTCAGTTTCATCTGTAATGTGGATAAATTCCTTTGAATTGTGACGTTAAATGTACCCTAACTCTTTATACAAAAAAACACCAAAGCCAGTCTGTCTGTCTCATGTCCTGTGTGAGTTAATTGGTTTAAAGGTTGGCATAATTGCTTGTTTGATTCTGCCATTGAATTTGGGTTTCCATTTAAAGTAGTCTATCATTATTGGAAATGTTTGTTCTGGCTGACACAAACTAGAAAACAGAGAGGATATCTGTTAGTCTTAGTGATGCTCGTCAGCCTGTGATTACAAAACATAATAAGGGTATTCAGTACAGTTATCTTATTTCCACTCCATAATACAATGACTTTGCTTTGCATTCAATAGTGGTACAGTTAGAGCTCCTCTCATGCTGACCAATGTGGACCAGTACGAAACAGGTGGACCCACTGGAACCTTTTCAATGACACTTGGAAATCCCAGTTCAGACTCCAACTTTTGGACCTGCTAACATGGATTAGCAAAGTCATGTCTGCTAAAGATTACTTGAATTGTTTGGTTGCTTTTCTTTCACATCTTATGTGCTTTTACAGCTGCTATGAGACGTAACACACCTGAAGCTCTCGGCCTAATCTGTTAGCTGCGTGCCACCACACCTGCATTTAAAGATAATTAGCCTCCAGGTGTGACTGCTTCCTCGCGCTGCTTTCCCGCCGCTCTTTTTCTCAGCAGAAAAACATTTTATTAAATATACGTCACATTATTTATTGTTTTGAATTGTTACTTTGTGTGAAAACATTTTCCAGACATGCATGGTGAGATTAACAACACTCATGTCGTCAATCCGAGGTGCAGCTGCGCAACCAGTTTGTTTCTGCCTCCTTCTATTTTTGTCGCATTGGATTTAAAGGAGAAGCAGAGTTTGATATTATTGGGAATTGGACCCAAGTTATAGATGGTGGCTGCCTTTCTGCAGCTGTGTGGTGACTATGGGACATCTGGAAACGGGATTGTCACAGTAACTTGAACAGTGTCTTTCGAGGGATTTGGGAGACGGGACTCAGAAAACGCCGACAGGGAGGTCTAGACACTCGGAGAAGAAACCCGCCGGACAGCCGGGGACCAAACTGGAAGGCGCGTCCAGCTGGCAGGTTGAGCAGGTAGGATCAATGAAACTGGAAGGTTACGGTGTGTGCAGTGTCGTTGGTTGGATGCAACGTATGTCACGGTAAGAATAGTTTCACAAAATAAAATCACCCGCCCCCATAGGAATTGTTCTTTTTAGAGAGAAAAAAACGTGGCTCCTTGGAAGCGGGGCTATAGCACAGCAAGACAAGTTTACACATTGATATAAATTACTCGTTAATACGGCATACATTTCACTTGCAACACCTTGATTCTTGGTTTTTAGAATTAGTTCCCTTGGTAGCTTCATACCACTTAAAATGTTTTACGGAGGCCAGTAAAGTCAGTAGATGGACTCGGTGGTAAAAAACAGAAAAAAATAGATTATTTTGAAATGTAATGCGTCATAGGAAATCATGTGCATACCGAATTCCCCTCGGGATAGCAACATCTTCCTGAGGTTAATTATGACGTTTAATGTATGTGTCTTTTCTCAATAACCACGGCAACCTTAAATCACTAGATTATTTAATGGGGTTTTGTTTTTTGTAGGGGAATCGGCCATGTGTTACAAATGATATAATGCCACAACACTGCAGAAGAGCCAGTGTATAATTGTTAAAAAGGATGTTATTTTATCACAACTGTGGCAGATATATATATATATATATATATATATATATATATATATATATATATATATATATATATATATATATATATATATATGCCACAGTAGTAAGTCATATTCATGAAATATTTATCTTCATTCCCTTCCGTCCAGACAGCAGTGGACCTCACAAAACGGAGGATGCAGTGAAGGACACTGGCTTATCCAGATACCCACCCTTGCTGGATCATGGGTAACCAGACTGGCAGAGACAACCATGGCACTACAGGTACCTGAGGACAAAGGCAAACTGGCTGATTTTTATTTGTTATTTGATATATATATATATATATATATATATATATATATATATATATATATATATATATATATATATATATATATATATATATACTTTTCGAAATATAGGTGATTGAGAATAAATGTTTAAGTTTCTGCACTGCTCATGGCCAGTTTTCTCACACATGCTTGAATTTACACCTTCTGGTTATTATATGTAAGACAGACTTTTTTTAGGAATATTTTCTTCCTGGTTTCAAGACAGAAAGTGTAAAACTAGTTTGCAATCAGAATTTTGTAAAATGATTATTTTTGTGATGCTGAAGAGTAGCAAGAGCCTTAACACTGAGGAAGGCATCAGCTGAAACATGTGTACGTGTTACTCTTCTACATTACAAAAGAATAAAAATGCAAAAATCATACATACAGAATATTGACAACTTCAGAATACTATTGTGTGAACCAGTTTATTTCAATTGGAATAGTAGATTTTACTGGCTTCAGCACAAACAATGGTGAGTGCAGTGATGTGTCATTACATCCCCCTAATTCTAAGAAAATGTAAAGACAAAGACCATTCAACATGCTTTTGTTTACTTAAAGCACACTAGTGCAAAGGCAGCACAAAGCATGTTCTGAACTGAAGCATGCCGATTAAGCAGGAATTAGACAATACTGATGGAAGAAAGCCCAAATGTTTCATTTTTGTATAAATGTATACTCAAGGACAAGTTTACAATACGTAAGGCTGAATCACAAAGAGGGGCTGCTGTAGAGGTGAGCATCACATGTCCACTGACTGACGCTCTATAGATGTACCCTGTTGGTTTAAACCCTCTCTTGGCACACGGGAAGTGATTAATCAAAACTTTGTTGTGAAATAATACAAACTATATCCCAGAGGATGCAGAGAAAGTTAGAACCAGCAACGTCAGATCTTTCACCTCTCTCATGCCTTCAGTATTCTTCAGTTCAAAGCATCACTGTGCAGCTGTCATTTGGCTCGGCTAATGTGTGAAATTGCCCTGTGCAGCCTTCTTACTGAGGGCATTCATTCTCCCTCTTGCTCAGTTTAATTCTCACTTCCAGCTGTTTAAAATGCTGCCCCTTGTTTCCCTCTTTTGGCTGTCAGTATGCAGGAAGTAGGCTCAGGCTAGAGGATGAGAATAGCTCCAATGCTGTAGCTGAGCAGACTACATCATGCAGCTGCCAAGGAAATCATGAGTCTGCAGAATCCTGCAGCACAACACAAGGACAAGGAGGGGAAGCATGAAAAGATCGGAGTTAAATAAGGTGGAGATCATTGTAGCCTGCCGAAGTCTGTTTATAACAAGTGTGCAGCATCATAAACTGCATACTGCCAACATCTTACAGAAATCACAAAGCTTATTTTTCACTGACCGGTGACACTTGAGATGATATTTCAGGATACAGAAGCCAAGACAAACTGCTAAAAAAATAAAAATCCTCCTGGATCTTGCCACATTGGGGAACAGTGTGTGAGTGCTATGCCTATGCTGCCAAGACACTGGCAGCATAGGCTTTTTGCTGCATCAGTGAGACCAGGACAGTAAATAAGGGAGCAGTGCTTACATCTGCAACGAGGAAAAGAAGAGCAAAAACTTCAGCATTCAGCACACTTTTTTTTAATTTATTTTTTTAACTTGTATTAGATGATTTTAAGGCTCAGGACAGTCATTTTTTTTTCTTTTATCTCTGATGGTTTTTTTGCTCCCCATCTGTTTTACAATTTATTTCCCTCTGTCAGGTTCTCCTTTAGATTTCTTCCACACAGCTCCTACCACGCCCTCAGAGGCAGAGCTGACTGCCATGGCCTTATCCTCTGCAGCTTCCTGCAGTAAGGCACAGACGCCATCACCAGCCGGCAGCACCACCCCCTCCACAATCTCTCCATTCACAGACTGGACACAGAAATTGCCTGCTCCCACAGAATGGGCTGTGATAAGCATAGACAGCATCACCTCAGAGACAAATGTGAGCGATGTAGCAGTGAGGCATGGGAAGGCAGCGGGCAGCCCGACGTCCCTGCCTCCATCCAGAGGATCGCCTTCAGAGCAGAGCTGGCTGGAGCGGGATAGTGGACTGGAGCCGCAGGCTGCAGCAGAGAGAGCTGGAGAGGAGATGACCCTGGTTTTACTCAGTCTGATGGAGCACTACAGGGCCTCACTAGGCCTGACCCCCAACACAGATGTTACCACAGGAGCAGTAGGTAGGTCCTGTTTTCTTAGACACTTTTAAGTAAACTGTTACTGACCTCGGTTTGTGATCACAAAACAATGCAAAATGTGTGTCTGCCTTTTACTTAAAGTAAATTGTTGTGCTAACAAGTATGAACAAAGTGTCTTGCTTACAGATGATTGATAACTTGCTTAAAACTGTAGCTGTGATTCTTTGCATTTACTTAAATTCATCTGATTTAGTAATGCAACAAGGATGCTGATGTTTTTGCACTACTGAATTAATGCAGCATATGGATTAGGTAAATTGACAAGGTAGAAGGAAAAAAAACTTAGAGGTTCTACAGTGATGTAGTATTTGCTTACAAGAGAGAAATAAAAGAAGAAATGGTCAAACCCTGGTATTCTTACCCTAACCTTAACTAATCTCACTCCTCATGCCCAAACCTTACCAACAAACACAATGAGTACTAGCCAATGAGAGGCGGGTTCTGCCATCACCCGTCTCTCCGGACCATCCATTCTAGCATCATCCTGTTCTTTTTAAAGATTTTATAAAAGTGTGCTATATGTTGGTCTTGAGTAAATAACGAATGAATGACCTATCCTGATTGCAGTTGTCAGACTTTTAAATCTATTTTCATTCAGCCTTGTGTGCTTTTTATGTTCAACTTGTTTTTCAGAGCTGCTAAGGCACTTGATAACCGAGAGAGAGGAGCTAGTTGAGGAGGTAGACACACTGAGGGAGACACTCAGGGTGAGTTGGAGCTGCAGGTCACATGACACCATTAGGCCTGAATCTCACAAACATTTATTTGCTGTGCAATGGAGATGCAATTTTTTTAGACAAAGGACACTTGAATAAAATCTTGAGAAATTTAATTGACTTTTTCTTTGGAATTTTTGCCTTATAACTATCTATAATTTAATGTGACATCACTATACCATACATTTCCAAATAGCCAAGGTTCTGCTCAAAAGGTTACATCAATTACTCGCCTTAGAGTACTGAATTTAAACAAATATTCACATGTTAAGAGATCAAAGGCACCAGTAATATCTAGGACTCTAGAGCACACTAAAAACCACATTGACAACATGCAGCTTTTAAATTCAGATCACAGTGTTTGTTTTTCCTTCTTTTGTCCTTCCATGGCAGACAGAGAGGTTGGAGTGGCATCAGTTCCAGTGTGACTTGCAGGTTGCGGTGTCTGTGGCCGACCGGCTGCGGGTCGAGTCGGAGCAGGCTCTGGGTTTGCTCCAGGAGAGCCACAGGGCCGTGGAGGAGCAGCTGGCTCAGGCCCTCAGCAGACAGCAGGAAAAGGACGCAGAGCTGGAGAGTCTGAGGGTTGAGCACAGAGACGTCTGCTGTAAACTGACTGAACTCACCCTGCAGCAGCAGCAGGAGCGAGCCGAGCTGGACACTCTGAGGAATGCATGCAGGGTGAAAGACACAACCGATTGGGATGAACATGCAGAGAGACGAGGCTCTGAGGGGAAGCAGCAGCAGCAGGAGGAAATACAGGAGGTGTTGGAGGAAAAACCCAGGGAAGTTGAAGCCGACACTGAAGCTAAAAATGTTGAAAATCAAGAGGATGAGAATGAAACCAATCAAGAGGTGGATGCTCAAGTTGCGGGTCATGATCCTGAGGAGGCAAATGGATCAGGGAGTGTGCTGCTGACAGGGAAAGGGGTGGCAGAGGGATACATTCGTAGTTTGACTGCGCTGGAGAAGAAAGGGAGAGATCCAAGGAGGATTGTGATGCTGTCTGAAAGATCTTGGTGAGTCTACGTGAACACTCACAACGCATTCACCCTTGTTTACAGAAGACCGTATTTTAAAACAGGCAAAATTGTATTTTAGGAGTCTCTCTCGTCTCCCACTCCCAACTGATTCCTCCAGCCAAAATGGGAACTCAAAAAACACTAGCACAACACTGCCGCTATGCAAGGTACAACACTCGTTAAATTGATATGAAAATGTTCTTTAAACTATCATGATTATATGGATGGATATCTGGGGAAACACTAATAGTATTGTGGGATCACATTAGGCATTTGTAAAATCAGTCTCTAAACTTTTCCAGAAAGAAGAGCCACCAAAACGGAGAAGGGTGGACCGCATTTTACAGCGGCAGGACAGCTGGTCCAGCTTTTACCCAGGTACGTTTAAACCTACAGCACCAAACCACCTTTGTTCTTTTAGACCACTTAGGAAGTGTACAGTTGTATGACCGTGGCTGTATTTTTGTATCGCAGGAAAACAGGATGAGGAACAAAGCTCAGATTCCATCAAGTAAGTAACCATTAGGCCCTTCTTCTTTGTTGATACTGACAGCTCAACAGACATTGAAGTCTGTGTGTAAAAGAGATGGAAAGGCTGATAAATGTTTACCATTAATGAGTCAAATCAACCATGAAATCAAATTTAATCACACAAGCTCCATTTGAACCTTTTGCACATTTGAATCTGCAGAAAGAAGCACTTCATCTATTCTTTAATCTCCTTATATGTAGTTTAATTCTTTACTGTATAATGAGGTAGCAAATTAAGTTATTCTTAAAACTGTGATGAAAGCTTTTCTTGCCTTCCCAGACCTCAGGATGGTTTCAGTGCTCTGCTGAGGCGTCATGGCGGCTCCAGGAGAAACTCCTTGCTGCGCTGGTGCCAGAATCGTACCCAAGGTTATAAGGTAAGAGAGCAGGATGTCACCATTATTGAAATATTTTTGAAATTCGTCACAATCTGTAAAGATGAAGAGGAATTCAGGCTGGGCAACAAAAATACCCTTTTACCAGTTAAATGTTGTCTTCATCAAGTATGTTTTGTGGCAGAATATTGAGATCACAAACTTCAGCAGTAGCTGGGAGGACGGCTTGGCATTCTGTGCCGTTTATCACACGTATTTACCAACTCACATCCCGTACGACACCCTCAACCGAGCAGACAAGGTAAAACCGTTGCTGTTGGTTCTCAAAACAAAGGAAACGCATGTTATGAGCAGATTGTTTGTTTGTTTTACTCATTTTATTTACAAAGACTTTTGATTTAAGCACAAGTCTCAAAAGCTTTTACAGAGACAGAAAAGAAGAAAAAAAAAACATATCAGATATCAAGTTACAAATACTGATCTCTACACTCATAAAACTAGCATACCGGTTAACAATCAAGTCTAAATGTGTGTACTACAGAAAGTCATTCCTGTAAAAGAACCACAAATCTCTTGTACTCTCTTTATTAAACACGACAAAGGTCTGAGGACCAAAATATCGTTAATAAAGCAAGTATAAGTGGTTGACTGTGTACTGGATTTTTTTTTTTGGTTCTTTTACAAGAATCCATGACTATACGGTATGTCTGTAAAACTGTGCACCTGATGATGTAAAGGCTGCTTCTGACTCAAATGTTTTTACAGAAGGAAAATCTGGACCTTGCTTTTAAGACAGGAGAGGGCGTGGGAATTACAGCCACACTTGTGAGACATTTTCCTCAACACATTTGTAAAGAACAATTGTGCAACTTAAACCAGCTGTGTCCACTGGTCTTATAATCTTAACTTTACATGTTAACTGTGTGACAGACAGTGGAGGAGATGCTGAAGGCAGACGGGCCGGACTGGCAGAGGGTCCTGGGTTATGTCGAAAGCGTTTTCCGCCACTTTGAGATGTGACGTTGTTTCCTATCGTCTTGTTGTTGTGCCTGGTTCGATCATTGTGACTGAAGGACTGAGACTGTTCCCCACAAGAAGGAGCTCTACTCATAATGAACCCAGAACAGCCAGGATTTAAAATGTGTGGGCAATATTAGACCTTGACGTGATTTTATGTATCAATACAATGTCCTTCACACAGAAATGACCCAGATGGGTACTAAAATTTGCAGAATTTTTAATTTTCTACATACAATTCAGATCCAAATAGCTACCGGGTGATGATGCACAAAACACCAAAAGATTTGTCACTTTTTTTTTTTTTTTAGTACAGGAATATGAACACCTGCTCATCAATTACTTTTAATTTTGTTGCTGGGTGCACTGGGTTTGCACTGTTTGCCTTTTCAAAAAAATAAGCACTTTATGATTATGTCAATTTGTGTTTATAAGTGGATGATTTCAGAATCTGGGGCATTGAGTTTTATTTATCTTGACTAAGAGTTGTTTTTTATCATGAACCTCTGTTATACAATGTCATGTCTGCATGCACCCAAACCTAAAACCACAAAACAAAGAAAGGGGCAGACATGAATGCAGACTTTGTTAGAAAAGTGATGTTTTAACCTTAAATGCTACAGTTACCCATACAAGGGAAGTTGCCTTTTGAAGAAAAGTATATATGAAAATGTGTGTAAAGCGCTTCAGTATTTCTAACATGGTAAACATATGACGATGTTGTTGCCAAAGCACTATTGCAATAATAAAGTTATGTATAAGGAAGTCGTTTTCCCCCTACATTTTCTTTTAATACCACACAGCGATTCACAGAAAAATGTTTAATATATAACAAAAGTGACATTTGATATATCTGACAGCATATAAAAATGGTATAATAAAAATTTAAAAAATGAACAAAAGATGGTAAAAGGCCCTGAACGCCCACACAGGTGTTTTGTTTTAGTTAATCTGGCTGATTGGGCCTCTTCCCAGGATTGTGTGTATAGAATTATGGACATCTTCCTAAGTCTCCTGTTAGTGTCGTTGCACCTGATAGGGCAGGACAAATGACAGCTTTATCCTTCTTATTGGTAGAAAAGATTTGTGATCTAATAAATAAAATCTGAGCTCTGGCCCAACTTCCACCTGAGCAGAGGTCTGATCAGCCAGAATAACTGAAATCACCTGTATGGGTGTTCGGAGGCTTTAAAAGGAAAGGTGTATAAGGTTCAGTAACATAAGAAAATGGTCATAATGTAACAAATAAATACTGAAACATTTAAAAAACAATAATTTAACAGGGTTTAGCAAAGATGTTTTAAATGAAACCTTAATGTAGCTAAGGCATGAGCTTCATCTTTGTTGGAACGTATTAGTGTATTGAGTAAGAGAGTTGTCAAGAAAAGTAGATGGACAAGATCGCAGTATGTTCATGTTGATCCAAAGCATTAGATGAAAGTAACCTTGCAGTTGACTATTGACTGAAGAAGCCCTATGAAGCTGGAATGGCGCCTCCTATAGGTGGTGTTGACAGTGGTGGCAGGAGGAGAGACTTCAGTTTAACTGACATGGCTGCGATTTCAGGGTCTTGAGTTTCATACATCTTCACCAATCTGGCAAATTTTAGGACACCTGAAAGTGAAGAAGAGCCGAGATCACTGATCAAATGTGTCATCTACTCTGAAGGACATGCAGTCTTTGAGTACAGTACCTAAATATCTACATATATTTTGATATGTGAAATTATTGTGGGTTGTTTTGTCACTTGTCAGATATTCATACACAAACCTTTACAGTAATGTATTAATTTCACTCAGCTTGAACAGATTAGGTCATTTAACTGTACAATAACCAAATCCCAGACAATATTAACTTTCAAATCATGACATCAATGTTATATCAATATATGGCCAAACTCTAGTGAATAACAATCAATTCTACATACATTCTAAAGTTCAAATCTATGGCACAATATTCCCCTTTACATGATGGTGCTATAAGGTCCTTTCTGCATGACACATCAGTGTTTTCTAGCCCTAAAGTAAATCTCGACGTTAGGACTAGAATTTAATGCTGCCTTATGCTTACCTTCTCCTTCATTGTTGAAGCCGTAAGCTTTGATAACCTCTTGCTGAATCTGGGTGGCAACAGGCAGCACAAGCTGCAGCATTTTGCCCATGTCGTTGCAGGAACTTTCTCGAGCCTCCTCCATCCTTGCGGCGTTTTCTGGTACTGAGAAGGCCTGGATCACCTCACTTAGTACCACTGTAAAGAAACAAACAAAACAGTAGCTGCTCCGCTTCTACAGCATGTATGTTAACTGCAAAGCAAGTAGATTTCTTTTATGTAGCATGTAAAGACAGGATCTTGGAAATACAAGTTAACCCAATGTGCTTCAAAGGCACATGCAACAACCGCACAGACACAAACATACATCAGACAGTTTGACATGCCGTTTGTCCAATATTTATTCAGCAATAATGATGTGGGGCACATAAGAAAGACCAGAAAAGCTAGAAAATGTAAACTTAACACAATATAAACAGTTCTCCTCACCTCTGGTCTGCTCAACAGTGAGGGTGGGCTGCTGTGCTGGAGCTGAGGCCATGTCTGGAGAGAAAAGAGAACATGTAGGCTACATATGAACAGAAAGTAAAACTAGAGGGAAGATGAAAATGAAGTCACCTTAGTTAAAGAGCTACAAGTATTAGTTGATTAGTCGATCGGAATTAATCAATTCATCCATTTTGATAATTAATCGTTTCAGTCGTTTTTTTAAGCAAACCTGCCAAATCACAAGTCTTCGCTCTTCACTGTGATGATATTTGCTGCTTTTATCTGCTCTTCATCATTGTATACTGAATTTATTTGGAAAAACAAGCAATCTGAAGATGTCATCTTAGGCATTGATACATATTAATGGCCATTTTTTTACTGATACAATAATATTTATACCATAAATATCTCGGGTAGCTATATTCAACACTGATGATGTATAGACAAGGATGCTGTAAGACACAGATGTTCTGTAACAATAACATCTATCTTATCTTAGTTCTAACGTTAGAATGATGCTGTAACAGTGTGGTCGTTTAGGTAGCTAGCTAAGTCAACGTTAGTTGTCGGAATTACGTTAAAAGGTCCTAAACTTGAATGCTTAAAACCTGCTGTAAGATGATGCTACATATCTATCTATCTATCGTTTAAGTATCACTAAAGTTAGTTAACCGAACTAACGTTAACTAGTCTTCCACAATGACAACATAAAGAACATTTTGGTTGTGGTTATGAGCTGGACGTTGGTTCAATGTCTGAACAATTGACCGTTTATTCTCTCTATCGATATCTTTGACTGTAACGTTAGCTTAGCTAAGGTTACCAACAGCTCAAACACATATATTCACGACAGGATTAACCACTAAACATTAAAGTGTAGCTAGCTAGAGGTTTGAAAACTCACCACTAATAAGAAAAAACCACAACCTAGCTTGTAGCAGACCTGTGGAAATCAGCCAATCAGCTGGAAAACGACGCATTCTACGACAATTGAAAGCTTTTTGCGACACGACTTCCTTCTTTCAGATCGACGCGGAAGTAAAAAGATAAACAAACGTCTCGCTAAGCTGTAGCATAATGAAATATTTCTAAAATGGTTTTAAAGTTGATGTTAAAGTTGAATGACAGTCAACGTAATTTCAGTTGATATTATGTTAAGCTTTGCTGAAGCAACGCTGATATAAAGAAGTTTTAAATGAGTTGTACTAGCGGCTCTTTTGCCACGTACACCTAATAATAATAATAATAATAATAATAACGTCAGTGTAAAGGAGCTGGTTGGGTTGATCGATGGAGCAGAAGCTGGCAGAGTTCAGAGCCAGACGACAGGCTGAAAATACTGTGAAAAAGGATAAGGGTGCTGGTCCACAGTGCAGTGCAGCGGACACGGCTGATCAGACAGAAACAACACCAACAACTGACAGTCAACAAACAGAAGACATCAGAGCTTTAAGTCAGAGCTCTCCAAGGAAGGTAAGACATCACTCCGTGTATCATGTGTTAGCTGGATTTCTGTTTAAACAGGTCACAAGATAATTAACTTTCTGATTAAATGTTTCCTGAATTATTACTGATCACTCATTACTGCTGTTCACTGCAGTTGGTTGTGACACAGCTAAGACTTTTATTTTATTTATGGAGCTAGCTACACAAAATACTAGATCTAAGAGATAACATACAAAAAACACGTCCCAAAGTTGTTAAAAGACACAAAATATGTAACCAACTAACCAATAATTTCATCATTGATTAATATGTCCATTATGATAATTTGTTTTTCTTTTAATTATTATTTGTTCTATAAAATGTCCAATGCCCATCATAATTACCCAGAACCAAAGTAAAATCTTCAAATTGATTGTTTTTGTCTGACAACAACCCCAAACCCAAATGTATTAAATTTACAGTAATATAAGAACATTCTCATATTTAACCTAAGCTGTACATTTGACATCAATTAAGTAATTAACTGTCCCAGCTCTACATGTTACATTAGATTACACAATAACATAGTTTAATGCCAGTGTATATCAGTAGCTACTAACTGAACCAGAAAAATATATCCAGAATGAATCCTGGTAAAAACAAAGTAAGGTCAAATGTAATCAATAACCAATCACGTCACTCAATAATACTCTAAAAGGCCCTCTTATTTCTAACAACTTGATATTTAATGGAAGGTTAACTTCCACAGTACAGCATCTGACTCCATTATTTATGGACTGCATAGACCAGTGAGTGATTGATGCAGTGCTTCTGGAGAGCTCTTCTCAATACTAGTTGGTGGGTGTAGTGTGAAATGTATCAGACTACAGTACTCCAGCGAGTAACAAGTCCTTTGCTCTTAACTGAAAACGCCTATAATCTCCTTTCATGTGGGCACCCAGTAGAGGGAGGCCTGTTTTGTGCCCAGACACACTAAGCAGTATGCCTGTGATGTTTAAATAAATGCTTATTGAGCTTATTGAACCTGCTGTTGTGTCTTCTCTGCTGCAGGACAGTAGTGATTGGCTGCTGGACAACGCTCTGGGAAGATGGCTGTCTTCGAGACAACTTGTCTTCTCAAACCTTACTTTGCTTAAAGTGCTGCTGTGGCTGGTGCTGCTCGGTCTGTTTGCTGAACTGGAGT
>CM042332.1:23413277-23468277 GCA_023566125.1 Zingel zingel | reverse complement strand
TCACTGCATCCAAGCTAACGCTGAACCTGGTCTATTAGTCTTTTATTTTTAAAGTCAGCAGCGTATGATGTATTGCCCAGGTAAGAAAAAGTAAATATAAAAGTGCAATTAAAGCTGTTATAATAATCATTTACTAGATAAAAAAGGCACAGCATTACATCACTTTTATTTTTTTTACATAGGTACTATTAGCTTGATATGGTTGTGACATTTTTTAACTGATCAGGTAATAATTATACTGACTAAAAGTGTAATATCTTTATTAAGTCTATTTTATTATTAGTTATTGTTAATAAGTTATGACACCTTGTAAAAATAAGTCGATGCGCTGCACAAAATTTGCCATTGTAATGAAAAAATGAATGAGGTTGAGCCTCTGAGTGTATGACATTTATGTTATGTTACCAAGACAAAGTCTGTAGTTATTATTTTATTTATTTAAGCAATATTTAGGTTAGTTAACTACTATGGTAACAGTTTCACATTTACTAGGGATGCCGATACTGACCTTATTAAGCTGATGGGGTATCGGACTGACGGGACAGTAACTCCATCAATGTCAATGCAGGTTTCTGCTATTGGTTACATTGATTCAGTCTCATCGGACTGTCCACTCAGTTTTTAGGTCCACAACAATCCCTTACATCATGTTTCTCAAGTGACAAATCTGTTTCAGTGTGGTACAGATTTGAAATTAGTGGGGAAAATAGATCACTGGTATCGGATCAGTACTCTGTATTGGTGGGTAGCATAGTCAAAGTATTAGAATCTGGACAGAAAAGGTCTGATTTGTCCGTCACTAAATATAATCAGTCAGCGCAGAATAACAATAGTGGTTAAACCGTTTACTTTAAAAATGTTTTTCTAAGCAACAAGCAGAAACAAGTATTTTCTGCGTACATTGTAGAATGTGATAAATGATTCATCCTTTCATTATATTCTGGCAGTGAACACAACCTCTTTTGCTGGATAGCCTTTAGTTGAAATATTTGTTATTTGGCTTTAAAATGTTTCCTGTGCACCGATTTGTTGGGTTGCTTTCTGGCTTTAAGCTCTCAGAGCTTCACTATTATTTACCCTTTTCTTTCACGTGTGTGTGTGTGTGTGTGTGTGTGTGTGTGTGTGTGTGTGTGTGTGTGTGTGTGTGTGTGTGTGTGTGTGTGTGTGTGTGTGTGTGTGTGTGTGTGTGTGTGTGTGTGTGTGTGTGTGTGTGTGTGTGTGTGTGTGTGTGTGTGTGTGTGTGTGTGTGTGTGTGTGTCTCTGTGTGTCTCTTTCTCTGCTGACCCCAGCGTCGAGGTGTCACCATCACCAAACTGAGCCCCAGATACCAAACAAAGGGTCGGGCACCTCTCGGCCTCACAGCACAGCTCTCTGTATGGAAACTGATAGAAAGACTAACCCTGGCAGTGTATAATATAGTTATTCTGCATCAACAAGGAAGCCTCACTGTCATTTTTTCTGTCTAGCATGTCATTTCCATAATGACACTTACATGTAGCTGACCACATCACAAATATTTCATTATGACCTAAAGTGCATTAAAATTGATAGCATCAAATGGCTTCCAGCTAACATCCTGCTATTTTTGGATTAAAGGGCTCCTGGATAATGTGACAGTGCTTATTGGTATTGCATACAAAGGCAGAGCTATTGCTGGTGTCATCAACCAGCCTTTCTACAACTACCAGGTACAGAACAAACTAAATGAACTTTTGCCGTGTCCTAACAGCTGTCACTCTGGTTAATTCAAACGTTTTCCTCGTCAGCTTGGAGCAGGAGCATCTTTAGGAAGAACCATGTGGGGAATGCTGGGATTGGGCGCTTTTGGATTTCAGCTGCAGGAAGTTCCAGGTGACAGACGCATCGTCACCACCACACGTTCCCATAGCAACAAGCTGGTAACGGACTGTGTAAACGCCATGGAGCCTCATGAAGTTATAAAAGTGGGGGGTGCTGGGAACAAGGTGAGGTGGATTCAGAGTTAACTGGGGTCTTGTGTAGGGATGACTTGTACACAAAGCAGCAAGCCTGGTCATGTTTCTGAAATAATTGAAAGCTAACTTTGAGCTAAAACTTGGAACTTTTTCTACTCCTAACATCTGCCATCACGTGAATCTCTGAAAGCTTTAGATCAGTATGTGCTGGTAAAGCAGGGCCCTGTGTTTGTGGCATTAAACATTTCTTTTTGTGAACAAAAATCAGTGATGGTGTAAAAAAGATCTAAACTAGACTAATACAAAGAATGCAAGCTATTTTAGCTTTTTTTGGGGGGAGGGGGGTTGGACATGTTAATGTTTGAAAACCTTATCCAACGCTTTGGTGGAAAATATATTATTTACTAAGTGACCTTATGCTGAAAATGTTAAATGCTTACTGTAGCTCGAAGCCTTTGTTTTGTCATTAACTCCAAACTGAATGGGGAGTCTGCCAAAGTGGGCCGGGAACCTGGAGTCTCATGACAAGAGATAGATGTTTTATAGCTATAACACTACCAGTACATCAGTAAAAGAGTCTGATGGTTTTTTTTAATCAAATCATCTCTCTGCAGATAATCCAGCTTGTTGAAGGAAAAGCTTCTGCTTATGTCTTCGCCAGTCCAGGGTGCAAGAAGTGGGACACCTGTGCTCCTGAAGCCATTCTGCATGCTGTTGGAGGTAAAATCCATCAATTCTGTTGCAGCAGATGATGTTTTAAAACGCATAAATGTGTCTCTGTACAAGCTATAAAAGGTTTTTAACCAGTATATTATATGGCCATGCATCTGTAGGTTAAAATTTAAGATTTGTCTAAATTATTTTTTAGTTCTCATCAGTTCCTTTTCTTGTGCAGGTAAACTGACTGACATGCATGGCAATGCATACTGCTATAATGCTAACGTAAAGCACATGAATTCTGCTGGTGTTCTTGCTACACTACGCAACCACGAGTACTACGTCAGCAGAGTACCACAGTCAGTGCTGCAAGCCCTCAAGTCAGATTGAGGTCTGTCTCCATCAGAAATCACACTAATGTCCCTCCACAAATGCAGAAACCTTGTCTGAAAAATAAAAAATAAATAAAATAAGAAAAGTAGAACATGATCATATCAAAGTCACATTGAACATAGTGAACGAACATGTTTTTGTGTCATTCAGCATTACTCAACACTTAACCAGAAACACACAGAGCAAGCTTAAGAGCACTTCCATTTATTTCACTCTTTTCAAACAAACTAACAAATCCCAAACGTCTTAACATACTGTTTCCAACTTGAAGACCAATAGATTTACAAGGTAAAGGCAAGATTGAAATAAATAAAAAATACATGGGTCATATGTTTATTAAGGAGTTGGAAATGATTCACTTCATTCAATAACCGCTTAGTGGAAACACTATAATTTAACTAGCCAACAACAAACAAAATGCCATTGTCTTGCCTTGATGATTTTGACCTCTTTACAATGTCATGCGATGACTGGAAGTGCAACAATGTTTAGTATGAGAAGTCCACATCTACAACTGTTAAGATGAATATACTGGCAACTATTAATTCCGTACTGTACGTCAGTTTCTGCCGGGGTCTTCATAGTTCTTTCATTTACCTTCTTCTCTTGCAGCTCTACTTTTCTACACACCTACTGTACTCACCAGACTAAAGGACATACTCAAAGTGCTCACTGGTGTTTGGTTCCCACACTGAATTCACATCAGAATTGAAAATGAAACTTAAGCTATTGCATTGCTCCGTTTTCCCATTTGTTTATACCAACAATGGAAATGCTGCTCTTTAACCAACACAAATGGTACTTCAGTGATGTGAGGGATTAAAAAGGTTGAGCTTGGGAACACTAATCTAATGTAGAGCATCTACTGTACATGAATGCCCTAGTAAAAGGTACAACATAGATTGGCTGTGTCCTTTTTTAAAAGTTCAAATAGGCTTGAATGGCCTTTTGTTTATGCTTGCATATGGCAAGATTGTTGCATTATTTCCTGCACTTTATATCATCAAAATCTTAAGATTTTATTGACCTCTCTTTGGGGAGAAAAAAAAAACATTCTTAAGTCATAGGGTAGTCAACAATGTCTAACTTGCGATTCTCAAAGGAACAATTTGACATTTTGGGAAATATGCTCAGTCGCTTACTTGCAGAGATAGATGGGAAGATCAATTCACCAATTACCATGTCATAGCTTTGATCGTTTGTTTACTCCGTACAAAACAAAAAGCGCTACGTGTTCATTAAAAAAAGCCCGTAGGTGAAGTTTGTTACCGTTAACTGAGCAAGGCTAACTGTTCCCTCCCTCCCCTGTTTCCATTCTTTGTGCTAAGCTAAATTAGCCAGTTGCTGGTGGTAGTTTACTATATGACAGACAGGAGAGTGGTGTCAACCTTCTCATTTAACTCTTTGCAAGAAAGCAAATAAGCATATTTCCCAAAATGTCATGCTATTCCTTTTAAGCCGTGTACTACTTCAGCCAATGTACGGCAGTAATTCGGTTAATTACATGAACATTAGACAAATTAAGGTGAGACGAGAATTTATGGATTTTACATCAGTTAGGGCAAATAACCCGTCTCAATCTCACAAGCGTGCATGCATTCACAACATTACTATGGAAATTGTTTATGTGTAGGGAGAGAAGCATCTTTTCTGCCATTCCACAAGAGTTTGGTTTAAATATTGCTGAATGGAGTGAGTAGAAGAAGTGAGGGCTGAGTTAATACCATGGCATCAAAAAAGAAATGGAAAAAATACCACTCACATGTTCATAAAAATACCCACAGAACAAGAAAAAAAACACTCGTGGAGTTTTTGTTTACACATGAACAAGCTGACTGAGAGAAGCTGGAGTGTTTGAGGCAGCCTACAGGGACATGAGCCAGAGACCAGCCGGGGGAGGAGCAGGAGAGTCAGGGCCAGCTGCTCACCTCTTTTTAGGTGCCTGAGTGGTGCGAGGCGGGGTGACAGGGCGCCCTGAAGTCACCCCTCCGTACTGGTATTTTGCTTTTTTTTCTGACGGCTTCAGGATCTGAAACAGAGATGATAGTAGTGATCAATACATTGACTGCACATAAATCAGGATTTATGTTACTGTAAAACAAACTCTCTACCTGAAAGGAGCACATAAGGGACTCGTCCACGCTCATCATGCCACCTGCGTTGTCAAACTCCCCGCAGTAGTTGGGGGCAGAGAACAGCGTCACCAGCTGTCGCTTGGCAAAGAACTCATAGCCGTCTTCGACAACCTGTAAGGTAGCAGGATTAGAGCTGAATCAATCCATTTACAGAAAATTATTCATCACAATAATTCTGCAAAAAAGCCAAAAATTCACAGATTTTTTTTTTTTTTTTTTCCTTCATTTGTTAGCTTTCTGCAGAAGTAAACTGTATATCTTAGAGTTTAGGACTGTTGATCAGACGGAATAAGCAATTTAAATGTTAACTTGGGCTCCACTATTTACAGATCAAACAATGAATCGATCAAGAAAATAATCAGAAAATAATCGAAAGATAAATTAAGTTAAAAATAAATTAGTTGCAGGCCTTAGCAGGATCATTTTTTTTTTTAATTTTTGTGCTTTATTTTTATTTACCGAAAGTCCCAGCAAGAATGCACTCAGTACACAGCACGGTATACCCAGTAGTGCTGATATGTGACACGGAAGCTACAGGAGACTAGGTCTGCACTATTATGGTTAAACTTACAATTGGTGTTACACTATATCCAACAGCCAGTCTGCTTGCTTCATACCAATATTGGTGATGAAGTACCTTGATTTGCCAAGTATTTAATTTACTGGATTAGCCAAAAACAGATATTTACACCTGGTTATTTTATCATAATTAATCAATCATTAATTTTTACACATTGTGTATTTTAATAGAAAATCGCCTTCACTTTATGAAGCTGTTAAAAAAAAAAAAAAAAAAAAAAAAAAAAAAAAGGGTACACATTCTTCAATAACTGGGTCTTTCTTCACATGAAATAAGTGTCTTCTATAAATACGTTAAATGGAACTGATTATCAACAATATTTTCTTTTGTTTGTTTCTGGATCTGCTGGAATGCATTTTGAGATTTTAAATTGCTCAGTCATGTGAATTTGTAAAATGAAGTTGTTCCACTTTATATGCCCTAATAAAGTAAAGCTTAATTACCCATGGTAATATTTTGAATGCAGCACAAGTGTTACCTGATGTGCTCTGCAGATGAGGTCCAGGTCGTGTCTGTTGAGAAACTTGCTGACCACATCGGCCCCAAAGGTGAAGGAAACTCCCCGATCGTTCTCCCCCCAGCCCTGGACGTCTTTGTCTGGGTCTGACCACAGCAGGTCACACAGCAAGCCTGACACAAACCGTTAATTCAAGCGATCATTCACTGGTGAAAGTTTATTAAGACCATATTCTGGTAATACTCGTAAACCCACTTGTGAACCGGCGACACACCAAAGTGACGTGGTAGGGAATAATGTTGGGATTTCTTTCTGAGCAGCACTGCTCACATTTTTTTCTCAAAGATGTAGTTTTCATTATTGTATACTGTAGGTTTTGTGAAGCCCTGAGACTGCAGTATGGGCAAGGACTACAGACAAAAAAAATATTGTCTCTGAATTACCAGCTCTATCAGTTTAGGTCTAGATAAAAGGACCGACTTTATTTTTGCCTAAATTAACGGCCTTATTTCTGCAAAATGTTACCATTAACTGGTTATTTTTTATTCTAATTTAAAAAAAAAAGTATGTTCTTTCCCATAATTGATTAATCTAAAGGGGCACATTACAGCACTAATTATAAGCAGTGAACAATCGGCAATGTATAATAATCGAGCAGTGCAGACATATATTAAAACATCTACAGCTTGTGAAGGATGCAATCAGCTGATCAAGATTTTGTCTCTTTTTAATTTAGTAACACAAACACAACCGACCTGTGTCTGGGACATCAGTGGGCCTCATAATGCGTCGAATTTGTTCCATGGACTGTAGATCAGGTGAGAGCCCTGAGGAGAACAGATGATTGTTCTATAAGTGACACACACTACAGAAGTCCTATGTGAATCAGGGAAAGGGGAAACTTTCATTCATCCTAAGCTAAATGGCAATTTGTTGACTTACAGATAATGTACTGATGTGGCAAAAATGGGATTAAAAAAAAAAATAAGTACATTCTTAATAGCACCATAATGTAATGAATAACTGCATCACAATTAACACCTGTTGTTACTTCTCATATATTTATATAAATTTTGTTATGTAATAGTAATATATAAAGATTATAAAACCTAAAAGATTACTCTACTTATTCCCTAAAATACTATACAATTCAATATTGGTATTACATAAAATATCATACCCCTTATTAAATACTATATGCTGATAAATTTATAAATAATTACATAATCATCTACTTCAAACTTTTTATGAAATTACACAGAGACAAGCGTATTATACACATTTTTAAACGGTGCTACTACATAACAGAGATGCTTCACAAACCTCCATGGCAGCAGAAAATCTTTTCATCAATAATTGCAGCAATGGGCAGACAATTAAAACAGTCTGTGAAGGTCTTCCAGAGCTTTATGTTGAACCTACGCTTGCCTGAGGAAAAAATGAAGAAATGTGGCAGACAAAGAACAAATCAGACATGGAGCAATTGTAAATGAGGCCTTTGACTAAATAATACTGGATTTCTACATTTAGATATGGTATTTCTTCTGTGTTTTTGCAGCATGCCATCTTACAATTACTACAGTGAACAGTATGCACATGTAGCTAGCGCACAACAAACAGGTGTGTTTTCCAACTTACACTCATCATAGAAGCCGTAGATGCGATTGATGGAGGCACACTCGTGGTTCCCCCTGAGCAAGAAGAAGTTTTCTGGGTATTTGATCTTGTAGGCGAGCAGTAGGCAGATGGTCTCGAGCGACTGCTTCCCTCTGTCCACGTAATCACCCAAGAACAGATAGTTGGCCTCTGGAGGGAAGCCTCCATACTCAAATAGCCTCAGCAAATCTGTGTACTGTCCATGGATATCACCTGGAAGGATATGTTCATCTCATTTTACAATGGTGTTGCAATATCGCTATCAACGAAAGTACATTTGCAGTGTAATTGCCTGACATCTGGCATATACAGTGCATACGGAAAGTATTCACAGCGCTTCACTTTTTCCACATTTCGTTATGTTACAGCCTTATTCCAAAATGGATTAAATTTATTTTTTTCGTCAAAATTCTACACACAATACCTCATAATGACAACATGAAAAAAGATTTTTTTAAATGTTTGAAAATATATTAGAAAACAAAAACGAAAATATAAGATGTACATAAGTATTCACAGCCTTTGCTCAATACTTTGTTGTGGCACCTTTGGCAGCAATTACAGCCTCAAGTCTTTTGGAATATAAACCCACAAGCTTGGCACACCTATCTTTGGCCAGTTTCGCCCATTCCCCTTTACAGAACGTCTCAAGCTCCATCAGTTTGGACGGGGAGCGTCGGTGCACAGCCATTTTCAGATCCCTCCAGAGATGTTCAATGGGATTCAAGTCTGGGCTCTGGCTGGGCCACTCTAGGACATTCACAGAGTTGTCCTGAAGCCACTCCTTCGATATCTTGGCTGTGTGCTTAGGGTTGTTGTCCTGTTGAAAGATGAACCGTCGCCCCAGTCTGAGGTCAAGAGCGCTCTGGAGCAGGTTTTCTTCCAGGATGTCTCTGTACATTGCTGCATTCATCTTTCCCTCAATCCTGACTAGTCTCCCAGTTCCTGCCGCTGAAAAACATCCCCACACCATGATGCCGCCACCACCATGCTTCACTGTAGGGATGGTATTGGCCAGGTGATGAGCGGTGCCTGGTGTCCTCCAAACATAATGCTTGGCATTCACGCCAAAAAGTTAAATCTTTGTCTCATCAGACCAGAGAATTTTGTTCCTCATGGTCTGAGAGTCTTTCACGTGTCTTTTGGCAAACTCCAGGCGGGCTGCCATGTGCCTTTTACTAAGGAGTGGCTTCTGTCTGGCCCCTCTACCATACAGGCCTGATTGGTGCAGTGCTGCAGTGATGGTCGTCCTTCTGGAAGATTCTCCTCTCTCCTCAGAGGAACCCTGGAGCTCTGTCAGAGTGACCATCGGGTTATTGGTCACCTCCCTAACTAAAGCCCTTCTCCCCCGATCACTCAGTTTAGAGGGACCGCCAGCTCTAGGAAGAGTCCTGGTGGTTCCAAACTTCTTCCATTTACGGATGATGGAGGCCACGGTGCTCATTGGGACCTCTAAAGCTGCAGAAATCTTTCGGTACCCGTCCCCAGATCTGTGCCTAGAGACAATCCTGTCTCTGAGACCTACAGACAATTCCTTCGACTTCATGCTTGTTTTGTTGTCTGACATGCACTGTTAACTGTGGGCCCTTATATAGACAGGTGTGTGCCTTTCCAAATCATGTCCAATCAACTGAATTTACCCAAGGTGGACTCCAATTAAGCTGTAGAAACATCTCAAGGATGATCAGTGGAAACAGAATGCACCTGAGCTCAATTTTGAGATTGATCGTTAAGGCTGTGAATATTTATGTACAAGTGATTTCTTTGTTTTTGTATTTTTAATAAATTTGCAAAAATCTCAAACAAACTTTTTTTAAGTTGTCATTATGGGGTATTATGTGTATAATTTTGAGGGAAAAAATAAATGTAATCCATTTTGGAATAAGGCTGTAACATAACAAAATGTGGAAAAAGTGAAGCGCTGTGAATACTTTCCGTATGCACTGTATCTTCCTCACCTTACACTCTCAAACTCTGTTCACTATGGGAAACCCACGACAAACTTCGAGCTAGCAAGCTACACGCTGAAAATGGCAAGTTTTGAAGAAAATCTGGATTGTGCAACAAAGCAGGCCTGCTTGGATCTATCAGGGAATGATTGTAAAGATTTACAAAGAATATTTTTACGGCATTTACTATTTAACTGAGATGTTTTGGGACCAATTGACGGGGATTGGACGAAGTACACACAGCGATACACTGGTAAGAGCAAATTACGTTTAACCATGTATCCAGTTAATTTAAATAGCTCATGTTACTGTATTGTGTGAACAGTTAACTTCATTTAACATTGTAGGCAGCGTTTTGTTTTGTGGGGTTCCTTCCCAAGAACATTTTACAGAGCCACCGTCGCTGTGGCCGAAGCTTAGCAGCACCCAAGACAATTGTGATTGGTTTAAAGAAATGCTGACAACCCAGAGCATTTTTTTCTGTGTAGCCACACAGATTACACACACATAGATTCTAATCACACACACACACACACACACACACACACACACACACACACACACACAATGTTTTTTATCATCACTTTACACTGGAATATATTTGTAAACAAAAATGAGGGGTGGCTGTTTATAGGTGCTGTTCTCACCACAGATTTTGAGTGGAGCCTCCAGTTCTAGCAGGATCGGCTGACTGAGGAAAATCTCTCTGGACTTGATGCAGAGCCCCCGCACCTCAGCCTCTGTCATCTGTACGACCTTCCCTGGACGACATCCTCGCACTGCAAGTCAAAAGTACAAAGAGGTTAGCATGGGCTAATCCTTAAACAGGAGTGAGTAAGTATTAGACTGTTAGTGATGTTAACAAATAACAATACTTAGATTTAGTTTTCACTGTCTATTGTTAGTCCTTGTAATAAAATGCCTACCAGTTACTTTGCGAGTGATAGCATGTTTCAATCATGTGTTTTTACCTTTTATGGCACAGTGTGCCATTAAAGAGAGCTGACTATTGCATTTGCTTTGCTACTGGCCAGACATGCAATTTACTCCAGTCAACACAGGTTGTTATAAAAAGGGCAAGTACAGGAATGAACAGCTTGTTGGCTCAGCTGTAAGTTAGTGAGTTAGGGCGGTGTGGTCCAAGTAGGGCAAAAGGTCTAGAGGGCAGCTTCATGTATCAAGAATAAACGACATGCTTGTTTAGCAATGTCCTATCTGCTATAACTGCATGTTAATGGCTAGCTAAAGTATCTAGTAATGCATTAATATATATATATATATATATATATATATATATATATATATATATATATATATATATATATATAAATGATCAAAGAAAAATATTAAATGCTTAGACTAATATGAATAATAATCAAATAGATAAAATAGTAGGTAATAAATCATATTTAAAATACATTGGTTTTCCATTTTAAATTAAAGTTTTACACATCTCAACAGTTCTTTTGCAGTTTTGAAATTATTACATTTGCAGTACAACTGGAATTAGTTATAAAAATAAATAAATAAATAAAAAATATGTGGTGGTGTTTTCATAAATTGTTTAGTTTTACATCTGTTATTATCAGAATTGTGTAAATCAGCAAATCTCCGGTATATCCTATATTACTAGTCCAAACATGACACACGTGCCATTTGAGTTTAACTCTTTACTTTAAATGTTAGTCCAAGAAATTCACTAGATATGTAACGTTAGCCTAAATAAGTTATGCAGGCTTTAATGTTTCCTATGTGAGGGGGGCGTGTCCGGGTGGTAGCCATGGATGTATTAAGTGGTAGCCGAGTTGCTAGCTACCTGCCTTGCCAATGATAACAGTTAATATTACCTAGCAACCACATAGGCAAAGCATAATTCCACGGTTCTTTCTCGTTCCATTGCATTCTGTCTTTAATGAAAAACTCTAACCTGCCCGGACTGCCACACAGCTAGTTGAGCTGTTATAACGTTACCGTTAAGTTATATCACCAGTTAACATAGCTAGCTCTCTGTCTGGCTAATTTTTACGCCACTATCCATTTTAACGCACAGTGCCAGGACTAACGTTAACTAACAATCCAACATTAACGAATAGATAGCTACAGGCACAGGGGCCTGTGCCATCACAATAACAAGTGCTAACGTCTAGCTATATTACTTCTGGAGCAGAGAGCTTTTAACGAAACGGTTAACGTTAGCTTACGGTTTGGTGGTGAACAATACTGATAGCTAAGAACGCAAAATGCTAAAATGTTTTTTTAACATATCGTAAAGTTACTGGTTACAAACAAGAGCGTATAATTTAGTCATTTCTTGACAAATTATCGCAATGTTACCCTACCTTCCAGTAGTCGAGAGATGAGGCTATCAACGTTCAACTCGCTTTCCGCCATGTTTCTGATACTCTCACAGTGGTGGTTGGCTCTCTGGGTAATGTATCCCTGAATACTGACTTGTAGGCTCGGTTCAGCCTTCCCGGTCATGTTACCAGCAGTGATCGCAGTTTAATGTACCAACAAAAGACAGTAATTAAATAATGATGAAATACAATAATATACGAAAGAAGGATAATGTAAAATTATACTAAAACACGCAGTGGCTAATAACAGACTCAAAGTTGTGTTGGAATATTTAATTATAGTCAGGTTTCCATTCAGTATACCCGTAACATGTCAATGTTGTAGAATTCAAGTCGTCAAAACAATAAAAAAATATTTTTTTGATAGAAAACTAGTGCATTCTTATAAAAAAATAACTTTGACCTCATAGGGCTTAAAACATTAATAATGTCAAAATGTAGTTGTCATTTCTGATCAGATGACATTTGAACTATCACCCTTAAAAATGATTGATGTCACAAAAGTGCCTTTAATTGTATGTTGTGTAACTAATACTGTGTAAAACTGTAAAAGAAAAAGCAGCTATATACTGTATTTTCAACTTTTGTTAACTGTAGATCTTACTGTGAAAGCAATAAAAAAACAGTTCATACTGTATTTTGCATTAACAGTACAAAACTGTAAATTTTAGCAACAGTAAGACAATGTTATTTACATAATGGCAACCCTGCTGCAGTTGTCTTTAGTTCAATTCTTTACAGTAGAACCGGTGTTACCGGTTGTCACCTGGGACACGTTCAACCCTCCTGGCAGGATAGCGCATCACCTATTGTTTGTCTATATTTATGTTTAGCCTACACTTGATGATGCAGGAGTACACAACATACTACAAAACATACTACATCCTTTTTGAAGGATCTGTACTTCATCTCTCATAGAACTGACTTAAAGGTGCACTATGAGTTCCTGCATGACATGAGCAAGCTCGCCCAACTTCGATAAACTATACTATGACTTTTTATGACTTTTTTCAACATCCCATGCTATGACTTTTTTTTTTTTTTTACTTTTTTCAACATACTATACTATGACTTTTTTATGTGACTTTTTTTGACATACTATACTGTAACTTTTTTTTAAAACTTTTTTCAACATACTATACTATGACTTTTTTCGACATACTATATTATGACTTTTTTCGACATACTATATTATGACTTTTTTCAACATACTATATTATGACTTTTTTCAACATACTATGCTGTGACTTTTTGTGACTTTTTTCGACATACTATACTATGAATATTTTTCGACATACTATATACTATGACTTTTTTCAACTTTTTTCAACATACTATATTATGACTTCTGTCAACATACTGTGCTATGAGTTATGTGTGACTTTTTTCGACATACTACACTAATTGTTTATGACTTTTTTCAACATACTATGCTGTGACTTTTTTGTGACTTTTTTCAACATACTGTGCTATGAAATTGTTATACTTTTTTCAACATACTATACTACGACTGTTTTCAACATACTATACTCTGACTTTGATATCTTTCAACATACTAAATCTAAAAAAGTAAAATCTATTATTATTATTACTATACTATAACTTTTTTTTTCATAATTTTTTTGGGGCTTTTTCACCTTTAATTTTTTTGCAGGACAGCTAGGTGAGAAAGGGGAGAGAGATGGGGAAGACATGCAGGAAATCGTCACGGGTCGGATTCTAACTCTGGACCTCTGCGTCGAGGCATAAACCTCTCAGTATGTGTGCCTGCTCTACCCACTGAACCAACCTGGCCATTACTATGACTTTTTTGACTTTTTTAGACATACTATACTATGAATTTTTTTATATTTTTCAACATACTATACTATGACTTTTTTTTGACTTTTTTTGACATACTATACTATGACTTTTTTATGTGACTTTTTTGACATACTATACTGTAACTTTTTTTTTACTTTTTTCGACATACTTTACTATGACTTTTTATGACTTTTGTCGACATACTATATTATGACTTTTTTCAACATACTATACTATGAATTTTTGATATTTTTCAACATACACTACTATGAATTTTTGGCTTTTTCGATATGCTATATTATGACTTTTTTCGACATACACTACTATGAATTTTTGATATTTTTCAACATACACTAATATGACTTCTGGACTTTTTTTCTCTCGATATGCTATATTTTGACTTACCATGACTACTATACCATGACTTTTTATGTGACTTTTTTCGACATACTGTAGTATGATTTTTTTCAACTTTTTTTCAACATACTATGACTTTTTGATATTTTTCAACATACTATACTATGACTTTTTTTGACTTTTTTTGACATAATATGCTATGAATTTTTGATATTTTTCAACATACTATAGTATACTATGAATTCTTTAACTTTTTTCGACATGCTAACTATGACTTTTTTCGACATGCTATACTATGACTTTTTTGATTTTTTCCGACATACTATACTGACTTTCTTTTATATGTCTATACTATGACTTTTTCGACATACTATACTATGACTTTTTTATGAAAATTTTTAAACTTTTTTCATTATACTATACTATGACTTTTAATGACTTTTTTCGACATACTATACTATGACTTTTTTATGAAATTTTGTAAACATTTTTCGACATACTATACTATGACTTTTTTTATTTAGTACCTTTTTTTCAACATACTATACAATGACTTTTATGGGACTTTTTTCGACATACTATACTATGACTTTTGATATTTTTCATCATACTATACTATGACTTTTTTATGGCTTTTTTCGACATACTATACTATGACTTTTTTATGGGACTTTTTTCGACATACTATACTATGACTTTTTGACAGACTATATTATGACTTTTTTCAACATATATGAATTTTTTGTGACTTTTTTTCGACATACAATACTATGATTTTTTTATATTTTTCAACATACACTACTATGACTTTTTGACTTTTTTCTCGATATCAGATTCAACATACTATGTTATGACTTTTTTCGACATACTATACTATGACTTTTGGATATTTTTCAACATACTATACTATGACTTTTTTTACTTTTTCCGACATACTATACTGACTTTCTTTTATACGTGTTATACTATGACTTTTTTCATGAAATCTTTTGACTTTTTTCATCATACTCTACTATGACTTTTAATGACTTTTTTTCGACATACTATACTATGAATTTTTGATATTTTTCAACATACACTACTATGACTTTTTGACTTTTTCCGACATACTATACTATAACTTTTTTTTATACATACTATACTATGACTTTTTTCGACATGCTGTAATATGACTTTTTACTTTTTCCGACATACCAGACTATGAATTCTTTATGACTTTTTTGACATACTATACTATGAATTTTTATGACTTTTTAAGACGTGATTTTTTTGACATTTTTTCGATATACGATATGAAGTTTTTATGGCTTTTTTCGACATATTATACTATGATTTATTGGTGACTTTTTTTTTACATACTGTACTATGACTATTTATGGCTTTTTTCAACATAGTATACTATGACTTTTTTATGAAATCTTTTTATGACTTTTAATGACTTTTTTCGACATCCTATACTATGACTTTTTATGGCTTTTTTCAACATACTATACTATGATTTATTGGTGACTTTTTTTTTACATACTGTACTATGACTTTTTGAATTTTTTTTACATACTATACTATGACTTTTTTCAGATCAGTGGTGTAGCTTATGTAAATGTTGGGGTGTGACAAAGACTAGAGACTAGAGCCAAATAAGGGACAGCCACATAGTTGACGTAAACTATTAGCTTTGTTGAGATTTGCCCATTTTCAGCAGCAGTTTCAAATTGTGAGATTTGCAGAGAAAAGAGGTGTCAATGGGATTTTGAGGTTCTATGTATGTCCTATTTACCCTCCAAACTGTTGTTTTTCAACTATGACAAGGTAAAATCGGTTTTGCATTCTATCACCCCTTTAACCCTCAGGAACCTGAGGTCATTTTTACAATTCATTGTCCGTCTGGTTTTATTTTCTAAAAAAGCTTGTAAAACATCAACCCTGTTGTCTACAGTCAATCTATGAACATCATTTTTTTCAGGAAAAACTGGGCTTCTAGAATATTTGTGCTGCAGTGAGGTCAATTGAATGTATAAAAAAAGGTTGTATGACCTTAAATGTCATAAAAAGTCATAATATAGTGTGTCATAATAAATGTGGGAACTACGCATGTCTAGACAAAATTTAATGGAAATCCATCACTTACGGAGATATTTCAGTCTGGACTAAATCCCTAGAGCCACCCTGCTAGCATGGCTAAAAAAGTCACATCAGTGGGTAAGACACTCAATCAACAATGGCTCAAATATTTTATTTCATCAATACATTAAAATGAGAAGAAAAATGAATACAAATTCTAGATTTAACAAACTCTGTGCAGTTCGAAAATTATAAATGTTTTATATACTTGTTGATATTTTGTTACTAACATTATAATCACATTAGTTTCTATAATGTGTACAGGCTGCCAGTACTGCCACTCTAACCCCAGTCTTGAACAACGTCAAACAACCAGGTAAACAACAAAGAAGTAGGAATTGGTTGACCAAACCAGGGCTACAATGCAACTGAATAGTGGACTTGAAGTCAACCGATAGCAAGAAAGAGGACTGTAATGACATATTGTTGCTGTTTCTGCTGGCTGTTTCTTCTGGAGTCCACTCGCTGCCCTCCAGAGGTAAAAAAAATGCCTAATGCAGCTTTAAGCTTAAATATACTGTTGGCAATAAATACAGCTTCATAACTAAAACTGCATTAAATAGCAGTTCCTTTCATTTCTACTGCTTTCTCCACTTTGTTTTTCTGACGCTGACAGCTGGAGAGAATTAGCCAGGCAAAAACAATGCCAGCCAGTAAACTGACAATTCCCACAATCACTGGCACCCACACAGGCATGGAGGAGAGACACATTGGCACAGGGATGGTTGGTGCAGGACTGGTGGTGGTCACTGGTGGACTTGGTAGGCTGTTGATCTTAGTGAAGATGAAGGGATTGGCCTATAGGAAACATAACATGGCTCAGTGAAGAACTTTAAGAAATGAAGAACTTCAAAGATTATGGGTTAATGAGTAAAGTAATATGGAGACCAAAAGTGTTCAATATTAAATAAATAAGACATGAAATAAACCAATAGTTAGGTGATACAATTATAACTTGTGAGCAGTGGGATTTCTCTCCAGACTCTAAAAATCTCCTCAGACATCCATATACCTCAGAGGGACAGTGGATCTTTGAGCGGTCATATGTGAAGTTGTTGTAGTTCTGCTTTCTGCCTACAGGCTCCAACTGTTAAGACAGAAAGACAAATACTGTAAAACCACAAAAAGACCTTGGAGGCACTGGTCATTGTGCTGCAGTTTGGTCCATACTCACCATGTTATTCCACAAGGCAATGGCCATCTCAGCATGAGCTCGCTCACTGATATGGAAACGGTCCACAGAGAAGAAACTCGAGTCAACCTCACCCTTCTGGTGAAAAGAGTAGATTTTTAGCATGGGTATGTTACATTATTTGTGTATGGGTGCTTGTTTGGATACATTTGTATGTCTCTGTAACTTACTCCAATATAAGGGATAAAGGAATTGTGTAAAAAGGGTTGAAGGACAACAGCAAAGTCTTCTTTTCCCTCATAGCGATTTCCAGAAATAAGATGCTCGATCTCAGCCTGGGGAAAAAAAACGAAGAAAATTGGAGTAATGACAAAGGGAACCCAATTTAAAAACTAATTTTAAAAATATATTTATATATGGTTAAAAGAGCTCTTAGCTTTTACCTGATACTTGCGATTGATTTGTTTTATCTCTTCAAGCTCTGGGGAGTTTACAGCTGAATTGATAACACAGGGACAGCTGGTCCTGTGAAAAATAGATTCCTGTTTATTCTCCTTTTGCTGAGATATAAAAAATCAGTGCAATGACTTTTCCATGCCAATATCCTTGAATTCCAAATTTAAATCATTGACTGATCATGTAACAATAAATAGTTCTAGAGGTTAACAGTAGTTAAGACTGTTAGAAGTAATTGTCAATGCATCAAAACAACTGAACCAGAGGTATTTGCAACATTTCAAGTGTTCCCAGGAACCGCTGCTTTATAGCCACTGAAGCTTTTGTAGTAGCTTCAGTCAAAATGACAAATAATGAGACTATGACATAGTGTTAATTACAAACTAACGATACGTTAGAGTGAGAGATGTGAACATATCAAAAGATCAACACAAATATTGCTGATAATCAAATCCACTTTTTTTTTATTTGGAAAGTCTGTCTCTTTTAATCCTCACATCTGCTTGAGAAAATATTGATCTTTCTCAGATGCTTAAAGAATACTCATTTGTCTTAACTAGATTTAAAAAAAAAAAGAAATTACACCACTGGAGCAACCACTACTAATTGTTGGAGGCTTAAACCTGCATTTACTGATTTCTTTTTTACCACTTGGGGGAAGCAGAAATAAGCTTTAAAGAGTGATGACATTTTCTTTTAAAATGATATTGCAGAGCATCACACATCCTGCAGACAAAGATCATTCATTTGGAATCTTGTTTGTGTCCATCCAACAAATGTAAATCCAATATTCACTCTTCTTTTAGCTCTGTTTTGGTCTCCTAATATACATATCTGGCTTTTTAGATGCTAAATTCTTCACCAGCTAGTTGCTAATTTTGTCTGTCTGCTGTTTAATGATGAAACAGAGAGGAAAAAACAGGCAAAACAAACCTCTGCAAGAGGGAACAGCCAAGCGTGTTCCTCATAACTGATTTCAGTGGATCTATCTGCAACATTGCCACAACATTGACCAACAACCTCGGTACCTAAAGATACAGAGAGTAAAGAATAAGAAAACATGACACACTTTTACTCATAAGGACAACAGATGACAATTACTTATAGCGTATAATATCTCACCTCTTTGTATAACATGTCCAAACTGAGCATCAGATTGTGGCTGTAGTTCTTGGGTAACAGATTATTCTGCAGATTTGTAAAATATGTTTTTTTACTGCAGTTCTATAACATACAGAAGTGTGTGGTTATTTATGTACAATACATTCATTTTAATAAGGACACTTACTTGGTGTATGGAGTAATTGCAAAGATCATTTCCTCCAACAAATATTGTCACAATTTTCCAGTCCTTTTCAAAATTCACCTCCTGTGTAACGTGTGCAGAACATGAGCATGAAAGAGGTAGACACTAATAGAACCATCTAATAAATTACTTATCTTTGGGGAAGTTTTACCTTATTTTCTTTAATGGCCTTGATGAGAGCTTGGACTTGTAATGTGATATCTCTGTCACAGCAAAAATACAGTAAATATGTGTTAGAGAGATAACAATGGGTTGCTCAAATGCTTTACCCAGATGGAGGAAATAAAAGAATATGCACATACGAGGTCTTAGCTCCAGGTACAGCCATGTTGAAGAACTTCTGTCTGGAGCCTTGGCCTTTGGAGAAGCCCTTTATGAAGGGGTTGAACTTCTTCAAGATGTCTGAGGAGAAAAAGATGAAAAACGTTCCAGCTGAGAAGTAGTACACTGCTGGTTTCTGTCACTCTAGCAGCTGGTAAAGTAGTAAAGGTTCTCCTGCCACATTACAGCTCTTCAACTGGTCCACTAACTACAAGTCAAGCCTGCATTTAGTAGCTCCCGCATACGAATGTCTAAGCAGACACTGAACTTACACTGCTGGTTTCTGTCACTCTAGCAGCTGGTAAAGTAGTAAAGGTTCTCCTGCCACATTACAGCTCTTCAACTGGTCCACTAACTACAAGTCAAGCCTGCATTTAGTAGCTTTAGTAGCTCCTGCATACGAATGTCTAAGCAGACACTGAACTTAAACTTCTGCTTGTACAAGTGAATGTGACACAAATCCGTGTGTGCGAGTGTTTCTGGCATGAGGCCAATTGTTTAGAAATTGCCCCACATTAATGTTAAAAAATGTCTAAAAGATTTTCAATACTAAAAAGAAGGCTTCTCTGCAGCATTATGCAGGAGAGATTGTTATTCCTGTCAGATATAGTGACTCAGAGAAACTAACGCATAAACCCACTTGGTAGTGTTGTGACCGTCTCCAGAGTCTGATCCCCTCCAATGCTACAAAAAAGACAACAAACATCAGCTCTGTTTGCAAAATGTGAGGGTTAAAGTATACCTCAATAACACTACTGACATGTTGTACCTCCATGATACTCCTTTATACTCTTTATTGAGGTCAAACAGGTTCTTTGCCTTAGCGCCAGTGCCTGCCTGTGAACATAGAGCCACATATGAAGACACACACACACACACACACACACACACACACACACACACACACACACACACACACACACACACACACACACACACACACACACACACACACACACACACACACACAAAAACACACGCACACAAAATGAAAATAAACTGAAAATGATATGCTGCAGACGGCAGTGAGACACTAACAAAGATAAGTCTTACATCAAAGCCTAAACATCAGAACATAAAATGGGTGATCATTACTGGTGCAAGCTATTTGGCTGATAACAATTTCATAGTTCATAGTTCAATGACACTAAATAGCTGACCTGATAAAAACAGGTTCACAGTGTGTGCTTATTGCCAGTGGTGTAGTCTATGTGATACGCAGGTATACAAAGTATACCCACAAAGAAAGCTCCAGGATTTCCATATACCCACTTAAAAATGTGCAATGACATGTAACAACATACTTTCCATTATGAATTTGATATATTTTGAAATGTCATCTGTGTTTTTCTTCTTCACATAGGCTTAATAAAGGTATTTCCACCGTAAATCGGTGCATAAAGGTATATCCGAATACAGGAAATGAAGTCTTTGACGCTCAAAATTTCCTTGGGGGAGGACATCCAGACCCCCCACTATGACCCCCCCATTCCCATATATATATATATATATATATATATATATATATATATATATATATATATATATATATATATATATATATATTTTTTTTTTGCATATTAAATTTATAGGTTAGAATCAAGAAAACTAAAATGAGTATGTTTAAAGAGAAGTAATGCTTCTTGGAGGTGTTGTGTTTTGTGTTTATTCAGTGTGCCTCGGTGGATGTCAGAGCAGACCTGTCTCACTCCCCCTACAAGCTGCGAGACCGGTGATGGACAGTACCAGACCCTGAACAACATCAGTCCAAACCAACAGACATAGTATTCAGCATTCCATTCTGTAGGCAACTTTGGCCCCATCCCCCACATACTTGCATCAGGAAGCATCTGGAGCTGGAGCAGCCGAGAAGGAGGGGCGACAGATTTACAACTGTCCATGTTTGAGTGTTTGAAGTCGACACTCAGATGGTTTTCAGGGCATGATCAGAGACTGACATTAAGAAGCAACGTTACACATGCCTACAAAGTACTTTGGTGAAACATTCACAGATGAACTAATAATTGAGAGAGAACAAGCAGAAACGACCATAAAGATGAATCCAAGCTCCAAAAGTAAAAAGAAAACAAAACGTCTGGAAACTAAGAGCAGACTGAGGTTTAGGAAGACGAAGGATGATGACGATGATGATGATCAGAGTTAATCAGAAGAGATCATGGGTGGATATGACCCTGCGATCAGACGAATGCTGGTTAGAGCAGAAAAGAGAGGTGATGAAAAATGGAAGAGACAAAAGACATAAGAGGTCAGACCTCTGATGAAAGTGAAGATGGAGATTTGGAGAGTAGAGGAGCTAAAGGATTTCATCCTGCAGCGATTAGCATAGAAGAGATTGAAAGAGACATGGAGTGATGCGTGTCATACTTTGAGAAGCTGAAGATACAGAGGGACAGATTGCTGAAAAAAGGATCCCAGAAAGTGGAGAAGAAATACGCATTGCGCTCAAGAAAAGGAAAAGCAAGCGGGAAGATGCTTCCAGTGATTATTCGAGGACAGAATTTGGAGTATACGCCTTTGCAGGATGCAGAGATGTCAGATATTCTTGATAAGTTGCCTACTCTTCAAGAGGGAGCACATCGACAGGGACACAGTATGCCATGGGAGATATTAAGAGACTTTTGACTAATCTCATTGGGATTCCGGCTATGGAAGAAATTCTACAGAAAGCTGGACTTAATCGATATGTCGGGACTTCTGTGTATGATCCTGAATTATTGGCTGCAAGTAGAGGTCGACTGTGGAGAGCGCTGAGAGATGAGTATCCGACAAATGTGGACCCAAACAACATTTTGATTGAACCACTGGGACAAGAAGAAAATCCGAGAGCCTATGTGTCAAGAGTTTATCAGGTGTGGAGGAATGTTACGGGAAATTATCCAGATGCAAGTCAAATGGAGCAGTCAGTTTTGCGAACCAAGTTACAGAAGGGACTGCTCCTACCAGTAAGGAGTAAACTGGCAGAAGTGATTGGACTTGGAACCATGGAAAAAACTGTCTATACAAATCATATAGTCCATCAAGTGGAGCTATATAGAAATGAGCAGAAAGAACAAGACCAAGAAACTCCCAGAAAACTCAAACAAATACAACTGGTGGAGAATAAGAAGAAGGAGAAAAAGCAGGTTTTGCCTATGCAAAATCAGTGTTCACCAAATCAACAACGTCCACTAGTGATTCCAGTTGTTTTATATCCACAGCCAGTTTTTGGACAGATACAGAACTGGAGAGGAAGAGGAAGAAGATATGATCCGTATTTTCAGCCTTCTTCAGAGTGTTTTAATTGTGGACAGAATGGACACTTTGCCCGTGATTGCAATAGACCAGGAGGAAACTACAGAGGAAACTACAGAGGAGGATACAGGGGCCAAAGGTCATCTGGAGGACTGGTGAACCCTTATAGGAGCCTGGAGCCAGGATTCTAGAGATGCCCAGAAGATCTGAAAGGGGGGTGTCATCAGGGCTGTAAAGAGATCCAACAATTGAGCTCAAGGACAAGGACAGTCACAAGTTGGTACAGATCTCCATAGATGAGCGTTGATGTCAGCAGACCAGAGAAGGAGGGAGTGAGAGAGACTGGATTTGCTCTGAAGCATCGACGCATTGACGCATTGACACATAAAAAGGAGGTAATGTACCGACAAACACACAATTTGAAAAAACACATACTCTAAACAAGTAATTATTTCTACTTTTAAAATAGAGTTACTCCTATGTGAATACACCTATATGAAGGGTTGAGACATGCATCTAAATTAAGCAACTTGGTATGAAAAGCTTAACTTTTGTCAGTACCTGGTGATATACATTCTGTTAAATTTTGTAATGACTTCCTGTGACAGCTTCTAACAAGACTAGTGACAAATATGTTACTTCAGCTGGTGTGTCAGGAAATGTTAAAGGAACATTTCACTGTTTTATTTTTGTGCTCTAATGACATAGGCAACTTTTGAACAGGCTTCTATTATTTGAGTGCTGCCTAGATAATTTATTGGGAAGTGATCTCAGGTACAAATTTGAATTAGATTAATGTAAAGTTGTTACAAACAGCAGATTGAGAGTGCTGTTCTCAGAATTTTGTTAAAAATAAGCTTAGAACAATTGTGTGACTATTAGTAAAAATAGCCTGATATTAACATCAGTAAACTGCTCTTGGATGTAGTTTGTAAATGCACCTTTTATCTTTAACAACAAAGAAAGGCAAGGTGTATTACAAGTGCCATTATGACCATATGGAGTGCATGAAATAGTGGTAATGGTGAAAAACAACAACAACAAAAAAAAACAAACAAGAAAAGCTGTAATCAGAGATATATTTTAGTCAAATGAAATTTTTTTTGCATTGGTTAATTTGTTGTTTACAGTGTACTAGACATCTGTTCGTGTCATTCTCTCTAAGTACAGATTCGCCAACGAAAATCAGTTATTACAGCCCAATGATGGATCAGTATCTTTTGTCATTTATATAGCGGTTTAGAAAATTTGATTTGAATTTCACTATTCTGCATAAGTTGCAGTCGTGTTATTGAAGTCTGTAAATGTTAAAGGGTAAAATAATTTACAAAGACTCTAGAGTGAAGCTGTGCAAATCATCAAATCTTGATAGTGATTACAATTTTGGCTTCTTAATTACAGAAACAACTTAATGGAGAGGAACGATTGTTCTGCACATTACATTTGCAAGTAGACTTGGTTTGTCTTGTGTTCAGAATGAAAGTGTAAAGGATGTTAAATGTGAAGAGTTTAGGATAATTTTCACAAGTTTAGGATGTTTACACCGATATGTTGAGATGTTAGTTTAAGTATCAGTTTAAATTTCAATGAGTGCTTGCATTGGGCAATTGAGAATTCAGTATTGGCTAACATATGCATGGTTATAATTTTATTATGTGGCAAAGTGGCTGCATTGCTTTATGCTAGTATGCTAGTTTTCAGCCTTTGTTCCGTTTATACAGGAATGTCAAATAAATTAGGTTGGAAAAGGGGATGTTGAACATAAAGAGATTTATTACACCTACTCTCTGGTAAACAAACAGTGAAGAGAGACTTTTGTGTGGTACTTTGTAGAAAGCGAGTAATTACATGCTACAAAATGATTGGCTTTTAAAATAAATTTGGTCTTCTCTATCCCCAATTGGCTACATCCATACGTGTTAAAGAAGGGATGTTTATGATCTGGTCGATTTGTTTGATTTAATTTGTCAAAGGTGCACAATCTGTTTGAAGAATAATTTTTCATTATGGTTAAAGCAAAGTTAGGAGATTAGGTTCAACTTCGATGTTAATGTCCTAAGTGGAACAATGTCCTAGGTGATAGTAGTCCTTCTGTGTGGAAAGACATTCAGGATAGAAAATAGCCACAAAAGGATTTGAGGTGTCTTTCAATCAGAGGAATTATTTTTATACTTAATGAAAGAAAGTGGGTAAATGTTAGTTAAGAGGATTTAGGGAATATACATGTAGTTTTCTTGGTTCATCTTTGCAGTACATGCCAGAGCACTGTAATGAAAAAATTACCTTTGACAATGAAATTAATTATATTCTTTTAAATTTTGGTCTAAATTTAGAAGAAACAGCTGAAGCCATGTAAAACCTTGAGGAGACAGAAGTGTTTTTATTTAGGGCCTCTTTCAGCCTTCTGTTTTGTGACTTTGACAGATAAAGTCAGATTGGTAATCGTAAACAGTGTGAACTGTGTCGTGGGACAAGCAGTCTTCCTGTCTCTGGCATCTGAGATTAACAGGTGTAGTGTTTTCTTTTAAAACAGGAGCAGAAATCACAGTTGTAAAGAACATTCTAAGCTGTTTATGATATTTTAACTGATGGTTCTTGTTAAAAGTAAGACATTTGAGAATACTATGATCTCATCTACTGAAGAACCAATAAGTGTGAGGATTACCAAGGATTCATTTATTAAGACTCAGACGAATAGCATGACAATTGACTATGATACTTTTGATAATAGTTGGACATAAACTGAGAAGACTGAAGATGAAAGGTGATTGCAGTCTTTATGTGTATAATTCCCAGCAGGAGGATCAAGGGGAATATGTGTGTACTTATTCAGAGCCGGAGTTTCAAATTATTCCATTTCAAAATTATTGGATAGCAGGTCATGTGACTCGTAAAGTGACGCTTATGAGGAAAGATTTAGAGCATGATGAAGTTTCTACAGTCACAAAGGAGTCCAAGAATAATATACTACAGTAATCACTTCGAGAGTAACTAATACACAGAGGACATTTGTCACTTTGCTCTCGGAAACAATTGAGAGTGTTAATACATCACCTGAAGCAGCGGCACCGAGAACAACTTTTCCTCTTTGCCGGTTGTTGTGATATTTCGTCTCTTCTTATTAATCAAAGGGGGGAAATGGAATGTGATTTATGTTATACAATTTTTGGTTATACAATTTTTGATATTTGATTCATATTTTTTCTTGATTATTTTTAATTGATGTTTTAATTTCCGTGTGTTGTCTTGCAAAAACATACTGGTCAGTGTTTTCTTTTCTTCCAGAACATATGGGGGAATGTGCAGAAGGGTTTCAGATACAAATATGGACCAAACATGGACAATATGAATGGACTAAAACTCTCCTAGAACTCTGAACTAGGACGGTGTGGAAGTGTTCAGATTTCATCACATCAATACTGCATTGATAATCAACACTGCTGAGAAGCTGCGGTGTAGTGGACTACATTCCTGTGTTTGTCTGATATATATACATGTTTGCATGAGTAACACATACTTTGTATCATATTCTTGCATTAATTGTTTGAAGAATGATGTTTTCTGTCATGGAGTGAATATATGGGGACCTCAGATGTTTTTTCTTTTTTTGACGGTTAGGGAAATGGTGTCTAGGCAGGGCGAAGAAAGTCCTTTTTCAGCTCCGAAGGGTTGACCTGCCTGAATTTGGACATTTTTGATTTTATTTCACTTTCTGAGGTTTTCACATGTATTTGCTCAAACCATAGCTCTACATAAATTGATAAAGATTTATTTTCTAATTGATCTGGAGTACTGAGGTGGTCGCCTAGGGCGGAGGGGCCGTGAGAGAATTTTCCTATCGTGAATGATTGATGGCTATTTTGAAAGAAAGCTGATAGATGGGTTTTTCGCTCTCGCACTCCATAAATTAAAATTTGGTACACTCTATGAATTTGTTTACACTCAAAAGGTTATACTATAAGGAACCTGATGTAATGAGAAGTGTTATCTTGTTGTGATCTTATTCTTTTTGTTTTCCAGACTTTATTAAGTCTCGAAGGGGGGAAATATGAAGTATCTAATGATTTACAACTTTGACTTAAGTTTAATTACGCCTGCATATTTTAATTCAAATGTATTCCATACAATAATGTGTTACTGAAGTCATGGTGGGAAGGAGAGGCCCTATACAGGAAAGAGTTTGAGGAGGATACAGATGTGGAGTCTAAGAGAATAACAGGAAAAGGGCCCTAAAACAAAAGAGACTCTGTTTCTTCTAGTCCATGTATAGGACACTCGTGGTTGACCTTTATCTCAACTCATATATACACCCTCCCACTAAATGCACAGATTATATACCATGTGTTAACCGCAGAACTTCAGAACGACTTATTGGAAGAATTCGGGTTGGTTGTTTTCCAAGCTCTCTGCAGGAGTTTGTCAAAAATGATGCTGAAAATCTTGAATTGTAATAAAACCTTTTATAATCAAGAACAATGTCGGCGGATTCCTTTTCATACAGCATCACAGCATTACTATTAAAAGTCACCACATAGGTCCAGGTGTTGGAGAGGGGCCACCATATATGTAATTGCTGTTGTTATAGGTACGGATGAATGGCGAAGTCTGTAGGCAAAGGACAGAACGTATATTACATAATGGCCTCAAAAAGAAAACTGATTGCTGAAACATTATAGACTTTTAATAACAGAAGCTTTTGAAATTCATGTATATAATGTTCCTCACAGGATTGAGCTATCATACAATTCACAAAAAAAACCACATTAACCAGCATTTAAAGCACTGACTCTTTATTTTAACACAATTTCTTATGGATTTTTTTTTTCCCACCTTAGTTGGACATTTCAGGCCGATGTCTACAGTAAAATTCTGTATGGTAGTCTTATTGCCCAGAGGTTCCAGCTGGGGAAACAAGAGTCAGAGTGAGGCTGAGTATCATTAAGCATGTTTTATTTAAAATAGGCCTACACTGTTACATAAAAAATTATGATCACATATATATTTATTGATTTATTTATACAGGTAATCTCATTGAGACACATAGGGTCTCATTCTTAAGAAAGACTTGTTTGGGACAATACACAACATCAGTTACAGACAGACAAACAGGTATACAAATTGCTATTAACCTATGTGTGTTAATTGTATAGCCCACTTGTTCTTGATAGGCTGGAAACAATTGACAGTGGTGATGGTTAGCTTAGCATGCATATAACCATAACCATAACCATAGTAAATCAAAGGCAGCATGCTAGCTACCTTCATATGTTAAGCTAAAGGTCAATGGTTTGGGCTACTACTTAGCCTACTGCAGGGCTATTGAGGCCACACCCACTGCACAGATTATTTCTGGAATCCAACATTCTACACTGCATTTGAGAACAAGGACAACATCCCATCCAAATTCCCATAATTTCCATTAATTCCCATGAAAGTTTCCAAATTGGAATGTTTCAACAATTCCCCAGCTAAACTTTCCATGGAAAGTTTGTGGAAATTTACTGGAAAACCCCTTTGCAACCCTAAGCCTACTTTATTTATATGTTTACTTGATTAATTGTACTTCTTATGGGGATTAAATGGTTGACCTATTACTCCAATATGATATGAACATTAGTCTACACTTTTGTGCATCAAGTTTTCTTGTTATTAGACCAGTTCATTTTCACACTACAGATGTCTAACTCTTGTCAATGGTGTCTTACCTTTTTCTAATTTGTAATCACTATCATTGAATTTGTTGTGCAGTAATTTTTTCCTTGTCTGTCAGATACCTACCATGTTGTTCCAGAGGGAGCGAGCCATCAGCGTCTGGGTCTTTTGGCTGAGATGGAAGCAGTCAGCACTGAAGAAGGAGCGATCTGCATGGCCATCCTGTGGAAAAGGTATGTTACATGTATGAACTATTCTTTATCAATCAGAGCTGTAAAATGTAGGACTGTAGTAGGTAGGAGTTTGGCCAATGTAATATGATGCAGGCTACAAAAAAGGAACTATTAAGTAAAAAAAAAAGAAAATAGAAAAGGACTGTGTGACAACCACTACACAACTTTTGAAGCTTGTCTCCTAAAATCCAGTTCTTCATAAAAAAATAAAAAAATAAAAAAACGCCATATCTCTTTTTGTCTTTGGAATTTAGGGTCTCAAATTGAACTCTATTAACTAGATAATGTCGAAGGAATAGTTCAAGATTTTGGGAAATACAGAAGTAATATATTTGCTGTCTTGCCGAGAGTTAGACATGGAGCTAACACCAGCAGCCAGTTAGCTTAACATAAATACAGAAAACAGGGAAAACAGCTAGCCTGGCTCTGTCGAAAAGCAACAAAATCTGCCTACCAGCAAACTTACTAATTAACATGTTACATGTTGTTTATTTAATCCATACAAAGAACAGTAACAAGTACAGACAGAGCCATGCTAGCTGTTTCCCTGGTTTCCAGTCTTTGTGCTAAGCTAAATTGGTGGCTGGATGTAGCTTAATATCATACAAACATCTGAGTAGTATCAATCCTCTCATTTAATTCTCTGCAAGAAAGCAAATAAGTGTATTTCTCAAAATATTCTTTTAAAGTGAGCTAGCCAGACAGCAAATGGTTTTGTACATTGACTTTAGATTGGAGTAATGGCAAAAAGAGAATATCAACAAATTCCACATTTGATTAGTGTTAACTGCCCACAATTAATGTGCATGTTGTAGGCTATGCTAAAACACTGCCGTAAGAGTCATTGTCATTATTCTGGTGCTAAACCTGTGGTTATGTACTGGATAAAGTTGATCGACAAAACTCTCATGAAGTCAGTGCAGCCAGTCCACATGTGAAAGACAGAGCTTTGTTACTGACCGGCAGTCTGGGGACGACGATTCTTCTGAAAAAAGGCTGGACGACCACAGTGAAGTCTGTGTGAGTATCGTACCGGCCTGACTCCACAAGCTCATGCAGTAAACGCTTAAAGAAAGAAAGAGAATGTGTCAATCTCTGATGATGAACTGGGCTGTTTCACAATCATACTATGTTTTTTTGTTGTCTTTAATACCTGATAGTTTCTATTGATGTCCTCCACCTTTTGCAGAGCTTTAGAGTTGGGCAATGGCAAAATAACACAAGGACACAGAATCCTGGCAAAGAAGGGATACCAAGGTGTTATACCACTGCTTATGATTATGTATTAGATTTTTTAATATCTCAGTGAGAATTTTAAAAGGCATAGAGAAAAGTGATACTCACTTTACCAGCCAAGTTGGGCATTTCAGTGAAGTGTCGCTGTGCATTTCTCTCAGTGAGATAATATGGAGAGGCTCTACTAAGTTCACTAGAGCCCGAGGCATCTGACAAAGACAAGCTCAAATAATGTTTACAATCTATGGAAGTACATAAAATGTAGCTGCATGTCTGTCATTTTTTACCTCTTTGTGTAGGTAATCCAGGCTGTCTCGAACATTACGAATATAATTCTCTTCAGAGTAAAGGAGCTGTAAAGAAATGGAAAGCATTTTCAGATTGTGTCTTTTGACCCCTCTAAGAAATGATTTATGAATTATTACTTCACATCAGTACTCACAGAGTTGTAGCAGTGGTCACATATGTCATTTCCACCAATAAAAACGGTGATCACCTTCCAATCTAATTCAAAATTGATTCTCTGTATAAAAAAGAAGAATGTGTAGTATGTACAGTAGCGGTGTTAAAAAGGAGAATTCTTCTGTCCTAGTCTATGAGTAAGTACATCTCCCTCGTTGAAAGTAAGAATCAAATTCTACATGTGTGTCTCCTAGATTTGCCAAATTTTGACTTTTATAACAACGGAAATGTCTTCACTATTGTTATTGTCCAAAGTGGATGTAACATATGCAAGCGCAAGAGGATTTTATAGTGGAGTTAGTAAATTTAAAATAGGTAAAAAATAAATAAAAAGTTATAAACTTACAGAGTCATTCTTCATCCTTGCCACCAGGGCTCGCACCTGTTTTGGTATGTCCCTTAAAACACATGCAACATAAAATATCATGATGAAATGGCAAAGATTTTTCTCAGTTAAAAACACATTTATTTTTAATAAATATAGTCATACAAATTCTACTTTCTTTTGGCTATAAGTAAATAATAATAATAAAAATAATTTTGATTCAAGGTCCAGAAAAAGCTACAGTAGGAAGAAGACCTTAAGGCGAGATTAATATAGTCTAGTATATTTCCCCCCCGTCCCCTTCTTTATTAAATGGCTTTCTTTTCCTGTTTATGTTAAAACTAAAGTATATGTAGGTATTGTAAAATTTAAAAAATATGAACTTTCACACTCAACTAATATAAACTTCCACTGGATTGTAAGGTGTGTCTTTTATAGAATAGTTTAGTCATTTCACTAAGCTGTATTTAATAGTGCAAGGAATATGTGTTTTCATGCAATCTAAAAATATGAACTACTCAATTGACAATAAATGATATGTCAAATGGATTTGGTTAATAACTTTGATGCATGTATCTAAGGTTAAGTCAGCTTAATTATTATAACATGAACAGGTATTATATGATTAAAAACAGCTAAGAGGCTGCTGAAGTTGCCTTTTGATAGGACTCACTTGCTCTTAGCTCCTGCTACAGCCTGGTTAAGGAATGCCTGAGGAGTTTGCTCCCTGCCCTTTCCAACAGAGTAGCCCGTCAGGTTGTGGTTAAAATGTTTTAAGATGTCTGTTATAACAAAGAAAATAAGTATACAAATCCCAGAGCAATAAAGACTAACTTTAACATGTTATCTGAAACAGAAACAAGTCATTAAGAAGACTCACTGGGCAGCGTGGTGACAGTTGTGAGGTTTTCATCTCCACCAATACTGCAAAAAACACAGAATACAACGTTAAAATTATAACTTAAAATTACTTTCCAACTAAAAGAATGATGGTCATAGAACCATGTTTATACCAACACTGCAAGACATATACTGTAAGCATTATGTTGCAATGTTATAGTGTGATAGCTATGTTGGAAAGTCTTGACTTACCTCCAGGATAAACCTCTGTACTGACTCAGGACGTCCAGGACATTGTGAGGGCTGGAAGCGATACCGTTCCCTGCCTGACAGAGAGAACAGGACAGTGTTTCAGTAACACAATGAAATAAGACAGTTACGTTCTCAATATTTTACAGTACACCAGTGTATTTGTCTCTTCTTTTAATGTAGATATTAAACATGTGTGATTTCATACTGTTACACCACTGTACTTTCTCCATCATTTCATTTCTCCAATATAATGATTTGATAAATGACCACCCAGGCCTCGAGATCTTTGGACTGTTCACGCACTTAAGCCAACTGTTATGCAAGTAAATCTGACCTGTTTTCATTATTGATAAATCCACAGATTCTGTTTTTCAGAGATAAATGTCAGGTCATTCAATGTTTATTAGCAATCATACATATCATCTATTAAATCACACATCCATCTGTTGTATCTTTGTAATACTATCAGCTGTTCTTTTGCACTTTTCACACCCTTTGTTTATCTGTACAGTATATTTATCTAACTCTAACTTATTACTGCACATAACTGACATTTACCTCTTGGGTACAAATACATCCAACGTGGAGTTACTCAATTTTAATATCCGAGGACAATTCTTCACTTAACTGTTCAGAATATAACATCATCCACTAATTTGAGCCACTAATATACAGTATTTTACTGGTCGTACACTGCATATTTAGTGTATGTTTGAGTTAAAGATCATGGTCCTACTTCCGAGATATTGTATTTTGTTATAACTTTCTATCCACTTGGAAGAATGACAAAATGACTCACTGTCAGAGAGTCTCCCACAGCAGCCACCACTTTGATATCTCCAGGCCTAAGTTCATGGACTGGGAAAATAAAAAAGGCATCTCAGACCAGTCAGACCAGTAATGGCTCTATGAATTAGACAGCACGGGACTTTCAGAAGGACTGTACATATAAAACTAATATAATGTGTGTAATCATATTAATATGTCAATAAAACTAGCTAAAAACACTTTATAGTAGGATCCAAAAATAAAGTACTACTTGAAAGAAGAAGTAGATTATCAGAAGCAATGTTAAACAAAACTTAAACAAAATTTAAAGAGATAGGCACAATACTAAAAATGATAAAATGGTTAAAAAAAAGTGATAAATATACAGATTAGTGACAAATGAAAGGAATATTCAATATAAAGTGTGTTATATACATGAGATAAATTGTATGTCAATGTAACACCTTTGTTTTGTATTTTCTTCATATTTGAAGTAAATAAGAAAGACTTTTGCTGGTTTTGCAACATGAAAAGCCTGTCTATAAAAAATGACACATGAATACAAATTATAAATACATTCTCCCTGCATATTTCATTGTGATAATTCCCCATGATAAAACAATATTTGGCTTTTTCCAGTCAACTGAGAGTCACCCCGGCACCTGATAAATGCCTAACATGTAAGTGTAAACCATCTTACTGTACCTGAGGTGGGTGTGGAGGGTGAGGGGCTGAGGTCCTCACAGGGCATCTTTGTGCCTGTAAACTGACCGGACACACAGAGCAAATCCACAGTCAGAACTAAACAGGAGGCATACAACGCTGCCACAACCTCCATTCTGGCTCAATACCACACTAGACACACTGGGAGGAGGAGAGGAGAGGCATCGCTGTGGTGATATGAAGGAGAGTTTCCCTCCGTCCTCAAGAAGGGTTGGTCCTTGGGGAGAGAGGTAGATAGCCGGAGAGAGGAGGAGGAATAAGATAAAAGAGGTAATAATAATAATAATAATAATACATTTTATTTATGTAGCGCCTTACATGGTACTCAAAGACACTTTACAGTAAAACCAGCACATACATTATACCACATTAAAAACAGGTAAGCAATAAAACCAACACATAAAACAAGCATATTAAAAACAATTAAAAACAATAAAACCAGTAACTATCAGGTAAGAAATGTAAGACTATTGTATGTGGAAAGCTAATCTGAAGAGGTGTGTTTTCATTAGTGTTTTGAATGTGTCCAGGTCAGTACAGTCACGGATGTGAATGGGTAGGGAGTTCCAGAGGGAGGGGGCTGCAATGGTGAAAGCTCTGTCACCCCAGGTACGGAAAGTTGAGAAAGCAGTGTAGAATATTAGTTTGGCACACTGAAACCTGTCTTTAAGTAAAGTCCATCTAATAGCACATTTTAGCATGCTGATTTAACTGCATGTGGGTGAGTTTGTAGCACAGTTACTCACCTCAGTTGGACATGGCAATGCGATGATCTTTCCATTGTTTTCTGTGTTATGTCGGCCACTTGTGGGCTGCAGCTGAAAGACAGAAAACTCATTGTCTTCATGTTTGCAACAGGGAGAACAATGACTCTGTATGTCTGCGTATGCGTGCAGTGGTCGAATTTTATGAAGTTACACAGTTTACATTTACTCAAGTACTGTACAAATTTGAAGTACTTGTGCTTTACTTGAGTATTCCCATTGTATGCAACTTTATACTTTTACTCCACTACATCTCAGAGGCAACTACTTTTTACTGCACTACATTTGTGTGACAGCTTGAGTTACTTCTCAGTTTACCATTTTTCATACCATTCCTGTCTATTTAAAACCATGTATCTCTATGATTAGGTGATTTTGAATTTAATTTGTACTGCTAAACAATTTAAAAAGCGATGTTACAAAGATATAATGATCTTATAGAATACGATGCATTACTGTAGACTACCCAACACATAGAAAAGAATTAAAATTAGTACAAGCTTAAACATCTACAGCAGTAAAATGCAACTAACATTCATGCAGTAGTAATACTATTCCAAAAACATCATATATAAAAGTAAAACACTGACAGGGAATATTTTACTGCAGAATGACATACTTTAACTAAAGTAAAGTTTTTAATGCAGGACTTTTACCTATTTGAGAATTTTCACAGTGTGGTATTAGTACTTTTACTTAAGTAAAGAATCTGAATACTTCTTCCACCACTGTGTGTGTGTGTCTGTATGAGAAAGAGAAAGCAGGGGTTGATTAGATTGCTTTAGGCCTCACCAGGTTTGTCCACATCTGCACCATCAGTTTATCAGTTTGTTGTGATGCTGACTTGGAGAGATGCTTCCCACTCTGTTAAAAAAAAGAACATCAACAACATTGTACTGTACGTTAGATACATAAAGTACATCTTCAGTAAGATAACCACGAATGTGTATCTGTTACTGTCACAAACTGTTACTTGGTTTTCATTTGTGACATTTTTTTATTGTCTTAGACAATATGTTGACTCATCGCAGTAAGAAAAGGGTTTAAATGATAAAATCATGCTTTTCTTGATATGACAAGTCAAAATGCCTGCTGTGAAAAATGGCTCTTTGAGGAATCATTCTCACTATTAAAAAATGAAAATCACATTTTGTTAGTTCAGATCTGTCTCTTAATAATTAATAAATCAGGAGTCACATCCTTTTATACATCACTGATTTTTGAGGCACTAAAGTTCATTGTGAAAGATGATGCAAGTTGTGCGAGTGAACTCACAGAGACAGATGAAAGGTCGGTGATGAAAGGTGCGTCCTGCACAATGACAGTGAAGTCATCTCTGTCATGGTACCAACGCTTCTTTACTATGAGCTCATCCAAAGACTCCTGGTCAGTGAAAAAGGAGTTGAGAAGAAAATTTCACAGCAGCTAAAAACAACCAAAGGACCGAATGATCAGATATTCTGGTATGACTAATGGACGAACCTGCAGAGCATGACTCAACATGGCCCTCTGAAGTCTGTCTTCTCCTTCGTTGTTTGTCTCCATGCATTGACACATCCTGTCAGTAAAACAGATTGTTAAAACATTATATGTACAGTATATTATTATTACTACTTTTAGAGGAAAACATAAGTATCAAATCACATATGAACTCACTTGTTGTGGAAACTGCAACACTCTCCATCCCACAATGCAACACTGACGATGGTCCTCTTCAGCTGCAACACAGTTAAGTGAAACAAAATGTCAAGTTTATGAACATTGGCAATGCAGTAGTAGCGAATGAATGAAAAATACTGTACACAATCTGAATTAATACCTGAGAGTGCAGCAGCTGTAGAGCATCATCCACCTCTTCAACCACGGCTTTAATAACAGACTGCACCGGCACACAAACACAACAGTCTGAGACTTCAGTAACCTATTTATTAATCTGTCGAATGACTTTTTGTTTTCATACATCTGTCGTGAATTGTTGAAAATGTACACTGCATTTCTAAAGGATTCATTGTCAGGTAATAAGAGACAAACTAGCAGCTATGAGGAATCATTGTTTAATCAATTATTTCCCTGCCATTCACATTTTTAGCTCTGTGGTCCTTTTAGAAGCTGTTGGCCGTTTGGTAAATCAAACTACAACATGTGCTAAATACCTGAAATGAAATATATAATATCATTATTGAAGATGAAGTTTCTGTTGGACAAACTGTATCAGCTTGGAGTCTGATGCTGAAAAGATAAAAAAAAAGAGAGTTCTTTTAAGAAAGAACTCTGTAAGCACACAATATATGCATTTTTTCCCTCACAAAATTTTGTAAGATTAATATTTAATCATATTGCTGTTTACCTGCTGCTGCTCACAAGCACAGAGCTGATCCACCTGAGCAAAGAGAAGTACCAGCTTCCAATCTCTATCCACATCAACAGCCTGTAGTAGAAGTAACACAGATAACATCAACCACTGTTTTTTATGCTTATGGGACTTTCCCCTTTTTGATTATTATTGATTATTTATCCTTATAAATATCCTTTAAGATGGGAGTGCAGACACTGGAGCGCCTACCTGATTGTTTTGGAGGTAGAGGGACACTTCCTTTGCCTGCTCCACCAGTGTGCTACAAAGGATGAAACAATTTATTGAAAGCAGCCAGATTCTACAGTAACAATGTTTCTCATGTGTCAGAAAGTGCTGTCTGTACCTGTGTTGAACAAACTGAGGGGCATACAAGTTTGTTGCATCTGAGAGAGGACTGATGAGTCCAGGATTAAACAGGGTCATCAGCTCTGATGGAGAGACATTAAATGTAACACCAACATCCAGAGCTTCTTTTCCCACGTGGCTTGTAGGTGAAACCACAGCCGAGCTTTGGCATACGCTCCATTAATAGTAGTAGTCAAATGACAGAAAATGTATCTGCAACAATTTTGATATTTTAATTAATCGTGTGTGCATAGGTCCTGTTTGTGCATGTGTGTATTTGGGCCTGTGTGTGAATATATTTAACAACAGAGTGAACAAATTTAATTTCCCCTTGCTACATACAAACATTCTATCTACATTATGGTTATTAATCATAATTAAATGTTAAATCAACAACTGTGAACATCCTGCTTTGTGTCAGTCAGTATTTTATCTCTATGAAGTACAGAACCATTTATGTCATGAATGGCTTTCCAAAGAGATAACAGACCACAGGCCTGGTGGTGTGTGGCAAGTGTATTGGGGTTCATTGTTTCAAATGATCACGGTCGGTTAAGATATCAGTGTAATAAAGATAGCACACAGTAGTGTATTAAAGCTTATATCAACCTCTTCAGATTAATTACACAGTGTATTAAGACAGTCAGCCAATAACAGTGAAAGTTACATTTTGATTTATCACCAGCAGTTACTGGAGCTTTCCCATTAAGCCTGTTTGAAGGCAGTGTAAAAAATGAGAATGAAGTAATTTACTTCTTTTAAAAAACAATTAAATATAATAATTAAGTAATTAGGTCCTGTAAACACTACAAACAGCAAATTAAGACTTTGAATTGTACCTATGAGCCTTGATACCACCATAGACAGCTCAGTGCTGCAGGAAAAGTAAAGACCACAGTCTGATTATGTGTCTACATTGTTGAATTTTGGAACTTGTGGTGCAAATATCACATGGTTGAAACTAACTGGTGACCTGCGATGCTCACCTGTGCATGTGAAGTCCAATTGAGGAAAGCACAGCCACATCTGAGGGCGTAACGCTGTTAACTAAAAAATAATAATTTAAATTAAATCTCAGCACTGAGACACAGGGGATTTTGCTATAAATCAGAAATAAAATATGTTTGTAGTGGAGATATGAGGGTAAAATACAAAAAAGGGTTGATAATCTGTTGTTGATATTTGGTGTTGAGAGCCTTTACTTCAGCAAAAGTATCGATGCTACATTATAGAAATACTCCATTGCAAGTATGAGTCCTACAATGAAAATGTTACTTAGTAAAAGAATGTAAGTTTTATAAGCAAAATGTACCAAAAGTATGGAAGTAAAATCAGGTATTATTTCCCTCAGAATTGTAGTGTAGGAGTATAAAGTGGCATGACACGGAAATACTTGAGTAAAGTATAAGTAGCTCAAATTTATAGTTTACTTGGTACTTGAATAAATGCATTTAAGCTACATTTGATCATGTATTTAGTGGTACAGAATATGCAAATACTGAGTAGTCTACTGAAAACCAATGATGGTTTTGTAAGTCTAATATATCATTTTGTATATGATGTACACATTTCTATGCACATTAACAGTTGGGACAATCAACTCTTGTAACTTGAAGCCATTAATATAAATCAGGTTTTAATAATCTGACTTACCATTTGAAGGGGCCGACTGAGAGGGGAACATCTGAGTGCAAGGCAGTCCAGTTACTGAAATCAGAAAGAGTACACCATTATGAACATGTATATAATATATTGTATCAAATATCACTTTTAACAACTGAACAGCCATGCAGAGTATTTGAATGTGCCTGCTGAGCATAAAGCACATACTATACTGTATAAATATTATTTTATTTATTTTTATTATTTTTGTTTTACACTTTTCTCACAACAAACATGTCAAACACATCAAACTGTATGTCTCCATGTGCTCAGATCAAAAATGTTCAACTCACTCCTCTTCAGAGGCCCACAAATATATAACACCAAGATATGCATATGCCATATTAGTGGATCACATACCACTCTAAAACACTCATCACGTTTAACTGCTGCAGATTTTTTTATTCAAACCCTTTTCTTCCAGCTTCAACCGGTAAAATGATCCTCAACAAGTTTACTTACATGATTTATAATGTTCACATCCTCTATAGAAGTATAACACAGTGATTATCAGTTTATCCTATGTCTGATTTTAAAACCTGCAGCACAGTGACATGAGCGTTAAATTAGGAAAATAGTGGAAACCTGTTGTCCATGTGAGCCCCAGGACTGTGATCAGAAGCAGCTGTGGAAGCATCGTCTCTCTGATTTTCTCAGATTTGGTTCTCATGGATCTTTGCAGCCTTCCTTTCTCTCTGCTCCCTTATGTTGGCGGTTATCTGTTTTTCTATGTCATTATCAGTTATACCTGGTCAGGATAACTGATATTGACAAATCATCAGTATGCACAGAGGGGACGGACTGGCCTCCAAAGGACACGGCCATAAGATTTTACAAGAAAACAATGACTGATAATGAAACTGTTATTGTAATCATGAGTGAGAGTTAACTTCAGGGTGTTAATGTGATTTGTATTCCTGGAATATCCAATAATATCTGCTTTAAACGACTACAGATATAATTTACATTACAACATAATAACATTACTATAATCTTCGTGTTTACCAAATAACATTGCTGTTGGTAAGCTAAAGGAATTCTGCAGTTACACTGTAATATACTACTACTACTGGAATAGGACGACAGAGATAATCAAGACAGGTAGAGTCGCGAAAAGATGTAACTTTAAGGCTCTATAACATTTCTCTGCTAAAAGAGCACTACATTATCTGTTTTGCTGTTAGATAAGAGAAGGGGCTATGGTCTTTCTCTGTTAACTATTAACAATGCACATTAATCTGTTTTTCATGAGGTCCCTCTAGTTTATTCTGATTCTGTCAAAGAAGTGATTTATGATTGCTTTAAAACTTAATGCACATTTCAATCTGATTATTCCTGCTAACATTGGCTTGACACACATTGCACACACTCTCATTTCTGTACAGTAAACACGTAGCTGGAGCCAGCACCCTGTTTGCTTAGCTTAGCATAGCATAAAAAACTGGGGGAATCAGCTAATTTGGTTCTGTCCAACGGCAACAAAATCTGCTATCCGGCGTATTTTTCGGATACTATATGTTCCAAAGCTGAAGTGTAAAAATGACAAGTTGTTTTTTATGTGGGTTTACTATTTCTTAAACACCAAATTTATGAGTCCTTGGCGTGTTGCCTTGAACCTCTCCATTACAACAATATATGGACAGGAGTCACGCCACTTTGTGGGCTGACTGTAACAACAGATGCATGATGTGACAGGGCAAAACGCCACTACGCAAGGGGAAGAAGAATATCTTGGTTAATACCACAATAGTTGTAACTATCTCTTTTGTATCTTTTAGATTTTAGGAGTTTAATGACGGAAAACAACACATTTTCTCCAACCCTGCTCCTTGTTGGCTTCATGTTAGATAAGTTACATACATTTGGAATAAATGGACTAAGATTTCTACACACGCTTTGATTTTTCTTTTGAAGAAAATGGTCTGACAAAACCAGTGTAAGGATTAGAAAAAGAATTTGTAAATTTGGCGAAAAGTTTATGACTACATTTCAGAATTTGTTGGAAAGTGGGTATCTAATGAGTTGTTTGTGTGATGCTACAACTCCCTACTGAACCTTTTGTGTTGGGTATTTTGTCCCATAATTCAAATAAATGAAAAATTCAAACACATTTGTGTTTCAGTGAACTAAAACATATATTTTCTTTTAAATCTCATTGTGGAAGAAGATGATCTGCTTGCTTAATATCTCTATAATGTCATCATGACAAGACAGCCAGAGAAACATGTTTATTTTTGTTTCATAACAATGATGCTTCAGTGTTGTATAACTCGGCTATCTCGTATCTCTTCTCTGATTAGAGAGGTGATAGATGGCCCGAAGGAAGGGCAAAGAAGTTAAGAAAACAACTAACCAGATTTTTTACTACTGTTCTTATGTCATGAACTGCAGACTGCCTCTAATTCTGCCAGCATTAGTACTTTATTAAATCAATTGAACAGCTGTAGTCACATACTGTACACATATAAAGGACTTAGCTGAGGTTTGGTTTGTACTTAAAAATGTGCAGCCATGATCTTTCCACTGTGCCCTTGTGGCTCCCAGCAGATCTTAAATGCTGCAGAACTATGAAAGCTGTCTGTCTTTAACCGAAGAGTCGACTGTATGATTACTGTAATTCAGATATGAGGTCGCGCTGTCTTTACAGTCTGTTATCTTTCCTCAAGGACGTTTACTCTGCATGAACCGCGTGCTGAAGCATGGCTTTTATCTCTCTCATCTACTCTAATCTTTGAACAGGCTTACATGGGCTGAAAAGTATGTCCTGTAATTACACTTCTGTATGTGAAAAATCACCATGACATGTCATCCTTGTGATCTGTACAAATAAATAAAAACTGATGGGCCTGATTTGACCTGGGATTAAAGCACTTCCTTCTTCCTTCTTTGTCTCGAGAAAAGGTGCAACAGACGAAGATTTCATTAAAGATCTTTAAACATCTGACCACAAACAAACTGGTACCTATTTAGAAGCCTGAGACAGAGAAAATGGTGTTTCAGGTAAGCTCTTGTAGCTGGAAAAATATAAATCAAGTGAGGAGATGGTGCTTGAAAAAAGTGCTTAGTGCTCTGCTATTTATCAAACTGCTAAAAGTAAAACCCTTCACTTTTATTCATTCTTCTAAATTTAACAATCAAAGCTATAATGTAAAAAAGCTGCAGATGTTTCTGAAGTCTGTGCAGATCCTTGACAACATCTGTCCAAAAACAGAGGTGAGTATACAGCGTCTGAGACATGTTTTGGAGTGACTGTATGGAGACTAACTATTATTTCCACAGTAAGTTTATTAAAGTGAAGTATCAAAGGAGGGAATAGACGAAACAAAAAGAAAGGGTGTAGGGAGACAGCTTTTTTAATACCACCAACTGGAGTGATAGACCACTGGATGGATACGTAACTGCTACATTGCGGGGGTTGTTGAGAGTGCACAAACATGATTTGTCATCAGATGCAGTCAGTCATCCTGGAGGAGAGAGATCGCTTTGTGGTATTTTGGGACATTCCAAATCCCTTGGCTAACTGTTAAGGTAAAAAGCTTTGAGGTTTTAGAACAATCTGGTGAAGACATATAAAAAAATCATGGGAGGATGGGCACTCAGCCCATTGGTTTCTATGAAAGATGTAAATCTTCAAAAACTACAACTATTTATTTGAAGGAAGACATTTCCTTTAACTAGGCATTGTAATTTTTAGCAAATATTTTTTGAGAACTTGTGCATATATTAGAGACTATTATGTGTTTTTAAAAGTTTCTGGAAAACAATGGAGCTCTGTGGCACAGAGGAATAAGCTATATCATGCTTTGGAAACACAGTACTTGTTATTGGGCTCAATTCATTGTTGGTTTTGGTCTTTTCATGGAATTTTTTGACAAAAAATATCACCAGACGTATGTGTTTGACTGAAGTGCAAACTCTTCAAGATCCAAAATCTTCTCTTCTGTAGGTGTCTTCATAGCTAAATCTCTGTCAACAGGTCAATCCATTTCAATGCAGCTTAATTTAATCAGGAAATTCCATTCATTGTGAACACAGCTTTCAAAGGAGGCCAGAGTGCAAGTATTCATGTTTTACAATTGCATACAATTAAATAGTAGGTAGATATCCATCCTGGGAATTCCACCATCTGTGGGTTAGTATGATCTGCTGTCCCCTAGTGGCCAGCTTCCAGAGATACACGGAAAATACCAATAGAAAATACTAGGGAGACTGCGCATTTAAAATAAAAGCATAGATCTTGTAATTGAATAGAAACAACTGGTTACAACTAAAGGCATGGCGTTGTGGACTCTAGTCTTCGGTAAAAGGACTCTACTACAAGTTTAAGATGATGAGTGTGACCGTTATCATTACGTTTTATGGCCTTGACCCAATAGAAACATCAGCGGGGAGTTTCTTTTTTTATACTATTGATGTCGTTATGTTAAATAAACAAATAAATGATTATTAGACTAACTATATATCGGGGCATGAAAAACAAACACATCTCTCCGTAAAGTCGTCTCGCGCTGCATTCTGGGAAATAAAACCAGCGTCAAAGAATTTCCCATTTCCAGTATGGTGCCAGGCAGGCAGGCAACCCGACTTACTGATGTGTAGCAAACCGTTAGGGCAACGTTCCTCAACCTGCACTGGATACTTTGGTTAACGTTATTTTTGACGGCATGTAAAGTGAGCAGGATAATCGACTTCCTTGCCTCTTGGACTGACACAAATCCAAGCAACGATGGCCGTCGGTGAGTTTACCCTGTTTAGCATGATAGGCTAATGTTTTCTAGCCGTCGTTTTTAACGGTTTTAAGTACTGTTATAAAATGTTAGCTACAGAAATCAGGCTATACATGATATATGAACAAACCCCTCTGTAAAATCCTTCAGAATAGAGATAGGAATACAACTGGAAAGTGCGTGCTACTGAAATGGAGATTTGCTGGCTCAAAATATGAGAACAAAACCTACAGGTGACAAGGTTTAAAACATTTTTTTTTAACAAACCTCACTGTGACATTTCCCGAGTTGGTTACTTACATTAAAGCAATTATTTTTTGTTATTTTATTACAAGTTTTTTTTTTTTTAAAGTTGTTTAAATATGCAAATTAGGCTTTATCTAATATATGCTAACTTTTGGTGAATTTAAGGAGAAATCTACAGGCGCAAATAGACCAAGTGTGGTAAAATAAACACCTAAATGTGTATTTTGGATGTTTGTTTTTTTCAGTTTGAAAGAAGACATGTTATGAAAGCAACATAGCCCAAAACCTCAAAACTGAAAACATGTTTTTGCCTGTAGTTACCATTGTGACTCAGAGCATTTTCACTCTGTCTCTCCTCAGAAAATGTGAGCGTGGCCTTCAAACTGTACTGTCTGACAGTGATGACACTGGTGGCAGCTACATACACAGTGTCACTGCGGTACACAAGGACCATTTCATCAGGAGATCTGTACTTCTCCACAACTGCCGTGTGCATCACTGAGGTCATTAAATTAATACTGAGTCTGGGGATGCTGACAAAGTAAGTGTTGGTCACTGTTACACCTTTCACCACAGAATATACTTGAAAAAAATACTCTGAAAATGGAAAAAGGTTTTTACAGTTTGTAAGGGACCAAGTAACATTAAGTGGATACAAGAATTATAAGATCTCACAGCCTAGAGGTAGAGGGATGTAAACCATGTAGAAGGATAATGTGAAACACAGCAGTCCATGTGTATTTTGATATTTGTTCTCAATGAGAGCAAGTATTATTGGTAACAACAGGGACCAGGCTCTAGAGGTGCAACGATGAATCGATTAGTTGTCAACTATTAAATTAATCGCCAACTATTTTGATAATCGATTAATCGTTTGAGTCATCTTTTTTTATTAAAACAAATAAGATTTCTCTGATTCCAGCTTGTTAAATGTGAATATCTTCTAGTTTCTTCTCTCCTCTCTGACAGTAAACTGAATATCTTTTGAGTTTTGGACAAAACAAGACATTTGAGGTCATCTTAGGCTTTGGGAAACACTGATCCACATTTTTCACCATGTTTTGACATTTTTATAGATCAAACAACTAATCGATTAATCGAGAAAATAATCGACAGATTAATCGACTATGAAAATAATCGCTAGTTGCAGCCCTACCAGGATCATATAAGAACATAATTTGTTCTCCTAAACCTCAGACCTTAAAGGCTTTGTATTACTTGTCTGCTGACTTCAGAACAGGACATGGTTTCCTTCTGTAATCTCTTCAAACAAACCTTATTTGTATGGCACCTTTCATGCACATTCATTCAATCAATCGCATATAAAGCTAAGCACACTCCAAAGTACGTTACAGTGACTGAAGCTTGTAATAAGACACTTAAAAAAAATACATAAACGGTAAAATAATTGTAGTCCAATAATACACATGAAAAATATGTGTCCTCCGTGGATATACACATTCAAAAACAACGATTCAATAACTTTGACAATAATATTGTCTATTTAAGTGAATAGTCTTAAGTATTTACACTTCTTCCTCATCAGTCTGTTTTGTATGCCTCCTCTGCCAGAGAAACGGGAAGCCTCACCAGACTGAAGAACACTTTAGTGGAACATGTCTTCTTTAGCCCAAAAGAACTGCTGAAGCTGAGCGTGCCCTCCGTCGTGTATGCAGTTCAGAATAACATGGCCTTTCTTGCCTTGAGCAACCTCGATGCAGCAGTTTATCAGGTATGAACTGAATCCTATTTTTAATATGTTCAAGTGAGTGCACAATATGTACGCTTAATACAGTTGCTGGGCGTGGATAGTTGGTGAACCTTTTGTGTGCTTGCTGCAACCACTTACTTTACAGTTGCATCAGTGGTAAAAAATAAATACGAGAGCTAAAACTAACAAATATTTTCATTATCAATGAAACTGCTGATTGTGATGCCACAAATGTCTTGTTTCAAACACAATGACCGTAAACAGATAAAAGCAGCAAATATTCTGGAGAAGCCAGAAAATAGTTTTTGTCTACAAATTCACCAGTCTATTAACAAAATAGCTGCAGATAAGTTCTAATAAACACAACTGTTTAGTAGGTTTTTTTACTATTTCTTATTTATTTATGGTGTAAAGAGTGGTTCATTTTAGCAGTCTCCATAATATCTACAGTATGTGTTAAGGTGTATCGGTGTGTTACTGAAAAGGAATGCTCAGTCCACCTTCGATGTAAAAATAGGTTTTTAAAAAAATCAATAGATTTTAGACCTAACTTGTGTTTTCCTGTGTAGGTGACCTATCAGCTGAAGATCCCGTGCACAGCCTTGTGTACAGTCCTCATGCTGAACCGCTCTCTCAGCCGGCTTCAGTGGTTCTCTGTCTTCATGCTCTGTGGGGGAGTAACACTCGTTCAATGGAAGCCTGCAGAGGCCACTAAAGTTCAGGTGGGGGTGGCATAAGTTAAAATTTAAATGTTATGACCATCCTGGTGACTATATCATTTATAATCTCTCCTGTGACTTGGCTTATTACTTGTATCGCCTTAAACTGCAGGTGGTACTTCCCGTCTGGTGGCTCATGTCATTTCTTTTCCCCCCCAGATTGAACAAAGTCCTTTTGTTGGGTTCGTCGCCATCGCTATTGCTGTTATTTGTTCTGGATTTGCAGGTAAAGTCTGCCAAAGATTCTGTTACCAATTTTCAACTTCTTGTCCAATATTGATTTAGATGCCACACACACAATATAAATAATAAAGTATCTAATATCACAATAATGAACAGGGTTATCTGACCAATTTTCAACCCTTTTGTCAATTCCAACCAAGCCAGTCAACACGGATTGATCCCTGGTCATGACAATTTAGATATGACCTGCCTCACAACCTGGGAGTAATGCATACCAATTCGCTCACGTGCTGGAAATGGTAGGCGGGGTTACGTTGCGAGCTCAGAGAGAAAGAAAGAGCGGAACACGCTTTGAATGAGAGAAATACAACTTGTTTTTTAATTTTCTGATTGTTTCATAGTAGTTGCGTTCTAAAGCACAAATAAATAAACACTCAACAGATGTGATCATGTGTATTATCTAGTAGTAAGACAAGGGGAGAACATTGCTCTTTGTTTGATAACATTAAAAGTAAAGTTAGGCTTTGTTGTTGGCTTCCCAAGACTGAAAGAGAGACTTGCGCGAGCAGAGAGAAGCGCTGTAGTGCTGTGACGGAGAAAAGGCACAGTAAACAAAATGTGCCGTGGAGTAGAGCCCTGAACGGGCCAAAAACTCCAGCCCTAACCCGGCCCTGGCCCGTGGTGTTCAAGCCCAGCCCGACAACACCTGCAATTTTTTTCAGCCCGAGCCCAACCCGAGACCAACATCAATCACTCGTTAAGCTCTCTCTGACGCGCGCGCTCTTTGATGCGCTCTCTCTCTGACGCGCGCTCTCTAGATGCGCTCTCTATGATGCGCGCTGTCTCTGCTACACACGCAAACACACACACGTCACACGCTACTAAGAGGTAAACTTTTATTATAGGCCTGAAACATCATGACCAAACATATTGGACAAACTGTCCATTACACAGAAGCATAAACATGAAGGGAGAATATAGTGCTACAGGTAGTGCCTACCTTTGCTTTTCAGTAACTGAACTGAAGAACAATGTTTAAAACAATGTCCAAAAATAACTCTTTGCCAACTGGCTAATGTTAAATAAAATAAATAAAAATCCGTTGAACTGTGTGTGTCAGTGTCACCTGTTTAATGCACGTGAGTGACGCGCGTGCCTGTTGCGTTTGTGTTACTTTCTTAGGCGATGTGTAATATTTATAATATAATCAATATAACAATATTTCATACACACTTTGTGACGTGTGCTCTGCTGCACGAATATTATGGGCACAATGAGGAGAGAAGCTAAAATAAGCCCTAGTCCGACCCGAGCCCGATCTGTAAAAAGAAAAAACGGCCCGAGCCCGGCCCGAATGGGCTTAGCCCGTTGGGCCCCGTCGGGTCCCGACGGGCTTGCAGGGCTCTACTGTGGAGACCTGTGACAATTGTGTCACGACTGTGCACCTCAATCTCCAACAATTGACATAATTTGTCCGTGCATTTGTAATCATGTTTTTAACATTTGAGATACCCATCGCAAAATATTTGACTATTTACTTGCCCTAATAGTTTTGTGTCTACTTTCTAAATTGAGGTGTGTACTTTGAGAAGGTGTTGAAGAGCTCAGACACGTCTCTGTGGGTGCGAAACATCCAGATGTATCTGTCCGGCATTGTGGTCACCCTGATTGGTGTTTTCATGAATGATGGCGAGAAGATCCTGGAGAAAGGCTTCTTCTTCGGTTATACGCCCTGGGTGTGCTTTGTAGTATGTAAGTATGACATAACCTTTTTCTATGTGAATTCACTTTTCTTCACAGTATTTTTAGCTGACACGGCTCTTTGTGCTTCCAGTCTTGGCCAGTGTGGGTGGTCTGTACACGTCGGTGGTGGTGAAGTACACAGACAACATCATGAAGGGTTTCTCTGCCGCAGCCGCCATCGTTCTTTCAACTGTGGCGTCCGTCCTCTTGTTTGGACTACAGATAAGTAAGTTTGTTTCTCAAAACCACATTGAATACGATTACATGTACATAATATTCCGTTTTTTGCGCTTATTCCGAAAAAGACTATAATCCGACTAAAAAATGTCATAGTTTACCAGCGGTGGTGGACTTGTTGGACCGTGCGAACGGTGTCCCTCTTTCATTCAACCAGCTTCTTGAAAAGGTTGACGTAGCTTTGTGTGCGCATATCCAAAAACCTGTTGACATCCAAGTCTTTGATAATTTTTAAAAGTAGCTGTGTTTCTCCTTGTCGGGTCTGCAGCCTTGCAGGCTGGTTGGTTTGTGCACAGCAACCATAGCAACGCTGACTATAAGCCGTAAACGAGCAAGACGCCGTAAACTGCAGTAAAAACCCAATTGAAATTCTTATGCATCTAAAACCTGAATAATACCGGAATACCCAGTTTTTAATCGGAAAATGCTGTATTCGGAAAAAGGCCTTATTCGGAATATCCAACCAGAATATGCTGTTTACATGACCTGTATCAAATTCGGAATATTGTCATATTTGGAATATTGGTGCACACGTAAACGTACTCACTGTTGGTATACTGATTTATTATTCAAGTTTTTGCAGTCCTTCTGGCTCATCAGGCGATGGTATGCGTTTGTGGCTTATGATTGTCAGTCAATTTTATTTGTATAGCCCAATTTCACAAATTTGCCTCAAGGGATTTTACAGTACAGCATACACACCCTCTATCCTAACATTGTGGCTCAAGACTTGTATGTTTGCATACATTTAATAGAAGCCTTTGTTTAAATTGAAGCCACCCAGCTGCTTAACATTTAGCAGAGCGTATCGGAGTCATGCAAATGCACTCATGCTTGCCACTAAGCTTGAGAGATACCAGAATCTTCCAAAGCCTATTCAGGAATGCAGATTGTTTTTAAACAATCTTTTGTAAAATCAATAATAAAAAAACACTACCAGTGCACAAATGTCTTTTTAAATTATGTCTCATTTTGCTTTACTTTCCCGCTTGTGCAGCACTCTCATTTGCCTCTGGAGCCCTGCTGGTGTGTGTTTCCATCTACCTGTACGGACTTCCAAAGCAGGACACATCGAAGCTGAGCCAGAAAGAAGCTGACACGGAATCCAAACAGAGACTGATCACTGTGTAAGTCACCAATTTGCAGCAGAGGAGTCTTTCTCGCCGGTAGACCAGGTCGGTCAGCTTCAGCCATGCTGGAGCAAAAAGCAGTAACAGGACTTTGTTACTCTTATTTCGATGCCTCCATTTATCTGTTCTAGGGTGCGTGTAAATATTACAACTCCTTATTATGTATTAACAGTGTTTGTTTTTTCAATCAGTAATTACACTGTGAAATGTTAGTGTCTTATGTCCATATCAGTGTGGATTCTGAATGTGCCCAACTTACAGGAAAACATACTTGGATGACAAATGACTGCATGTGTGATTATGTTTATAATATCATCTCGCCAGTGTCGTGTATTGCATCTGGTTGCATTCTGTTTTGAAAGTTATTTTTGAAGCTTCCATTAAAACTGAGTGGAAATACGGTAAAAATGACATGCTCTGCATGTACGCAATACTACCAATGAACTTTTCAATTCCGTTCAACTCTTCCCTCGAACAGTGATTATCCAACCATAGCTGAGTAACACATGCAGCTTCAGTCTGTCTTTTACCCCACAATGTTATGAACATTCAGTTGCCAGTTTATGTGGGTACACATAGCCAAAACGAATACAACCTGTAGTATATCCTACCTTCATAAAGGTTATAATGTTCAGTTTTTGTTGAAACTGTGTGAGAGGTTAAGATTCAACTTGGTCCCATTGTTAAGAACAAGTCCTATAACATTCCCAGTTTCACAGCCTGTCATTAAGATACTGACATTTACGCCACTGCAAATGCACACTAGAAACCTTTCGAGTTTGACGTGTTTCTAGCTGTCGACAACAATGAAAGTATGAAAACCGCGGTCGTCATGAAAATATGACTGGGCCTGTTACCAGTTTTAAGGTATTCTGCGGCTTGAAAAAGTGTCTAAGGTATGAGCTGTTTTTTATGAGTCTTTAAGGACAGTTTAAAAATCCCTCTCCCTGCCAGTGTGCTTCAAAATAAAATACATCGTGTTCAGTGGGAAAAAAGTTGTTTTTTACCCGAACATTTAAGAAATGCATTTTTAGCTGTCATCGTAATACCTTGAAAACGTGATATTTTTGCTGAAGGTTATCATACTGTCAAAATCCTATACCAGCCCAAGCCTATATGAAAACCTAGTGTTAACTTGTTTTAATCATGATCTGTGAGTGGAAAATACCTGAGACAATTGTAGGAAAAGCAAATGCGTCTGATGAATTTATTTAGAAAATGCAAGGCTTTTTATTTACAGTACAACTTAACTAAAGCAGTATGGTACAGCAGTTTAAAAAAAAAAAACACAAAGTAATTAGTTTTACATTTTATCAACTGGTGTGATTCCCAGGATCCTCATCCCGTTGGCCAGGACTGAGCAGGCTCCACTGAACAGTCGTAACCTTGCCTGTTGACATTTAATTTAATTATTGCAATTAACAGATTTTTCATTTGTTGTAAAGTTCATTTACAGGCAATCACTGATGTTAGCTTAACCTAAAAAAAAAAAAGAATTCAGTACCTGTGTTCAGGCTTTTTTTTTTTTTTACTCAATGCATTAAAAAGCAGATATTTCTGTACCATGATGTGGACGTTGGGCTGAGAGATATTCCTTTTATACTTGCATCAGAATCTGAAAGTGATTATTTTCAAATTGCAAGACTTGCACTTGTTATAACATTAGCGATGTCTTATACTATGAAAACTAAATCTGTAACCACCTGTAAATAAATGTTTCCAGCAAATGTATTCAGCTGCAGGTAATTAACACACACAACTACACAATTAAAAGCTAGACTGTTGTCGGGTTAATGTGTTCTCTACATGCCAATGTGGGTACTGTGTATACTCAACCAAAGACGGCTTCCTTAAAGTCAGCACTGTTCTGTATCTAATTGATGTAACTTTTAAATTGACTTTTCTCCAACTGGCTAGTTTTGAATCATTTGATCAGATTATTTTCTTGTAGAAATAAGTTTGTTATGCTTGGTACACAGTGGTACTGTGTATAACTGTATATTAACATCAAGACTATGTAACACTTGAAAGAAGAAATAACCCTTTTCTTAAAATGAAAAGTTCTATTCATAAGCAAAAAAATATTTTTTTTTCAGTTTTTCTTTATTTATCAGTTTAATTGACTCCGTGGTTTTGGCAATACGGCTCACTTGGTTTGGTGTGACCGGTAGCTTATGGTGGTTAATGTTAGCTCGATATTGTGCTCTAACTCTAGATCAATATTGCAGGGTAACTGACATTGCTGAGTCAATTTGCTTTGTTGCTGACATAGTTAAAATGTCTCTTTAATACTACTCAGACCACCAATACAGAACTAGAGTTTTATAATAATCACAATTTGCATCAGAAATATTTATATTTTCCCAAACAAACCTGCGACAGAACATGTTTAATTCACTGCGGAGGCTGATAGGAGCAACCCATGTGTTTGGAGACAGTCTTGTTTATTTATGGTGACTGCTTTAATATCTTGTGCGGTAAGGATTTACTGATTGTACAATCAATCAATCTTCCTACCTGTGCAACATCCTGCGAGCTTCCTTTGACTGGCAGCTCTCTATGTGCTGAAGCAATCAGGTGGCTGGAAGAGAGTTAATACATCAGAGTACACAGTTTAACTACCTATATCTATAACCCCTTTATGGTAACACTGACTGTAATAAGCCAGTTAAACGGTGCAGCAAAAGTTTCCCAACCCCTCAAGACTAACATCCTGTTCTTACCACAGCTTCAATAAAAAGTTGACCAGGTGTTTGGGCTGCAGATCCTGGGCCGACTGGTACAACACCTCATCATAGCTGCAAAGAGTACAGAGTGCAAATATTGATACTACACTGGCCAACTGTGACAACTACCCTCATTGTCTGTTTGACAATATGCGTGACAGGTTTCAAAAAGTGGTTTGCTTACCGAAGGAGGTGCTGCAGGATGGTGATGCTCGTCTGGTCAAATAGAAGGGATGGCTCAAATATAGCTGCTTTGACACCTTCATTTCTCCTTATTAAACTGCGGTAAGAACACCACAATAACAGTTTAAACAAGCAACTTTATGAGTCAGCTCTCGTTTTTTCTTGGTATATATTTAGACAGTATTCATATCCAATACCATGCATATAGATATTTCAAACTAACACTAAACCAACATTAGAGAAGACCTAGGAACTGAAGACAGCTGGTACAGTGTTTAAAATAGAAACGTTTGCTAACCTGATGGTTATTAACTAAGTACTTGAACTTGATTACTTCTATTTTATGCCACTTTACACTTATTCTACATCACATTTGAGAGGCAAATACTGTACTTTTTACCCCACTACATTAGTCTGACAGCTGTAGTTAATAGTTACTTTGCAGATTAAAATTATTCTACATGCAAAACATGATTAGTTTATAAAATATGAAGCAATGTTACTTATTAAACAACCCAGCAGCATATTACAGGACACATTTTCAGGTGTGTCTAGTCAGGTGCACATATGAACATTATGTGCACCTGTACTAGCTGTAATAATAAGTATTTAAATTTAGCCCCCAACCAATTACAACGAACTTCTGCTTAAATGATAATGCATTATGAATAATAAAAAATAAATATTATATTTTATAAAATACAAATAAAATAATACTCTAAAAGGGGTCATAAGTATTTTGATACAAAAGTACATTTTACATATACGCTACCTCCAACAAAACATTACCTTAAATACAAAATAGTCAATTAATTGATTAGGTGATCAAAGGAAAATTAAATCAACAACAATACAAAAGTATTTATGAAGTAAAAGCACCAAATGTGAGGATCTGCTTTTCTTGGTTTTAAAATCATTGTGAACTGAACATCTGAGTCGGACAAAACAAGACGCGAAGAGGTCACCCTGGGCTCTGGGAAAGTTTGGTGGACATTTGTATGACTATTTTATGACTTTTAAAGACTATAGATTAATCAAAAACAATTTGTTGCAAACCTGCCATAATAGAATGACACTACAAAGATTCACATAACTAAATCTCCAAAATCAACGAGGGACTACATAGAGTTGTTATTTTCAGCAATACAGACCTGTGTAGTCGAGCATGTGTGTACTGGAGGAAAACTCCTGTGTCTCCCTGAGCCTGCAGCATCCTGTCCCAGTCAAACGTATAGTCCGACAGCAGGGGACCTTTGAAGTCCTGAAACAACAGTCAACGGAAAACTAGAATCTCTTATAGTCATGTGCAGACAAATCAGGAAAAGAAACCGTTGATTTTTTGACTGAATACTAGAGTGTACATGGAAGGTTTACAACTGTAACAATTCACCTGCACTATTAGGGCACTGATTCCAACTTTCTCTGCTGTGTCCTCTGTGTTGTCCATTTCCTTTGTTGCTGTGGAAAGAGAAAGTCCGACCATTTTCTTAGTATTTGCCATTTTAAAAGAGATGGAGATGGACGGCTTGTTTTTCCTTTCACACATTTGCTTCCATTGCTACGACAACCGCAGTAGTTTGGACAGGTACATCAATATCCTGGCTGAAGAAATTTCTAATGTAACATTACCAAAATGAACCCGATATAATGTAAAAATTAATTATCGTAAATTATACTGTGGTTGAGACAACTGGGAGAATCCACGTTGAGCTGGAGGGGTTGTGTTAATTAAGACAGCGTGTCCCCAATTCCATACTACATACATATTGAATACAGTATGTACTATACACTTATCTTTAAGTGTACTGTTTTTGCAGTTAGCATAAAATAAATCAACAGTGTATACATAGTAGTATACAAACAGATTTATGTAAGTTTTTAGGATACCGCTGCCAATTAAACTTCACCAAGAGACAGCAAAATATTTTTTTACAAAATGTAAATGTATGCCATCCACAATAAGTTTTAAATTCTTCCCGCTGTGAGCAGCTCCTTCATTTCATTTGTTCATTGCACTGTGGGAGAAAATTGTCTATCAACAGCATGCTCAAAAAGTTTTTTGTTGGTATGCATAATAACCAGTTTTGTACCTTTTCCAGTCAATGCACTAGCCTTCCTCATACTACTGTAAGAAATGGTGTTGTGGAAGAACAGCACCAACGCCCTGTTGCGTCAGGAAATCGGATAATCAAACTTGATGCTGTAAAGCAAACACTGCGACTGAGACACTGTAAAATGCCGTGGAGAATAGTATAGTCTGCCAGTGCTCAGAGCAATTGCTTTATCCTGTGAGATAATTATACAAATGTGTCAAAGTTAAAATAGTGTTTTTTTATTGATGTTAAAATTACTCATGCACACACACACATTTTTATATATATATATATATATATATATATATATATATATATATATATATATATATATATATAGTGAGGAAAATAAGTATTTGAACACCCTGCTATTTTGCAAGTTCTCCCACTTGGAAATCATGGAGGGGTCTGAAATTGTCATCGTAGGTGCATGTCCACTGTGAGAGACATAATCTAAAAACAAAAATCCAGAAATCACAATGTATGATTTTTTTAACTATTTATTTGTATGATACAGCTGCAAATAAGTATTTGAACACCTGTCTATCAGCTAGAATTCTGACCCTCAAAGACCTGTTAGTCTGCCTTTAAAATGTCCACCTCCACTCCATTTATTATCCTAAATTAGATGCACCTGTTTGAGGTCGTTAGCTGCATAAAGACACCTGTCCACCCCATACAATCAGTAAGAATCCAACTACTAACATGGCCAAGACCAAAGAGCTGTCCAAAGACACTAGAGACAAAATTGTACACCTCCACAAGGCTGGAAAGGGCTACGGGGAAATTGCCAAGCAGCTTGGTGAAAAAAGGTCCAC
>CM042332.1:22928277-23408277 GCA_023566125.1 Zingel zingel | reverse complement strand
GAAAAGCAGCAAAATCTCATACTTTAGAGCCTGAAACTTGGGAATGTTTGTGATTTTTGATGTTTTATCAAAATATTTTAAAAATAACTAATTATGAATGAATTATCAAAATAGTTGCCAATAGGTTCAGCTCTATATGCGAGTGCAAAAAACTATAATGTTGAAGATAATTAAAAGCTCCATCCAATGCAATGTGTTATTACCATGTCTTTCACTACTGTAGCTCATGTTGTAGATAAATGTGACTTAGTGAAGAAAGACAGCAATGTAACAATTTAAAAAAAGAAAATGTAGTGAGCTTGAGTGCACCACTTTCCTTACCACATAAATCATCTCATCAAAATGATACTTTGCTTTTCGGTCAATCGCTGCAGCAAGATCTCTGAAATGCAGTAAATAGGAAATAAGCCATTATTGCGACTTCTGCTTTCAAAATTGATTTCTTACGCATTATTCATTGAATACCTAAGTATTTTTTATTTTTTTTGGCAGATTTTAATTGACCTTTTCTATGAGCACTGACCTGGTGATGTAGAGAGTCGTGCCGTCACTGCGGAGCACCGTGCAGACGCTGCTCATGTCTCCAGCAGGGGAGAGATCCAATACACCCGTTCCTTTCCTGTACAATAAGTGCATGTAAGCTCAGGGTTGGCTGCCATTAGTTTAATAATACATCAATGTCAACTGCAGGGAAGGAGCATTCATATTTTTACACATGAAAAATTATTTAAAAAAAGAAAGAAATCACAGCCACTACATAATAAAAATGACACCTGTCCCCATCTTGTCTTGAAGAGATGCTACTGATATTGAAGTAGTAATTTAAGTAGTGATAACGTAGAGAGGCAAACATTTTGACAAAAAGACACTTGCTGAGAAAAAAACTTCCGTTAGCAAGTTCTTTGATTATTTCTCCATATTCTTTAGAAATGGCCAACATAACAAGAGCATCAGATCAAAATAAATAAATACATAGATGGTCTGCAAATATTTTCAACACAATACAAATAATAAATCAATGACAACCAACTAAACAGTCAATTTAGTCCAATTATGTGATCAGGCAGACTTTAGTGGCCACCCAGTAAATAAACCAACTGGGAGCAGGAAGCTGACCCACTGGCCTCCTAACACGTTTACGTACATGGTTTTTCCTACATAGAATTTTTTTTTTTTTTTTTTTTAAATCAGTTTTGTTAACTGGGGTTTTATTTACTCAAGCATAATATACATGTTTGTTTATCATATTGTCAGAAATAACAGGTAAATGCACAGACTTCTTTCAAACAGGGTAACAGACTCATTGCCTTCACTGACGCAAAACTGATCAACCCCCAAAGGCCCATTCTGAGCCAGGAAAACCCCTGAACTAGAGTGTGTCATGTCAGCTACTGATTAAAGGCATCACATACAGTCACATACTCAGAGGTTTTCAACAGGCCTTGGCTCTGCAGCTGCTGCACCACCTCCTGGGCTTGATCTTGGTGAAAAGACTCTCCAGAGTAAATATCAAAGTGGACCCCTAACCTCTGAAAAGATTTGAAATGAATGTCATTAAATGTAATTTGACATTAAAACAGATTAAATAATATTCATTCTACTGATATTTTCTTTAGTTTATTTTTCAGAGTTTAGGTTTTTTCGACCATTGGTGTCAGTGGGTCATGCGTGTTATTCAGTCCGACTGGTTGAACCTTGTAAATGTGTTGATACTCGTCCACTGTGATCTCTCTGAACTGTTGCCATAACGACACAGCCTCACTCTCATGCTGCTCCAGCTGTCTAAAGAAGTATCTGGCAGCCTGCTTCATATCCTCATTGTGCTCTGCTTCCTTGTTCACTTGAACATAAACCTGCAAGAAAAAAAAAACAAAACAATTACTGCCAAAAAACAGCATAGTAATGATGAAGAACACACTTCTTAATAGGGGTGGGAATCGCCCAGTTTTTCAAAAAATTTAATCTGGATCAAATTGATCTGAATTTGGAAATCCCATGTTTTGCTATCCAGGATGACCTGATCCATCTTACTTTTATGCCAGTTTTTTAAAGGAACATTGGATTAGATCACTGTGATCAAAATACCAAATTTCAGGATTACCAAATCCCGTTTACCAGAGCCTTAAATGGAACCAACAGTGTAGCCTACTGGCTCAGGAAAGAACTACAAGTAGGCAAAATACCGGTGGCCACAAATAGCCATTGTTTGTTTTAATTTTAAGCAACAGAAACACTGTAATAAACAGAAACATTTTACATTCCTTATTTTTAACAATACTATCCAATAGTCCATATCTCATTAGATGTGACATGCTTCCTATATGCTTAAAATATGAAGAAATGTATATATCATCAGAAAACATTGATTTTGTTATCATTCATCTTAGTTCGGAATCCCTCTTTTGCTTTTGAAAAATCCATTTCCAAGATCTAATCCAATCCGCGATCCGAAATCCCACTGGATTACTTTTGAAAAACTGGGCCCAGAGGCCCTATGATACGATATTATCACAATACTTATGTCACGATACAATATTATTGCGACTTTAAACACATTGCGATATTCTGCGATATATTGCAAATTACCAATGTATTGCAATTTACCTTTTTCCCAACTTCAAATTGTCTCTTAAACTTAAACAGTCGTCTCCCCCGCCCTCTCCTCCCCAGACTCGAAGTTCACGTTGGTTGCCAGGCTGATACCGGAACAGCGGAGTAGCTAACGTTAGATGCTGGCTATATTGACAGTCATAAAAGCCCGTGCTCACGTGGAGCTCTGTACCCAACTGATACACACTTTTTCGGCTTAGAATTACCATAGGAACTGTTAAAAATCCCACAACCTCGCCATCCTCTCCAGACGCCAGACAGACACTTCCTCGGCTTAGAATTACGATAGGAACCGCTAAAAATACCACTACTTTGCCGTTCTTTTCCACCCGACTGAATACACTTTATTGGCTTAGAATTACGGCAACAATCGCTAAACACACTGCAAACTCAAGGTCCCCTCTTTTTACATGTTGTAAACATGTAAAAAGGTGGCTGCTTGCCTGGTCCTGGTAACGTTAGCAGTTAGCAGGGTTAGCATGGCGGCGTTAGCCAGGACCAGTCGGGATCACTTCACTGGCTGTGTCTCAATTGTTTTTGTGAGTAACCAACTCGGGTACTCTAGCTATATAATTCAATGTGAGTAGCTACACAAATGTTGAAATGACATAAAATGCCCGTCCCTAGTAGCTGTGATAAATTAGCCTGAAGCTAATGCTTACCTGTTCAGGAGGAAATTAGCCAACTCTGCGTCCTTTTGGGCTCTAAACTGTCTCCATCTTTCAAATACATCTCCAATATTTACCCAGGCGGGTTTGTTACGTCTCTGGTCACGCAACTATTAGAAACATGCCGGTTTTTTTTGTCGGGTAAAATCAATCTCTGTTGATCCTGTTCGTTTGTTTGCTGCTTTTATGGCTGTACTAACCTCACAGCTGTAGCGCGCTGGGTTTACATTTTTACAGGTATATCTGGCAACCCGGCCTGGCTGACAAACTGGGCAGATGATAACAACAAACAGGCTAAAACACAAACAGAAATTCCATCAGGGAACGGAAATTTTAAAAGGAGAAAATACTGGCATTAGCATTGTTGTCAGAAAAGATAGTATTTCAACTTAGCATGTTTCCTTAATATCTGATGACGCATTGGGGTCATTTTTGGATTTATTACAGTAAATATATTACATATTGGACCTTTAAGTTGTCATGTGCAATTTATATAAAAAAAGATCGATACTTGGGGTCCCTGTATCGATACAGTATTGCCACGGAAAATATCGAGATACTATGCTGTATCTGATACTATGCCCCCACCACTACTTCTTAACAGCATATAACCACGTAACAAAAACTCTCAACTCAAAAATCACTAATCAATCTTTTGGTGGCATGTCGGCCAATGGTTTAAGTAGACGATTAACATAATGTGATAGTCAGTGAATTATAAAGATTAGTGTGGCTACCTGTCTTTATCCAACTATGCAAACTAACCTCAAACAAATGCTGTAAGGGATTCTGTTTCAGTTTCTCCTGACATCCAAATTGACCAAACCCCGCTCCCAACAAACCTGAAATTAGAGAAAGAAAACTAGTTTTGTCAGTAAAAAATCACTCAAAGAGACACTTTTAAGAGACCAGAGGACACCTGACACAACGTTTACTCACCAAACTGCATACCCCAGTCACCGAGGTAATTCATGCGAATGACATTGTTTCCAAGGGACTGCTTTAAGTTAGCAATGAAGTTACCTGGAGATAGGGATTATATTTTTTAGAGCAGTTGACTGACTGTCCTATGATTTTAAAATGCAAGTTTACAGTAGGGCTGCACAATTAAATCGAAGACAAAACTATTTGTTAAAAAATGAAAAAAAAATGAATTAAAGGTCCCATGGTATGACAATTTCACTTTATGAGGTTTTTTAACATTAGTGTGAGTTCCCCTAGCCTGCCTATGGTCCCCCAGTGGCTAGAAATGACGATAGGTATAAACCGAGCCCTGGGTATCCTGCTCTGCCTTTGAGAAAATTAAAGCTCAGATGGGCCGACCTGGAATCTCCTCCTTATGAGGTCATAAGGGGCAAGGTTACCTCCCCTTTCTCTGCTTTGCCGGCCCAGAGAATTTGATCCGCCCATGAGAAAGAGAGAGACATCATGGCTTGCAAACAAGCAAAGGGTCAGTTGGTCAAGGCCACACCCCCAGCCTCCACCTTGCGCCCCCTCTCTCCTCCTCAATAGCATTTAAAGCTACAGACACAGAAATTACACATACTAAGTAAAGCTCATTGTGGGACTGGCTCTAGTGGCTGTAATTCTGCACCAAGGCTGAATTTCAGGAAAGATACTTCAGATACAGTATTAGGGACCACTAAGGCCTATATAAAAGCATCCAAAAAGCAGCATGTCATAAGACCGTTAAGTACTGTGGTGCTGCAGAGATGTCCTGGCCTACACATCATATACAACAGACTCAAGAAAAAAAAAATCATTGTTGGGTACACATCCTCGCTAAAAATCACACCACGATCATTTAAATATACTTTTCAATGAAAATTATGCAAAAATGATAATTTCCTCCAATATCGTGACTCATATCGCAATTACAATATCAACCAAAAGTAATTGCAATTAGATATTTACCTCATATTGTTCAGCCCTAGTTTACAGTATAGCCCAACAAAAACAGGATTTCTGAGACAAATACTTATTACTTTTACTTATTTGAGGGTATAAAATAAATCTGACAATGATATATTGGACGAAACAAACATTTTAATAAATTATGAAGATACTGGGCAGAACATTTTACAGTTAAAAAATAAACTTAAATACTCTCTGGAGGACAAACTACAAAATTAAACACATATTTGGCATTTCTGTACTTCGATTTCTTGTCATTTATCAGCTGACATATACGCCAATACTAATATTTCTGCAATGAGCTAATACCAGCCAATATTTAGTTCAATGTTCAACTCACATTAATCAATATAACTATTTTGGCTTCAGTTCCTAAATAAATTAACTCACCAATAATTGTCGATCTTAAGTGTCCAGCATGGAATTTTTTGGCAATATTTGGAGAGCTGCAAGATAAAAACACATTAATTCAGTCTGATGACAAGCTATAAAGGAGAAGACATTGCATGTTGTGTTAAAGACGTTATACAAACACTTTAAAACATACCTATATTCAACTAGCGTTGTTCCTCTCTTGAGATTATTGAAAAGTTCACTAGTTAACCCAAATTTCACATCCTCCTCTTTTCCAAATGGCTCCAACATTTTCTAAAACAGATGTAGTAGGTAACAGATAATAATCACAGTAGAAACAGTCAAGATTGTTCACCGAAGTGGAAAAGAAAAAAGACAAACCTGGACAAGAAGCTTGCGATTCACTTTAAAGTTGATCACTCCACATCCAGCAGATATGTCCTCCACCACACTGTCCTGCTTCAACTAAAAAAAAAATACAAAGTAGATTTCAAGGAACCTAAAAGTCTGTCTTATTGAATTCAGGATTATATCAAGCACAATAGATTTAGAGAGCATCTTAAAAAAATGAAGTAATTTTATATTACACATTTCATACAAATGGGAAAACTCAGTGCTCTTCACTTAGAATATAATAAAGAAATAAAGTAGAAAAAGTAAATAAATATAATAATATTAGCCATTCTTAACAAGAAAGGAAGGTGCCCACATTGGCACATAAGGATATTCCAGCAACTAGGAGCATAAAAAAGGCAGCTTCACCAGATTTAGATTTGACCCTCAATAAATCAAGACTGCTAAGCAGTACATACAGTAAATACAGTACAGTTGCAAGGCCAAATAACCTGAGAGGTCTGACTGGCTCATAGCTTGGAAACATCTAACATACATGTAAGAGAACCTTAAAGCCAATAATTTGAGGACATACAGTATGTCCAGAAATATTCTTGGTTTTCTTAGCTCATGTTAAAAGTGTGGCTGCAGCTTTCTGACTGATCTGCAAGCAAGTAACCCCCCCATCTTCTGTGGAATAACAGAAGGAAGGCCACCACAGAAGACTATTTTATAAGTTATAAAAGCATGTACAAGTCTGTTTTTGTTGAGTATCCTCTTATTTTTCTAATATTTTAGATATAATTGGTTATAAGCTGATCTTTGAACCCTGCTAATAGGTTTGTGGAAACCAAGGTTGTGCATCCAAAAGGATACAGAGACTTCTAACATCTTTAGCTTTCTTGACAAATGTATGTAATGAAAGATGAGACTTAATTTGTTGTTCCTTTGCCTTGGCACCAAAGAACATCAGCTCTTTGTGTCTTCATCCACTCGTGTGTATATCCTCAATACTTTGTATTATGAAAATGCAATCTATTTGTGAGCTTACAACAGCATGGTGACAAAACAAGTTGTAGCATTTTACCCCATGCTTCCTTCAAGATGAATCTTACCCGAGTGGCCAGGTCTTCTGTCTGCAGCTGAATGTCACCACTGGATGGTAAAATCCCACTGATCCGTAATGTGCTGATTGACAGTTTGAAGTCAGCAGTCTGCCTGAATAGTACAAGTTCAGGGAGCTTTAACAGATAGACACATACAGAGCATCTGACTCAAAGAGAGGAGTAAACACACTTAACTGTTTCTTAAAAACTGGAATTGCTGACAGAGCTGGTATGAAGGCATCCTCAGACTGCTGCAGAGTCCGACCCAGCTAACGTTACACATCAAAACACAAAGAGGTAGAAGATTTCAATAAACAGGATGAGATAAGCTATTAGAGTACTGGCTAACAGTTATGAGGAAGACAGTCCTGCCTCCCTCTTGTTTTTACTTGCTCCAGGGTCAAGGCATGCTGCATGTTAGCATTAGCATATAGACTTGTCCTTTGTGACTTTCAGCTTCGTTACCTTTGCTGCAATTCTACTTCTGAAGAAACAAGCCATGTTTCGCAAACGTGCAAACACAATGTAATAAACTTTTTGCAAAATTAGCAACAATCAAATGCTAAATGGAGAATTCTACTGTACTTCCGCCGTAGCCACGCAACATCCTTTTAGCTTGTCCAATCACAGGCTTCGTTTGCCAAAGAAAAAAAAGGTTCGCTTGATTCCAGTCTACGTTGCTCCCGACTTGTCCGGTCACTTAGGTTCAAATTTACCAAGAACATTAAATGTTAATAAATAAGTAACCATCAAACTTAATGTTGAAAAAAGACATTTAGTTTTTTTAAGCGTTTAACAAACTTAACTGCTTCATGAGTACTGTTGGGTGCGATTTGAGCCAACTCGATGACGTTTCCTTGGCCACATTAGCAAAAGCCCGACTGGGACTGATTCAAATATGAAGTCCTCTAAAACAGGAGTTGTCAACGTTTTTCAAGCCAAGGAACCCTGAACCCCCTAACTGAAAGTCAGACGGAGCAGGGAGCCCCTTCTACATATTGTATAATAAGTTGCATATTAAACTGGGCCTACAATAACATGTAGGGCGGTCAAAAGCATGTATACATATCTTTTAGTGAATAGAATACTAGCTAAGCTATTCAAATAATTGTTGTGGGCATGATTTTATAAATAATATTTTAATATTAAACATACAAGTGGCAAGTGAATTCTTTGGGGGGGGGGGTGTCACACATTATGCTTACTTTGTTAAAGATTTATACTTTTCTGATCAACTTCCCACTCAACACTTCCGTAGGTCCTCAGCAATACTCAGTCATAAACAGAAAGAGATTCCTTGCTTTATATAGACATACATAGTTGGAAGTTTTCGGCCCATTTCATAGCCACTAACTTGCGTCTTGAAATCAGAAGCCTTGCATATGTCAGTGGTAGGGAGCTTAAACAAATTTCTAAAGAATAAACCCCAGGGTTAATTGTTGACAGGAAGGTCTGGGATTTATCACAAATAATATGGGACAGTTTGTGGAACGATACTTTGTTAATGGGACATTTAAAACTCACCTTCATGGCACTGTGGTGGCAGCATGTAGAACAGAAAAAAACTTGATTTGTCCGATCCTTCAAAAAGATGAACTGGGGTGACTCAAACCGCGTCGTCAAAAATAGAAAAACCATGCCAAACATTACCATTTGTGTAAACACTTTATTGTTTGCTTTTTTTTTTTTTTTTTTTTTTTTAAATCAAAGCCCCTTTATACCTACAGCAAATAGAATCATGAAATGTTGGTACACTGAACAAAAGTCAAGCAAAAAAAAATAAAAAAATACAGTGTATACAAATGTAATTGCCAGTAAAACAATGCTGAAAAAAGCCAAGATGCCTGTTCCTGGAGTCAGTTTAAAGGCGGTCTTGGTTCATCAATGTTCAATCCCTTTTTCAAAAATGTACATATAGAGAATCTGCACAACTAACATCCTCTGTGAAATAACTAAATTTGACAAAAAAAAAAAAAAAAAAAGTATAATCAAAAGGCCAAGTGTGTGGTGGCAGTCAGCCTTTTACGAAGGCATCAGAACAAAGCCAAATAAATATTGACACGGCAGTTAAGAGGCCACTGGTAGAGTACTGGCACTGGCAGCAGGAAGTCCTCCCAACTCTGGCAGACACAGCAAACGTGGATGCCACAAACTGAGTCCACATAGAGGCGATATAGCACAGCTAGGAGAAAAGTCCAACTAGACCCACAAGTCCCTGGAGTAGCTTGTAGCAAATTGTATTCCTCAATATCAGACGCTGACACTCAGGAAACATCTGTGGAGGACAAACATGGCAACGAGAGCATGAGGACACTTCAATAATACATTTTTATCATACCAGGAGATGGCTTCAGAGCACATCACTGACTTGTACAGGAGTGTTGGTCGTATGTCAGAGGAGATATGGACTTAAGTATAAAGCACCCCTTTAGAGACACAGGCTCTATCTATCTATCTATCTATCTTTCCACATGATCACGGATTATGTCAGAATTAGTTTGTTTAAAGCATATTGCACTCCTTTGTATAGTGCTCCCTTATGGACCAAGTTTAAAAAGACAAGCATGCAGAAGCTCAAGGTTGCCTATAATGACTGTATGAGGATACTGCTCAACAAACCCAGGTGCTCTAGTGCAAGTGACCCGTTTTGTAATACAGGGGTCAGCACCTTTCAGGCATTATGGAGGAGTCTTGTCTACAAATTCATTTGTTTGTAGTTAATGTGTCATCTTTTCTGTGCGCAGACTCCTATGTTTTTTTTTTGTTTTTGTTTTTTTTTTTTTAACTCCCCCTCTTTAAGATCTTTCATTCTGCTCTGTAAAGCGACCCTAGCCGATTCGACTAGCATTTCCAGGGGACCTCATGTGATTTAGAAATACTCTCCCCCTCCCCCACAGGGACATTGAAAACACTGCATTCTTACAATAGGCTGCAGAAAATACTGTTTCCTAAAGACAGTCAAGTCTCCTCCCCTGCACCATTACATTCTGCTGTACCACTACTGTTATTTGTGAAGCTTAGCCTCACCTTTAACAGCTAGCTACAGTCTGCTGTGCATAATGTAAACACGTGCAGTGACTCTTGAGTCATGTGTAACAGCTGATGTAGACAGAAGAACAGGAGGACTAAACTTTGCTTTCAGGAATCAACCAAAAAACAGGTTTCGTAACAAATGTCCAGTTTTTATAAATTTGAAGAACAAAAAAAAAAATCGGTCTGAAGCAGTACTAAAAACACTCAACTATATTCTTAAATGTATTTTTTAGCAGCAGATACTACAAAAAGCTACAAAATAAATATACTCACAGCTGGCAGGCTGCTCTCCGAACCTTCGCATCAGTTGATCATGCGTGAACTTGACAAACGCATCATATTGCTCTGTTGGAAGAGTAAACACTTATTGGCACACGGTACGATTACACACTACAAATTGTTTACTATGCCATTTAAAAAATAAATATACCTGCAAGCTTTGTCGTCAGTATCTCGTCGTACTCCTCACGGATTTTGTCCTCTCGCTCTTTCAGCAGTCTTTCACAAATCATCCCAACTTGTCGGAGGGAAAATAAAGGCTGCTCTTTTCTGGTGGGAGATGAGGCACCGGAGGAAGTACCTGTAAGAAGAGTTAAAATCATACAATTAATACCATATTCATGACATTATACACTGAAACAGCATTGCAATGTGGTCATATTCATATTGAAGAAGATATTACATTGAAATTGAATCGTCTAACTTTAATGCCAAGCAGCAGGTATGGCAACATATTTATGTTCCTCATCCATCTGCGATACCTGGTGTACACTGCCCCTTGGAGCATCATTCCATCTGACTTTTCCACAGAGTGAAAGTGAAAAGGATGAGGGGGCTTTCCATCTCTACCATTTTTTTCCTCTGGGAGTTGGCTAAGGATATGGGGTTCCCATTGTTGTTGGCAATTCAAAAGGGAACAAAAAAACAACTTGTTGACGTGGATGGATATGTTTAGTAGCCAAAATCAAATTACCCTCCAAGAGAAAATGGCTAACAAGAAGGCAATATCAGTCTAAGTTATAAAGTGGTGACAAGATGGCCATTTAGTCTAAATATCTGGCTTGTATCCATGTACGGTGGCTAGCTAATAGTATCCACATTGTAATCCTAACAAGGAACTAATCCAACCAGATTACAAACTGGTGTTTGAGTTGATCAGTAAAATTATTTGTGAAAACGATGGCTTTGGGAAAACTAGCAATATCCTCATTAAGATGGGCGCTACCTGGTACAGCAGATCCACTGTGAACATTCTGCAGATCCAGAGGACAGCAGCTGTCTGCCTGCTGGAAGGTGTCCAGGTGTCGTCGTTTCTGCAGACGTTTGTACTCCTGTTTGATGTTGTGTAGAATTTGCTCTGAAACAAAGAAAAACATTAGCTCCATTATATCAGTGAAATCTTCACACATAGGTGCTGCACTGGAATGGAGAAGAATCCATTGCATAATTCACAAATTTGACAATTTAATGTGGCCTTGATGACTGACGCAGTACATCATGACCTTAGACACTTAAAGAGACAGCGTAAATCATTCTCCAGTTCAGTGAGCATCAAATACTGCATACATGTATTAAGCAGGCCTATACACAATAGCATCACAAACCTTACTTTCCTGTTATTCCCACACTATACTTCCCCAAACCACTGTCAACTAATACTAAAAAAAAAAAAAAAAAAAATTAGATTTATAAAAACTCCTATAAAAAAGGGCAATACATATTTACATTATATCAACATTATGAGGAGGAGAATTAACAACACTACCTTGGCAGATTAGCTACGTGTGGAGTTGTTTGTTTCATCTTCATTTGCAATTACGGTTTTACATAATTAGCTTATTTCACATTTCATCATGGATACTCGTATCCCTATATTTTAACTTGCACTTCTTTATGTCTCAGAAACTCTTCCAGTTTTTACTTGTGATTTTCTGTTTTTAAACTAATTTGATTAGCATTGTTGGAGGGAGCCTGAGACCAAACATTTTCAGTGACAACGATTGCTTCTGTAACTTAACTGTTGTCTATCTGACAATAAATAACTTTAAACTTGTTTTAACACCACCACAGAGACCGGTAACGTTCCACACGGGGTAATGCTAACATTGTCCAGTTTACAATAAAAAGTTGTTTTACCATACAGAACTTGGGATTACATTGACAGAACATGTGGACTTAAATTCCTAACGTTACCTGTAGTGAGTCTGGACGACACTTCCCCGAACGGAGAGGGCTCCATACGCAAATATTTCTGAGGTGAAGACACTGGAGACATGATTGGGGCGCACCTCCTTCGTTTAGGTGAAGCCTGGTTCATTAGTGGATCAAAGTCCAGAGTCCTTTTCAGAGTAGCCCCACAAGCCATCACGCTAAAATGTGTTTTAAAAATCTTAAAACACAAAAGCTAAAACTCCCTGTTAATTGGAAAGTCGCAGACTTGGGCCCCGTCGTCTGTGTTGCTAGTGCTAGCTAACGTTAGCTACGTCAAACGGCGGATGCAATTCCGGGCAGCGGACAAATATGCACTATTTTCGTCTCTCGTTGCCTTCTGCTGATAAATCTCATATAGATCACGTTACTGAATATATATTGAGATAATCTGGCCAAAATAATCTAGGGTAAATGTTCTATAAAAACGGATGATTGCAGATTTTGCTGCACTAGTTCCGAGTACTAGCACCCACAACGCCTCACTCACTAGTTTACATTTCATTCCGTTCAATATGATCGGCTATGAGCATGCGCAAAGAGACGGTGGTATGCTGGTACTTGTAGTTTTTGTGCCCCTTGGGGCCCATTGTTTAATTAGCTTGAATACTACATTTCCCGAAGACCTTGAAACGGTCCCTTTTTTCAAATTTGTTTTGTTTGCTAACAAAATCCCCTAAACCACCTTAAAGTTTCAGTTTCACCAAATATTCTCTATAACTAAAACTAAACCGTATCTGCGTTTACTTAAAACGTTTGTTAAAAGGTTTTTTTTTTCAAACGTATAAATGCAAAAAACGTAATAAAATACATGGTCAGATTTTAAGAAGGAAATGAAAGTTCCACAAAAGATAAACAGTTCTGCGGTGGGGGGGATCAAGGTATGATTTAGTAGGCATGATCAAAATAAATTAGACATGTAGGCCACTTTTTAAAGCTTACTCTGGCTGCAAAACTCCCTGTCTGTCTCGTAGTTTTTGTTTTGAAACAACCCCCACCCCAGACATTTCCCTTCCATCATTACCCCTTCCCCAACCACCCCTGTACACAAACTATATATTTTGAACTGTACAAAAATGGAGGAGGATGTGAGAGCCACTTGTAGGCTATTTCAACACTTGTTCTCCAGCCAAAAAGAGCAAAACATTTTAGGACTATACTAAACTGTACTTTTTGTGTTTTTACCAAATTTATTGGACAATATGAACAAAGATAATGTTTATATTCAGTCAAGGTGTTAGGCTATACTTCGAGGTGTAAGCGCTATCTTGGTCCCAGCTAGACCTGCAACAAAATATTGTTTTCATTATTGATCAATCTGCCAATTGTTTTCTTAGTTATTCATTTGGTATATTAAATGTCAGAAAATGTGAGTATAGTTTAATTAAAGACTTTCATGGTGGAGTAAATCCGCCTAATGGCTTTTCGAAGGTTGGAGTATTTGGTAGAGAAATGAACAAAGCCCTGTTGACATCTGTGTGAACAGATGTTGCATCTTCCTACCCATCTAAGCCAAGAGATTAAAAAAAATAACAGAGCAGATGTTGGTGTCAGAGGATGTAGCAAATTGTCTTGCAAATTGTCACTATCGGGATTACAAGAAGTAACCACAGTAATACTAAGACAGCTACAAATCAATGTGTAGAAATGTTCTCTTTCCTCCGAAAGGCTGCCACTATAAACAATGTAAGACTTACCACATGGGGGCACTAAAACATCACTGATGACTTTAGGTTGCTGTCACCTCCGGATTTGGCTTCCTCTCTCTTGAATCAGAGATTGTTGGATGAAATAAGCATCATGTACTGCAACCTCCTGTTTCTCTTCATCAAATAATCAATCAAATAACTGCAGGCGAAATGACAACCAGCTGCAACTTTATTCAAAAGTTTGAAAACAGAAATACTAAAAACACTTGACTGATTGTGGTTTTTAAGTCCTCATTAAGCCACCACTGTACAGAAGCCACTTGACAGTTGACATTTTGATCTTCAATACTCAATAATACAAGAGGCAGCAAAGCATACTGATAAACAGCTCACGATAAATGTCTAGAGAACAATTGTGCTGTGAGATTTATCGATTAAAAGTACTACATCATCTATTAGAAAAAAACACATCTTCTCAGATTATTTTACAAGGTCCGTTGTCGGGTATCCACACAATGCATACACACAGACTTCCATCCAAGTTACCAGCTAATGAAAAGGCCGTTGTTTATTTGTTTAGATAAGTAAAATTAACAGCAGACATATTTGTATTTAGAGTTACGCCAAAAGTACTTCACTAGGCCTGTGCATGGGTTGCTTTTATTTTCCGAATGATGCCCCGCTGCAACAGTAGCACTAAAACAACTCACTGCAATGATCAAACGGCTTGGGGTTGGAAATATATCACCAAGTCACAAGGTATCACGCACATACAAGGCTGAATCCAGTAAAATCATACATTTGATGAAAGCAGCTATAGTCAAAAAGCACTTCAGTTTGTTACAGTAGTGACCCGCACACTGCGTCCAAATGCAGTTTTGATGTGTTCAAGCTTTGGTCAAAAGCTTGTTGTTGTTGTTGTTGTTGTTGTTGTTGTTGTTGTTGTTGCTGTTATTGTTATTGTTGTTGTTTTTGTTGCTGTTGCTGTTGTTGTTGTTGTTGTTGTTGTTGTTGCTGTTGCTGTTGCTGTTGTTGTTGTTGTTGTTGTTGTTGTTGCTGTTGTCGTTGTTGTTGTTGTTGTTGTTGTTGTTGTTGTGTTGGCTGTATAGCTGAAGGAGTGGATTTGAACACGTCATTTTGCAAGAAAACACTGTACAGTTGTTAGGTATACATTTGAACAAAGACACATTACTCTAAACGTCTAACAGTTAGCGGGGTAAAGAAATGGACAACAGGGACGATCGTCACTGCCACAGAAAATGCCATTCCAGATTTGACACTCAAAAGCTGTGAATCCATTTACCTCCATCTTATTAGAGTTTATTTTTGATGGTGATAAATATGGTTGTTTTCTTATCTTCAGCATGAATCACCTCTCATTTCTCAGATAGTGATAAATATGGTTGTTGTTGTTGTTGTTGTTGTTTTCTTTATATTGAGCATGAATCACCTTTTATTTCTCAAAATCTCTTAACACATTTGCCACTCACTGAGTGTGTTACAAAAGTGGCATGTTTAATGGTAATTTTGGAAATAAACAATCAGTCATTTTAACGTTTTTCTTTATCATTCCTTCATAGAAATGTCTGTATGCAACATAAAGCCTGTAGAAAGTCTGGTGCAAGACACATTCTAGATAACACAGTAAAACATCTCGAATTAAAAATGTCAGTAGCCCCTTATCCCATAAATGAAGATATATTGTTTTCAAAACCTGAATTCACAGTACAAAAATATAATATGCCTTCACTAACTGGATATCACTAAGTCTATGGTAAACAGCAGACTTTTGATAGTCTTTGATAAATCCTTTCAAATCGTGAGTCCTTCCTATTAACTTGCAATATCATTTGGCACTTTGGCAAACCATGTTCTCACAAACCAATGTGAAATAATGCAACCACTAAAGCGTCTATGTGATGATGTATAAGTCAATACTTTCAGGAGAGGATTTTTTTTCCTCTGGGATATCTAACCTCTGCTTTATTGTGTTGAATGGCATTGTTTGGGGAGGATGACATTTACACTGTTTCTCCCGTGATGGCCAATTAGACAGCCTCTGCAGAAGTTTCAGTTGACACAGACATTGTTACTTTGGCTATTTTCACAGTGGTCTTCACACAGCTCTCTGCAGCCCTGTTGGCAGAAATGTTGGCATTTCTGTTCTGGCAGTCTGACTCAAGGCTATTATCCAACTGCTGGGCACTGCCCCTGCAGGCATGACAGGAGCTGAGGAAGGCGCGCCGCATGTCCTTGCTCCTCAAGGCGTATATGATCGGGTTGACAGTGGAGTTGAGCAGGCAGAGCATGCTGCAGAATGCAAATACCGTCTTGATGTCATCGTCCATCTTCCAGAAGAGGTCATAGACCATGATGGCGAGCACTGGGCCCCAGCAGATGACCAGCACCACCAGGATGAGCACCAGGGTCTTTGCCAGACGGATGTCCATGCGTGTCTGCTCAGGGCGCGTGGTCTGCACTTTAGTCCCATCTGCTGAGTAAACAACAAGGCTCTTCTGGGAGGTGCGGCTCAGCATGCGCACAGCATGGTGGTGTGCTTTCCACAGGATGTATATGTAGGCGTAGATAATGAAAAGAACCAGCACGCTGGTTACACCGATCCAGAACAACAGATAGTTCTCGTCAATCAGAGGGAATATGTCGGAGCAAACAGAATTGAGACGTTTACAGTTCCAGCCCAGTAGAGGCAGCACTGCTATAATGATGGAGATGGTCCACATCACACAAAAGGCAATGACAGCCTTGGTCCGTGTCACAATGCGCCTGTAGGAAAGAGGCCGGTGTATGGAGATGTAGCGGTCGATAGCAGTGAGGAAAAGGCTCCCCACAGAGGCAGTGAACGATGCCGTGACTCCACCCAGCTTGAAGAGAAAAACATTGGGGCTGTCCTTCCTGTGAAAGACATGGAAGTCCAGAAAGCTGTAGACAAATATGACACTTCCAAGAAGGTCAGCCACAGCCAGACTGCCAATGAAGTGGTAGGACGGCCTGCAGCGGAGGGTGCGAGACTGGAAGATGACGCAGAGCACCACCAGGTTCTCAAGCACCGTAAAGGTACCAAGAGTCAGAGACATCACAGCCACAGCCAGCTGCTGGCTGGGTGTCAGGATCATGAAACACTCCATGTCCATGAAGTTTTCCCCACATTGTATATTGTTAGTCTCGTCTCTGAATGTGCTCCTGTTGCCGAACAAGTCTGTGGCATTGGTGGGGTAGAAGGGGATGCCCTTGAGGATGAGCTCCTCATCCGCAGGTACTTTGTTAGGGAAGGAGTTGCTGCGGAAAGCAGATAAGGGCTTCTGCAGAGAGAAACCCGCCTTGAAGTCTACATCATTGAGGGGGTCGTCATAGTTAGCGTCGTTGGAGCCCAGATACTGTAAACCAGATGTAATAGTCCGGAAGGTGGTGTCCGCCACACCATCCAGCACAGATTTCATGGCTGTGTCTGAAGGTAATGCTGCAGTCTAAGATGCCCAGACAACCTGCAAATTGATGACAAACATTTAAAATAAAAAACCATCACATTATGCAAATATTTGGAAATATTTTGTACAACTGTAGATAGGCTATAGTTTTTTATTACATTTTATAGAATGCCTGAATTGGGCATAAACCACATTTGTTCTCTGAGAGCTGGTGTAGCTACTTATAAATACCGCATCATGCACCTTATCAACACACATTCAATTTTCTTTTAAGAACTGAAAACCTACTTATAAAAACAAAACAAAAACATGAGGGTGATGATAAAAACGCCTCTTTTTTCTGTGAGGTGCAGAATCAGACAATGCAATTTATCTCTACCTGTACAGACTGGAACACTATTGCAAAAACAGATACACAGCTAAAATCTAATTACATCTATGTAAAACATTGTACAGTATATGCATGCTCAAATGTTGACAGTCTAATGTACTGTAAGAGTAATATATAAAAGCGGCATAATTGCTTTTAAATAATTTAAATGTATGCAGGTTTGGAAAATTATTTTTTAGAAAGTCTTATAACTATGCAGGAGTGCCGATTTATCGTTGATCTGGCGCAAAAAGCAAAATGCATTCAGGAAAATCCGCAATACTTTCATTGCAAAGCATTTCACTTCTAATAAAAGAAAGAAAACAATATTAAAAGCCGCATGTAAACATTAAAAATAAGAAAAGTGCTTCTTTACCTTACATAATGTTTTCCAAGTGCGCAGAATCGTCCTTTACCACCGCGCGTTAATCCAAGTCAGAAGCGCATCATCCAACCAACACAGATCTCACATAAAAAGAGAGACACACCAGTGTGAATGTGTTAGAATGAAACAACCATTATGATCATCATTATTCGTTTCTTTTTCAAATTATATATGTAACATAAGTTTATCAGCTGTTGAATTGTCTTCGCTCTTGAGGTGCGCTCCTGCTGTGTGGACACAGGTTGCTCCCGCGTCTCTCCAGTCTTTCTCTCTGTGTCTTCACTTATGAAGCGTCGCTCCTACAAGCCCTGTGACGTGTTTCCATATAGCTTTATCTGCCCAACCCATGAAGCTGGTGCGGTGCAAATGAACAAGGGAGACAACAGTGGTGGTGGTGGTGGTGGTGGAGGAAGGCTTATAAAAAGGATCTGATTTGAATTCCCAAAGCTCCTCCTAGCAGACGATGTGCTCGGACAAAGAGCCGGCATCAACACAGCACAAAGCACCAACAAAACCTAGATTAAGAATATATATAGCTTTGAATATTATCTTCCTAATTCATGAGGTAATTGTGAAGACAATTTCTACATTTCGCAGGAACAAAAAGCTGCATTTCTCCTATGCAATCCCCACATGAAGGTAACTTTTTATCTAGGCTTTTCTTTTTATTTTTTATTTTCATGCATTCAAAGGCAGATAGAGGTTGCAGACGTCATTGCTAGTCAGTGTATGTCTGTTTATTGTGTGAATAATTAATCAAAATGGAAAACAGAAAGCAGACTTTATAATTTTAATGTTTCCCCATTGAATAGCTGTTTTTTGACTGTGTACCTATTACGTTTTTCACTTTCCTGATTATTTGGAGTACTGTACTTCAAACTAAGTCAGAGTTTGTATTTAGAAAAGTGCATTTTAGAAGCCATATATATCATTTATACACATAGAAATAAAACTCAGATAAGCTGAGCAGTGATGTGACCACACAAGATGATTAACATATTTTATTATGTTTTTGTTCTGACGTCCCTTCCCCTCAGGATGAACCACTTAGTTATCAGCACATTCAATCAGATTACACACCACCAAATTAATTAGTCACATCCTGCTATAATTCACATTAGCAACGATACGGCCTTTGCCTGGCCTTAATAAAAACAAATTAAATTCACTGATTATGAATGATCTAATTTGCATGTATTCATTTGCCAACATCCATGCAAACATTTAAGTGATGTTTCTTTTTTTTAATTTATTTATTACAGGCCAAGGAGACAGGAGTTGAGTGGCTGCATCGTCGTAGATAAAATCAGAATAGATGCATTAATGTAACATTTAGCCGCCACAGATGACAGAACATGAAAACCTTTTGCCAATTCAGGGGCTGAAATGAGGCTATAACTCTATCATCATCATCACAGGTGTAATTATTAATATCATTCAGCCATGGCTGCCGTCTTTGTCTGAAATTACCAAAATGTTCTACTTCACAAAATCAGAAGACATTTACCGTCAAAAAAATGTCTTTTGTTTCCTTTTTGTGGCAAATTGTCTGCTGGCAGCTTGTCAGTGTAAGCAGCTGAGTAAGTTTTCTCATCAATCTTTAGGCAAACAGAGAACGAACACATTATTTACAGTCATGATCTGCAGGACTAGATACAGATTAAAGCGGTGCCCTCCACACACTGATTCAAACCTGAGAGCGGCCAAAAAATAAGAGCCATCCTCTTTGATAACTGATTAGCTCTAGAAAAGTAACTGTCAGATAAATGCCTTGTTCTAGGAAACATCAAAGGACTGAGAACAGAGAAACACTGGTTCACTTCCTTTCTTTAGAGTTTCACGGATTGTACAGAAGCCTGAAGTCATGATGTTCCAGTTAAACGTTTTGTGTCGACTTCTGTTTCCTACATTTCTGGGAATATCTGCACAAGGGTTATGTACGTGTAGTCTAGCCAGTAAGCCAAATAACAGTGTATCTATGCTAGCTGCTTTGTTTACTGAGGGTATCTTTTATGAAGAAATCCATATCTCCATGATGGATTTCTCTATTAATTATGTGTCAGGGTCATTGTAAATTGCAGGATTATTGAAAAAAACAAACACATTTTTATAAGGGACTGAAAACAAAATGTGTTGTTTATCATTGACATTTTAGATCACTGAAAAATGAACTTCAATTAGAATGTTATTGGTGGTGACAAATCATACCAGACGTTATCTCAGGACACTTTACAGATGGAGTAAGTCTTGACCACACTCCATAATTTACAGAGACCCAACAATTCTCCCAAGAGCGTGCATTTGGTGCAACAGCAGTGAGGAAATACTTCTTTTTAACAGGCGGGTGGCCATCTGCCGCCACCGGTAGAGAGAGAATAATACCTAACTACAATATAATATATATATATATATATATATATATATATATATATATATATATATATATATATATATATATATATATATATATATATATATGACATTTGGCGAGTTCTGGTGGTGAAGACGAAACACCAAAAACGCTTACAGCCACAATGCTAATGTTGGTGTTCAGCAGGTATAATGTTCACCATATTTACCATCATAGTTTAGCATGTTAGCATGCTAACATTTGTTAATTAGCACTAAAAACAAAGTACAATTAGTTTAACAGGTATTAGATTATAAGTCAAAGCACTGGACGTATTGCAATGTTGACCTTATGAGATTAACAATCAGTGATCACCAAAGATTTACAATCAATCCAGGAATGTGTGTATGAAATTAGTTGTCAACTAATCCAGAAGATGTTGATATTTTCTGCTGGATAAGTGAATTTTTTTTAATTAGATATTTCAGTCTATACCATAGTAGTGGACTAACCGAAACAGACTGACTGACCAACATTTTCATCACGAAACAGGACCCAACAAGTACATCAGTAAAAGCAGTTCTCATACATTTTGGTAGATGGTAATGGTAGATTTGTTAGAGATGTGATTTGTTATGTTGTGATAGATTAGTTTGATGTGTATTATTTGACAGCATGCGGAAATGTGCAGGTTTTTCTTACCTCTAAATCATTTTTACAGCATGCACGATGGAGTATTCACCCCCATTTGATTGATAACCCGACAACAGCTAAATGTGTCTCTGTACAATCCTCCCTGTCACCTGTTTGCAAAGTAACCAATTGCCTTTTATGTTTGTATAGACCTGCAGCACACATAAATATTTCTACATCTGACATAAAAAAAATCTGCAAGCATGGTGCAGAATAACGCACTGATCTTACTCTAAACATAACAGACACCTGAAATAGCAAATACTAAATGTTCCAGCAAAAACATTGAACATTGTACAACGTAATTTGAGTTTCATCCGCTTATTTTTCTGATCCCAGTTACTGAGACTTTGTAATATCCACCACATGGAGCAGTTAGACTTTAGGCAGCAGGGTTTGCCAAACTGACTGCTGTATTGTGACAGTTTTCTCTGACTTGATGGCCATCTGCGTGTTAGTTGTGGTACATAACATTTTGTCCTCCAGTGACTCACATTGAGTCCATGGAACAGAGAAAAGAGCTCGGGGGGGGGGGGGGGGGGGGGGGGGGGGGAATAAAAACTGCAGTCAGAAGGAAGTATCTATTCCAGTTGTAATTTTAACTAATCGCTATTCAGTGCCAAATGTCAGACTCCCCAGTTTAGGGCTGTTTGGCACACTTTATTGCCATTTAAGCACATGCATAGAGGACAAAAGTACCTTCTGTTCACATTAAGGTGCAAGAACCGTTGCACCATGCTATTTGTAATTTTAAACATAACCTATTAGAATGTAAGTGTACTAATGCAGATTTAATAGAATAAAGCAAAGTCAAAGGATTGGCAATTGACAATATATGTATTTTGTCTGGTCTATTATTTTTGAAAGTTATGTTCAAGCTTGTTGCTTCAGTGATTTCCTGTTTACATAGTAGATTGCTTTTTCTTCGCAACTACTTAGGAACAGCTTTACACATAGACTTAGTGAAGGGAGTGCATCCTTGCCACACAGGGTTCACATTACAGCGATGCTGCCTGAATAAGAGGCAGATATGAGCTCACTCAGGGCTCATAATGCATTTTGCACCAGCCTAATATCCTGCCTCTTTCCTGCACGTTGTTCCACATTTAAGGCTTTTTCAGGAAGGAGCTCTGGCTGACAGAACCTGAGCCAGAATTTCCCAGATACCTCACTAATGTATCAGTAACAACCTTATCAATATGATAGGCTAAGGTTGAAAAAACAAAACCTGTCTAGGATTTCTGCATTCATCTCTGCTCTGCTTCCCACCGGTATTCCCCTGATCTGAATCTTCAAATCGCGGCTACCTTGAGAAACATGAGAGTTCAGTTGCTCATGGTGTTATTAAATAGGCTAACCTGTGATTAAGGTTATCACATGGCCTCTCTGTGAGTGAGTCAACCCCATCTGAAAATAGCCTGTGTATAGTATGTGCATAAGCAGATACTTTTGCCAGTATGCAGTTCTAATAACTTAGAGCTAATTTTTCACATGTGCATCATCGGTTCATAACAAATTACAGTTTCTACTGAACTACGACCATACTGAATCTTTGCTCCATTCTGCTAATCAACGACTAGTCATCAGCATTGTGATGAATATATTTGATTAGTTTCAGGGGTCAATTGTCAATGAATCTCATCTGTGTCTGCTGTGGCTGGGAAAGAAACATCACCACATTGTGTATGAAATTATTGGCAGATGGATGTTTTCATTGTTAGTTCTTCCCCCTTAAAAGCCTCTGTAATTTCAGAAGGACACCCCATATTGAAATTCTGTCGGTCAGGTTTGTTTATGCTTTTATTGATTTGATGTTTTTTTGACTTTTTTTTAATGTACAAACCAAACGACCTTGCTCTTTTAATAATAAAAAACACAACAAAACAAAAACACAGACAGAAAGTTTGACAGTGCAGGTAAAAGAACAGCATTTAATGATCCAAATAAAGACTTACATGTGTTCAATATGTTCAATTTGTCAGTATACAATATATGTCTGTGAATATACTGTATGTTGTTTCATTTGTCACGAAGTAATAAGTCAATGTGGATGTTGGACGAGAGGCTTTTTGGTAGTGAAATAGAGGGGGGGGGAATGCTCTGCAAGCAGGAAAAAAAGGAAAATCAGCATTTGTTTATCTCCCTGTTCCTGCTAAGCTTATACAAAATGCAATAAAATTGGGATGTCTCACATGGATGAACATTGCAGCTCTCTGCTGCAGTCTGTGGACGGATGATACTGCCTTTGCAGGCATCCTCATACACATTTCAACACACATTTGAACTGAGCATGAAAAGGTTCATACCTACTTATCAAGTGTAGGCCTCTATTGGCTGTATGTACATCCTATAATCCTAATGAAAGAAGCATGTGTGCAACTAATATAAAGTAAAGGTACAGAAAGATTGCTGTATTTTACAGGACTGTAAGTTTTAACACTGTGTTTTTTTACGGATTAAACAAACGAGATAAAACATGTTAAACAGTTGGATGTAGATTTCTTTTTAAACTTTTGGACGGAGCCAGGCTAGCTGTTTCCCCTTTTTGTTTTCAGTCTTTATGCTAAGTTAAGCTAACCAGCTGCTGGCTGTAGCATATTTGATGTACAGACATCTTCTTATTTTACTGTTGGCAAGAATGTGAATAATCATATTTCTCAAATTGTATTTTAATAAGGAAGTAGATGCAACACATGAAATATAATACTTGTTTAACATTAAGTCTAAGATGACTAGTGCAGTGTTTGTGTCAGACAGCATATATTTGACAAAACAATGTCACCTGGAGGTCCATTTAGTAGCATTTCTGGAGCTTTCAATCAATTTGCTTGTTTTGTTTTGAAAAAAATTGACATTTTTAAATATCTACCTTTTCATGACGACTGAGTAAACTCCATCTGCTGATAAAGATCGTATGATAGAATCGAAAGCTCCAGAACAGCTTCTAAATGGACCTTGAGGTGACATTCCAGGGGATCCCATCACTTTCATCCTGGAAAATATTAGAAAATTCCAAATGGAAACAGGGTGTATTAGACCATCAGGAAGACAAAAGAATAATTTTAAAACTCACTGCAGATTCACAGGCTTATTTAGGCCGGGCAGCAGGCTTGTAAATTTACTCCGGATCATAAATAATGAAAGATCATGTCATATCATGAAACTAGAAAATAAATAAAAAAATAAGACTGTACCAGCCATATCAAAGCGTACACTCTGACCTACCTTACGCACCTACCTGCCTGTCTGTGAAGTGCAAACATCTCATCTCTCCACTACTGAACTGGCAGGACTTAGATATACTGTTGGCATGACAACCAGTGAGGACTGAAATGACTAGTCACATGACACAGCCAAGGTTGAGCACAGACAAAGAGAACATGAAGATTTTTTCCACTGGGAAAGACTTCACAACAGACAGCACTGCACCAAAAAGAAAATGGAGCCCATGACAAGATGTTCTGTGCCAATTATCCGAGGGATATCCAGTAGGTGCAAGAATGCCTCCTCTGCTGCCCAACAGAGCTGAAGTGGGTGTATATTCCCGGCCAGCACATCGTGATCCCACAATTGTTACTGAGCCACGCTCAAATGGTGCATTTACAGCCCCTTGAGGAAAGGTGAGAAGACAAAGAACAAAAAAAAACATAAGTAGAAAACGGTAAACATCTGCTATCTGAACCAAGGTTAAGCATGGGCGTCATGGAAACTGCGTCCCTCAAATCTCCCATCTGAATGAGATGTTGCTGCATCATGTGGCTGAATAGCAGGCCTCTCTCAAATATGGGCTGCGTTTCATTAGTGCTTCAACATGCCCTTGTTCACTTGCCCTAAGCACTTGCCCTTGGGGTACTCCCTGCCGCCATCTTAAGTGTAGTTCCAATTGTCTGAAAAACTGAAATAAACTTGGTGAGATCGACCCTCGGAGGGCTGAGGGAACGGGCGAACAACGATGGTCACTCCAGAGGTGGATATCACCCACAATGCATTGCAGTTATGCATTTGGTGCAAGAAAATACATCCATGGTTAGGTGGCAGTGATGTACAACTGCTAAAACTCCTGTTGCTAACCACCAAAGAAGAAGATGAATACATTGAATAAATACATTCCAACTTTTTAGTTTCCTCATTGTTAGCGTTATATTTTACTGAAACATGAAGGCTAATATAATTAATGTCAGTTAATGTTTAATTTATACTTTTTATTTACTATAGTATAGTTATAGTATAGATAGTTGTATGTGTGATTTATTTATTTCCAACATTGTCTGTAAATACATGGAAGAAATTCTGTTTTTGCGAGATATAGTCTAAGCATTAATATGATCAATCATGATACAGATCACAAACTTTCTAAATCAGAAACACATGCAGCTGATTACCAAGCCTCATTAAAATGAGTCTGCAGGTATTATGTGTAAAAAGCAGTAATAATACTTTTTATAAATACTATTTGTGTAGTGATTTTCACACAATAAATATACCTACTGTACAACAAGAAAATTGCATGACATAAGCAGACAGAATAGATAGAATAAACATAAAAACGGGAATAGAATGCCACAATTAATGGAAATAAGATGGAAAATAAAAAACAGTAGGTAAAGCAGTAGCGCTAAGCTTACAACTGGCTTTCGATCCGTATAGTTTGGGCAAAAAGTGAACGGTCGTGGAGTGTGAGCACTGAGGGGGTGCAGTCATGTGCACATCTGAGCCCTTCAGTCAATAAAAGGTGCTACATCATGTCTCGCTTTGGTTAAACATGAACACCTACAGTATGGCCATCAGGTCACAATCCTGTTTAGAAATGAGTGGATTTTGTTGTTGCTCAAACATGAAAAAACAAAAACAAAAACATTTTTTATCTGTTCACTACAGAGCAATTTTCTTTTTTCTATTTTTCAGAAACTCAAAATGACAAAAGTAATTGAAGCTCTGCTGAAGGAAATCTTACTGGAGGTAAAGTTCATGCTTGTCTATCAGTACTAGTACTATCAGTACTATCAGGGCATTAGCCAGGAAGAGTTTGGAGATACTGAGGTCAGGAATCCAAATCCCCTCAGCATAACCTCTACCACCAATCATTACGAGCTGCAACTAACTCGAGACATTCTTTGGTTCATAAAGTGGTTGTGTCTTGCACAACCAAAAGTCTAAAACCCAAATGTAGTTAATTTGTTAGCATAGAAGACTGCACAGACTGCAGTGTGTTAAGTGGTGCAGTAACACACGCAAGAAATATGTGCTGCTTTATTTGCATCAGGTGATAATATCTGAGAAAAAGGCAGCTGCCATTTCTACATGAATATGCTTCTCAGTTTCAGAGTAATGTTATTTAGCAAACCAACTTACTTATCCCCTTCCCCACTACGACTCCGCACACTCAAACTTACACAAGCTTTCATTTTGAACACACAGGTGGGCACAGTGATTATCAAACCTCTGACTCTAAACTTTGCCAAAAACACTCTCACACATTTTTGCTTCAAATCTGAACAAGATAATTATTTGCACTTTGGCAGCTGCAAATGTCCAAGAGAGGGTAATTTTCAGAGTTCAGTACCCCCAAAATGCACACAACCTGCTGATGTTTACCGGGTTTCTGTTGACGGAGCTCACAGTCACTGCTGTGGGAGACATTTTGTGTTTCAGTTTCATTATACCAGCTATTATAACCCCGCTCCAGAATTAGATTTGGGGAAAAAAAGTGAATGTTTGATATGTCAGCTATTTGGGGGTGAGACGCTGCTCTCTGTTTCAGCCTCACCTTGAAGTAAAGGCTGTGTTTTTGTGTTAGAATTTTTCCTAGTGCACATACCTCATCTGTCCGTGCCCTTTAGAACAACACATTGAATCTGATCTGGTCTTACGCCCCTATCGGCAGGACAACATCATTTGACTGTTCCTTACAAAACTGATGTAATAAATCTAAATTAGTGTATAAAGGATCACCAAAACAAACAACAAAAAAGATGACTAAAATTATAATCATTTTTAGGTGGAGGAGAGAGAGAGAGAGAGAGAGAGAGAGAGAGAGAGAGAGAGAGAGAGAGAGAGAGAGAGAAGTTTGTACATGCAGTGCAGCAGAAAACATTATGCAGCCTCAGAGGGTGGGAGGTGTTTTCTAAGATGGAGTTCATGTTGAGTGAGTGATGCAGGCAGGCTGATGGAAACCAGTGGGAAGAAGGCTGAGCATGTTGACTGACAGACAAGCTGGAGGAAGGGAGGGACAACTGTCAACTCCCTCCCCCTTGGGCTATTTATGCACACTAACCATGTCACAATAAAGTAATTTTTTCCTTCTTTTTTAAATGGAAGAGGAGGTTTGACATAATTCAAAGAGCTCTGGCTGAGCTGACAAGGAGTGAAAAAGGGTGATCATTTGTCAGGACTCTGAACAGAAAATAAGTGAAAAGGAAGTGTCAGGGCATTATTAAGGCATATATTCAAAATTTTAAGTTCTCAAGCACCATAGCTTCTGCTTATTAAAATTGTCTACAAAGAAAGATGCTGCCTTGTTATCTGAGGATCAAGACGTATCAGTGAGGGGAATACAGAAACTGGCCAACATGCGGAGGATGCTCAAAAAGTCTGAAATTGAAAGCTTGAAATATGAAATATAGCAATACAGAAACCTCTCTCTCAGCGTAGAATAAGATTGCTTTCCACTTTTATCTTATGCTCAGGGTAAAATGAAGACCTAAAAACTGTGATGGAAATAATGTTGTAAAACCTTGTAGTGAAAGCTTCACACAGTTATTAAAGTATGTTGAAAAAAGTGAAGATACACAAATGCATGTGTTTACTTCTTGATTCAATTAGTAAGTAACAGTGTACAGGCTTGGCAATGGATGTATTAAAAGGAATTTTAACAGTTTCATGCTGCTGTTGTTTGAAAAGCTCAAAGCTCAAGTGATCAGTTTCAGCTTTTAAAAATGTATGTAGACAGGCAATCTGATCCTCAAACAAAGCCAGAAGTAAGGAGACTGTGTCCTAACACAGGTGGCACCGTACTTAAAGTACAGATTCAGGCTTAAAGTTAAACTAGACAGGAGCTCTGAGGTGTTTGTTATCTAAAGCACTGTCTAACTCAGGAGATAAAGCACAGCCCTGTCGATATCTCATTACTCTAGATTCTGTGGTCCATTAAAACCTCTAGCATCTACACAAGATGAATACAAAGAAACTGATTATAACCTGATTATAAAAAACAAGCCTCATTTCCCGTATCAACCTACAGTATTTAGGTATATAATCCAATTTTCCTTCAGTTTGTCTTCTCACATCTTTCCCTCTTTAACCGTTTTTCCTTTTGCCTTTTTCTTCTCTCTCTCAACACTGAACCTCGGGGGGAGAGATGCAGCCATGACATGCCTCATCAACAACATGTTGAGCCTCAACCCCCTGGGTTCCTCAACTTGACTTTCATCTGCTCTTGGCATGAAAATCGACTGTCGTTCCCCTCATGTGAGAACCTTTTTTGATCCCTCTATCTCTACAAAACAATCTTTAATTTTTTTAGTAGGGCTTACTTGCAGACTGTTTTCCCTTTAGTTTGCTAAAAGTTAAGCAGCCAAGCTCCACACATTCACAACAGATTATGAATACTGTAACCCTTTTTGTTGAAATATTTTTTCAGTTTACTCCGGGCCAATCAGCCGGCCAAACCGCCAATTCTCCCCATGCTGCTGAGCCATTCTGGACCTGTAACCACTGCAGTGTTTCTTAACCTTTTTGGCCTTATAATGAAGCAATATCAACTTGTGACCCCTGATCACAAGTCTGAGCTGTACTGTGGCCCAAACCTATTAAACTGTCTCATCCACTGAGTTGGAGTCTCAGATGCTTCACATAGAAAAGCTCAGGGATGCGCTGCTCTTTATTGGAGGTGGGGAAGTTATTAAGTTAGAGGTAAGTGATATCCCAGCGCAGTAGGAGTTATGTCATATTGGACAATTCTTCACCTCTCAATTTATGTAGGCTACAATGCATTGCGAACACTCACCAATGCCATAAGTAGTGTGCTGAAAGTAAGGGTCTGGACATTAGAGTGTGGAGGATGTGCTGGGTTAAACGTTTAAGCAGGATACCAGAGTTCACGTTCTGCTATGCAGCAGCCTCCTAAAAATGATGTTCCCAAAACTGCATTACACCTGAGGGAAACATATTTTGGCCCAGATTATGTTTGCCTTTGAGGTATCACAAATATGTTTCTAATTAAAGTCTGCAAAGTCTGACTTGTTTATTTAAAGGTCCTATGACATGCTGCTTTTTGGATGCTTTTATATAGACCTTAGTGGTCCCCTAATACTGTATCTGAAGTCTCTTTCCTGAAATTCAGCCATGGTGCAGAAATACAGCCACTAGAGCCAGTCCCACAATGAGCTTTACTTAGGATGCGCCATTTCTGTGTCTGTAGCTTTAAATGCTATTGAGGAGGAGAGAGGAGGGGGGGGGGGGGGGGGGGGGGCAAGGTGGAGGGTGGAGGTGTGGCCTTGACCAACTTGCCATGGGCAAAGCAGAGAAAGGGGAGGTAACCTTTCCCCTTATGAGAACATGTAGGGAAGATTCCAGATTGGCCCATCTGAGCTTTCATTTTCTCAAAGGCAGAACAGGATACCCAGGGCTCGGTTTATACCTAATGCCATTTCTAGCCACTGGGGGACCATAGGCAGGCTAGGGGAACTCATATTATGGCGTTTTTCCACTACATGCTACCTGCTCGGCTCAGCTCGACTCGGCCGCGGTGCACCGTCCTCCTTTTTCCATTGCAGATTTAGTACCGCCTCATGCGTGAGGCGGGCGTGGCTGATTGTCATAGAGACGCCGCAGGAAAATGCCGCGACACACACAGAACGTCGAAGGTGTGTTGTTTTTGATTCTCGGCATGCAGCCAGAAGACACATTTTGTTTCAAAAAAAGCTGGAGGCAGCAAAAAAAAAAAACACAGATGGCTAAACTATTTAAAAATGACGGGTTTGTTCAGGACACCCCCGTCTGTCGCTAGCAATGATGACGCAGTGATTAGTGTTCTCTCTGACCAATCAGTAGTCTGCAGGTTTTCACGTCACCTTTTGGTATCGCCTCAGCTCGCTCGGAACCAGGACGGATGTGATACTAAAAAAAGTACCTGTTGGCAGGTACCAGGTACTTTCTTTCATAATGGAAAACCAAATTAGTAGAGTCGAGCTGAGTCAAGCAGGAACCATGGAGTGGAAAAACGCCATAAATGTTAAAAAACCTCAAGTGAAATTTTCATGCCATGGAACCTTTAACATACTTAACCTACATAACCTATGTAACTTAACCTAGCCTACATACGTGACGTACTTAACTTGCATACATACTTATTTTAACCCAAACCATCATCTTTTCTAATAACCAAGTTCTTTTGTTTTTTATTCACAACGTTAACCAGTTTAAAACAGCGACTGTTTCACAACGTGCACCGGTCGCTGGAAAATACGTTTCCCTCGAAGCAAAATGCAGTTGTTGTTTTTTTAGGAGACAGTGTTGGCTACAGACCTGCAATCAGCTTTCACTTTTTTATTTAATTGTAACCATGATTTTTCCACAAATCTCACCCATACGGTTGGCATGTGCAGATATTGTAGAAAGCGCACATTTTAAAAACGCTGGCACTGGACCAACAACAATATTGTCATTAAATGTAATCTGCGTTTTTGTTTAGCGATAGGGTTTATCATGATGCCATTTCTCTTTTTCATTGGTTGCCAGACATTAACAGGGCAGGTCTTACCAAATATGAACCTGTCAGAGGGCAGACGTGAGGAACTATTTTGTTGAGGCAGTGATGGACAATGAATGATAACACTTCATCCTTCACCCTTTCTTGTTGACAACTGAAGGCCCAGTGCATGTTGCCAGTTAGTCGTTGGTGCAGCCCAAAGGTTTGTTGGTAATTACATCTCCTTGACCTAACCACAAATCCTTTTTATAAGTACTTTCAGTGCTGTATCCAGTATTTCACAAGAAAAATCATATAAAAAATAAAATACATATTTTCATGTAACTGCAATATAATTTTTTTTTTATTCTTATCCTTGTGCTCAAGGGCACTTGCCACTTTTGCTTCAGATGGGATCCAACCATTGATCCACCATCAAACAGCATGCAACTGCTGCTATCTGAAAGCAGTTTCAGATCTGAGAGCATCACTCAGCTGGAAACAGAGAAGACTGAGTGTATATGTGCTCCTTTATCTGAAGGATTTAGTTGTTGTTTTAGGATAGTGATAATCCCAAGATGTTGTCATGAATGCTGTGCACTATTAAACTACCACAGATGCTGAACAACACTCAACCTGTTCATTCTGAGTTAGAGGACCCTCTTTGATGAAGCGGGGGTCAATATTGTCGGGAAATCCAGCCTCTTACAAAATAATGCTGTAACTCAGATCAGCTTTGTGTTGCCTCTGCTCAGACAGACAAGGAAGCTGTACAGCAGCACAAAGTCTATTCTCTGCTCCTGCTAAAGCTCTAATTTCAAAGCTTTTTCCCCTATAGCTCCCTCATATCAATTACAAACATCCCCTCAGACTAAAATTCTGATTTGATTTTCTACTCTTGGATTTCAAAAATGCATAATTATTGCATAGCATAATAGCATAGCAGCCAGGGTTTAATCTTTTTCCTATACACCCTCACAGCCAAATTCGTAGTGGAAAACGACTGATTATTTCAGTTTTCTCTATCTGGATGACAGAATAACAGAATAAAGACACTGTTGTATGTTTTCATTGACATGTCAATCGCTCTGTTTAAGGCCTTTAGGAAAGTGTCATATAAGCAGGTTGAAAACCACACCAGCTACTGCAGTGGAACACACTGTTGGCTAAATGAAGCTCGGAGTTTCCCTCCGCTCTAAGTGTCTCAGCCTCGGCTATCAAATACCTCGCCAATGACACGTGTCATTAGTGTAGCTGGAAGCCGATCAGAGGCGGAGCCCATAGAAATCAAACCGATCCCTGTGGTGACATCTGTAGAGGCTGAGCGGAGCAACACCAAGCTCCAACACTTCTGCTGCTACATTTAAATAGTTTTTTTATGAAAGCAGCTGGGAGGGAGTATGACAGGATCGGCTAAAATGTCCCCCATACGCGCTTTGAGCTGTATGGGCATGTAATTGACTCCAGAAATAAAGTCATATTTTCAAATTAGAGGCAAGCAAGCTAGCTGATTAGAGGTTCAACAGAAACAGTGAATGGAAGCTACATCATCAGGCAAAGTCTGTCAGTTAGTTAATGGCTTTCTTGGCATAGTCTGATCATATTCATACCCATGAAATCACCAAAACCAACAATGAATTGAGCCCATGAACAAGTATTGTCTGTGTAGCCAAAGCTTCCTTTCTGCCATAGAGCTAAATCGTTGTCCAAAAACTATTAAAAACACATCAGTGAGCCACACTGTTGCACTGGGCAAAATGTTCCTTCATTATGATGATGATGATGATGATGGGCACTGTTAGTTTGTTTTGAGTGAATCCAGCACATGCCTCATTAGTACATCAAATGTGTACTAATCCGCCGCTAAAATAGTCCCCAACAAACACACTAATACTGATCGCTTTGGCCATTTTAGCCTTGCTGGCGGCATGGCTGCAGGGTCGCCAGTGTTAGTCGATTGGTTTGTCCACCACTTTGGTGCAGACAGAAATATCCTCACAACTATTGGATGGACTTTCGATGAAATTTTGTGCAAAAGTTCATGATCCCCAGACGATGAATCCTACCGACTTTAGTGATCCCTTAACTTTTCCGCAAGCACCACCATTAGGTTTACATTTATGTTTTGTAGTGAAATGTCAACTATTGAATGGATCGCCCTGAATTTATACTTCAGACATTAATGTCCCCTTTCAGGATGAATTGTAATAACTTTGAGTATTTTTTTCTATGCACTGACCATTATTAGGTCATTACTTTGTGTTAACACTAATTAGCAAACTACTTACATGTTAAACTAAGATGATCTTTTGTCATTTTGAAGTCCAGGGCAGTAAAACAAACACCCTTTCAGCTGGTGGAGTTATAAGTTATGAGACAAAACTGGGAAGGATGCAAAGGCTTTGAAAATCTGTCTGCCAAGAGTGTAGCTATTGTACACAAGCCAGTAGAGACCTCCATAAAAACATCTCGCCTTGACCAGTCCAAGAGAACACGCTAAATGTACCACAGAGTGAGTGATGCCTGTTTAGTGTTTTGGGCTCACAATTTGATCTGCTAACACTGGGAATAATGATCTGATAACACATGAGTCATGATACAACACTCAGCTCGACAAATCCTCATGACTAGCACTCATTTTATTAAATTCCTAAAGCCATAGTCATTACTTTTGCACTTTAACGTCTTAATACATTTTGTTACATTCATTCGCTCTGGCTGCAGGCACATGTGGGTGATATCGGTGCTGTGATGGTTTAATGGAAGCAGGGCAGGTTTAAAAGCAAAACATTCTCATTGTTTTGAAGGAAAAGAGGGGTTTGCATGAAAATTTGAGGCTCCACCACATTGCATCCAAAGTAATTACTATCAAAACATTCACATAAACAAATGTCAGGTTTCATTCAATAATAGGTAAGCTAATCTTTCATGTTTAGTCTTTGCACTTAGAAGTGACGATAACAGTTTTACTAAATAACAAAGAAATAATCCCTTTGAGAACTGTTATAAGTATCCCTAAGAATAACGTTCATAATAGATGTAAAAAAAATGTACAGATTCCCCCTTTAATGTTATGTAATGGAGACATTCTAGTGCAAGTACAAGTTTGGTACGGAAGATACATATGTTTTTTTTTTTTTATTTCACATAAACTTATGCATGACAGTAAATGGAATAATCATGAGGACTCATTTCTGTGTCTGCACATGTTGAAATGGAATAATTAATCCATTCAATCTCACCACAAATGGCAGTTTTATGGGAATATTGGCTATTTATTGGTGATTTGGTGACAAGGCTTAGGTAAATTGTGTCTGCAGCACTGATAATGAATGCAGGAATACATTTATATGATAATTAGTCATGCAGAGCTGGACAAATATGCAATTTATTACAGCGATGCCAGTCCGTTTTTGTTTTTTTTAATTGTGGATCAGTGTAATGATTGAGACTGATCTACGTCAGCTGGTTGGTGAGTGGACTGCGGTTTTAAATGAGGCTGTATTCAGCATTGTTTGTTCATAAGAGGGAACATAAAGGGAGCTTCAGAGACAGAGATCGAAGTGGTGAAATGAGTGTTGAGAGCAGTGGAGACATATCAATAATATATATAATAATGTAAAGATATTTAATGGCTCAGATAGGCAAAGAGAGTCACTGCAGTCCAGAATAACTTGACAGATTCTCCAAAGACAACAAAGTATTTTCTCCTGTGTCAATTAAGACTGCAGTCTTGTTCGACGAGCCTTTGTCGAGTCCATTTCCTTTATGGCTCCTCATTGGACGCAAACCAACCCTCCCCACCCCTCCCCACCCCTCACTATCACTGTTTCCACTAACATAATGGTGCGTTGCAAGATGAGACTATACCTTCTAGCATTTTTACGATGAAAGTTTGTCAAGGAAAAAGGAAAGTATATGGATGTGCCCAGTGAGCAAAGATTAGTTATTTTTCCCTCTCCCATTATTTCCATACACAGCAGCAGCAGCAGCTGCAGTAGCACACAGTCCTGCAGCTATGGGCTACGACATGAAAAATTACTTTTGCTGTGACAAAAGCTGCCCCCTCCTTCCTGACTTTCCACCAAATCCAATTTACTTGTCTCCAAACCACTCCGCCGCCTCTTTTAAGTATGATAATCTGTAGATCTGCAAGACCCAGTCAAGGGGAGATTCTGGTAGTCAGTAATTACTTTTACTGTGAATATCAACTATTATATATTTCTGTTGTACATAAAGTAGCAGACCCTACACATATCCAGATGTCCAGAGAATAATCTTCTCCGGGTTCAGCATTTGAAATTTAGGAATTTCACTACTTAGAAATGACATAAAGTGCTGACAGTTCATTGCACACATTTACAGACACAAATGTTTGCTGATGCTTTAGAGACAAAAGATGCTCATGATCAGCTTCATCCAGCTGCCTCGGGGCAGCACGCTTCTTTGATTCTGTTCAACTAGCAGATTTTAAGTTTAAATGTTTCACTTTCTGTGGGTGTAGAGAATTTTCTCCCTGTAACTTTTAGGATTGTGGGCAACAAACACCATCTCAATTAGTTAATAAAAAACTGCTGATCTTTTCTGTCGCAGCAGAACTTTGTGAGTTATGCTGAAAAGATGGACGCAAAAGAAAAATCCTGTAAAGAGCAGCTTTAAACTTTGAAGAGCAAATCAGCTGCATTGCAGTCCTGTTTTTGTATTTTATATGTCATTGCCCATTTCATGCAGCAGGACAGTCTGAAGTTGATTAAAATAGTTCCCGTCATAAGGATTTGAAGAATAGCATTAAACAGGGGAATGGATGTAAAAAGATGAAGATTTTCTGAGTAAGTGAGAATATTCTTTGCTCTGAGCTATTTAAAAAAAAATTAAAAACTACAAAAGAAGTTTTATCTGGAAGGAAACATTCTAACTTTTCAGACACCAAATTAAGTTTAAGGCTTTACCTTGCCTGCGTTATCAAAACCGTCAATAAAACAGCAACGCAGCAAAAGTCTCAATTTAGAGAAAGAAATGAAGAAGAAGCCTCGTCAGACAGAAGAGCAAAGAGAGTAGAAAAAACAAATGAGTAACAACAACAAACTGAAACAAACACCAACCCAATTAACATTCTTGTCAGTAACATCAAGGTCACCATAACACTCAGGAGGGCATATAAGTTACCACGAGCAACAGATCCATTAATTGATCATCATGAATTGAGAGCTAGTGCAGCATCACCAATCAGATCTGTTCTCTGCAGGGGTCTGAATTTTTCATTAGAACAGTGTTCCACTATTGAACTTGCGTACAGATTTAAAATATAAGAGCGTGAGGTAAGTAGAAGACTGCTGTTTTGGGAACATTTTTTGGTGCTTTTGTGATGGAGCATGCTCTTAATGCACTAAAGTATCTCCAACTTGCTATTGTTAAGTACTCCCACAGCAAAGTTTGATCAGTCTCATGTCCCTGGAACAAAGGTAATGCTCTGTGCAGTGTGCAATTTTTTAGAAAAAAAAATGACATGAAGAGTACAATACTTCCATGAAATGTAAAAACAAATGTTACAGAGGCTGAGATATATCTTGAGATATTTATTTCACTTATAATTCACTGTAGATGAAGTACACAGGTTCCTTCCAGAGACTATTTTGCAGTGGCACCAAGCGCCAATACGATTGTGATTGGTTTAATGAAATGCCAATAAACCAGAGCACGTTTTTCTCCTATCCCGGAATGCTGTGGGGACTATCCAGACCCTCCTCCGCAGCGCTGTGGAGGAAGGTCTGACAAAGTGACACTAATTTCAGTAAGACCATGCTCCGGGAATATGACAAACAAACACAAACATTAAAAACAAAAAGTTGAACCTATAGCTCAATTTTCTTGGAAAGCATTGCAATGTGTGGCAAAGAATTTTGGCTGATGAAATAAGTCAAATCGCACATTCCATCATTATTCCATATTTCTACAGTTTACCTTGTGATTGATATACTTTCCAGAGTTGTAAAATCCTGTCCCATAGTATCATCAACTTTGTGCAGAATCTGTTACTCAAACCTGACTTCCTGGATCATATTTCATCAAAGTAAAACTCCTGTACCAATGCAGCTTCTTGTGTCTTTGTAATGTCAAACTCTACACCTCCAGTTTGTGACATCTGTTTTAAATGTTGTTACAACAGGCGCAGTAGTACTTCCCATGTCTACTAAACTGACTTTGGGGTGTACAATCAGCAAAGTTTTGAAGGGTGGTAGTTGCCACTTTTCCCTGTTTGCATAATTGACTCGGTGCCTGCTCTATTAAAGCCCCAGTGACTGGATGCAGGTTGGCAGGAAAATAAGTAACGATTGCCAACATTTACACTGAAAGGGTCAGGCCATTTTGTATTGAATTTCCCCCTGCTTTTTTTAAAAATGTCTCCAGCGACTGTAATGCACACCAATAGCGTAATCAACATCAAATCACTTCACCAATAAGTTTTCTGCAGTTCCACCAAGTGTGTATAAAGTCAATGATTTTTTTCTCCCCGCTGGCTACTGAGGAGTAAACACCCAGAAAATGAAAAAATTAACTCATTCATGATTCATGCTTTTTCTATCCTCCATTTACTTTGGTGCATGTGAAAATGTCAGCACGAGGTGGAGGGACGCATTCAGTCAGTAGGTGTAATTTCCTTTTTGTTTTGTGACTGACATTTTCAAAATCCTTTGGAGTCCTTAAGGGGGACTGCAGTTTGGCCTAAAAGATTGAAAGTTGATGCTTTAAACCCAAACCAGGCATTTGATCGTTCCTTTCATCATTAGGCCTACAACGTGTCCTCGAACATTTTACTGAAGAGTCTGGTCCACTCTGACCTTAGCCAAAGCTTGTTGGAGGCATTTCAACACAACGTGCAACAGAAAACGATATTGAAAATGCATTAAAGGAAAACTACGCTTAATTAAAATTTGGGTTTTGTTTTAATAGCTTCCACTATCCGTTCTATTGGACTCCCGGAGGTCTTGTAATGCTAGGACATCGCTAAACAACAAACGTGGGCAGTCAGAGAACCATACAGGCCACACTAGCTACAACTTTATTTGAAGGTAAAACCAAAATAAGTTATGTTACTAATAATCTAATATTGCACAGGAAAACAGTGAGTTCATACAACTACGATACAGAAGGTAAGAGTTGAACCAGTCTGTATTAGTGATGTGTACTGTACAACACACAGCGTGGGTAATCATTTTACCGTTCGCCATCTATTTTCTTATCCAAATAAATTTGACTAACCTCTGGGTTTGATTACAACTTCTCTGATCATCATGTTTTTAGCCACATTGCCGCGTTCCCAGATCTCAGCCATTACTTTGACGAGTTCAATGTTATTACAACTGATAGAAGTGAAGACCAGAGCTACAAAAATCAAACTCAAGCTGCAATAAACTGTACTTTTTCCTTTAATAACAGTGACATAAAAAAAACTAAACCTTTTCCAAGTTCTGATCCGCTGTCTTTTGTATTTTATTAATTATTAATTTTATTATTTAATAAGATTACCAGAGTCAAATTCCTTGTTTGTCTACGCAAACCTGGCAAATAAAGCTGATTCTGGTTCTGATTCTGGTATTTTACTAATTGTTGTTGTTGTTGCTGTATGTGCCAAATAGGCTAAACATTTGATGACTCATCTTGAAATCAGGTGTGTTTACATAAATGTATCTAGTCAAATATGATTTGGGGCAACAATAGGTTTGTAAATATCTCTATGTTATCTTTCTACAAAACATTACATTGCTTTTGATGACTGATCATGGACTCTACCCATAAAATGATAATTGTTATATTAATTATTACGGATACGGATTTGACCATTAGTTACTTGTGAGTCGTGATTGCATTTCAGTTGGCAAAGACTTTATATTGCACTATTCACCCACTTTTGAGTGATTGAATTAAATCTTAAGGATTGATTGTTGTTATGTTCTATAACTATACCCTGCCCACATATTTCGCTTAACTCAGAAAAATGCCACATTAGTGCTAAAGATGCTCGAACTGTCATTTACTTTTTTCCGGGCTTTTCCGCCTTTAATTTGATAGGACAGTTAGGTGAGAAAGGGTGAAGACATTCAGGAAATCGTCACAGGTCGGATTCGAACGCTGGACCTCTGCGTCGAGGCATAAATCTCTCAGTATATGTGCGCCTGCTCTACCCACTGATCCAACCCGGCCACATTTTACTGAGACTTTAAAGTTATTTCAGTGGCTTGAGGAGTCTTCAAAAGTTCAACAGCAGCCACAACTGCAGTTTCTGTCCGCCTCAAGCTCACCTTCGCGTCATGTTCATTTAAGAACTGTATTTGAGCAGAGAGATCAGACATTAACATGACGATGGCAGCCTTGATGTACTCCGGTTACAAATGATGCCAGCAGAATGGCACAAACAACCACCTCCTGATTGCTGCTACTGATTGAGATGGAGGACGAGCGCTGCAGCTTCTTCGCTATATTCCCCTCGAAATAGGAGTAATTTGTTGCACCATGGCATCACGCCTCAGAAGAGCTTATGAGGAGGAGAATCTGCGATAGTAGATTTGTGGCGCCATGCCTCCCCGACTCCAGCAGCTGAAAAATGTATGCAATTAAATTTCTAATTTCAGCGGGGTAATCAGGTCAGAGCTGTCTGACTTCATTATCAAAAGCAAAGCTTGTTGTAAAAAATCAATCAGATTATTCACGATTCTGAGATCAGTGCAGTGAGCAGTTAGCTTCTTTAACCTCTGCAGAAACTTAAGATGAAACTAAATAGACATAAATATATAATAGATAGATCATATAATTTGACATATGTTGCGGCAGTTAATGAAAAATGAATAACTCCCTTTTAGTTAAAATATGGACTAAAACACATTTATTTGTTGGATATGTCTACGTTTGGAGCTATTTACACAATCTTGAATTTAGAGGGACCCACTCCATCCATTTATATAATATCTATGGAAAAATGATCAACTCACAAATTAAAATAAAAATTAAAATGGATAAAATGTTAGAATTGTGACAAGATGATGTGCAAGCCAAGATAAGCTGGGAGGAAGTTTAAAGTCGTCTCATTCTCATGAGTTTTTAAAACGTAAAACCAACTGAGTTAAGTTCACTAAACTTGAGATAAGAAGTTCAATACATGTAAGATATGCAAGTATGACAACAGGTAAGGCTGTTCTTAATAACTTGTTACATTTTAAGATTAAGGGGTTGGGGCGGATGCGGATACTGTCCTTAATTGTCATCACAAAGGGTCTCAAACAATGCATGCTGGGAAGTCTGCTAATATGCTCAATAGGTTTCTTTATTTGATGAGAATTTAAGTCAGAGAAACTCATGTTGGTGGTCTGAAAATAAAAACTAGAAATTCAAGTTGAATTGACTTGAAATGAATAATTACAGAAATCATACATTTATATCATACAAGATAAGAGGGATTTTAAGTCACATATGTGAAAGAAGATTGAGAAATGGGTCTGAACTTTTAGATTATTATTGTGTCATGAATATGTATTGGACTTTTTGCATTATTTTGAAGATGAAAATAAAAAGGGAAAGTGTAAAAAAAGTACAATTTCAGTAGGCGACACTGGTTTGAGCTCCACAGAAAGCTTTGCAGCTTCAATTGCATGTGAGACAGTAAGGGCCAGATAAACACATTATTCAAAATGCAGATGATATTGGGATGATAATGGCCTGCAAGTCATCTGTGCCGATTTAATATCGCCGTGGAGCTTCCAGCCTCTAAGCACCTGAGACAAAAATGAGTGAGCCTCATAATCTTTGCTGCACCACCTGTGCTCATGCAAAGAGTGTTTACATTCCCAGACCCATACAGTCGGTCCCCTTAGGGGCTTCCTGCACTCAATGACACCCAGTGAAAACATATTTAATTATGTTCCTGGATCTGCCTTTTGATGGGTTTGTGTGCATTTTGTCAAGCTTCCACCCCGGCATTGTTTTCCCCATAGGTTTTCACAAGGAGACAGACGCAGATACCCCCGCAAAGAGGCGACCATTTTGCGGAAAGGGGTTTGGAATGAAATTAGGTGGTTATATTAGATAAGGTAGCTTCAGTAGTAGCTCGGTTTGAGAGGATGGATGATGAATTTAAGTGAATGGAAGAGAAGAGAAAAACTGGTATAAATGTGCCTGCAACTGCTGCATGAGTGGCGATGTCTCAGCGGCAGCAACCGCATGACAAAAAGGTGAGAGAGGCTTTGATGAGAATCAACAAGCTTTCATGTGCAGCCAGAGGGGAATAGTGGCCTGGGAGTACAGCTCATCCATATCTGCTATAAGGAGTACAGTCGCCTCAGGCACCAGCAGACAGGAACTCAAAACACACACATGCAGGATTTGATTGGTTACACCCTTGTGAGTTACACTCCACTGACTTACATTTATTCCTCAACTTTTGATCTAAATTCTCCACACTGCATCACTAACCACTGACTTCACGCTCATCTTGAAAAAGGCATAAATTCTGATGCTCGTCACTCGGGCCTAAAAATAAGCCATTTCACTGCATGGGAGCGCAGAAAATCATATTTCAAACAAACTTCCACAACACAATTGTTTCTGAAATGCACACTTTTTTTTAGTCAGACAGAAATAGAAATATTTCCTCAACGGTAAATCATTTCTTTAGCATCATCCACTCTTGGTTAAGAAGAGAGATTGTCCCTCATAAAAATACAACAACATAAATAATAAATAAAACTGATGGAGACATTATTTCACTCCGATTACACAGTCTAAACCAAAAAAAAGAATGTCAATGCACCAGTCGGCATGTGAGAGCTGCCGAGTAAATCATTTCTACAAACACTACAGTGGGTGATAAACAGTGCAGATGGGCGACACTCCTAGCAACAGGCAACAACGTGGGCAACAGGGTAAGAAAGAAAAAAAAAAAATGTTCCCTGGCAACAAGGTTTTCCAATGGGTTTAAAATAAAGTAGTGACTATGAGCATGTTTGAAATCCGATGGGAAATCATCTTCATTTACCTGCCCTCCACTGGGAGGTCAGGGATCAACTACGGCGTGTTTAATGCTGCATTCATGTAGTGTCGGAATAATTAGTTCCAGACTGGGAAAATGCATGTGAACGCTTAAGTCGGGACAACAAGAGTTGACGCCATATTACGCAGTAACATGGCGGATGAAAGTAAATGTTGGGTTAATGGTAAGAAACGTTTTATTAATTCACTTATTGCATATCAAGGTTTTGCTCACATGTAATTTGTAATATGGTATTAGGTTGTAATGTTAACTGTTAGTAGCTGTCTACGTAGAGTGACCTAGATTAGTTAGAAAAGGTAATTATTTGCATTAAGCCTGAAACAAGTCAGGTAAAGCAATATTTTAGTGGTTTTAGGGAATGTACTGGTGCAGCAGCAAGTCATGGCTCACATTTTCCTTTGCTTTTCGTTTTCATGCAGAAACAGCTTTCAACATGTTTAAATGCTCTTCTTTTTACAACGTAAAGCACATGAGCACACCGAATTCGGATGAACGACTTCCCAACTCGGGAAATGGGATAATCTGAGGAGCAAGTTAATGCAGCTGGTGGGATTTTGCGGCTGTCCACTGTTGGTTAAACAGTCAACCAATCAGAGCTTTGTAGGTGGGATTAACACAGTCATATCCATGTAAATAGCATCAAAAGAAATGGCAGCCAATATGGATATAATGGACGCAGCTGCACAAGTTGTTTTCAATTCCACAAACTGCAATAACAACTCTAAAATCTGGATTTTTGAACACAATGAACATCTGAATCATCCGAATGCTGAAAAAGATCAAAATAGCAAGAGGGGAAAAGATGGGAGCAACTTTATCGTATGATGAAACTTTTTTTGAGGGGCACTGCATGGTTCAATCAGTCTGTCATGCTTATATGGCCTTCACCACCAGATCTCAACCCGATGTAACACCTTTTTGTCAGCCTTGATAGATAGCCCTCTCCATCACCATCTTCAAAACACCACTCGAGTGAACATCTTCTGATAGAATGGGGTTCATCCCTCCAGTAGAGTTCAGAAACTCAAAGAACAGTAAAACTATTCACCTTACTAAGAAACTTTATGTTGGTCGATGCTGATTTGACACCCATCTGTAGCTTGATTTCACTGTTTTGACTCATTTGTAGTTAGTTTGTTGAGGCTTCATAATCATGTTGTCATCTCCCGCCCACCCATGTGGCCTTTAAAACAAAAAGTCCACACAGATGGGCTTCCTTTGGACATAATCTTATGAAACAGAGCTGAGATCTTATCAGTTTAGATATATATTTGGCAACTCCTAACTTAAGCTTGATTTATGGTTGTGCGGAGGCTCCATGCAGAGCTTTCGCCATAGCTTACATAAGTGGCCTGAAATTTTTACTTGTGCGTTGGTGTGTGCGCCAATCTCTTGCAGGGCCGGCATGTGTGTGCACGTGGGGAGTGTGTGGTAGAGCGAGTTAAAGAGTGACGGCGATTAGCTTCAGAGTGAGTACCGACTCTGGAGTCATAGTGAGAGAAACAAAGTGTCTCCTCTGTGCTTTCACCACGGTGGGAAATCTGTAGCAGGAAAAGTTAACCCTCTCTCCTTGATTTCATGGTGTTTATGGAGAAGGAGAACCAGGAAATGCGACGCGCGTCACGGCGACATGTTGTTACATTTTCTGAGAGGTGCACGTCAGGCTACGGCGTAGCGTCCAGCGTGGGGTCCCCGTCTCCACGTACCTACGTACGTAGCCATGGCGTAAATTAAACGCAGAAGCATAAATCACGCTTTAGCATCATGAGTTAGAAGGAACATTATTCTGTTAATTGAACCCAAAACACCTGCCCCTTTGTGTTAGTCTAAATGAGATCTTTGACGCTGCAAACTATTTTTCAAAGTGTTGTTTCCTACATTTTTAAATGCATTCAGACAGCATACTGAGTGTTGATGATGTTTACTCCTCTTTCAATACAAATAAGGAACTAGTTGACAAAACATAAACAAGGTCTGCATTGTCTGGTGTTATTTTGTAGCCATAACAATGTCCCTGTTGATAAATAGCTCAGACTTTAAAAAAGATAAATAGGAAAAAAACTAAGCATCATGTCTTTCATTTTAATAAGAACACCAGCAATTAAAGCTACAAATAAGTCTACAAGGTAAATGTATGCTGTTGAGGCAGTCAATCAAAGGTTTCTGGAGTCTTTACATGTACAGGCTGATAAAGCAAGTGTGCTGAGGGTAAGAAAGCCTTGAAATTTTCTGGAGGGGGGTTGATGTGGCTGGTGATGTAGATGTACACTGTGACTGTAGAGCAGTCCGGAGAGCCCAGCTGTGGGCTATGGGATGGCCCGGTTGGGTCTCTTTGGAGGAGGAGGGGGCATGAGCTCAGAGTCTGGGTCTGGTGGGTGTTTCCGGTTCTGGGCTTGGACTCCTTGAGCACAGCGGTCCACGTACTCCAAGAGGATTTCCTTCGTGACGGGCTCCTGGATGCTTTTACACACAGCTGGGGAGAGAAACAACAAACAAAGTAGGGAAGTTACTACTGCTGTGGGGACCGGCTTCTGCAGCATCCTGGAACACTGTCAACTTATATTTTATTTATTTTAGAACAGGCAAAAAAAATTTTTTTACAAATAAATAAGACATTCAATGAGTTTGAAAGGTGGCATCTTTTTTTTTTGTCTTTTAAAAACAAAAAACACAACAGTAACAGTGTGTTGTTTTTGTTCTAATGTAAGCCGCAAATGTTAGCATGCCCAGCTAGCTAGTTTACTACCTACAGAAGTAGGACAAAAGTTAGCATATCATTAGCTAACTATAATATGTTGTGTTTATTTTTTACAGCTGGTGTTAGAAAAAGGCCCGTTCAGGACTGAAATATTCTTCAACTCAGAAAGTTGGTGAAATTAGCTAGCTAGCTGCCGGGCAAAAAACAATGGCCGCAAGCTAAAAGTCTGAAATAAAGGACCGATTGTTTGAATCAAAACGTACTGCTAATGTTGATTGATAGATCTGCCACCATATTCACTGGAAACACCATTTGTGACATTCTAGAATGCAAAGCTTGACAGGCATAGCAACTACGGTAACATCCTATGGTAACATATCAGAACATTCATGACCATTCCAGCCTGCCTGAGGTTCTAAAGCTCAATAATTCAGGACAATCTTTTCTATATTCTTCTATCAATTCAATTCATTCTTTAAATGTGTTTTCTCTCGCTTGTGCTTCTTTATTGCTTCAATTTGTCCTTTTATGTGCCACCATGTCCAGCACTGGAAAGTCAGCATTTAGATAAGTGCTACACACAAATAAGGTTTATTACTGTGGTAAACCATTATGTTGGATTCGTTATCAGTCTTGCTCTCTCTTTGTTTTCCTCTAGTTGTTTTTTTAAGAAGCTGTGTAATTTACATACGTTGGACCATTTGAGAAAAAAAGGTTTGTTCAAATTCGAGTTGATTGCTGTTTTTCTTTTATTAAACAGTGAAACTAAAATGAGTTTTTACGCTTTGGGATGAAGTACAGCTCAGCTACTACATAAGCTGAAGACCATTATGTTTAAAAGATTAAAAACTTATCAGTATATTAACATATTAACAACGCTGAAAAAATCTAGCAGAATAATGACAAGCTGGATCTAAGAACCATTGATATCTGCTTTAAGTTTCCCATTGGCTTCAATAACCTTTTTATAATGATATCTTTAAAGCATTTTTTGTCAAACATTTGTGATGGTGTAGTGAAGATAATAGATAGACGCTCAGTCTAGGTGCTAGTTTTGGGTTTATCACCAGGTTCACTCAGGTGTGTCGGCCAGAACACCACGGCCAAATATTCCAGAGTATGAAATGAAAAGCTGAAAGATGGTTCTTAATCGGTTTATTTCTTCCTCTTTCTTGTGTGTGTGTGTGTGTGTGTGTGTGTGTGTGTGTGTGTGGAAGGAAGCTGGTGTGTGTGTGTGAGCGTGGTTTTCTTCTCATTTACGCACACTCTGAAGAAAGGTGCTGCTCAAAACCACAATCCAACTGACTGACTAACTAGCATACAGCTTATTAAACTGTGTGACGTCAGCTATAATATACAAACCAGCACGCGCTTTGGCTACCCTGTTACAAGCACTGAATAAACATGAAAAATAGAAACACCATATGGTCAACTGTACTAAATAACAGCAACACTAACACAACTTTGAGGCCTTTTCTACACATGGTGAACAGGTTAGTAAACTGTTGCTTACACGCCCAGCAGACAGCATTCATTTGAAGTTGTGTTTCGAGCCACCCGACAAATGAAAGTTTGATATTCACTCTCGTTTTAGCTCCGTTTTGGTCTCCACCAGCTCTTGAGGGAAATGTCTGGCTCTTAAGCTGCTAAATGCTCCACTATATTTACCAGCTAGTCACCAATGTTGTCAGAGCTTTTTCAAAAAAACCATGTCATGAGAACATTGAGAGTGAACCAAAACAGTAAAGGTGTGGGCCGTAAAACTTAAACGATGAGCTGCAAGATGCTCCGTAGAGCTGAGGGGAACTGCAGAGTCAGGTGATAATTCTTTGTGGATTTGTTACTGCAAGTGACCCCTTTCACATACCAACTGTTGATATAAAGATACTGATGAGTGCAGCTTTAAAATACAACAGTTAGGCATCTCATATAAAATTGTGTTGCAATTCTTGATTTTGCAGCAAATGTTGCTTTTCTCTATTCAAAGTAAAGAGATAAACAAAACTGTGTCCCAAATCACTGAAAAGAGCATTGTGGGCACTAAATACATGGCTAGACTGTCTGCAAATGCAGAGTACACAGTAAAACATCTGCCCCTCCACACATGCATGCACGCTGACTGGTTGTTATTCCCTCAGATGGAGGAGACTGAGATATTAAATATAAATAACTGTCGGACAGAGAAGGACAAAGTCTCACCCATCGCTGTATCGTAGGAGTTGGGGAAGCTCTTGTCCACCCGCTGCCTCATGAACACCCATGTGTTACTGGCGAAGGTGCACTCGATGATCTTGTTGTCGTACTGTTTTAGCTCTTTAGTGGCCTGTGAAGACAAAGACGAAAGGACACGCATGTTTTTTACTTTTACAACACAGTGAATTTTATTTTCTTCTTGCGGTCACCATTGCTCGAGAAAATTATAAACCCTCTAATTTATTTTGAGAGACACGCTGCTGCATTGATGAATGACAACAGCTCACAATGGTTTGCACAACTAAGTTATTATCTTCACTTTTGCGATTACTACTTATCACTGAATACTTTTCGGAGCAGTTTTTCTATATTTTAATGTTTGTATTGCTGTTGTGTTGTATATCCTTCCTGGAAGTGAACTCAGGGCATTGCTGTAAAAGAGCTTAATACACATTTTAAATAAACAATGGAATAATGAAGAATGAACTTTCACGCTCTGTACCAAAGAATATTCTATAAAGGACGAGAATATTTAAGTCACAGTAATGTGAAAAAAAGAAGAATATTCCTGTTTAGTGTGTGTAGGCCAAGATGCTCCATGTAAAACAAATCATACAAATGAGAATATTTCTTTTAATTGGTGTGCTCACTGTTGAGGTGTGAGAAGATTTCAATATTCCTATTCTTGATAGATTTAATAGATGTTTTATATTAAATAACCTAAATTACACCTACTTTAGAATTTGAGCCCAAACTGGTGTGCTTCTACATAAATACAGGTAGATACTGAGTGTGTCTGTATCGCTATGATACAGCCCTCAACAAAGCAGTGCAACAGTTCCTGCTCCTCCTACTGAGCTACACAGGATCACTGACTTATTACATCATATTCTGCTTTGAAAACAAAATCAACTCTAAGCACTGAGCACACTGTAACATAGTTGGGGGATATGAAAATGGCACACAATACTGAAGATCAAGTATGAGTCAAAGAAAACATTTGAGCATCCGTTGTTTATTTGTCGAGGGACTGAGTCTCACTGAGAGGATTTTATAAAACATGGAAAATGCAAAATCTGAAAAAGTGCAGCTGAAATAATTAAATGCAACAAGTTGGCTTTGACAGAAAACAATATGGTGACGTAAGTCATTTTGAAGTGCTCCTTTCACCTTCACCTCGCAGAGATATTTATTGGGCTGGAAGGTTGTTTGAAGACTAGCTGCAAAGAATAATCAATCAATCAATCAATCAATCAATCAATCAATCGATTAGTTGTCAACTATTCAATTAATTGCCAATTATTTTGATAATAGATTAATCAGTTTGGGCCATTTTATGAAATAAAATTTTATGAAAAAATAAAATAATCAGATTCCATCTTCTTAAATGTGAATATTTTCTAGTTTCTTCACTTCTCTACGACAGTTAACGGAATATATTTGAGTTGTGGACAAAACAAGACATTTGAGGACGTCATCTTGGGCTTTGGAAAGCACCGATTGTCATTTTCCACCATTTTCTGACATTTTATAGATCAAACAACTAATCACTAATCTAACAAATAATTGTTAGTTGCAGCCCTAGTGGAGACTGAAGAGACAAAGAGGCAGACCTCCAGGGTTTAGTGTGACCCTCACTGTCAGACGCTGACCATCATTGCCAGGAAAACAGTGGTGTTTGGCAAATGATAAAATACAAAGTAGGAGCTTGTGTGATCCTGGAGTGTGGGGCAGCTGGGCTCACAGTGGGGGGTCGAAATCACACAGGACGCAAAGAAAGTGTGAGAGGAAGCAAGACAGAGAGAGATGGTAGTTTTTGGATTTCAGATTACGATCGTGAAATATAACTCAGGGGAATGCCTAATTAGTCATTGTCACCATTTCAAAACTCAGTTTAAAGACAAACAATACATTAATAAGACTAACTGTAAATCAAAGATCTCTGTATTTGGAGAATAACAGACGGACTAAAGGAGAGACAGACTAACAAAGCTTTCCTAAAGCTCGACACAACAAGCTGCCAGAGAACTGCGAAGGGCAGTACAGGCGGGCAGGAAGCTCTGCTACAGACTGGGATCTCTTCCTGCTGGTGAAGGGTGAGATGTTGGCTGCCATTTTCCATCACCACTTGGTGCTTAATCCATCCAAATCAGTCTCATTATGGCAGCACACGTGTGCCACCAGTTATCAGGGACTTTGGCAGTAGAACTCCTTAGCAGCCAGTGTTGCACTACTGCAGAGCAGAAGAGATCCATCTTTCTGCCTTTCTGTTCCAATATTTAATCTGATTTACAAACTACAAATACAAACAAGAGGGAAAGACAGTGCTGCCAGTCATCTTTTTTTGTTGTGTGAATATTTTTTTATCATTTACATCCTTTTAAGAGAGGTGAGTTTCATGATAGCTACTTTTATGGGAACAATGCGTGTCCTTCACTTGTAACATTAGCTGGTTTGGATGATTATATATAGACATAAGAAATACAAAAAGCTGCAGTCTTCAATTAATTATTTCATTTTTAGTGCCAATACTTGAAATAGAGAAAATAATCTCGGGTGCAATCACTTTGAAGGATTACAAAGTGAAGGAATACATGTGTTCACTTTTTTTCTGAGTTAAATGATACTCATACCACTTTAGTACAGAGAGGGATCCAGGTAGCTACGCAGTACAATTCACACTACATAAACATTGTGAGAAAGAGCATGCCTTGGCAGTCTGCGTTCTCATAGCGCCCCTTCTAGTGTAGATAACATGATGTGAGTCCTTTGTTTAATTCATACAAAAACAGAAATGTATAAACACAATTCGTGGTCTTCAGGCGGAACACGCATTATGACTGTTATACCCTTACCCTTGTATTTTCAAATGCTGTGTAATCTGAATAATGTCTTGTGCGTATGTTGTATAATGTGATGTCGTAAATTGTATTGTCACATGATAGATTGTAGGACCCCAGGAATAATAGCTTTTAGCTTATGCTGAAGCTAATGGGGATCCAAATAAAACAAACAAACAAAAAATCTCAGTACGAAAACAAGTGTAGATCCCAAAATGCCAAGTTATTTCCTTTAAGCACAGGCTCATGGCCTTAAAACTATTAAGTCACTTCCTTGATTCAACATATTAATTATAAATGCAGTTGCACCGAGTTAATTAACAGTACAAGCCACTGTGTCTCCTGATAATCTCACCCAAAGTCAGGGACAACAGCACAGAGTTTTCATCCCTGACATTAAACAAATACGGCTATTCTGAATCATGCAGTAAAGCAGAAACTGGGACGAAAGCAAACAACTACTGGAAGTATATGACCTTTTATTAGTCTGTGCACAACACAACAGACAGTCAACCTGCTTCTTTATCAAATACTGGGATCTGTGGGGACAGCTGTACTGGTACATTGTGCTATAGTTTATTACAGGAGTTTTCTAGAGATAGCGACATGGATGAGCAAAGACCCAAAGTTTGGGATTTTCTTGCAAAGCTGCTTTGTTTTCCCCTACATTGCTTTTCAACTGACCCCGCTTTTGTTTTATTTCGAGACTTAATCAGAACCGGCCTGCGGCTCTGTGTTGGGCAGAACTCAGGTCCATTTTAATAACGTTGGATGAAAGAATATATAAGTTGGGAGTGGATATAAGATGCAAAAGTAGGAATATGAGCAAACTCCCTCATAGGTGATAGACGGTAATGAAACAAATGTTCAATCTTTAATATGCTTTCAAACAGAATACATTAGATGTCTTCTGTACATTAAAGCAGCTCCTGCTAAAATATTCACAACTCAACTGAGTGACTCAGCAAACTTTTTGAATTGTAAAGCTAAAATATTCACCTCACATGTTCCATTAGCTACAACGTAATTATTAGGTTCAATTACAGCCATATGTGGCCCTAAATTGCTGGGTCAGAGAGCACATGGCAGCAAGGAGTCATGATGTCAGTGTTCAGATTTACTGTCAAAGTAGACCCGAGGAGATTTCCGAGGAGAAAAAGCAAATAATGTGTAACTGAGGCAAATGAGGGTGTACATTGTCAGGTTTGACAGTTAAAAAAAGAAATTAACTAGCCATATACTTGTGTTTTTACCTCCCAAACTTCTAAATGATTAGTTTGTTCTGTTGTGCAGCATGATTGACTGTTTTCTGTGGAAAACATGTTCAATTAGTCTGACAGTATTCATTTTTCTTAATCCCATATTTGAAGTAATTTACAAAAAGCTGTGAGCAAACAAACCTTGAAAAATTATCAGAAAATGAAAAGCTATTCAAATACTTTAATTGCAGTTCAATCAAAAAGTGTTACTGTTGATTTAACAGAAAAATACTAGTTCTCAGGTGAAGTGCACACTGCCAAACTCTCACAGCTTCATCAAAGCAGCTGGTCTGTGACAGAGAGCTGCTCTTATCTCAGTCTCTGCTGACTAAATCTGCCAGGCACCATTCAAATTATTTAGGATTAATGAGATGTACTCAAAAGGCCAGATATAGATCTTCACAGGGAGCCGACTCCATGAAGCGGTGAGAGTAAACCTAAATATGGAATCAATAGCCATTACTTCTACCAGGCTTTAGCAAATTCTACCTTTTCAAGAAGTCAGAACTGGAATAATGATACTCAGAATGACTGAAGAGTAGAAACTAGTTGTTCATCACAACGGTTCTATTGGTTTGATAACATTGTACTCAAAGTAGTCGCTGAGATCTCGAAAAGGGGACATGGCTTATAACAGGTCCAATGAGGCAACAAGCTTAGCACAAAGACTGGAAACAGCAGGCAACATCTAGCCTGGCTCTGTCCAAAGGTAACAAAGAGCCAGAATAGCCGTTTCCCTGTTTCAAGTCTTTGTGCTAAACCTAACCAGCTGCTGTCTGTGGCATCATAGCTAATGTACAGACACTCGCGGCAAGAAAGCAAATAAGTTAATTTCCGAAAATGCGGATCTATTAGTTTAAGACTAGGGCAAGTATAGTAGGTCGATCATAGCTGATTGAACCAACAGAAGGAGCAACAAAAATAAAACCGAAGTTATGCTGTAAGGACTACACCTGATTTACTCATCTATGAAAAGAACTTCAGTTGCAACATAATTATATAAATAAGAAGGCTGAATTTCTGTGATTACATCATTGGATCTGAGGAGATACAATGGAAATGTAATCCGTAAAGCTTGCATCTACACGTTTACAACTGTATCTTCAACATACATTAATTCATAAATAGATCTTCGTAATAAACACTACTCCACCTATAGTGGTTACACAAAATGTTTTCAGATTGCTGCTCTTTCACAATATTTGCTCTTTTCGAAAGGCTGACCTAATGAGTCATCATGAAAACTCCCTTCCAAAATTAATTTTAGTGATTCCCTGTAGGTGCCAACAGCAACTAAATTGGGAGAATCGAACCAATAAAACAGGTTGTCATGAAGATTAGCAGCAATAAATATCAAAACTACTTTGTGGTGGTGCACAGCCGTCTTCAAACAAACACACCACAAGTCATGTGTCCTGTTCTTGCATGTAATTACAACTTTCAAGCTTATTCACACTTGGACTGACCGTAAAACACATTTCACCACAAAAATAGCAACATGAAAGCTGACAGAAGATGACCCCAGGGCTGATACAGAGCCAAGAACTGATACATGGGAATCTGGCAATACCAGTGACAGCGCCAGAGGGAAAGGAAATACTAATTTACTCTGTTTCTAAAGCATGACTGTGGCTATTGGAATGCCTACACATTTACATAAGAGTCATTTAGTCAAAGTGGCACATTTCCATATAGTATAATAGCTGTATAGACATTTACATAAAAATAGAAATTATAGAACAAAATGTAATAATTCTATCATGTTGCTCCTCAAGCTGTTCTCCACCTCAGATTAGTGAATTCCCATTAGAGCCTAATGGAGATGAGAGGCTAGTTTCTGTGGAGTGCACTTGACTTCAGTCTGTGTTACGGCAGGTCAAAAGGTCTGATTATGTGTGAATCCATATAATACAATGCACATGTATCAATTATGTCTAACAGGGAAATCATTGAAAGCAGTCTCACAGTGTTAAGAGCAGCTGACAAATGCCTCTCTGCAGTAGAGCATATCACAGAGCATAGCCCTGAAACCATCACATCAACACATTGGGCCCTATTATAACGATCTGAAAAGCAAGTATCAAACGCCAAACGCAAGTAGCTATGTGGGCGGATCTCGGGCGCTGTTGCCATTATACCGGCAGGATAAATGACTCTTGCACCAAACGCAAATCTAAAATGGGTTGGTCTGAAGTAGCTACATTACTCAAAGGTGTGGTTTGGGCGTAACGTGCAATAAACCAATCAGAGCGTCACATTCACATTCCCTTTAAAAGCAGGCGCGCTTGTTCCATGGCAGATTGCTATTATAATAGGGGATTTTCTAGGCGCACGCTCTTAATACATTCATGGACGCACACCAGGAGCGGTTCACAGCCGAGGAGACCGACTTTTGCTATTGATGTTTCTTTTTGACAAAATATAAATAAAGAAATGTCACAAAAACATACTTCCCGATGTTTTGGGTTCACTCTCACTGAATCACGAGGTTATGAATGCAAGGTGATATTTTTGCAATGTAGTCTAACATTAGACCGAGATTACCTCACTATAGACGATGCAACTCTTCTGTCTCTCCTCTCCCGTGCTGCTGCTGGGGCATTTGGGTTAAATGGCATCGGCACATGCAGTTCAACATCACATCTCCTTAAGTCCTCTAATATTTCCTCATTTATATCATCAACACATCCATGATTCATGGAAATGTGTAAAACAGGGTCATATTTTTCCTTGTATTTATGTATGGTTTGCAAAAATGCGAACTGCTGGTTCCGTGAGATGAGAGAAAGTGTATGTGCAAAATACTGTTTTCTGAAACTGCAAAATAGCACTAGGGAACATTTGCCAACCTTGAGAAAAACACTTTTTTTATCTGACATTTGTGACGCCTTTTTCACGATTTGTTTTTTTCTTTTTCCAACGTTTTAAATTTTAAAATTTTTCTTCTACACATTTTCAGCGCTTATTTCTACGTCCAATATTTTCTGATATAAAACAAAAATTTAAAACTGGCCAATGTGACCCGAAGTCAACGCAAGGGTTAAACAATTAGTTAACAGATATGTAGGTACTGTTGTATCTATACATGTTCAGCAAAAGGTATACAGTAGCCAGCGCTGCATCATTTCAGAAGCACATACCAATCCACTAGTGTGAAACATCTATGCATCAAGTGTTGTGTGTCACTGACAGTGGCTTAACATATTACAAAATAAAACCCAGCAAAATCTGACCACATGATGAATTAGTGAATGGTAAAAGTATTTCTGTTAAAAAGATAAACTCAGAGAAACAGCCTGATAAGTATGTTGTACAGATGAAACTTGTGCAGTGCAGTGTGCACATGTATATGATCCTGAATGTACAGCATCAAGACAAAAGGTAACTATAGAGAATGTGTTACGTTTGCATTAACATCAAATTAAAATGAGTGGATCAGAAAACAGGAAAGCTTTTTACTAAAATCTGATAAAATACATGTTTAAAACAGGAAATATTTGTAATAAAAGAACAGCAATATAACTTCTTCACGTCACACAGTAACAGATTAAGAAAAAAAAAATGCATTTCTTTTATTCTTGGCAGCTACGTACTTCCAACAAAACTAAAATTTTAAAAAGGTAAGCAGGAAAAGCCCAGGGGGCTTTGGCTTGTTGGCACAAGGTTGAATTCAACAAAGCAACACATTTATTTTCTCACCTTCATCTTTGCAAAGGGCCTGTCATAGCTGCCGACGTAGAGCAAGCCGACAGTCTGTGGAAGCAGCCTACAAAGACAAAAAGATCATGGTTAACACCCTCAACATGAGAATATCTGAGTGGCAACGATGCAAATAAATCTCCACACCACTTCCGTTTTGCCAGCTAGTAACAGATCGGCAGAGATGTGAGATTACACCTCTCTGAGCCCTTCTGTCTCTCTGCGCGCTCAAAACTTAGAGAATACTACAGTATAGGCACGTTCAGATTCTAAGGCAATAATAAATCTGTGGAACACCTATATAGATTGAACACAAGGATTAATACAGTACTGTATGTCTGTTAGACGACTGAGCACTCAACACAGTTAACTCAGACTATATTGGGGTTTATATGTGCAGTAGTCTTGTGTGTGCGTCTCCCAGCACCGTGAACATGTGTCTGTGCAGTATTTAAAATCTCATCATTGAGATCACGCCCAACAGATGTCTTAATCACACACTTCTCCTTGCCTCCCTCCACCAAAAACACACACCATGATGTGCCCGTTGTAATTTCCAGACACTATTTCTGCTGTTGTAGACTGAGTGAACGAGCACTGGTTTCATATTAGTTAACCATTTTTAGAACGGAAATAATGAGGGGCTATTGAGCTAAACAACAGTGGGGGCTACGCAGTCTGATGCACCTCATTCAGAGATTTCAATTGGAGCTGAAACCGGAGACCATCTCCCCATCCACCCCAGCTCCCTCCTGTGTAATGATAGCTAACGCAAGCAGGAAGGAAGCAGCATTAGACATTAAGAGAGCCAAATAGCCATGCAGTGATGGATACTGCCACGTGCTAAGACCTCACAAGACAGTCCATTAATACCTCTGACTAACGTGTTGTGTGTCAAATACCACTTTCCTAAACCTGCAGGACTGATCATGGCACAGTCTTCTAAAGCAACGATATCTAAAACAAAGATATTAATGAGATTTTGGCAATGAAACAGATAAGAGTATATATTAGAGTGCCTCCAAAGAACAGATACTGCTGTTTCATGATGCTTAGTTGCTTTTCCATTTAGCATCTGAACGTTTAAAGTCCTGAAAGTCCTGCTATCTTAAATTACACGGCAACATCATATATTTGAGTTGGGGTCATATAGATAAATTATGTTCAAATGAAAGACCTTAACAACACAGAATGCCTATGAAAATAAAACTCCAGCACAAGGCAGGGTTTTTGTGTAACAATCAATATGTTGTTAAATGTCACGTAGCCTTTGAACAGCATGCAATCAGACCTGTATTACCTAAAGGCTGTGTTGCGTCAAATGATTCATAAATCCATAGAAGCAAAAAAAAAAAACTTATAATGTCCAAAAAAAATGAATAGGAGGTACTGTGTTAAAGAAGTGCCAAGGTGCTGTGTTTCAGATGGAAAAGTATAAAAAAACTCTATTGCCTAGGCCAAAGCAAGACAGAAAAATATGACAAATGTGTATTATATATTGCCTATCTGCCTCACCTTAACACACCTGTGAATGTATCAGAGCGCTCTTTTCTGCACTTATTTTTTCTTCTCTAAGTTTAAGGATGAGGCTGGTATTCTATATTTTTGTTAATGTCAACAAATTCCATCAAAAGACCAAAACTATCAATTAATTGATCCTGCTAACAAGTATTGTCTGTGTATCCAAGCCTGATATAGCCTATTCCTCTGTGACAAACGCCTCCAATTTAGTCAAATCACATCAATGAGTCACAGCATTGCAATGTTCCTTCATTACCATGAACATGGGCAATGTACTTTATTTTGAGTCAATCACACATACGGTCTTGATGACGTTAATACTCAGTAGTGTACCAAATGTGTATTAATTGGCAGCTAAAAATAGTCCCCAGCAGATGCACAATTTTTCTCCTGTTTAAGTAATGCTTGCTAAAAACCACAGTGCCCAGCTGTTTTCGGACTTGTTTATGAAAATTAAAGTATACTGATATACTAAGTACACTATATATTCATTTTCAGTATGGCTGAGTGCCGTAGACAGGGTACAAGTTTGAGAGTAATGAGGTGGTAGCTCTCAGTGTTTTTGGCTCAGTGACTCCTATTTAACATAACTCAAAATGGATCATGAATGGGACCACTCAAGTTATAACACCATGTAAAGAGGGAACAGGGGTGCTGAATGATCTGGAGTTTCTCATTGAGTTTTATTGTGTCATTGTTTGTGTTTTGTGATGTTTTGTGATGTATTTTTCTGTTGAGTTTAGTGTATTTGTATAAAGGTCCATTTAGGAGTGGTAATTGTAAACTTAGGCTATAAATATTGAGCGATGGACTAACGCATTGTTGGTTTTGGTATTTTAGTATTTTAATGGATTTGTTGACAATAACAAAAACTCTGGAATTCATTCCCACCCCATTAGCATAATATGCTAAGTGTAGCCATTATGACATAATGAATATTAATTAATAAATACTGTGAACACAGGCACAAAAAAACAAGTCTGTTCAACAGTTGAACAAAATGTGTAAGCTGGAGTTCAGGCAACACACTCCCAGTGATGACATGCAATTGGAGACAGCCCTGGTCATCAGGATGCCAACTTCACAAATGTTTGTGTCCATACAGAGAAATCCGTTCACAGTTCAGAGTCCAAAGACAGGCTCCATGTTTGTTCTGCATCATCCTTCATGTTTGTGCTGATGGCTGAAATGCTGCGAGCAAAGGCTCTCTTGACCTCTCAGATCCACTTGCTCTGAATTACACTACAGGTGCAGTACAAGTCTTTTCTACCCAAGTCCTTCTCAGCAGCAAATGTCTGCATCCTACAGTTGACCTCTAATGCATCTAAAAATCTTACATCATAAAACCATGCAGAGTCTCTATGATGGTTTGATCTTTTCACTCAAAACCATAAATGTCACGTCTTGGTGGCTGTACAGGTGGAATGTTGTAAATGAGATGAATTATCATGGTAATACAGTCAAGAATAAAAGCATTGATCTCATGTTGTTGACTTCACTTTGATGCTTTTACATCAGACAGTCCCACGTAAAAGTACGTGACTGGGTTCCTTTAAACAAAGTATGGATCGGGATGCTGTAATGACACATGAATCCACGGAGAGTAAAGACCAGTAACATGAATCCTGTCCTCAGGCGAGTCAATCCAAGCCAATCAGAAGGCACCATTCTTCTTCTCTAGGTCCTTCAAAAACACTGCACACCTAATGCATAATGATCTAACCATTACCCATTAGCTCTTCACACAGAATGCTGGCTCAAATGATCCATAATTCAAGGTCATCTATACAATACTCAAGACTGTTCAACTCCACACTTGGGAGGGGCACTGGCATGCTTTCTGGGATTGCTTCATCTTTCCATTTTGTTCTTTTCCACCTCTTCACTCCTTCTACCGCACAGTAATCACCTTCTGCCTGTGCTTACTTTCAAAGAAGGTAATAAAACTTGCAATGCTGTGGACTGTATGCCTCAGTGGTACAAAAAGACGTGCTTAAGCATCGACTGTGTGGGCTGATGAATAAGCAATTTTTGCTTCCTTATGTCTGTCCATATCTCTCTCTCTCTCTCTCTCTCTCTCTCTCTCTCTCTCTCTCTCTCTCTCTCTCTCTCTCAGACAATAACTAAGGAGAGATTTGAAAACCGACACCAAGACTGAGTGAGGTCTGCTGGGTGCTCCTCTGCCTGCAAAATTCATCTTTCGGGGAAATATCAGAACATTAACAAATGGCAACAATGATCGTCTGTGTTCTCCCACACACAGGGAGGAGTCTAGAAGCTGACTAGCAGGCTGGCTTTGCAGTAGAATAAGCGACTGTGCCCTACTGTGATCCTCTCAGTCTGTTGTTGGTGAATGGTGGCAGGCTCATGGCTACAAAGCTGGGACAGTCACTAAGGTCACCTGGCTCTCATAGAAAAAAGCAGCATGACCAGAAAGCTCACTGCTATGAGTCGGTTTGCTCACACTCAGACAATATTTAAAGACTGATCTGAAGAAAAAGCACACAGAGCAACGATAGGTGCATTGTGCTGACAGACAAAAACAAGAATGTGAGATTGCACCTAGACACAGTGTGGTGCTTTGAGATAAAAATGAATGTCAGCATGCGAACATGCTAACAATGCTTACATGGCATGCTGATGTTTACCAGGTAACATCGTCTTTAACATTTAATGTGTTGGCATTGCTAGCATTTGCTAATTAGCATCAAACACAAAGTGTAGCAGAGGCTGATGGGAATGTCTAGCCAAGTTTTTTTGTCCTCAAGTATTTGGTCATAATCCAAAGTATTGGAAATGTATTTAAAATTTAAATTTGGTTGTTACAATGCATCCTGTAGAGAACATGAATATCTGTACCAAATTTCATGGCAATCCATCCAATAGTTCTCAAGAAATTTACATCTGACATCTTAAATGTCAACCACATAATGGCGCTAGAAGAAAAGTAAGGGAATGACCAACGTCATTAGGATTCATCCTCTGGAGACAACGTTGTGCAAATCCATCCAACAGTTGTTGCAATATTTTACTAGAAAAGTAAAAACTACTTTGACCTGGGGTGGTGCTAGAGGAAAAGTCAGTGGATCACCAAAGTTATTAGGAATTATCTTCTGGGCACCATGAACACTTAGCAAAGTTGTCAACAGTAACGTAACCTATGTCAATACGTAGTTAAATTTTTTGCAACAGTTTGCTTTATTTAAGTTTATCAAAAACATCATATGTCTTACAATTACATTTCAGGATACAGTGTCCTTTCTCTCAGCAAGAATCTTTCAGTTTTCCTAAACTGTGAGTCTGTTCTGCTTTACAGATATCACACCTAGGGATGTAACGATTACCGGTGTAACGGTAAACCGCGGTAAAACTGTTGACGATAACAATGACCGTTTTCATTTAAAATATCATTATTATCAAGGTGGATTACCACGGTTTGGAAACCCTATGTTTAACCCTTCCCAGCTTCATCAGAGTAATCCTGAAGTTGCGGCGCAGGCGCACTGCGTAGCCTACAACGTGCGTTCAGAGAATTTCTGCCTTTCTTGAAGTTGGAATCATGGCGGAAGGAGAAGATGACGACAGCACTCAGGACATTAATCAGCCTTGTAAAAAAGGCCATAGTAACACTTGCTCTCTCTCCTGAGATGATTGACCAATCAGTGACGAGAGTCATCGCTTTGATCTCCTCAGAATGCAGCAGCTGTTAACAGACTTTTTCTTTATCATTCCTTTCCTGTTTTCGGACTTGTGCGTAGCCTAGAAGGTAAGTTCAAACTATTCCGTAGCTTGCTAAACTGTAATGGGTTTTACTGCCTCGTTATCTGTGTAAACGTTTAAGTTACGTTTATTCATATTTCAATAAGTGTTCTGCTACGATGTGGATAAGTTTTGCCCGCGTTACGACGTGACATTTATTTGGAGAGAGATATATTATCGCCTTGATAATATTGCTGTTGCTAGGTTTCTTATTGCATAGCTGATAGATGTGCAGATTGTTTAATATCACTTGTGCAGCCACGTGTTGATATTCAGGTTGTGTTAGGGAAATTTGCTAGCAATGTGCAATCAGCGTCCCACTCCCTCCCGCTCCCTCAGATCCTCTTCCTGCATACACCTGTCTGTCCCCTCCGCCTGTCTCACCACCATGGGGAGCAGATCATTCAGCCGCTCTGCTCCCCGTCTCTGGAATTCATTCCCACCCCAACTTAGAAACATCGATTAATTCCCCCATTTCAAATTCCAACTCAAAACACATCTGTTTAAAACTGCCTATTCCACTTAAAGTAAATTTCTCTGCCTCTTTCTGTTGTTGTATTCTTATTTTTTGCTGTTTTTAAATGTCTTATGTATCCCTGTATGGTGTCCTTGAGTGCTGAGAAAGGCGCCTTTAAATAAAATGTATTATTATTATAATAATAATCGCCAGTAAACAGATAGCGCTAGCCACGTGCTTAGCTATTAAAAGGTGTATTACACCGTTTGCTCCGTTATGGATATGTGTGCTGTAATAGATGTGGCTTATTCTCAGTTTGTGTTACTGAGCAATATGTTACATTTATGTTAATTATTACCGATAAATGAATGTAATTCTTAGTATTGTTTCTTGTTATATGCTGGTGGCTATAACATTTAGTTTTGGTAAATAATGTTCATAGTAGCCTAAGTCAGATGCTTATTAATGAGCATCATTATTTGCTTATATTTCAGAACCACATCCAACTTCACATGTAACGTCAAATACAACGTCACAGTTAACTTCATGTTGGAGTTGTAAATAAATCTGCCTGGATCTCAAAGTCAGACATCTCTGGTCCAAGTTCGTACCGGACCCCCTACAGCCGGCCGGTGTTTCAGTAACCAGTTTTCAATAGTTTTTACAATCTTATTGCCTATAATTTTGTACTATAATAAACACTGTTGCACTTTTTGAAACCATTTCAGCTTGTGTAGGCCTATCAGTGCTTTCTGAACATATTGAACACACTTGTAAAAATACCGCGATAATACCGAAAACCGTGATAATTTTGGTCACTATAACTGTGAAGTTCAATTTTCATACCGTTACAGCCCTAATCACACCTAGCTAATGAATAATTCCAGATACAAAACACATTTTGCAATGTGCATCTCACATCACAATGTAACTCACTATGACCACTACTACTGTCATTACTAACATTATGCCAAAATATAACCAATAACGTAGCCGTCAGTGGGCTTATTTTCTCAACTTAGGAAAAATTAGGATACCATACCTGAAACAGGTGCTTTAACGTTCACCGCTCATTTAACATAGGCCTACAGTTCAGCACTAAAATAAAATGCTGAGGGAACATAACTACATTTTTTCATGCTGGTTTTAATGGTATGCACCCCCACTAACAGGGAATTTTTTTAAACAGTAACGTTATTATGGTGTATACGTGTCCTGCAGCGGGGATCTGTCCTGTCATTGTTCCAGTTGGACACAATATATATATGGGGGAGAGAGCGGATGACTGTTTGCTTAAGTTCAGCAGACGGCTCTGTATATTCGTGTAATTACGACTTTATGACTTTTCATTAACAGCTGAAGAAGCGGAGGTGCGCTGCTGCTAAATGTATATAGCAGAAACACTGGATAGATCTGGTAAGCTAGACTACCACCAACGTTACAACTAGTTTCTATTTCATATGCGAAATACAATCCATAGGCTGTTATGACCTCCAGGAAACGATTGTTTTTTTCTAGTTAAGGACTTGTTTTTAATGTTTCTAATGTTTACCAGAGTGAGGGTTACAGTACGATGAGCACCAGTAGATCTGAATAATTTATGTAGCGGAGGAAGATAAACATAAAATGAGAGAAAAAGGGAATGGCAGTAGTGTTTTTCTTTGCACCTATAGGTACTTAGAGCAAAGTAGAAATTCCTGGGACTGGAGACAAAAGCGCATGTAGGCGATGATGGTGAAAGGAATGAACGTTTGCACGCTGCAGTACTAAGAACCCTAAAGCAAAAAGGAAATGTGAGATGGGATGGAATAGTAAAGAAACGATTGAAGTAGGGATGCACCGAAATGAAAATTCTTGGCCGAAACCGAAAACCGAAAAAGAGGAAACCAAGACCGAAAACCAAAACACCGAAAGAAATTATGCCAATTAATAGATAATATTATTAGATAAATATGGCTCGTCACATACAGTATATAGTAGCCTAAGAACAGAATAACTTACCTATTATTATTATTATTATTTGAGGCACTTTCTTGCAGGATTTCACTGAACATATCAGACAACGAGGGTGCATGCCCGTCATCTGGTGCAGTCTTTTTTTCTGCGCTCTGATCTCCTTCTCCTGCGCCGGGCGCTGCTCCGTCTCCGTCTCCACGCGGGTTCTCCGCATCCATCGCGGCCTGGATCATTTCTCGTGCGCGCTGCTTTATTTCCGCATCCAAGTAATGGTCTTTATAACGCGGATCAAGTACAGTCGCGATGAAGTGCAGAGGATCCGAATAGATCTCAGTGAAACGTGTGCTGACAGACTCTAAGAGCGTACTTTTCATTGTTTTCACTCCGTGGTCCGCCTCAACCTCTTTGCTTAGGAGACACTTTAGTGCTGCGATTAAAGGAATAACGTCCGCTACAGATGCATCAGAGGAGCTGATCTCTTTAGTGGAGAAAGTCTTTGCAGATGCACCCCCTCTTGAAATTTCAGCATTACATGATTTGCAAATCGCTGTCCGTGGGTCTTTCTCAGATACACTGAAATACGTCCACACCGCAGACATGCTGCTTCAGACAAGCACGTGCAGGTCGCGGTTTCTGTTTGCGTCATCACAATATTTCGGCCGTATTGTTTCGGTGATAAAAGTATTTCGGCCGAAAACCGAAAATGCCGAATATTCGGTGCATCCCTAGATTGAAGCATTGCCTTTGACACCAACACACATAGCAACTGTACACGTGTGTGTGTGAAGTACTCTAGTGCGTCACAAAATGATAGGTGCTATTAGACTTGTCAGGCAGAGCGTTTCCCTGGTAACAGTGACTTACCCTTCTCCCCCGACTTTGGTGATCTTGAGGCGAAAGTCCACAGAGTTGAGATTGGGGGGCTTCCACTTGAGGATGTCATCACACCTCCCAGCCTTGTATCTCTGGAAGTAAAACCCAATTCCCAAAAAATTAATAATGTGGTAGATTTGTTAGGTAAAAATACATATTAAAGCTGCTTTCATGGACCAAGGATGACACTGTGAGTAGTAAGCAACCCGGTGCAGACCTAATGGCTAGGCAATTTGTGAGTTTTTAAGCAACAGTCAGAGTTAATGAGCTGACAACCCTTAAACAAATTAGACTCCATTATGATACACTGTTGGTATCTATTTAGAGCTGCGAGACGAGGAACTGAATAGATCTTAGGTTAATAATTAGTCTCTGGGTATCAACAACGTCATGAAATGCAAACAAAAAAAGAGCTTATTAAAGAATGTGTTCAAGTACTCTACATTTAAAATGAAAAGTAGAAAATTGCACAGTGGGAGCACAAAAATGGATGTGTAAATACATTACAGGCTGATAAATTATGATTAAACATGACTACATTTGTCACATAACAGTGTCTCAATGCATAGCAACATATGACACATAACCAAACAACACGATTTCCATAATTACTTATGCATGGCTGACATTTAAGGAGGACATGAAACAAGCGCAGTGGAGCATGAGAAATGTAAAGGCATGATGCGTGGAGGCGGGAACAGATGACCAGACTCTGTCACTGTCAGGTTGCCCAGTAACAGAAGTCTACTCCAGGGAAATGTGTGGAAAACAGACAGGATTCCTCAGGAGAACCTGCATTGTCATAGCACATGACCAAATAAAGGGTTCCTGGCTCTGTCCATGTATGATCCTATGGCAATACTTTAAAGAAGAACTTTAAATCATTATGGGAAGAAAGAAACAAACGACTACTTGACAACAATGGATGCATGTATTTTCCATTTCCTTCCGCTTTCTTTGTGTTGGAATTTTAAACTTTAAAGATTTATGAGGACTATTGTTGACTGCTCCTCAGATCTCTGCAGGGTCAAATAAATGTATTTATTTAAATTAAATAAAGGGACAGCTAGCTAGACTATCTGTCTTTCTGAGTTTTCTCTCGCACCACTATTTTGCAGCGGCTGTGTGCAGAGTTTAGCACCGCCCATGATGATTCTGATTGGTTTAAAGAAATGCCATTAAACTAAAGCGCGTTTTTCCTCCCATCCACAAATGCTATGTGGAGTAGCCAGAGCCTCCTTCAGCGCGCTTTGGACGAGGGTCTGGCAAAGCGAAACTACACTTCGTTGAACTCAGGAGAAGTGACAGAATTACAATAGTTGCATAATAACTGATTAAAGGGAGCGTGAGACAAGAGTTCTAACCCTGCCTGACTTTCACCTCTCTGCACCTGGCCAATTGTTGCGTGAAGTGGATGTTATCAACTGTTTTCAGAAAATTGTCGGCCAAAGCCCTTGGCAATTTCTGATGTCGGAAATGGGGTTTCAGATGCTGTTAGATTATCCAATAAGCACTTTGTTTGAAGTATAATGAGGACTTGCAGGTGTATTGGTGGGAATTGTTGATGGGTATGTAGCACATTCGGCTATTAAGTTGAAGAACAGAGTTCACAGCCTTTTTTACTGTCCTTTTCTTAACCAAGTGCTTTAGTTGTTTAGCATGAGCCATAAATAGCCATAACTATAACTATACTTTATTTGCCTAAGCCACTTTCTTAACCAAAGATAAGGCAGAGCAGATGGTCAAACTGAGACAGACAGTAGCCTGCTACAAAACACAACAGCCTCTAAACAACAACCCACTTAGCTTTCCTAATAAAATCTCCTTTTTATCCAACTTACAAACATGAACACACATCTTGTCCTCCACCTTAGCTGTTTAATGAGAGACCAAACATACATTCACTGGGGAAAAGTGGACTGCTAATGTCAGTTTACAGACTAAATAACTAATAAACATACCTCTAAATGTCACTTTGTTCGAGATATATGCTGGTGTGGTCCTTACTCTTTAACAACATGCTGTCTGCCCATTGACCTGTAGGCTACAGTGCAAGTTTGTTTACTTTGTCTTTTGTTCCCTACAGTGTAACACAGACATGCCCCTCCAGCCAGCTGAGACTAAAAGTAGCATTTTCTGATATTTCCCCAAATACATTTTTTCTTCCTTTTATTAAAAAAACAACTATTAAAAAACATGAAAAAACATGTTGACAATAAGGAATGACTAATTGTGATCTCATTTTGACTATACTATAATGTATTACATGTGCATCATTATGAAAATGAAATCCTGTACTGATTGCAAAGTTAGAAAATTATACTTTTATAAATTGGTAGAATCAACGGCAGGTTGACTTTGTTGATTAGGTGTAAAGTGAAGGGAACACAAGTGTGTGTGTGTGTGGGGGGGGGGGGGGGGTGTTCTGCTTTGTCCGCAGTGGAGCTCTCCGTGTGGGAGGCGGCCTTCGTGTGCCTTTGAAACCAGCACACTCCACAAAAGCTATTCACCGCAGTTAGCTAGAGAGCGGGAAAAGAGGGAAAGTCTTTTGAAGAACCTCAACAGAGTACATCTTTTCTTCTGAAAACGTGTGTGTAGAAAGGAACATTCTTCAATGCAGTTAGTTATGATCTGCTGCACAGGCATCAAAATAACCTCTTGTGAAATGACTTATTCCTAATACAAATCCATCTCCATCTTCGTCCGCTTATCCGGTATCGGGTCGCGGGGGTAGCAGCTCCAAATACAAAATTAAATATATACACATGCATCTAGTCATTAAGTCCTCCACAGTTTATAATCAAATTACTTTTTAATTGAAAGACATACAAATCTCTAAAGAGTTAACTCCATAGGCACAACGTTTGCATAGTTTATGTGTTTGTGCTGTGGTAAAACAACAACAGTACATGTAAACCTCTATTATGGAATGAATAGTCAGTCCCAGAAAATACACTGCCCTGAGGATCTGTTGAGGCTTGCTAAAATGTTTGTGCAACATTTTCAATCAAAGTAAAATTTACTCTATCCAAGCCAGCACAGACAGAGCCATAGCAACAACATCATGAAAAGCCAATCAGACTACAGATTAAATAAATAGGCTACCTTCAAATTCATTCCTAAATGAAAGAGTGCTGCCAGTTGCACTTGCACTTTTATTACTATTGTTCGCCTTGTCAATAAGTGACTGCATATACAAAACAAGGGCTTTATTATTGGAGTGAAAAACAGACCTTCAAACCCAGTCTTGCATTCAAGAACACATCTCCCATCTATAAAAATAATTTTCTTGTAATGATGTTCCATTGCATATCAATTGCCTGCTGTTTCAAGCTAGAAATTCAGAGGCAGCGACAGTCAGACTGAGGGTAGGAAAAACTGTATGGTTTCAGCAATTAAAAAAAAGTAGAACATTAATGCCAAAACAAATGATTGTAATTACTGTACTATAAATAAATTACTTGAACCGTTATTGGGAAATATGCAAAAACATCTGTCTGGTAATGGATAACTCGAAAGTCACACCACAAATGGTTGCAAGGTCTAACAAAAGCCCTAAAATGACCTAAAACTAAAACCGTGATTTCAAAATAGAGACCTTTTTAAACGTTGGCCTTTGTAGACCTCCCTATCTACCATTTCTAACCTGCAACCCTCTCAGTGCCTTATATTTAATATTCAAATTTTCTGTTCCCTGGACTCCATTTTCTTATCTTGTTTAAGAATTCTGAATACAACAAACTCTTTTAAAAATACAAGCATGACGGTATCACCAGCAGTAGGACTGTGTGAGCGCAGCTCGGCTGACTTTGCAGTTTTCTATTTCTAAACTAAAACTTTTAGAGACAAAGATAAAAACTCAAAGTAGTCCACAAAACTGCCACCTAAGACTTTATAGCTTCCACTAGGAACTGTATTTTTTTAATTAGCCCAAACTGACAAGAAAACCGCAAAACTAACAATGCTTGTCCAAGCATGAACTGTACAACAAAACTTCTCAAGAAACCTGGAACTTATGAGTGAAAAAGCAGGTAATGGTTGATCAAAACAACTATGCATTACTCTTTACAGGTGCTTGACATGTTATCAGACAGCAAAGGATGCTGTTGTGATGATACTTTGATCAGCATCAGTTAGGGTTTGTTGGGAATTGTAAGGCCAAACCGTAGCCTTTCCCTGATGTCAATACAGGGCAATAAATAAGTCCAGGGAGATAACAGCAACAAACAATGTGACAAGCTATAGAACGGCTCCAGATGAGAGATTTGTTACCCTTTTAAAGTCCAGAAATAGGCAGGTTGTATTTGATCTAGTACAATCCACAGTACCACAGGAAGAAATAGGGCCCTATCAGTTTCACGTTGTGGAGAAAAACACTGAACCAAAATACTATGTGGAGCCACTGCTCTTTGTACGGCCCAGTATATACTCCTAGTAGAAAATACATAGTGAGATGGTTAATTTTCTTTAAAAAAATATAAAAATAGGTATATAACTAATTCAACAATCCCTTTTTTGAGGTTTAAAATGTAATAATTGCTTGCTGGTCTAAACTCAACCACAAACGTTTTCAAAGAAAAGCAAATTAGACGTACATAATACATATAATAATAATATATAATAATAGGGTCAGATTTACTAAGAAAATTGTGCAAATGAACAAGACTGCAGCCACAATCTGTGAGTAAAGCAGAGTTCATACTGTAAGCACAGTTCAGAGGTGGGGTTTCTTTGAGATCAGTAAGCCCAGAAAAGAAATAACATAATAATATTGATTACAAAATATTTATCGACTTCCCCGGAGGAAAACTGTTACCATTACTTAAAACTTTGATATTATAGTCACGCATTTATCTAATTATTAGTAAGTTAGTACAAACTTGCAAAACATACTGTAGCTGAACGTTTCCATGGATATAATTTGCTTTGGAGTTTCTAAGATACGATTGCCTTTACATGGATATACATAGGCCTATTGTACCTCATTCTCACTTCTGTTGTGGAAAATGAGTAGAAGTTAATCATGGCTATTACACACAAACATTTTAAGAGCAGTATTAGCTTTAAATGAATTATCTGGCAGTGATATGATACATACAACAAACCCAGGCAATATCTGCAGCATAATTATTCATAAATGTGTGATTTATGTGTGATAAAGAGTGTCTGCTTACTATCACAAGGTTGATTGTTTTACAAATATCATAATCATAGATGTAGTGAATAGGGGTGGAACGGTACACTGAAGTCTCGGTTCGGTTCATACCTCGGTTCAGACATCACGGTTTGGTTCGGTACAATGGAGGGAAAAGCATAACAAAAATGCAGAAGGCATTTTTTTTATTGTGCATGTCTCAGGCTGTACCACCTAGTGTCATCCAGTCTCTCCCCTGAGCTAGCTGCAACAGCCTGAAGTGTATAAAGTAAGATGTAAACAGTAAATAATAAGTAAAATGGGCCTGGAAGCCATTTGTGGTCGAGGCAAGAAGGGATACAGCTACAGTACATCCGTGTTTGGTTGTATATGGAAGGGACTAGTTTGCTTTGTGTGGACTCACTGGACCGACTCGACATGTAGGCGGAGCTTGGGAGCTTCAGAGCTAAGGCGGGGCTACAGATTAGGTGTCCCTTAGAAACGCGTATGAAACAGTAGTTCCACATTACATTAATTAATTTGCACGCAAGTTTTATTTATTTTTATACCGTGTATTCTCCGTTTAAATTCATGTACCGAACCGAGACGCCCGTACCGTTTCGGTACGAATACATGTACCGTTCCACCCCTAGTAGTGAAAATAAAAACGATAGTATAAGGCAGCCACAATAAACGACAGCTTAATAAATGTTTAAAGTGTAATCCTTTTGAAGAAAAAAGCATCTTGCTTGAGGGTTGCTTCAAGATAAGTCCTTTGATTAGTGTTTTTTTAAAAAGTCTCATTTCAATAACAGCTTTTTGCTCCGAGGCAGACTTATTGTTTAAGCATGCTGCAGATAATAGACAAAAGGCTGGACAAGTCCAATTAATCTGTTCCCCAGAGAAAAGCTCCCTCTGTTACAGCTCAGACACACTGGCCCGTTTCTTGAGAATAACATTAACACTGTGTGTGCGTGTGTGCGTGCGTGTGCGTGCGTGCGTGCGTGTGAGAGTGTGTGTGTGTGTGTTTTGGTGGGGTGCTTAGGTGTAAATGTGCAAAAATGGGTTGAAAAGGTTGAGGGGAAAATAGGGACAGGAAAAAGTTAAAGAGTAATTCTTGGTTTTCAGTTATGACATACAGATAAAGTGAGGAATAGCAAAGCCCAGATGAAATGATTATACTGATTCAATCACGAAACACAAAATGCACAATAGCCAATAATGTGACCTCCTAAACTCACATATCTGTCTCGGATCATCTTTAACAATATAATTTCAAAGGCTTCACTGATTGATGTGAATCACCTTCTGTACAGATTTTTGAGTTAAGCGGAAATTATTTTAGATATGTTTTTTAATTCTTCTTTATATTCTTTGTACAGAGATCATAATCTGGAGTGCTCTCCCATAAGCAATTATACCATCTGTGGCAATAGTTATTTTACAAATTCAAAATCTTTCCGATGTTCCCTAAACAAAGAAAACATACTCCAAGGACACCGTGTGTTGGGTGAGATAACACACCCAGTGACTGCGAGTTGCAGCTGTAACAATCTTTGCGCGAATATTAATGAACATTAACAGCAGCAAGACCCTGCTGAGATTAATCCAGAGACAACCCTAATCCCATTTACACAGAGAGAGATTAACATTGCACTGACTGGTGTAGAGATTGACCATATCAATGACTTTGGGAAACAATCGCAATATAAGGCAGTGTTATTGGCCCCATGCAAACATTAATGGTTGTTGAGAGTGGTGTTGGTCATTCAAGAATTTAAGCTAATCCTATAGCTGTAAACTGCTGAGAATAGGCCTTTAATAAACGAGTTTTGTGCTTGTAAACTTAAATCTTATCAAATATTTAGTTTGAGGCTAAAATTGACCAACGATTATTGTGCATTATAAAGCAAAACTCTAAAACTATATTCTTTAATGATTTAGAGGGACTTTCACACACCAGCAAGGGTGCCGTTTCTGTCCTCATACTGAATCCAATATCTAAACTGTAAAATTTGTACAGATCTGACAACAGTGCTCTCTTTGTCACAGAGTGTGTTCTTCTTTTCCCTCACAAACCAAAACTAACCTGTTGAAAACAATGTTACACAGCTCTTCCAAAGTGCTCCCCCCACCCATATGAAAAGCAAAAGGGATCACCAAAGTAATTACAATTCATCCTGAGGGGAACATGAATGTCTCAACTAAACCTCATGGCAATCCAATAGTTGAGACATTTCAATCTGGACCAAAAACTAACAAGCCACACTGCTAGAACTATTTCATCAATGTAATGTTTTAAAACAACTTCTTGACAAAAAGGGTTTTAAAGTTAATGCCAAACACAGCCCTCAAAGTTGGCCAAACTTGAACCAGACGCTGGTACAACCTCTTCTACTGCCGTCCATTGTGACTGAGTGCTCGGCTAACAGCGCTGTCAGCAGTAAGGCGGGAACGACGCTCCATGGTGGGTATAATATACATGAAAAATGTCAGACAGAGAGTCTCTGTTCTTTAAGAATTAATATATATTGGGTAAATTAAAGCAAATAACCATTTGGAAGTGAAGAGGGAAACACAATGGCACTGCCCCATAGGAGAATGTGCTCCCACATGGAGAGCATCAGGTCGCCACTCTAAGAGGTGGCTTTAGGAGCTCCCCAACAACCCAACATATTGCTTCCGCTGCACAGCATCCTTCACAAATAATGGCTTATTTACATAGATTGGCAAATCAATGGGACCTCAAACAACAGGCAAAGTGTCAATCAATAATCCAATAACACAAGCTATATTTAACTGAAAAGGTTAAAGCAATGTCCCTCATCCCCTTATCTTCCTCTGGCCAATATCATTAAGTCTTCCCCTGTAAATATTTAATAACCTCTTGGAAAATACTTTCAGTGCCGTTTACTATCATGCTGTACATATGGTATTTGGTGTAGACAATCACATCCCACAATCTCCTTCAGCGTTAGGTTAGGTTTCCTATTCCTATTATGACTGGGTGGATGCAGATGCAGAATGCTGCTTTCCATGTTCCACTGTTTTCCGTTATGACAGCATGTGGACAAAAATTAAACATGGCAACATGGACAGGGTTTTTTCATATTTATTTTAAAAATGCAAACACATACAGTTGGAAGAGGACTTGTTAAGGATGACTTTGGTCTCTAAATTATTTTCTCAAGAGTCTCATAAAAATGGTGAAGCTATTAGGCTAGCACAAACTATTTAAAAGACATACAAACAGTAACTGCAGGCTGTCAACTTGGTCTCACCAAACCTGTTGTTATTACCATTAAAATGTGTCTCTGCTGCTTGTTTTAAGTGCATGCAGAGCCTGTCGTGATGACACTGTTGTTCTCATTAGCCGAGCGTGGAAACGCATGTGAATAAATCTAATCTACTTGAAGTAATTACTGTTGTTTTATTACAAAAATCCTGTTTGTGTTGTTTAAAATGCTTAAGACTTTCAGACTCATAGAACCAAAACACTCTTAAACAAGATGTTTTATTGTTTAATGTAGATGCTGTAATAAAAAAGTAAAGCCAGACAGTGTTGCGTATTATCTTCTTTTGTAATGTCACATCAGATGGCAGACTATTTGCATCATCCCATTTAGTCACAATGGACTTGCCAGTTTTTCCAACCCGGCCTATTTGTTGGAGCGACTTTGCAGATGGGAACCAGCTGCTGACCTTCAAGAGGTTGGAGAGATTTCCTTCTGTCAAATTTTGCTATAAAAAAAATCTTAATGAACGGTGATTTGCTCACAGATTGACTAATCCGACTGAGCACAGACAGCTTTAATGGGACACCTGGAAGAACTATGTCTATGGTGGTAATTTATAATATGAGCAGTATATCATACACAGACTTTTCAGCTCGGTGGAAGGACTTCCATCCAATTCAAAGGTAAGAATTATACAAAAAAGGGGTGAGAAAAAACAACCTAACAGAATGGATTTGTCTGAATGATGACCTGTCCATGCAATCAGTTTTCTATTTGACAGAACATTTGCACATCCTCCCGGCTTTCTATTCCTGCTTGTTGAACAGCAATCATTTCAAAAGCACCTGCCAAAACAAATCACAAGCCCTGGTTAACAGTATATTCCAAATCCATGACTGGGAAGGGGATGATATTGTTGCAATTTCCTCAGCCAGTTTGATAAATGCCACATCCTTAAGCCCAGAGTGCCACAGTGCTTTCAACACCTTTCACCGAGTTTGATCCATTAAATTCCCTGAAGCTACAGAGGACAATAAATCAATAGCTGACTGCATCAATCCCTAGTGCTCTTAATCTAAAACAATTCTATGGTCAGGATTGTGTATAATTTGGAAATTCAATACAATCTCCTAAAAATATTCTCTAAAGCATCTCTTGCTAATGTGCATCTAAGGCTATGTTTAGACGGAAACGATCTCAAGAGAAAACGCAAAAGTGGCGTTGCGTTCTCACTTTTTATTCGGTGTTTAGACAAGAGTTGTTTGTTTTTTTTGGGGGGGGGGGGTGACTAGTTCGTCAGTACACTGTTAATGTGCAAAAAAGAAACTAATGATTACACCCTTTTTTTTTAATCTTCCATTGAACTGCACAATATTCCCCCTACAGTTTTATAAATTAGAAATCAACTGTGGAAATAAGAACTAAATCTAATTAGCATTCCTAACTAATCTATAAAAACAGGTATCTGCATATGAATGCAGAATCTGTGGGCAACAGGACACGGTTTTGGTATCAAAAGTGTTCTGGTTTCCGTTTGTGGTCGGAGTAGTATTGACCAATCACGTTGAGCAGGCTTTGATTGCATGCAGGTAAACAGTCTGCAATGGCGAGCAAAAGAGGGAGAATGCATTGGCCAAAACGTAATCTCAGGAACCATCGGCTATCGTCTGATGAGGATTTATTTATTTATCTGCATTCATATGTAGATATCTATTTATAGAGAATAGCCGAAATGTCGTCTGGACCTAAAACACCTACAAGAAGTATTGACTTAAACTGTTAACAATGACCGGAGCACGGAAGAGGAAGTCTTGGCCCAAATATCCGCTGGCTACATCGGAACCCTAGAAATATTGCCTGTTGCCTCCAGAGCAGGGTTCAAAATTAACTTTTTCGTCCACCTGCCAAACGGCTAGCGAATGTTCAAATTGTACCTGCCACTTGGTCTTGCTTTGCCAGACCTTCCTCCACAGCACTGTGAAGGAGGGTCTGGCTAGTCCACACAGCATACCGGGATGGGAGAAAAACGTGCTCTAGTTTATTGGCATTTCTTTAAACCAATGACAATTCGTCATGGCCGGCGCTAAGCACCGGAGAGCGCCACGATGCCTCTGCAAAATAGCCTCGGGAAGGAACTTGTTTTGGTGGAACATGTGTACGTTCAAAAGTTGTTTTAGTCGTGCAAGAGAAAACTCAGATTGGACAGAAAGTCTAGCTAGCTGTCTGGATTTACCCTGCAGAGATCTGAGGAGCAGTTAATCATAGTCTTCATAAATCCAACGGGGTTTAAAATTCAAACACAGAAAGCGTTAGGTAACGGACATCCGGCCAAAAGGAGTAACATCCTGCAGAATTTCCAGCGGCACCGGGGAAATCCTGGAAGTGAAGCATTGTGGATATAGACTACCAGCCACTCAATAGATTACCATTGTTTTTTTGGCTGGTGAGTGAAGCAAATCTACCAGCCCCTTACATATTTTATCAGCATTTGGTTACTAGATGGTGCTAATTTTGAACCTTGCCCCAGAGGCTAAATCGTCATCAGGCCAATAGCTGATGGGTTCCGAGATGGTAAACCAACTAAATTCAATTTTAACAAAATACAGAAAGATTATATTGTACAAGAAACAACACAGCGTAGCAGGAATTACAAGCTCCTGCAACATTTATGTTGCCATATTGATCAAGACATTGATGCAGCAATTAACTAGCCTCAGGGAGACATCTGCTACTTGGAGTTGCAGATCATCTCATCTCATGTTATGGTGGAGAGAAAGTGCAGCGGTGTAAACTTGCCTCCTCCAAATTTAATTTCCAGCCCTCCTGAGAACTGTTGCTACGTGATAGCTATTGCCACAGATATACACTGTATTATAATTACTTCACAAATCACAGAGAAGAGCAAAAACTGAAAATGCTCAACAACAAGAGGGACAAAGACAGTCACTAGTTTTGCTTTAAAACAACTAAGAATTATCTTATGTGCTAATGTGACTCCAGGTACCTTTGCATCCAATCCATTAAATATGGAGTAAACATACTTACAACCAGCTAAAAAACTGTTACTATTAATATCAACAAATTCATTTTATCAAGGCCAGTAAGTCTCGTACCATTGATTTCATTAAAAGACAATTATTTTTTTTTTATGTCCATCACCACCAGGGACATGATATGTCCCCGTTTGGTTGATGTCCTCTATAATTGCTATTTGAGCCCCATACATTTTCATCTCACTGTATCAATCCAAGGCATGGTGGAACATGGAGAAAAATCACATCTAGATACCTACCTCTCCAATTCCTGCACTAATGTTATGAGTAATAGGATATTTCAAATATTAAACAGTGGAATATGGGCCCTTGAGTCCATCGAACGGGAAGGAAAGAGGAATAGTATTACGGCCACAGATCAAATTGATGACATTTCTGCTGTTTTAACTACCAAGTAAATTGGTTAGTATTCTTACTAAGGTTGTTTCCGTCCTAAAACAAACTGCCATGCGTCTGTATTACTGATCAACCTCTTACAGAGAGCCCTGTGTTTATGTGGCTTCATGTCGGAGTGTGGTTTCCTTTACAATAACAGAGGGCAAGACTGATATAGAAAGTCACAAACGGCAGGTGGTAGTGACAAGCTGTCCAATTCTTATGTAGGAGCTCAGTGGAAGAAAAAAACTTTGTCTGACAACCTGTGGCAAAGAGGCTACAGCTTTGAAAAATGACAGATTGACGTACATAAATCAAGGCTTACCCCGCATGGCTGGAAGATAAGTCCGTCAACTTCGTGGCTGACCTGGGACGTGAAGCTGCCTTCCAGTAGCTGAAAAATAGAAAATAAGGAGGACACAGCTTCAGCCAAGAAAAATAGAAAATTACACGATGGCTAGCTGAAAGCTTTAGCTGGGAACACATGAAATGACATTGATTTATGAAGTCAAATACAGCTATGTATGAAGTCTGCCAACAATACCTGACCCTCTAAAAGTAAGCAAAATTTTAACATAACTGGAAGGCAGATAAAAAGTCTAGGGCCTTGTTTTCCTCTATCTTACCCTGAAACTAAGTACTAAACTCTTTGATTGACAATGCATGACTGCAAGATCAATATATGTAACTTGACAGCCCAAGTTGAGGACCAGAATAGCAACAAATCGTTAAGTTCCTGAAGATTGAAAAGAGTCATTTTCATGTCCTTCATTAACACCAACCACCAATGGTGTAGTAGAGAAAAGGAACCTACAGCACCATATTAGAAGAGGAATGCCCAGGAGACATGGCAGAGCTACTGCATGACAAAAGCACATTTTCTACATCATGGAGCACATCAACAGCTATGGCAACTACAGCAAGGAGAATTAGAGGCACTAAAATAAGGCTGAATATACAATCTGCATAAGGAAACAGATGAACAGATCCCCCAATATAAGAGTGCTTTCCTTTTTGACATTTCTTTTAAATAGTGTTGTCAAACGATTACAATATTTAAATCGCATTAATGTCATAGTTAACTCGCAATTAATCGCACATTTTTCTCTATTCTAAATGTCCCTTCATTTCTTTGTCCCATTATTCTTTCTCATTTTAATGCTCTTATCAACATGATACAATACTTTTAAAACGGTGCCTGAACCGAAAGATTTTATTTATTTATATATATATATATATATATATATATATATATATATATATATATATATATATATATATATATATATATATATATATATATATTAGGGCTGTCGGCATTAATGCGTTAATTGCGAGGCGATTAAGGGCCGAGCATAACGTGTTAATTTTTTTTTAATCGCATTCCGGCATTTATTAATTTATTTTACACTTCACTCGGCTTTGCGTCGTGCCTACTATTTTCACCTATTTTCACCGTTACTTATCATCCAGCTGCCACTTCCTTGTAACACATCCTGCTGCTGCAGGCATGATGGAGAAAGACAGCAGCAATAACTCTGAATGGAGCTTTTTATTTTCCAAAACTCCCGGACGGCTCGTAGATAAGTCGAAAGCCATACGCACATTGTGCAAAGCCGAATTAAAATATCACCGAAGCACGTCAAGCTTGAGCTACCACCTACGGAGCTAAGCATATAGTTCAGTTAACATGATGCTAGCCGCTAGCATGCTACCCACTCAGGCAAAGCAGTATTTTGGAGAGTGCTACTTGCCGACCTGTGGATGAAACCAAATCCCCAAAAAATGACTACAGCTCTTGCGAAACGGGTGGCAACAAACTGCAGACCTGTCAGCATCGTAGAGGACTCGGGTCTTAAAGACGTACTACGGTTGGCATGTTCTGACCCGTCTTATTGCCGTCGAGGGGGACAGCAGCCCCACACACAGCCTGTACTCCATAGAGGAAGCAGCCACAGTGGAACTGCTGCAAGGTGCTGAAAACGCTGTCTCATTAACCGCTGATCACTGGACGTCAGTGAGTAATCAAAATGATTTAGGAGTTACTAAACACTATATTGACTCTGGTAAGGATAGGGATTTTTAGTTTTTTAGTTAGGTACTTGGAGGAATTGTGCAATAATGACAGACTCACACATTTTTCTTTTGTTTACACAGTAAATAATTACAAATCTTAAAATCAAGTTCATAAAGTAACTTTCTTTGCATTCATTTGATTCCCAATCAAGATACACTGGTAAGAATTGCTTTCGATTGTTAATATGTACTTAAAAACTGTTCTGAAATGCATAATAGAATTTTAATCATGTGATAGAATGTGATTAATCGCGATTAACTATAGAAATTCAGCGATTAAAATCGCTGTCAAAAATTAATCGTTTGACATTTATTTATGAGTTTGAGATATATATATATATATATATATATATATATATATATATATACTCTGTCATAAATTAATCGCATACATAATTAACGGTGCCTGAACCGATACTTAAGAAAGTAAAAAAATAAAAAATAAAAATAAAAGAAGGGTACTAAACAACAGTCAGCGACATACATTAAAGAACGGCTTGTTTATTGCTAAGGCCATATGGTAAAAATTAAATGATTTAATAATAATGTAATAACTATAACTTATTTCACTAGTAAATTGCTGTTGAACGACAAAAACAACCACCAGATGGGAAAAGGACATTTAACAATAACTTCGAATGCACCACGAGGCTGTAGTTTACCAGTTTCATTCAACACACCGTCTTTGTTGTTTTTCCAACAACGGCAGCTGCAGATTGTTACATCCCGGTGTTGAATCCTCTACAGTAAAACACAGTCAAACTTTACACCGTTTAGCGTTAGCTGTCAGCATTTTAACCGTTTTTAATCCAGCTACTAGCTAGCGGTAGGCTAACGTTAGCTGCTGTCGAGTATAGTGTTAACTAGCGTCACGTGCAGCGGTGTTTATGTTGACTGTATCGTCTGTTTCAGAGCATCAGAGAGAAGCGCAGACATATCAGTGGCACCAGATTTCAGTAGCCAACCCTATTCAGGAAGAAAATGTTTATAAGTAAATGTTCCAATCAATGATCCAGGCAGCACATTCTCGTCTCCCTCCTTCATTTTACAGTCGAATGGTGGCTAGAACGGCTCCGGGTCAAACGTCAATATGGAATGGATTAATCTGCGTTATTTTTTTTAATGGGTTACTTTTTCTCAGATTAATTAATATATATATATATATATATATATATATATATATATATATATATATATATATATATATATATATATATATATATATATATATAAAGGGCTGTCAAAATAACGCCCCCCCCAAATAAAAACTCTACGATTCACGTGGATGACATTTTCCCATTCAAAACGGCGATTTTCGCTGAAAAGTAGTTTGCCGGTATGTACTACTCTTTGGCCGGCTCGCAAGGCCAAACAAGTGTGTCTGTTGTTTTGTTTCCGTTCTAGCTACATCCGGTGTGGTGTTGTAGTTTTTATAACGTTACTAGTTGTTGCAATAGCATGTGAAAAAAACGACAAAGTTTGTTAGGCCAAAAATAACGTTAATCTCGCGATAACATTTTTTATTAATTAAATACCATTAATAACGGGTTTAACTGACAGCACTACTTTTAAATAACCCCTTTCTTTCCCCGTCTAAAATCAAACTTCTTCCCCCAAAACTAAAAGGTGTTTTATTTTCCAGCAACTGCATGAAAAATACAATTACACTAAAACTTTTTTCCCTCCAGTTATCTTTGAGTAAGGCATTTTGTTAAAAAGCACCTGACTAACTTTTTTCACCTCAGAACCAGATAAATTAGATGTTTGTTTGAAGTCAATTTGTGATTTAAAAAAAGAAAAATATCGTTCCTATATGATAAACTGAAACGTTTAAACTCACCCTCCACTAAGACCATTGAACAAACGTAGGAAAAAGACCACAGTGCCATAAAGACTGTCCATGGCATATGGCCTTATAACAGCAAAGACAATTTTACTAAAACATTTGAAATGCCATAATCACCTTCAGTAAAACATTGGCAAAATAATTTATCACGCACGCTACACCTTGAAAGAATCAGGTTTTCAGAATTTTAGGAAAATTTCAGCCCCCTTCATTCTTCAGTTGATGATTCTCAGGAGCGTCTTTTTTTCTGTGAAATCTGAGAAGATTTATTGACGTTTATCTCCTAATGACAATGTGTGTTCAGATTTGACTGATTTAAGATTTAAAGGAGTGACATTTTGTAACTGAAATGCAAGACTTTCAAATCAATTTAAAAAGTGAACACGAGATATGAGATGAAACTGCACAGTAAATTCAACCATGTCATTTTCACAAAAATAAAACTGTGCATTAAGCTGTACGTTATGTTGTGCTCTTTGTGATAGATGACCGTTCTGAACAGAGTTTATTTCCATACTATACTGGTATGAAGAGAAACCTGCTGCTTCTTGGAAGGTAGGAAATCAATCCAACACGTATCATTTGCCTTGCAAAATGTTCAGCTATACTGTAATACCAAATGCTAAATCTAATACATGATTGCATAAGTACACAGAGCAGAATCTCAATGCTTTTAAAGAGTAGATATGAACAGAGACCGCAGAATTACTGCTGATCATCAATTCCCAGTGCAAGTATTGCAAAATATTGATTCTATTGAATTACTTTGTATGAAAACTTGTCAAGTGATCTTTGCTATTCTGTATGTGCATACAGATGGTTAATATATTTAGGCAGGCAGGAAATAGCCTTGGCCAATAAAACAGAAAGCATATGCATTAGTGCACTGCAGCACATATCAGGTATCCTATCCAAGCCATCAAGATGAACTAAAGCAGAGAGCAATGCATTTTAGCCATGTAGGGGGGCATTGAAAGGTGGAACAACAACACTGTGCTTTGAGTGCCCTTATATAACATATTCTAAGTCATCTCCTGTCTGAATGAAAGGAGACAGTAAAATGAAATTATTACATTTTAATTAACAATGCATGCATCTCTGTCCAGCTCTGAAATTTCAATCAGCAGGCATGGTCAATTTAAGTGCCTGTTGACTAGGAGATAGCAACATGTTGAGAATATATGGAGACATTCACTACGCAGGAGATAACAGATCGTCATCATCTGTCCTGGTGATGCTTTGGGACAAACCAAATTATAACCTTCAATCACAAATACAAGAAAGCGTTTTAATATAACATAACTACATTTGCACTTCATGCAAGACTGGTTAACCATTTCATACACAGCAGCACTGCAGGCTCTCCTGTAAAAAATGCCGTTGACACATTCTTCCCAGCATTAGACCAAACTGGTCTGTCTCAGCTGCTCGGTGCATAACCATCTATGACAACACATTTAGTCTTTCTCAAAAAATCTCTTTGAAGTGAGCAGATACAACTGTATAATACATCAGATAATATTTGCTGCAAAGTAGGACATGCATTTGGTTATTTGGTGCTAATTTTGAGCCTTGCCCCAGAGGCTAAATCGTCGTCAGGCCAATATCTGATGGGTTCCGAGATGGTAAACCAACTAAATTTAATTTTAACAAAATACAGAAAAACAGAAAGATTATATTGTACAAGAAACAACACAGAGTGGCAGGAATTACAAGCTCCTGCAACATTTATGTTGCCATATTGATCAAGACATTGATGCATCAATTAACTAGCCTCAGGGAGACATCTGCTACTTGGAGTTGCAGATTTAGTCTCTCAAAAAATCTATGTGAAGTGAGCAGATACAACTGTGTAATACATCAGATAATATTTGCTGCAAAGTAGGACATGTATCTATATTTCGAGATGTACACTACTGGTCAAAAGTTTGGGGTCACTTAGACATTTCCATTCCACTCCATTATAGACAGAATACCAGCTGAGATCAGTTGCATTGTTTTTTTTAATCAGGGCAGCAGTTTTCAGATTACATTATGTGCTTACATAATTGCAAAAGGGTTCTCCAATGTTTTCTCAGTTAGCCTTTTAAAATGATATCAGATTAGTAAACAGAATGTGCCTTTGGAACATTGGATGAATGGTTGCTGATAATGGGCAATGTAGATATTACATTAAAGATCAGCCACCCACTCAGATCAGCTGGTATTCTGTCTATAATGGAGTGGAATGGAAATTTCTAAATGACCCCAAACTTTTGACCAGTAGTGTATGAAGATGCAATATATTAGTGTGAAGACACAAATGTCTGAATTATTACGTGAACTCTACAGAGCTAATGTTGTAAGTGGCATCCCGTCCTGGCTAGCTTCTGCAATACAATAAACTCAATGAGATCTCTCATTGATTATTTCTTCGGTAGAAAAAAATTAAAGGTGTTTTTAAGGTTTACTTTCCTTTGTTGAAGTGCCATGTTAAAGAGTTTTCTCGTAAACAAACGAAAAGTTATGTTTACATGCAGTGCTTCTTACCGAAACCCAAAAGAAATTTCTTTCTCATAAAACATTTACAAAGCAGATTTAAAAAAAAAAAAAAAAAAAACATTGTGCATTGTTAACATTCATGTTTGCTAGCTTGCAGTCTTCTCTCCTGCCTTTATTGGCACAATGCTACGCGTCTTTGCTTGTTGTCGCTACAAACTGTCAATCAGTGTAACCCACATGCTTACCCTGCATGCACGATACAAACAAATGGGAACCCACACGAAAAAACAAACATTCATGTCCTGATTTATTCATAAAGGGTTTTTCCATTGCACTCATATTTCCAGCATTTCTACTCAGATGTTTTTATGCGTAAATTGAAGATGCACATTAAAACAGGTGGATGCAAAAGCACCTAAATGTGGTTGGGAATGGTTCCCTTACTTATCAAACAGAACAGACGTTCTCACTTTGGCTCTCTTTACCAAATACTTGTAGTTGGTTTGGTGAAACTCTGCAAACCGTGGCTCTCTAGCTGCAGAGCACTCAGCGTTTAATATAGAAAAATATCCTGTGTCGGTTATATTTATACCGCAGGATGATTTCACCTTTTCACAAAATACTTTGATGCAAAACATCACTGCTTCTCAAAAGATGTGTTTCAGAGATGGATGAAGTGAAGTCATCAGCCCTCAGAGGAGCGCTGTGTACATTTAACTACAGACACATAAAACCGTTCGGTCTCTGCTGTATCTGCAAAGAAAGCAGAGCAACATCAGTGCTCTCCAGAATGATGAATGAGTCACAGCAGATCACACAAAGCTTGACAATCATGCTGACATGGAGAAGGCAGATAGCCAGACCAAAAAGAACGGGCCTTTATGAGGGAACGGCATGTAGGCGGTAAGATCTGGGAGTTCCATTTCAGTTCTCATGCCATCTTAGCACACCCACCCACCACCTTCGTCGAGCACAGTGAACCCTGGATGGAGAGATGAGCAGAAAGAAGACTTCCACTCACACATCCTCCTACAGTAAGGAAGTTCCTTGGAGCAATAATGCAGAAAGGGAGCAGCAACCTTGCTTTCATGGTAACCCTTTTAGAAAGGAAACACAAAGTTGTGCCTGGTACAGTAGGGTTGTGTGGGCGGAGGCAAACAGCAAAGCCCCATTAAGAGATCAAGCTTTCATCGCAGACTCCAGGGCAGAGACGGGGCAACGCAAGAGCTTGGAGGGGGGACAAATCAACTGCTAAGATGCGAAACAATGTCTTTCTTCTCAAGATGTCAAGGTGATGGAAGTCAGACCATTTTCCTCTCCAGTGTTTCATGTTTGGGCTCATTTCACAAAAGGCCACAATAGTGAATGATATGTGGCTTGGTGTTAACCGGATAGCATTGAAATGAAAGTATGCCATACACGTTCACTGTTTTATGTAGTCTGTCATCTACACAGCAAGGTTTATTTTTATTAGCCAATCAAACAGAAAATCACTTGCCACAAATTGTAGGTGACCCTTAATCGTACTTTGATAAAAAAATAAATGCAAGTAAAAGAAAAAAAGAAAACCACACACACAACCTAAGGACTCAAACTACATTCACAGTGGTTGCGTAGTGCCCCTTTCAATAATTACAAACACAAGAAGCACCTTTAATTAAAAAGGAACCTTAAGCATCAACCTCTTGTTGCCCCAGTGACAATGTGAAAACAAAGTGGTAACAGTGACCACTGTTTTTTGTCAGATCTAGGGATGCAACTAATGATCATTTTCTTTATTGTTGATTCAAATGTCTTACTTGTCCAGCCAACACTCCAAAACCTAAATATACTAATTTCACAGTGATTAAAAACAGAGAAAAGCTGCCAACTTTCACATCTGAGGAGCTGAAACTAGGGAATATTTATTTTTTTTTGCTTATGAAACATTTTGCTTATCCAATTTTTATCTAAAACAACAGAATAGGCTGATTGCCAATGACTCCCAAAATGACATTTATGAGCGTTCTATTTAGCGCCTGTGATACGGCCGCACAGTGGCCGTTTTAAACATGTAACCGCAGTGGCAGTTTTAATCAAGTGACTGTTGTATTTAAAATAGTCTTGCCTTCCCAGACCATCCACACGCTGCGGAACGGAGGAGGGTCTGGCTAGTCCACATAGCATTCCGGGATGGGTGAAAAACATGCTCTGGTTTAATGGCATTTCTTCACAATCGTCTTGGGTGGCACCGTGCTCCGCACGGAGCCGCTGCAAAATAGTCGTGCGAGAAAACTCAGATTGGACAGATAGTCTAGCTAGCTGTCTCAATTTAGCCTGCAGCGATTTGAGGAGAAGTCAACCATAGTCCTCATAAATCCACTGGAGTTTAAAATTCCAACACTAAGAAAGCGTAAGGAAACTGAAAATGCATGCATCCGGCGGAATTTCCAGCGACACCCAAGCAATCCCGCAAGTATATAGACTATATTTAACAGTACAGTGGCAGTTAACCCTTGTGTTGACTTCGGGTCACATTGGCCCGTTTTAAATTTTTGTTTATCAGAAAATATTGGACGTAGAAATAAGCGCTGAAAATGTGTAGAAGAGAAATTGAAAAATTTAAAACGTTGGAAAAAGCAAAAACAAATTGTGAAAAAAGGAGTCACAAATGTCAGGGAAAAAAAGTGTTTTTTTCAAGGTTGAAACGAAGACAACACAAGGGTTAACACATAGTTAACATCAGGGGTTGGCCAGAGAGCATTGAAGGTGGACAAATTCCACTTCTGACCTTGACTTCGAATGATTTCCTGGTGTGACTTTGAATAACAGATAAAGAGTAAAGGCCTGTACGTTTCTTAAAGCAATAAGCAATATGAGTCAACACGTATGTATCATGTATTTAAAATATGTCTACACCTTATGGTTTATTAATATGCATTTGCAAGAAAGACAACGGAGCATGGTCTCATAAACAAAGCAATGCCGTGGCTCACTTTCTGTACGATATCGTCAGCTTTTCATCAGCACACCTGAAATGATATGACGCACTTTCCATTTCTGAAGCCTTTGTGCTTTCCTGCGGTCTGCTCATCCTCGTAACTCTGAGGAGGTTTAGGTGCGGGGGCTGAATCAAAGGCGGAGAGGATGGATTGATATTCCAGTCAGACCACAGGGATGTTGCTGCAGGCTCCTTTCAAGCCTAATGTGAATGGTCCTCTGAAGCCAGTATGCAGTTCTCTATTAAACGAAAAGTCCACATCAGAGTGTATGGGCAGGGCTGCTAAACCACTGGCTGGCCTGTAGTCAAACAATGTTACCGTCTGGAGAGGTTTAACGACCTCTGACATCTTATCTTTTGATGGATATTGGACAGTTCATAAAAAGAACTATTACATTTTACACATTCATTTGTGGTGACAGGGAAAAGATGAACAGAGACATTAACATTGTAAAGATTAAACCATACCAGGGAATGGTATAAGATTAGAAATATCGGGGCACAGCATGAAATTGAATTGTGGTATAAAAAAGAACCTGCGGCGAACAGGACAAGTGTCAGGTAACTAGCACCTAACACTTCCTACCATGAAATTAGAAAAAGTTAGCAGCAAGTTAGTGCAAGACGATAAAGACTTCAGGGAGCAAGAAATCATCACACTGAAATTCATAATCCGAGCTGAGGCTAAGGGACACTGTGGGAGCTTACATGTCAACTTTTAATTATGCCATTTCAATTTTCAAATTATTAATCTATTATCAAAACAGCTGGAGATTAAAATTCTGATTCAATTAATCAATTGTCTAATCCTTTTCAACTTAATGGAAAAAGATATTTTTTTTAGGGAAAATAGAGACCATGGCGCAGCGCAAAGCCCGACGCAAGTGTCTTTGCTAGTTTAAGACCGACGCAGTTGTCAATTTTCCGTCCAGTGCCCATGTCGTTTAAACAGCAAATGCACCTGCACCCATCTGTGTGCCCATGGGCGTACTGGTCATACAGGAAGGTGTGTTCAGGTGCATTCTGGGTGTATTGCTATCTTGAGGCAGCGGAGAGTGATTGCGCCAACAAAAACCTGGTCTAAAGTTAATAACGCAGCATTTCATTGTTATTTTAACAACGCATTAGTAAAATGCGCCTAGGCCCGTGCACAGCGTGCACACTATGCTTGTCACACACACACACACACACACACACACACACACACACACACACACACACACACACACACACACACACACACACACACACACACACACACATGAGCAGCAGCACACAAACATGCAAAATATTAAAAATAAAAATATTATAATGTGAAATAGTATTATGATCACAATAGCAATGCGCCAAGGTACAAATGCACCTAGCTTTTAAAGGGAATGGGAGATAACACTGATTGGTTTATTGCATGTTACACACAAAACACACCGATGATTAATTAAGACACTAAGTACAACCCTTTTGAACCATGGGCCTGGCGCAAGTCCCCTTTTTTCGGCTGTTAAACTAGCAAAAGTGGATTCGTACACGCACCTGTACCAGTCGCTTCACGCTATGCGCTTAGATCGTTAAAATAGGGCTCAATGACTGCACTCTGTAGTATTTCATTCATATACTTTTGTAAAAGCGTTTTTAAAATCGAATAGTTACGCTCAGGTCACAGCCACATGCATGGCCATTAGGACAGTTGAGGCTGCAAATGTTGGTAAGACAGAATAGTGAAATGGACAATTATATAGGTAATGCTAAACAAATAAACCAAACCGGATTAAATTATCATGTTGCAGAGATGGGACTGAAGATAGTTAGACACCTCACCGCCCCGTCTCCGGGAGAGAAAAGATAAACAAACCGACAACCACAAACACACAGAGGTGACGAGCCAAGCCCACATACTCAGACACATTCATGCAGACAGAGAGTCCGTGTGAAGAGGTAACAACTAGGAGGGGGGGAGCCCTTCTTTGAGCTCCAACAGCATGCTGCTGTATGTATGCTGTCTAAGACACAGTAGGAGAAGAAACTGTCTCTGCCCTGAAAGGTGCTACTGTCAGACAGAGAAGAATGTTTGACTGAAGGTGTACCAAAAATGTGCTTCCCTAGTTACAGAAGGGAGATAGAGCATAGATAGATACACACTTACTGAGCTAAAACTGTCAATGAATGTGAAACTGTATTGTATCACAACATTGTAACAGCTGTATATTAGTTGAAACTTAAATGTAATCAATGTATTAATGATGCTAATGGATAGCAGAATAGTTGCCAATTAAACACAAATTAACAAATAGCTCTTACAGAAGTGATTAAAAAAAAGGAGATTTTTAGTTGCTGTTGCTAAAAGCTCTGGTCAAAACAACCTTCCATGAAACAGTGATGGTCTATTATCAACCCCCTGATAAGTGAGGATGATTTTATGTTTTTTCTATTATATATGTAATCATTTTTTACGTCAACCTGAAATAAATATAAACACATCCCCTTGCGTTTGTCCCCTTTCAGAGTGGAAGCTAGTTAGCCTAGCTTGCCAAGTTCCACTTTTGAGTGGAATACAAACTTAACAGCATGACGTGTCCTCCCAAATGTTACATTCTGTCAAGGGACAGACAGCTTAAACGGTTAAGCCAATGCTTCAGAGTTCATAGAAGAAGGGTGAAAAACATATTCATAGAATACACAGTGTGATGTTTTCCAGTCCATAGGGCACCACAGAAGTCTCCTGGTAATGTCAGCTCTCAGATTTCAGTCAGCCAACCGCTGGCATGTGAAATGGCCACTAAGCTTTAAGCTTAGATGTGTCCAAAAGCTTTAAGCTTAGATGTGTCCAAAAACAGTTTTATTCTCCTTTGTTAAAAAAAGAAAAAAAAAAAGTGGTGGAGCTGTCAGATAAACGGAGTAAAAACTACAATATGTTTCTCTGAATTGTGGAGTAAAAGTATAAAGTAGCATAAAATGGAAATACTCAAGTAAAGTACCTCAAATTTGTACTTAAGTACAGTACTTCAGTAAACATACTTAGATACATTCCACCACTGAAAAATACACACAATAGCTATAGTATATGGTAGTGTATACGTCCTTACACAAAAAGTGAGGAGAAAGTCAGTTTGAAGCTTGAGTGCAGGACTTTTACATATACAGTAAATGAACATTCGTTAGATTCAAGCCCTTGTCAAACGAGTTCATACAATGCTGAATGGGCCAATTACTGGCAGGAAAAGCTCTCTGTATTTCGCAGTATATCGGACTTGTGGTGTTTGTTGAATTTCCTGAGCTGGCGCACCAGAAGTGATGCATTTTACATAAAGCAGCCAGAGCAAAAGGGGGGGCAGCAGCTAGAAGTATGGCAGAAGCTTTGGCAAAAAAATCTTAAGCATCCATGTAAAAAAAAAATAATGGACGGCGAGGACAAACATGGATCACCATTGGTGTAGCTTTTGTTTGTTGGCGAGCGCTGAAAGAAGAGACTAATGCTGTGTTCACACAGCCTGTGTTTCGAAATACGTGTTGCGATTACATTCAGTACAGTCAATGCATAGATGCGAATTCATGCATGACGGGCGAAGCAAATGACACGATGCAAACACGCGAAATCGGTGTCATTCTCATATCCACGTGAGTTGAAATATTTCAACTTGAGCGATCAAACTCACGCAGGTGACGGGACGCAAAACAAATTCACGCAGCCGGTGTGAACACAATATAAGGGCACGTGTCAGTGTTTGTGTTATTACTCCCACTACCAGAGGGGGGAGACAAAAGTTCCGCACTGCAGGTTTGAAATAAGCATAGCACAGAAATTATTAAAAATGTTATATTTTGAAAAAGGAAGCATTCCAGAAAGGAATGATGTGAATTTGTATTATGAGGGCTAGAGGGAAAGGATGTGTTGACATCTCCATGGGTCATACAGAAAAGTTAAGAGAGCAGACTAAATAAGTGGACAAACGCAGAATAAAAACAAAAGTCTAAAGAACATCTGAAGAAAAACACCTGTTGACCTGACCCAGAGGTTGCATGTTCCTTTTACTGAGTACATCAGCTCTGAGCCTGGAAGGCACAACGAAAGCAGAACAAATAAAATGAGCCGCTACACTCGATACAGCCACATTTTCACCCGCTCTCTCTACAGTGAATCCGACCTTTATGTATAGAAGTGCCGTGCATCATCAGATGTTGCGTAATGTCTTGGAGGCTTTGAAGAAAACTAAAAAATTCAAAGCAAACTGAGGTACACAAACATTAGTCATTGCGTCCATGTTGTGTGTAGCCCTTATACAACAGTCAACATTTTTCCCTCTGTGAGTGGGTGCAGCTTGTTCTTCAACCTAACGGTGGAGGATGGGTGTATTACCAAGGCCAGAGGTGCAGGCAGATGAATGCTTTATTTGGAGTGCATTTCATAAACTGAGTAGGACACAGTTGTGAGACATAAACAATCAATCTTCTCCCGTTGAAGTATTCTGACATTTTTGCAATAAATTAGAACAAATAAAATATAGTAGGTTTACAGGTCAATAAGATTTTAGTTTGGACTTTTTCTAGCAAAAGGCATTTTGTGAAGTGACAGAAAAACACATCTTAAAATTTGTATTTGAGCCGATACAGCAGACACGGAATCATCGACAAACTAACTCTGATATCAAGCTCAGATTCAGCACAATACCAAAGCTTGATTTTGTTAAAGCACAAACGCAAAGGAGACAAAGACGATGGAGACCCAGGGTCTTGCTTTTCCATCTTCTGCAGACTCGAGAGCTGACAGAGGGGTGAGTTCAGTGACCAACAGGGAACCCTGCAGACTGACAGCACTCAGCTAATGAGACATGCTGTTAAGAAGGAGCTACTTTTTTATCTGGCCTTGCCACTACAAAAAGCAAGACTCTGAGACATGAGTGCAACAACAAGAGAGAAACCATGAGAGTACATTTACATTGAATTAAGGTCTGTTAATGACGACTGAGCCCACTGGAGGAGAAGGTGAGTCAGGAAAGAGAAATCGTCTTGTCATTGCAATTATGTGGTTGGCTGCAGTAACTCAATACACTGTCTGGGATGAACACTTAGGCCTTCTTCCTTTGACTAGAGTATTGATGGAGAAACTGTGCAAAGCATGAGCTGTAGTGCACGCTCTGAGATTTGGTCATTCTCTGCACTAATTCTGCAACCCTGTCATACGTAGCCCTGAGGGCCACATCCCAACAAGATGTGACGAACAGCACACTTCAAGTATATTAACGATAAGCTTCAGCCTAACCACAAGCTTGGCATGGAATCGAGTATGACCCTATCAGGGAACACACAATCAGAAAATAGAAATCAGAAAATGCCTAGATAGTCTGGAAAGGATTAGCAAAGAACCTACAGGTAGGTCTCAATTAGATTAGATAAATGATTAACCGCTAGAGGAGAAACTAGTTTGGTCGCCCATGTCAGACAGGTCACAGCAGACTACATACAGTGCCTTGCGAAAGTATTCGGCCCCCTTGAACTTTTCGACCTTTTGCCACATTTCAGGCTTCACACATAAAGATATAAAACTATTTTTTTGTGAAGAATCAACAAGTGGGACACAATCATAAAGTGGAATGAAATTTATTGGAGATTTCAAACTGTTTTAACAGATAAAAAACTGAAAAATTGGGCGTGCAAAATGATTCAGCCCCCTTAGGTTAATACTTTGTAGCGCCACCTTTTGCTGCAATTACAGCTGTAAGTCGCTTGGGGTATGTCTCTATCAGTTTTGCACATCAAGAGACTGAAATTTTTGCCCATTCCTCTTTGCAAAACAGCTGGAGCTCAGTGAGGTTGGATGAGTTTTCAGTTCTTTCCACAGATTCTCGATTGGATTCAGGTCTGGACTTTGACTTGGCCATTCTAACACCTGGATATGTTTATTTGTGAACCATTCCATTGTAGATTTTGCTTTATGTTTTGGATCATTGTCTTGTTGGAAGACAAATCTCCGTCCCAGTCTCAGGTCTTTTGCAGACTCCATCAGGTTTTCTTCCAGAATGGTCCTGTATTTGGCTCCATCCATCTTCCCATCAATTTTAACCATCTTCCCTGTCCCTGCTGAAGAAAAGCAGGCCCAAACCATGATGCTGCCACCACCATGTTTGACAGTGGGGATGGTGTGTTCAGGGTGATGAGCTGTGTTGCTTTTACGCCAAACATAACGTTTTGCATTGTTGCCAAAAAAGTTAGATTTTGGTTTCATCTGACCAGAGCACCTTCTTCCACATGTTTGGTGTGTCTCCCAGGTGGCTTGTGGCAAACTTTAAACAACACTTTTTATGGACATCTTTAAGAAATGGTTTTCTTCTTGCCACTCTTCCATAAAGGCCAGATTTGTGCAGTATACGACTGATTGTTGTCCTATGGACAGAGTCTCCCACCTCAGCTGTAGATCTCTGCAGTTCATCCAGAGTGATCATGGGCCTCTTGGCTGCATCTCTGATCAGTCTTCTCCTTGTATGAGCTGAAAGTTTAGAGGGACGACCGGGTCTTCGTAGATTTGCAGTGGTCCGATACTCCTTCCATTTCAATATTATCGCTTGCACAGTGCTCCTTGGGATGTTTAAAGCTTGGGAAATCTTTTTGTATCCAAATCCGGCTTTAAACTTCTCCACAACAGTATCTGGGACCTGCCTGGTGTGTTCCTTGTTCTTCATGATGCTCTCTGCTCTTTAAACGGACCTCTGAGACTATCACAGAGCAGGTGCATTTATACGGAGACTTGATAACACACAGGTGGATTCTATTTTTCATCATCAGTCATTTAGGTCAACATTGGATCATTCAGAGATCCTCACTGAACTTCTGGAGAGAGTTTGCTGCACTGAAAGTAAAGGGGCTGAATCATTTTGCACGCCCAATTTTTCAGTTTATCTGTTAAAAAAAGTTTGAAATCTCCAATAAATTCCGTTCCACTTTATGATTGTGTCCCACTTGTTGTTGATTCTTCACAACAAAATTACAGTTTTATATCTTTACGTTTGAAGCCTGAAATGTGGCAAAAGGTTGAAAAGTTCAAGGGGGCCGAATACTTTCGCAAGGCACTGTATATCAGACATATTGCCACAACAACACTAGTAACACTCACACACAAAATAACAAATATTTCCAGAGGACGTTGGTGTTACTCAGCCATTAAATTAAAAAAAAAAAACTATATTTTTAATACAATCAATTAATAAATGAAAGCAACACCTAAATAGAAGACCAATGCAAAAGGTGATAAATATAAAATTAAACCTTTAAAATGAACAAAAGGTAAATACAATACATTTAACAGAAGACCTTAAAAAAGGGTTGTATCACAGGTTTCACAACAAAAGACTTGCTGAATTGTTCTGTGATGCATCTTGACATCTTTAACCAGTCAAAAACCCATTTGAGACTTTAAAAAAAACACCAAATGGGGTAGATCAAGTCCATAAGAAGCAGTCAAGATAGAGGTTTTTTGAGTACTTGGGGTCCCACTTTTAAAGCTAATATTCTTTCAATCACACTGCAGCACCAAAGTAGCTCCTAGCACAAGATAAAGCAACAGCCCAGCAAACAAAATAAGCACCCAGCGATAATGCACATCAGCAATCTAAAATCTATTTAACTTTACATTACATTCTAAAGAAAGTCAATTATTTTGGCTATTTTTGTATTCAGTACATACTCTAACCTTAATCTCACCTGCTGTGATTAGGTTTGAGCTCCAAGAAAAACACTGCAATCTAAGATTATCTTACAAAAGTATCTAAATAACTGGTTTTCAGGTATCTATCCAAATTCAATCTTAACTTAAAAAGGCATTTCAACATGAGATCTACTCTCAGGTAAGAAACTCATTCTGTCACCGGAAAACTCTCTCCAATCTGGACTCCTGGGAGGAGGCTGGTGATGGCCTCGGGTCAATTGGAGATACCAGTTTTATTAAGGGGAAACTTGATTCATTTTAGGATTAATTTCTTTAGAGATGTGATAAATGAGTAATATATATATTCTGAGAAAAGGAAAGACAAATTAACACCATCTAATTTCTTTTTATAATTTTAATATTATCATCAATTATGACTTTATTAAATCAGACTCACATTTAATTACTGTATGTTCTGCAAATGTTAGGCCTATTCAAGCAGGGTACACCTCGCCAAAGTTTTCATTTTAGCTTAGCTTGTGTGTGTGTGTGTGTGTGTGTGTGTGTGTGTGTGTGTGTGTGTGTGTGTGTGTGTGTGTGTGTGTGTGTGTGTGTGTGTGTGTGTGTGTGTGTGTGTGTGTTGGTATTGACAATCTGTTCTTGTTTATATGTTGCTCTTGTCATTTTTTAAAATTGTTATAGTCAATTTTACTTGTATTGGGCTAAACCTATATGTACCATTATAATCCTTTTGTCTTTTTAGGTGTGACATTGTACGATCTGTCCAGGGACAGCAGATGTAAAATAGCCTTTTGGCTAATTCTTGTACATTTTACATTTTCATATGTATTATTAGTGTGCATTGTCCCTGTTAAATAAACCTGAAATAAATAAAATAAATACATGAAACATTAAAAACAAGTTTGAGTTGGAAGAGTTTATTTTTACTTGTTAGGCCCATTCTATATGGAAATGGCAGAAATCACCATCAGTTGTCTGTAGCCTCAAAACTGTAACACTCATTTCTATAATCCTTGGAAGAATATGAATTTCTACCTTATAAACGGATTCTGTGTGGCAATTGCCAATTCTGTTGCTGTTAGCAAGCAAAGAAATGACCAGAAATCCCAGTCTTGACTAGATTTCTAAATCCCTGAATGAAATACACAGATCTCTGCCAAATATATTCTTTGGTCAATGTACCAGTGTACCAAAAGAGAAAAATTTCATCTTTATGTACTGTAAATGCTAGCCATATAATGCTGCTGTGTGTATTACATTTGCAGCATCAGCACATCATATCAAAAGGTATTATAGTGCACTATATTGTACATCAGTTGATACAAAAGCTTATTTGACAGTCGGTATACGTGCTTAAAGGCTTGCTCATAACAAAAAGAGAATGTAGCATTAGAATTAAGGGTGTAGTGCTATATGTGCAGGAATAGTACGGACATCAGTGTCTATAGAATTCATTAAAACGTTTTTTTCATCAGCTTTTCATTTTAGTTTTAAGTCTGGACTCAAAACTTAGATTACATCCAGTACAAAGACACAAAGAAACCAAAGAAAGGGTTTGATAAATGGGGTATAGTTTGGACAGACACTGCGACGGTTAATCTGATATAATGAGCCGAGGATGGGATTTTGATACTAAGGGTATCGTATATAATCAATGGAAGATTTAAAATGCCTGTATAAAAACAAATTAAACAAAGAAATAAAGTGAACGATACACATTGTTATATGCATTTACTTTTTATAAATGCATTTACGGTGTCATAATTAAATTAAAAACAAAGGTTAAAAAGGCAATTATTTAGCTTCTAATGCCTAAAACTGCTGACAGTCAATGACAAATGTAACTAAATGCACAGTCAATAGTGTCCCTCCAGCCAGCTGACCCACAGTCATTATGAATGTGAATAATAAAAATGTGAAAGCCATGGCTGCCATCAGCTTGTTTCAGCAATGATAAACTCCAGGGTTTTGCCCCCAAGCTGTGATTGGACAGCTGATGTTTTTTTATGTTAGCATTGATGATGCATCTTATCCCATGCAAAATGCAATTAACTACAGAACAGGCATCACCATCTGAGTTGTGAAGTGCCATTACATTTTCTACTCGAAATACATTTTTGTCAGCCAAGTCCTTCAACCTACACAATAGGGACATTCCAAAATGTATTATCTGGTTGTCCCAATGTACAATTTCTGTAATACAAAAAGGGGTCTTTGTAAGATAATTGGACAACTGGAGGAAACAAAAACAAAAAAAAATGGTCCCCAATTGGTGGGAAATGGCAGCATGAATGTTTTAGTGTCTGAGATGAAAAACAGCAGACTAGCAACAGACAAAAGCCATCATACAACTCCAGTCTGTGACTGATATACCCCTAAAAGGAATTTCTGGTTGATATGCAATGAAGTGGAGGGTTGTGCTGCTATGAATTAATGAGCCAGATTCCAGTTTCCCTCTTTCAATGTCCCATACAACAGAGATATGACTGTATGAGGAGCAGATGGCTGCTGCACAACACAATAGAGCAGTCAGAAACCAGACACAGTTCCAGTTACTTAATTCCTAGAGTATCTTCATCAACATGCCCCTCAAAGGGTGGGGGCTGATCCTTCATAAAAAAGGTTCTTAGCAGGGTAGACAGCACAGGGTAAGAGCAGAGGTAACCCAACTAAGAATTTTACAAAAACACCAGGATATCAGAGTTGGCAGAGGAAGGCATGTGACCACAACACAAGAAATGCCTTAAACTTCGGCCCCTCTGTAGACTTTGATCATCTGCGAATGTGCAGCGCCAAGATTTCCGACTGATCTTGGCCCGAGCAAAACATCACATTAATCGTGCTCTGGCCTCCCACAGTACTGCTATTAGGGCAAAAGTGCAGGGCTTTGAGAAATGCTCAACTGCTCCTCAGAGGCTACAAGCTCTGATGTCTTGAGCCTGTGAACAGCACAGTACTACGGCCTGAGCCGTGATCATTTACTTATTATATGACAACTAAAAGGAAACTGCAAAAAATATAATCAGAACCAAAATAGTATAGAGAAAGTAACTAAATCAAAAATGTATTTTCTACTATTGCTATTATCGAGCAAATTACAACAATGCCGGGTGCTAGGAAACATCCAACAAAATCTATGAAATGTTCCCATACCTACCAGCTAACACAGTAATGACTTTTCAGCAGTGTATTGTAAGGTTTTATTCCACTGCCATCTTTTCATCACGATGAGGCAATCATTGACAATCATGGACAAGGCTCAAGGCATGTGTTTGACCAATTAATGATACCCAGTACAGCAAACCCCATGATAGTTTCTGGGCTAAAAGAGGTATCACCTACAAAGCAGTGACTTTTGTTGGGCCAAGAACAAGACATTAAGTGTGTCCTCCGGTCAAAACACAGGTAAAGTTAGTTGCTTAAAAAGATTCCTGGGTTTCTGCAAAAGGGTACATGAAAATTAGAATCAGTGACCAGACTAAATTTTGGTAGAGCTCAAGTCCACAAAAAAAATTTGCTCTCACTGCACTTATACAAGGACTGGATGACATCATCCCAGAACTCAATTTTTACATCCCCAAAAGTTATCTGAAGTGACATGGTCATAAGCCTTCCCATAGTTCACAATACACAGAAGCAATAGATAAACTCAATTGACCCCTATTATATCTTTGCAAGAGTAAAGAATGGGTCCACTCCTCCACAACCAAGATGGACTCCTCTTCCCCCCCTCCTGAATCTGAGGTTTAACACGTAGGACCGTAGCTGATACCCAGCAGGCCCAGCTACAAGGTAGCGAACCTGCAAGTTCGCTACCTCAGGCTTGAGTGCTGGAAGGGGTCGCAGACGCTGGTACATAGATGTCTTTGTCTCTCATAGAAGTTCTGCTCTCGCTCTGGCTACTTAACTGGGGGCCAATTTGCCATCCAGGGAGGTAAATGGGACGTTACTGACTCACACATTTCATTTCTAACAGCAACATTTAAGAATTTTGGGTCATCTAGGTTTTGTATATCTTTGTGTGAAAAACAGGAATGTGTTTTGACTTGGTTACTCCTGTGAAAGAAATGGGAAGAAAATTGGGTTGGAAAGTAAAAAGAATACTTTTGTTCACAGTACCTTGCGTGCTGCATGAATGTCAAAGAAGGGTTTATTTCGGACACTGAAGGGCTCCTTGGTTTTGTCAATCTGTCCAGTCTTCATCTTTTCCATCCGGGGAGAAATTATCTCCTTTTCCATGCATAACAGCCGGATACCGAAATCACACTGGCCAACAGGCTGTCCCTAAAACACACATAAAAAAACAAAAACTTAGTCATCTCTTAATTAATTAATTTATTTAGACACGCATGTATGAAAATTATGTCTACTCTTTGCTATACAGATGAAGAAAAATCATTGTTACCAATATTATTACAATCAATAAACCACAATACCAAATTACATTTATTTAGACTGAATCGCACAATTTATCCAATATTACATTAATGGCATACATCTAATATTCATACTAAAATAAGTCTCTTTTGGAAAAATATTTCACACATTAATAAGCTAACAATTCACTGCCATGGCAACACTGTTAATCTTACTTGTTGCGAGGCGGAGCTCAAAAACTCAGAACAAGACAGACATTTTTGTGGATAAACAGACCTCTACACCAACTCTAATGTTTATTTTAATGTTAAAATTCTTTTTAGAGGCTGATATGAAGGGTCATGGTAATGAGCTATAGGACTAGCACTGGAGATGAAATGACTGGGTCACTGGCAACCTTAATTTATTTATTTTTAAGACAAAATATTTTTTTTAACTTAAAAATGCCACAAACTATCTGGTTCCAGCTTCTCAAGTGTTAGTATTTGCTGGTTTTCTTTGTCTTTCTTTTTGGTATAATAAGCGTTTAATAAGTAAATAGTCAAATTTAGCTAATGATGGCAATTTACTCTTAAAACCTTGACACACAATAACATCCTCATTGTATTAACATAAGTGACTGTAACAGCTCATATTTATAGCTACACCATAGGTGAGCATTATGCAGGTGCATAGAGTAAGACAACAAGACCTTGACATCAGTTGATCTCAAGGGAATGTCAACACCAAAAATACAGGTACAGAGGAATTGTTTTTTCTTTTGTCACAATGACAACAGCTTCCTCCCATCATTGGCCATCCACACACAGTGTTGTTCTCAACAGATAAGCACAGCGACCTGAGCCGTCACTGCCTCTCAGACAGACCAGGCCACTGATGCAGAGCAAAGGTGCCTCCAAACCCATCTGGCTGACCACCGTGACTGTGGCACAAAAGAATACAAACAATACTTGAGTTTCTTCTCCTGGTTATTAATAAATAAACTTTGGTGGGAAATTAAAACAGCATGGCTGTGTAACTATTTTGTGTTAAATAGATGCAGAGGAGTTGTGATGAAACCATCCTACAGTTGACTGTACAGTACAGTCAACTGACGGTCATCAGCGCATATCTCTGTTGCGCAATTGACAAAGTGATTAAAAACAATGACTCACTTTTATCAGCACAAAAAAAGAAAACATTATTTTTGAAAAGTTGCCAGATGGACATGGACTAAATGTATGACACTCTTGACATTTAAGTTCTCACAAGTTATCAGATGGGTGGAAAAAAAGCTGGCATTTCTTTTTTTGCCAAGAGACAGAAAAACATAATGAGAGTTAAACATTCTCTATGTCTACAGTATATCCCAAACTGGATGTTTTCTTGACTTTGAATAAAGAGATTGATAAAAGAAAAAGACATCATCAAAAGTATTTGACACAGTTAAGTATACTATATTATTACTAAAAGCAAACATCATAGTTGCTCATGGGAGAATATACACTTTGGAGTTCCTCAGGGATCAATCTTAAGACCCTTATTTTTCTAATTGTATGTAAATGATTGACTTCATCAATAATTTAGGTTTTGTTTGTCTATTGTTTTTGTCAGGTAATGATTAGCAACAATGTAATCACATCACAAGACTCGTCTCTCCAGAACATTTCTCATTGTTATATTATTCTAAAATATATCCCTGCATGTTATACTTGCTGTATGTCTGGTTTTACATGTAATGTTTACTGTAAGATAGGGTTACAAATACTCATTATTTTTCATTATTGATTAATCTACCAATTATTTTCTTGATTAATCAATTTGTCTACTAACTGTCAGAAAATAGTAATGACTGTTATAGTTTCGCCCAGACCAAGGGGACATCATTAAATATAAGAGAGAAAATAATCAAATCCTCACATTCAAGAAGCTGGAAGCACAAATGTTTTGGATTATTTTCTGTTGATAGGCAAATGGGTTAACTGACTAACTGTTGCAGCTCTACTGTAAACCTTTCTTCAAAGCTGTGTGTCTAACACTGGGAGGGATCCCAGAAAAACCTTAGGCTTCTCTTTCAAATTTCAAAAATGTTCTGTCTACATGTAGAGATTTTTTGGTATTCGACATTATGCGTTTATTTTAGCCTTTTAGAAAAAAATCTTCCAATAATAAATAAATAAATAAATAAATTGTATATATATATATATATATATATATATATATATATATATATATATATACATACATACATATATACATACATATATACATACATATATACATATACACATATATATATATATACATATATATACATATATATATATACATATATATACACACACACATATACATATATATATATATATATACACACACACATATACATATATATATATATATATACACACACACATATACATATATATATATATATATACACACACACATATACATATATATATATATATATATATATATATATATATATATATATATATATATATAGTGAGGAAAATAAGTATTTGAACACCCTGCTATTTTGCAGGTTCTCCCACTTGGAAATCATGGAGGGGTCTGAAATTGTCATCGTAGGTGCATGTCCACTGTGAGAGACATAATCTAAAAACAAAAATCCAGAAATCACAATGTATGATTTTTTAACTATTTATTTGTATGATACAGCTGCAAATAAGTATTTGAACACCTGAGAAAATCAATGTTAATATTTGGTACAGTAGCCTTTGTTTGCAATTACAGAGGTCAAACGTTTCCTGTAGTTTTTCACCAGGTTTGCACACACTGCAGGAGGGAGTTTGGTCCACTCCTCCACACAGATCTTCTCTAGATCAGTCAGGTTTCTGGGCTGTCGCTGAGAAACACGGAGTTTGAGCTCCCTCCAAAGATTCTCTATTGGGTTTAGGTCTGGAGACTGGCTAGGCCACGCCAGAACCTTGATATGCTTCTTACAGAGCCACTCCTTGGTTATCCTGGCTGTGTGCTTCGGGTCATTGTCATGTTGGAAGACCCAGCCTCGACCCATCTTCAATGCTCTAACTGAGGGAAGGAGGTTGTTCCCCAAAATCTCGCAATACATGGCCCCGGTCATCCTCTCCTTAATACAGTGCAGTCGCCCTGTCCCATGTGCAGAAAAACACCCCCAAAGCATGATGCTACCACCCCCATGCTTCACAGTAGGGATGGTGTTCTTGGGATGGTCCTCATCATTCTTCTTCCTCCAAACACGGTTAGTGGAATTATGACCAAAAAGTTCTATTTTGGTCTCATCTGACCACATGACTTTCTCCCATGACTCCTCTGGATCATCCAAATGGTCATTGGCAAACTTAAGACGGGCCTTGACATGTGCTGGTTCAAGCAGGGGAACCTTCCGTGCCATGCATGATTTCAAACCATGACGTCTTAGTGTATTACCAACAGTAACCTTGGAAACGGTGGTCCCAGCTCTTTTCAGGTCATTGACCAGCTCCTCCCGTGTAGTCCTGGGCTGATTTCTCACCTTTCTTAGGATCATTGAGACCCCACGAGGTGAGATCTTGCATGGAGCCCCAGTCCGAGGGAGATTGACAGTCATGTTTAGCTTCTTCCATTTTCTAATGATTGCTCCAACAGTGGACCTTTTTTCACCAAGCTGCTTGGCAATTTCCCCGTAGCCCTTTCCAGCCTTGTGGAGGTGTACAATTTTGTCTCTAGTGTCTTTGGACAGCTCTTTGGTCTTGGCCATGTTAGTAGTTGGATTCTTACTGATTGTATGGGGTGGACAGGTGTCTTTATGCAGCTAACAACCTCAAACAGGTACATCTAATTTAGGATAATAAATGGAGTGGAGGTGGACATTTTAAAGGCAGACTAACAGGTCTTTGAGGATCAGAATTCTAGCTGATAGGTGTTCAAATACTTATTTGCAGCTGTATCATACAAATAAATAGTTAAAAAATCATACATTGTGATTTCTGGATTTTTGTTTTTAGATTATGTCTCTCACAGTGGACATGCACCTACGATGACAATTTCAGACCCCTCCATGATTTCTAAGTGGGAGAACTTTCAAAATAGCAGGGTGTTCAAATACTTATTTTCCTCACTGTATGTATGTATGTATATACACACACACACACACACACACACACACACACACACACACACACACACACACACACACACACACACACACACACACACACACACACACACACACACACACACACACACACACACACACACACACACACACACACACACACACACACACACAGTGACACCTTTATTGTTCCTACACAAGTGGGTTATGGATCAATATTCACTGATCTACTGTATATCGAGAGGCACGGAGCAGGAAGGTGTGACTTGGGGGCATATGTATTCTGCTCGGTTAGTGTTTGTTAAAGGCCATTCTCGTCTCAAGACCTTTCTATGGAATTATTGGACCATGTGGGGGAAGAAAACGATTTTTTTCGAAGCGGATGAGGAGGTGGATGGCCAATGATTAGTTAAGATTAGATACAATTACTAGACTATACCATCTTGTGAGTCATGCAGATTTTCAGCAAAACAGAAAAGATCAGAACAGTCTTGTGTAAGTAAGTACAATATCAAGCCTTATAAATGACAAAATATATCTTCAACCAGTTACTTTTCATATTTAAACAGAAAATACAGTAGTGCCTGCTGTGTTTAGTGATATTAAAATGTGTGAGAAAAAACAGCCATTATGGTTCCTAAGATGGTGCGAAGGGTGAGAATTTAGTTTCTCATGAGAAGCTTACTCAATTTTGAATTACACAAATTAGTTCTTATAAATACAGATGGAATTCAAAAATGTAACCCAAAGGAGTTAGGGAATGGCATTCAAATTGAGATTGTAAAACAATATTTACTCTGGTCACTATTAGTTTTAAATAAAGTCAAATATAAAACAGAGTTTGGGATTCACCTCCAGCTATTAGCCTAGTTGAATAATGAAGACTACACCTTGTCAGGGTTAAAGTGTTAAATTTCAGCCCATTTATCCATTTGACCTTGCTAAAATTTAGAGCCGAAATGTTTTCATCAACAGAAAATGCCTTATAATAGTATTTTGATAATCAATTAACCTTTTAGGTCATTTTAAAAACAAAGATGCAAAATATTCTTCAGTTTCAGATTCTCAAATCTGAAGATTTGCTGTTTTTCCATGTTTTCTCTGATTTAAGTGCAGATACATCTAAAATGAAAATAATCATTAGTTGCAGGCAGTACAATTACAAAAACAGGTAAAAGGTAGAATATTGGACTTGCATTCTTCAGGTGGCCTGATATGACTTAATTGGGATGCCCATGTAGCCCTTTGTCTGCTGCATGTCTAAGTAAGCAATTGTTTGCTCACACATTAGCCACGACATGATATCAACCAGTATGCCATGACTGTGTCTCTGTTTCAGAGTCTGTCTGAATTGCTTAATGCAGCCAAAAAGGACAATTTGGCTACAACAGATAAGGTCAAAGGCAAATTAAAAGTTTTTGAAACGCTCATTTAGAGGACGTGTTTTTCTTTTTATTTTAGTGTGACTACAAAAAAAAAAAAAACACACTACATTTTCCTGGAGCAACAGCTGGTATCATGTCCCACACATTCTGCACCATCTGTCAGCTGTGTCATCAGGACAGAACAAGATGTAAGTGTGAATGATTCAAGGCATGTCCTGTTCATGCCTGTTCAACAGGAAAACAGAGCCGATAAGAATCTTGTTAATCCAACATTTATGGGAACAAAGATCGATATTATCTTATGTAGCTGCCATATATTTGTCTGTGGTGCCCGACTTTAACTTACTGTCATCACTGTGGGATTTGGACTAGGACAGCGTATAAGCACAGCACAATGCACCACTTTTTGACAAGCAACAGCAATAGATCTACAAATAAATGCCTTGATCTGCTCTGATGCTGATAGTGCAGATCGCCTCAGGACACCGCTGCCTATATAGCCTCCCGCAACTACTGTGAACTGTAAAGCTTAAGTTTCTACAGACCTCTACAGCTGGAACAATTTGTCCAAAAAAAGTTTCCTTCGTTAACTTCTTACTAGTGGGACGAGATCTCATCACACCTTTAATAGTAATTTGATAAAATAAATTTTAACAAAAGTAAATTACAACATTACAGTACAAATCTTTTTTTTCTCAAGCGCCTTTACACCTTTGTGAAGCACACTGTCAGGCCTCTCAAAACACAACACACACGTGAGCCCCATCTCTGTGCGTAACGTAGAGTTTTTATGACGTGTAGACAGCCAATCACAAGCATTATTATATCTTGGTAGAAGCATGCTGTATGCCTATTGGCTCACTGACACTGATGAGATTTAATCATTTGGTATTGGAATTTGGTATTGAATGATAAAGCATTTTTCAACACTCAATACTAGGGAGGTGATTCGGCCGGACCCTAAAAGTATCGAAGTTCAGTACCTAGCCCTAATAATCAATAATGTAAAAACAATTGTCAGTTGCAGACCGAACTTTCAATCAAAAAAGCTCAATGGTTCCAACTACTCGGATGTAAGTATTTGTTGGTTTTCTATTATAATAAACTGAATATGTTTGGGTTTTGGACAGAAATTTAATATTTTCTGAGATTTAAAATGAATCAATAAATGAATCTACAGTTTAATAGATAATGAAAATAATGTTTAGTTGTATCCCTAATAATCTCATTTTAAGAGACACATATCCTACCTGTGGTCAATAACAACAAATGTGTGACACTGGTTCTCCTCAACACACAGCTATGAGTTTATATATAGTATTCTGAAGATTCTTAAAATATTTGACATTATATTATGGAACATGAATCTACAGATGCATTCATCATAAATAGAAAGACAGACTGTATTCAGTCCAACAAGGTATGATTCCGTGCATTACATAACCTACTTTATGGGTAAATTGATGTAAGTGCATAAAGAATCATAAAATGTTAATCACCAGAGAGCTGCAGAATCAGAAACAAAAGCTTCCCCCACAGTGGGGGAGCTGACAGTGACTGACAAGCAGGATCAACTTTCCACAAAGACAAAAAAAAAGGCTTTTTAAACTTTACAGCGAGAACAGAATTAGAAAATACTAAGGGGGAGGGGGGGGGGGGGGGGGGGGAAATCGAAAACCCTATGTGACTCGTGATTTTTTTTGCAACAATTTTTAAAATACATTCTTGTATTTAAGACCATATTTCAATAAAGTATTTAAGACCATTGTTGTGTTCATGATTGAAATACTATTGACGAAGGTCCAGAGGGACCAAAACGTTTCTTTCTTTAATAAATGGTGATGCTGTAGCAAGAGCAGTGTACAGGATTTTCTCTCTCTTCAAGTCTTTGTTTTTGTCCAACACAGAAGAATTGTTTGGATGTGCAAATTTGTCTTTACATTTTTTATTTTTTATTTTTTTTAAAACCAATGATTCACCTAAATATTTTCTACTGTGATTACATCATATCTGTATCCAGCAAAACAGACCAAAAGCAGAAAATGTAAAAACTACATGGTATGTACTTCTTTACAAAGGAAATAAATGTCAGCCTGACTGACTGGCTGACTTGTGCATTATTTTTTAGAAAACAATTAGTTTTTAGAAATGTCTCAAGTGTATTGTTCAACTTTTGTTGAACAATACAAGAAGGAAAAGAAAATTGCATTACTCAATACAATCGAATCGCAATACAAATCGAATCGGCCCCCCATGTATCGTGAAAGAATTGAACCAGGACTAAAGCATATCATCCCAGCCCTAGAAAATACACTTCACGCCTCAGGGGTGATAGTCAGGCACAGTCTGTTAGATGGTTGGAGCGGTATTGTACACATAAGCACTATCAACATAAAAACAGTTTGTAGGATGACTAAGATCCATTGCTCTAACATGAACAGCACAGTATATGCTCCCCTTTTCAAAATCCACAGAACCAAGTATTCTTTGACCCTCCACACGGCTAAATCACCCATCACGGCGAGAGGACACACACTCCTCATCAAGCTCTAATCAAAGAAATCCCAGTACTGTGCTTCACCTGACTTTCCAAACAAGTAAGGTGTCACGTTGGGCCATGGGCCGAGCAGGTGGTGTGCTCTCCCTCCTGCTGCATTTCCATCCTCGGGCTTGGGATGGAGCCTCGGGGCCAAGGAGCAGGCCTCCACAGATAATGGAGAAGGCTAATAACAGCGCTTTACTGATGGCTTGGGGTTGGTAGGGGAAGTCATGTGGAGCTGCTAACCTCTGCAGCATGTTACAAAGATGTTCTCCTCACCACAGGAGCCTTTATTGAGCCACTTGCTTGTGTGATCATCCTGATTGATAGAAAAGGAGGTGACAAACACAACGGGCGAAGTAACCCCCTCTTCTCCTTCGTCCCGAGGTATTCATCAAATTTTAAAAGTAAGAGAGCGGAGGCTTGCTAAGGGCAATCCGAAGGCTCATTTCTCTCTGTGCTTGCCTGCTTGCCATTAGAAGCATACAGATTGGTTAAAGGGATGAATTAATTTACAGTTTGGAAAAGTGTTAGCAATTAACAGCCTTTTAATGTTGTCCTGAGGCTGTTCAAGAAAAATGGCCACGTCAAAATAATGTTACAGGAGAAAAATGCTATAACAAAAATACATATATAAAGCTAATTTTACATGTTAAAATGCACCAGGGCAATTACTGCTGCCCAACTATAATTCAAGTAATGGACTAAGCATCAGGTTTATTTCAACCCAATAAAGTGACTCTGACCATGTTAAAAGCTTGGATTAATATTTACCACAATTTTTATTCTAAGTGATGATCAAAGCATTGGTCAATGGAGCTCAGCAAAACCAATTTTAGTTTTGAAAGCACGAAGGTTAAAGGTTCTAAAGCTGCCTTTGTTGTCATTCTCAGAGAAATGAAAATTTGTCATCTGCATTTAACCCATCCTTTAGGCCTACATAGGAGCAGTGGGCAGCTGCAGGTGCCTGGGGACCAACTCCAGACTTTTTGCCAGTGCCTTTTGGGCATGGGGCACTGACACAAGCACTAACCTGACATACATGTTTTTTGGTAATGGGAAGAAACCGGAGCACCCAGAGGAAACCCACGCGAACACGGGGAGAATATGCAAACTCCACACAGAAAGGCTGTCGGCACCTACTTGCTGTGAGGCGACAGTGCTAACCATTGAGCCACTGTGACCACCGTGACAAAGACCTAGGTTATAAATATTCAGTATGGGTCAGACGCAGTTCAGCACCAGTGTTGTGGTGTTAGTAAAGCTTGGTGTGTGCCATGCTGTGAGGGTCAAGTTGGTTAAATCTGTCTGACATCTTGATCTGGCAGCTTTTTAGGAGCAATAGGTCAAAGGAAAAGACAACACAGGCTACTCACATTGAATTTGATGATGTCGTATATCAAATAGCGGGGGACGGGCTGACCATTCACCTTGTCGATGATCATCTCCTGCAGAGATAAAGACAAGAGATGCATATTGTTATTAAGATAAATATATACAATTGAGTGGCAAAGATGTACAAAATAAAAACAAAGAATAATCCTTAATCTGGGCAGTCTTAACATTATAGCAAACAGGGCTCCAGACTGTGACCAAATCCATTGTATGAGAGTTGGTTAATGTGTGTGAGAGTGTTTAGTGAGTTATTAATCAACTATTAACGCTATGATCTATACTTTGGCGTTTTGCTTTCGTGGCGTCACACTCGTCGTCCGCACATGCTGTTGCACAGCACTGTTGTTTCCATGTGGTGTGTCAGTGGTGATACGCAGCCAAAGATCATCCATTTTGTTTGCTAAAGACCGTACATTGGCGAGGAAAATGCTGTGTAGTGATAGCCGATGAGGAGTTAGTGTAACGGAGTTAAAAATGCACTTTATTAATTCTAATCCTGTCCACATCTGTTACATTAGCGTTAGCCTAACGTTAACCCTCCCCAATAAATGTTCTGCCTGTGCCCCTGAACATTTTTAGTTAGTGCTCCTAGTAAAAAAAAAGTTTGAAAAGCAGTTACGGAGGAAGGAAACACTGTGACACTAGGGAGTGAGCACTCTCAAGGGAGATGCCTGCAGCGATGAGAAGGATAGCAATGGGGGAGGTGGGTGTGTGCTATGTGTGGGTTGGGTTGTGTGTGGTGGGTTCTGGTGAAGAAGGACATGAGCAGAAATAGCAATGCACATCCATTATGCAAGACTCTCGAATTGAGAGGCAGGTGCAGCGGTGGGGCAGGACACCCAACACACACACAAGAAGTTTTCAAAGAAATGTTACACAACCACGCGATGTAGTGACATCAGAGATGCAAACGTCACCACAGCTGAAGTAGTGTAAGTGAAAGTAGGGTCACAACTCAGATGCTTTACCTGGCATACATTTGAACGTGAAGCACTACATTTAGAGAACTAAATTTACTCCCTTTCCCCTCATGAAATATTCAGGTGACTAACGGTGCTCTGACAGGAAGAGGAGCCGTAGGTAAGAAATCACTGAAAAGTTCGGCAATTACACAAAACGTTATTTTGGGGATGGAAATACTCCGACATACATTTTGACCAAATCAACAATAAGTATTATTACAGAATTGTCTAATCGCAATTTAAAAAGATGTTTTTTTAGATTAACCGCAATTCATTGCTAACATTAGCTAAGATCCTAAGATCTGTTGATGGTAATTGTCAGTTTCATGTTCATTTAAGAAAAAAATACAATGTTATATGAAAATAAAGAGGTGTGGTTTACTTCATAGATACTTGTGTTATTAAATTTCTTTGATTGATTTATTGGACTGAAAGAGACAATTATATTGTTAATCACAATTATTTCTGAGACAATTAACTGTACAGTAAAATTTGGAATTGTTACAGCTCTAATGAACAAACAAGTAGGAATGTAACCGTTAACCTGACAATTAGAATTTTGACTGATAATTACTTTTAGTTAAAAACAATATTAAAACAAAAATAAGAAATACATTTTAAAAATGTTTTGCATGATAAAAGAAAAATAGGCTATACAATCTATTTCTTAACTAGTAGTCACCTTTTAAGCTCTTTTTTTCTGCTAAGTTTGTGGCTCTCTGCGAGACGAGTGACGCATGCCACTATATCGATAAATGCCGGCGGGTTAAATCTGCCGAACTACACATAGAGTATGCCAGGCAGATACACAGCCGACAACCTCGCCAGTGGATGTGGTGGAGACAGGCTCGGGCTCCGTGGACCGCTGCGGACAAGCGGATGCATGTGTCCACGACAATGCACGCTACATTGTGGCTGTGTGAACAGTACGAGGAAAGTATGCTCGAGCCTATCAGAAAGGTGAACTGGGACTCTGTTGCCTGCTGATAGGGTAACGGTTAATGATTAGTTTTATGAAGGTCGGCTATTGGTCAGAAAATAAATTCAAAATTAGCATCCCTAAAAAGAAGGACATTCTTTTGGGTCATTTATGTCATGAAATAGCCCTCTTTTGGCCAAGTTGAATTTTTTAAATCGTCCACTAGTTCAATCGGTTTTTTTTTTGTTTTGTTTTTTTAAATTGAGATTGGCTATATATGAGCTCCAGCGACTCCGCTGTAGTGATCAAGTCAGATGAGTACACTGTGGCCCCAGACCGGCATTTCTCTCTACAGGGCTTGTGTGGACAGCTACTGTTGTTTCATTTGTGCTGCATGTTGGTAAGCTCCAGCCCTGTTGAGTTGATATAATATTTGGGTTTTCTAACCAGGAACAAAGTTAAATGTATTATAACTAGGGCTGTCAATAGATTAAAAAATGTATCCAATTAATTACATACTCTGTGATTAATTAATCGAAAATTAATGACATACATAATTAACGGTGCCTGAACCGATACTTTTTAAGAAAGTAAAAAAAGGAAAGAAAAAAAACACCAACAACAGTTGGTGACATTAAAGAACGGCTTGTTTATTGCTAAGGCCATATGGTCAAAATTAAATGATTTAATAATAATGTATAACAATAACTTATTTCACTAGTAAATTGCTGATGAACGACAAAAACAACCACCAGGTGGGAAAGGACATTTACAATAACTTGAAATGCACCACGAGGCTGTAGTTTACACACACCGTCTGTGTTGTTTTTCCGACGGCAGCTGCAGATTGTTACATCCCGGTGTTGAATCCTCTACAGTAAAACACAGTCAAACTTTACACCGTTTAGCGTTAGCTGTCAGCATTTTAACCGTTTTTAATCCAGCTACTAGCTAGCGGTAGGCTAACGTTAGCTGCTGTCGAGTATAGTGTTAACTAGGGTCACGTGCAGCGGTGTTTATGTTGACTGTATCGTCTTCAGAGCATCAGAGAGAAGCGCAGACATATCAGTGGCACCGGATTTTGGTAGCCAGGGTTGGGAGGAAGAATATTTTAGTAAATGTTCCAATCAATGATCCAGGCAGCACATTCTCGTCTCCCTCCTTCATTTTACAGTCGAATGGTGGCTAGAACGGCTCCGGGTCAAACGTCAATATGGAATGGATTAATCTGCGTTATTTTTTCTCAGATTAATTAAACAAAATTAACGCGTTATTTTGATAGCCCTAATTATCTCTCACACACACACACACACACACACACACACACACACACACACACACACACACACACACACACACACACACACACACTATTCAATTAACTATATAGTATAGCTGTACCAAAGAGGCTATAATAACCTCTTTGGCGGCACTCAGCAAAATCTGTTGTTTTCCAAAAACCAGATGAGAAAACATGTTGACGACAGCTCCTTCTTGTCTAAAATCATCAGCAATACCATGTGCTTTGAATGTGGATGAAAACCTGGAGGAGTTCAAACAATAACTTCTAGTGAAATGTCAACGTAGTGACTGTAATGTCAACCCATTGGTTTCAGAAGTTATGAAGACTAAGCCTGGGTGAAGCTAAGGTGGGACTAAGGTGGGTCTAAAGGGGAGCAAGCGTGCAGTCGGCGCACTTGTAGTGCGTACAGTCTGCACACGTCACAAATGTTGGGCTGCTTGCAGACACCGCAGACTTGGGCAAAGGACAAAGTCTACATCATGTGGACTCACACCTCACTCAGCCCTCAATACAGTGGCAGATTTTGAAAAAATCTGGCAGCCACCTAGCCTGACAAGCCAGACCCACATCAAGATGTTGGGTCTGGGAACTCACCATTGACAGGGCTCAATCCGAGGGGCGGGATAAACGGTTGTCTTTCAAATTCTCTCTGCACGCAGTAGGATAGTGCTACAACCAGGCAGAGCAACGAAGAAGGTAGCGGAGCTAGTTGACAGATAAAACTTTTGCCGTATTCGGTTGGCAAAACTCCGAACACATCTTCCTTTTTTAAGAATGATTTCAGTGCAGTTCTTTGTTCTTTTCTCAAAGAAAAGCTTAACTCCAAGTCTTCCAGAGTCACGGCCAAAGCTGATTCAAAAGCGCGCTGTTCCCAGCAGCAGCAGCCATAAGCCCGCCCACCGACTCTATACACAATGTGATTGGCCCGGCCAGAGTTTGGCTTTTCCAGCTCGCAAGCCAACGGAGAGTTGCTAGACCCCTTGGCTGCAAATTACATTTGCTGCCGCTAGGGTGCGTCTAGCAGCCACCAGCAAAGGCACTTTGACGTTGGTTTCACTAGTGGTGGTGGGTGCCACTTGACTACTTGCATTTTTTTAATTTAGCTTACAGACTATTCATAGTGTGGTACCATTAACAAGGCACACACTTTAATTAAATAACAGCTATTAAGAAAGATAAACAATAAGCAAATTCCTCATTTGTTGTCTTTTCAGGGTGATGACATCATAAAATATGACGACAGAAATTGGAAGTTCCATTCGGAAACCTCAATAGAAGCTTTGAATGTAAAAATTTCTAAAAATAAATAAAAAAGACATTTGGTACAGCCCTACAAAAGACCAAACAGCAACACGTGATTGCCAAAGCCAGCCTGGTAAAGCGGAGAGAAAGGAGTGAATTGTGCCATACAGATCACTGTAGGGGGGGTTGGAGAGACGCAATTATGTCATTCCAGGAGGATGCCATCAATATGCATCTAGCGCACTGAACCGTTGCACAGACAGACAGCAGCAGATGACTCAAAGTGTGACCAAAGGAAATTGCCAGGAATTCAATCTATAGATTGTGCACTCATCCAATATTGGAACTCAAGTTGATGTAAAGCTCAAACAAATCAGAATGTCAAGACAAAGACCAGTGCCTTTGGGCTGAAGATGAAACATATCACACAACACGGCTGGACTTCTACAGGTCACCGCAACAGCCAAACACAGCCTCTCGAACTGAGAGCCAGAAGCATCAACAGATGAATAAACAAAGTCAAAACAAACCTTGTAGCAATCTAAACACACATCCGCACCGCTCCTTCAAAGTAATACTAAAACACTGCAATTAGGTGTCCTGCCTGAATGAGGAAACTAAATTCACCACATCAATCAGCAACTGTGAGGCCAAGAGGAAGCACATACCTATTTTATATAAAATTGCTAAACTGACAAAACAAGGCCGGGAGCAAAACAAAAAACAATCACAGGCAACTTATCTGTCATCTCCCGTCCTAGAGTATCAAACACAAAACACAGCCAGACAATAATAAGAAAATCTCTGGCAACTACATGATAATGCAGCAGTTAGGGAGTGTGATAATGACTCATGCATGGGCACCTGCTGCTGGGGACCTCTGTGACCACATCAGCACAAGCATGCTAATAAACGTCTGAGCCTGGTATAAGAGGGGGAGGATAAGTCTTTGACCCCGCCAACCACCCAGGGGGAGTGCACCGCTGAGTATTACAACACAGTGCGGAACAGAGAGGCAAACATTACCAGAAAACTGTAAAACACTCAATTAGCCAATTTCACAGGATTTGGGTTTGACAGGCTCTACTGTCAGACTGAAACATGCTTTTCTTTCACCTAAGGTGTGGCAACTGATGTCAATTATCTGCTAAGACTAAACAGGCAGGATGTTGCAGCAGGGGCAGGATGGGAGTGGGAAAGGATGGAGATGGAGGCGACATGCAATTCCAGTCAAGGGAGAAACAGTGGAACAACAATGGAAGCTAGCATGGCACAATATATAACAATGCAGGAAATACAAGAATAACTCACCCCGTCCAACAGTGTATTTGATAGGTGAACACGTGGATCCTTCCGAAAAGGAAACTCTAGGTTTGCTATGTGGAAGATCGTGTTGTCTCTGTCAATCATGAATACTTCATTTTTTCCGTTGATCAACATCATGTACCTGCGGGATGAAAAGAAAAACCGTCATGCATTTGTAATTACATGGTAGCATCAAGTTGTATTCGTGCTGGTCATTATGTTAGAAAGACTCTCGATGCATGTAAGCATGTTCACCGACGACTCACCCCTATTGGCTGTGGTCACTTAAATCACAGATCACACTGGGTTTGAGGATGCTGTTTTCTGAGGTTTTATTTAAAGAATGTTAACAATGGATATATTTGAGTAGGAATTAATTACTGGAAATGATTTGTGGAACATAGTGGCCCGTCCAGAGTCTCCCCACTACAGTCGGTTAGCTGAACTGGAATGTATAATACGCATGTAAAATTTTTCCATTTCAGTTACACTGAACGGTTTTTTTTTTTGTTTGTTTTTTTTGGGACAATTAATACAATACCATTGTTCTGCTAAAATTTCCTTCCTCCACACAAATAAATCTGCGTATAATTTTCTTTAATTACTTTATTTGGAGGAGGACTTAATATGGTAATCACACTTTAAAGCTGAATTTCTGTGAGCGTAGACTAGAGATTTGGGCACCACTCGGCAACAACAAAGGCTCTAAAAATCTCTAATGTGCAAATTGTTGTGATCAATTCAAACAAAAAAAGTGAAGCCGTAAGAGCTTTTATCAAAACGAAAGATCACCAAACAGATAGACGCTAACTGCAACATATTCCCAAAGACACCACTTTTCCTTTTATCTAGCTTCGCGGGAACCACTGTCAAACAAAAATGCCTTTTTGTACAATGTGACTGCTCTGCAACAAATATACACATGAAAACTACCAACTTTTACCTCACATACCTACATCAGGGGGATTTGTAATGCTAAAAGAGTACTCTCTAATGTTCACAAATACTATCTGAAGTATTTGCGGCCATGTGAATAAAATGCTTCATACAATAAATTGCAAACAAATTCTCTTTTTATTACAGTTGTCCCTGGTTGCCTTGCCCCAACACAAAGAGCCTTCACTTGTATGAGATTACTCTATCTTCAAATTGCATACACCACCAGTGGTTAGGTGCTTTGTCTGCATGAGCACGAAGCTCAACTAATCTATGGCCAGCCCTTGCAGGTGTGATAAAGACTTAGAAGCAAACATAACAAAAACTAAAAATCCTTTACAGTCCCCCACAAATTAAACTTCTGCAGGAATATAAAAATTTAATAATGTACTAAGAGGACACTGTAACTATTAGCAACTTTAAAATCCTTTTGGCTGAATCCATTAAAGTAGTTCTACAATATATACCATTATTGTTATTATTTAAATGTTTGATTTTTGTTGTGTATGGTCATACTTTGAGTTATACCTTGTTGATATTATTAGATAAAACTGCATTACACAAGAGTTTCACTGATTTTGTTAATCTTATTCTGTATATTTCCCCATTTTTGGCTTCAGTTAAATCAAGTAGAACCAATGGAGAAACTCCAAAGAAATGTTATTGCTGGAAAATTACTTTTCATACACGAGTGCTCTCGACTGGGGGATTCAAAAACCTGAGAGCATGGACTGTTAAAATTGTTAAAATAGCTGTCAAAAATAGGCCAGTTTACCAGCATGAGTCACGAAACGAGTATTTGGCGGATATTAATTTGTCTCCACTCTTCCTCTACATTATGCTCACCGGTGTGCCAGGTTGCTGGAGCATGAAGCTAAGACATTAAAGACTTTTAACCTTTTTATCAGCCTCAAACCTCCATCTCTACTCCCAGAAATACTACAGTGGAGGGGGATTTTAGGGTTGTTTTTCGAATAACAGGAGTGAACTTCATTTTTTTTTTTACTTTTAGGTATAATCTTCTCTGGAGCTGTAAAAGTAATCTGTTAACAGCTCTCATTCCATTTGAGCTGATATTTCATAATATACCAAAAGCGCCCCATCTGGACAACAATCATCCAGATCATTTGAAACCTAATTACATTTCCGAGCGATCACCCTTCTCTGTTGAACTGCTCAATTTAGAAAGATTAGCCTAATATGTAGCATATGCTGTAATGTTTCAGTCTGATTGGGGTTAAATTAAAGTAAAGATGAGTTATTTGTATGAGGTCAGTTTGTTTATTAGTTAACATTTAGAAAAGTCACCGTTATATAAATAAGGACAAAACTGCTTTAATTTAACAAATTGGAATAAAAATAAAACCTCAATATAATTAAAGTCACTGCCATTATTTGTAATAACAGCAAAATATATAAGCATGGTGACAATAAATAATATTCTGGAGAGGCACAAGTGCAAGCAAAGTATTCATACCAAATGTTTATTGTTTGATCAACAGAGTCGGCTGATCACTGAGCTGGCAGACATGACAGGCAATTTCAAATAAGCAAACAGACAAAATCCTTGATCCTCCCTTCTGTTGGTTCCCAAAGATGAGCTGAAAACATGGGCCACACCCAAAAACACAGGCACCATTGTTGCCTTTGTGCTATCCTCCAGAATAGTCTTAACTGTAACAACAGTCAGCATTCATTGCTGAAAGAGCATCATCCAGTGTTTTGTTAACACTGTAATAACTGTGATTTCTGTTTTGACATTTCTGCTACTCTGAAAATTGTATGGATTTTCGAAAAACAATCATTTACATATAAATGTATTTGGGTATAATAATGACAGTCAGTATGTGGTTCTGTAATATTAGCATACCATGCATTACCACAAAATTGTAGGCCGATTAACACAGCGGTGTAATTTTATGGTTTGAAACCATCATTCACACACATGTACTCCAACATCAGAGGCATGAGAGCCCATTCAATTCAAGACTGCAACAACCTGGAGACAATCCATTGTCCTTGTTTTAATTCCCCTTCATGAAATTGAAGCACAGCTTGTTTTGGCCAAAGATCAACTACATAAAGGTACTTCAAACTAAATGGAGGAAAACCCGATCTGCGCTTTCTTTCCCGTTCCATATAATGGAATTTTAATTAGCCACTGCAACTTGAATAAGATAAACAATGAGGAATACATCGCTTGGTAAAAGAACTTTGTCCTTTAGATTATAATTTTGTGCCCCATGTCAGGGTTTATCTTAACTGGCAGTAAGAACAATTACAGAGTGTTTCAATATACATATGGGCATGTGAGTGTTGTTTTAAGACAGACTTGAAAAAATGCAAACCTGTTCTCTAACAATTAAGGCTCGTGAGAGGCAAGAGAGACCCTACTACTTTGAGCCTGCATGTGTGAACAGGCCATTACAGTCACCATTTAAAGTTATAAAGCATACACATGCCTATGATGATATATCCAAAGCAACAACAAATGATTATTTCCAATATCAACTAAACTGATTATTTTTAATCATTTAGTTCAGAAAATGCCCATTAAAATGTCTCCCTCTCCCAAGGAGACGTTTTGAAATATCTTCTGTCTAAAAAACTGTCCAAAACCCAAAGATATTTTTCTTGAGAAACAACTTGAATAATTAACCAAATACCTTAATTGTTCCGAATACATTTTCTGCTAATCAACCATTTGATTTATCGACTGACTTTTTCCAGCAATAAGTATATTGTACCCATTTGTTTTCTGGTAAAATATTTAGACTGGAGTGGGCTTATCTTGTGAGGCATGCCGTTGTGAGCTTAGTCATAGTGTACATGACTTGCCTGTAAAAAACATTAATAATAATTAAAAGACAGAAAAGAGTCTACTGGCCACTTAGCAGTCTGATGGCTTCATTACACACCTCGTATGAACCCAATTACACTTTGCAGGCGGCATGCTGATCTTTAACACAAAATATCAATTGGTGAATAAAGCAGGATGAACTATGTCCTAATGAGCAACTGCAGAAGTATCCGAATCAATGCGACTGGAAACAGAGGATAATTATCTTGTAACTTATATTAGGGAATTTATGCCATTAAAATGAGTAGAAAGCTTTGATGGTGCACAAACTCGGAGGCTGAAAGGATGTCATTAATCTCAAGTCTGACGACAGACTTGAGATTAATGACTTCCCCACTGACAAAGCTATGCATTTCTCACACCTGCTGTGACTCCCGACCCTTATCACAGAGGGATTAGATGTAATAAATATGCCATCAACACCAGCTGGTTCAAAGTGGGAAACTTGACAAGCTGCCAAAAATTAGTGTGTGTGCAGAATACATTAATTCACCAGCTGACAAAAGTCAGCAGTAAAAGCAAAATTTGACCAGGGTCGCACCAAAGGGTGAATCCAGTTCATCGTACAAAGCTGCAATATACGTTTTTAATATCAATTAATTTGCTGAATATCTTTTCAATTAATAGATTAACCCCTTTTCTCTTTAAAATGTCAGAAATTAGCACCCCAAAAAAGGTGACTTCTTCAAATTGGTTTGTTTTGTCCAAGACCAAACGTCAACCTCAAAGTTTTTTTTCAATTTACAATGGTAGGATATAGCTCAAATGTCCCATCTTATTTATAATTAAATAAACTGGGATCAGATAATGTTTGGCATTTGTGCTTGAAAAACAATCCAAGCAATTAATCAAAGAGTTCCTATTTTTGCCATTTGTGTCAATCCACTAATCGTTTCAGCTCTACCATACTATCCCAATAATGACATAAATACATGAGGGTGAAATGAGGCCCATAATACCAGATTTACTGAAATCATGGTTGAGAAATAAAAATATATTTGGGAAAGTGCAATTTCAATATTAGTCTGCAATTTGGGTTCTCATGTAGAAAGATATTTCAAATGGCTTCTAATACTGTACAGAATTGCAACCCATAAATGACAGGAAACCCCATCAATAAGAAATCATAGGGTGTTTTTTTGTACAAAGATACTTTTGTGTTTTAATACTGCATTATGAAGCCAAACATAAGAGAGTGTATTTTCTTGTGAGGGCAGTTCAATTTCACGTCCATTATTTTTGAGGCACAGTATGGTGGAAAATGACTATGGAACTTGACAGCACAATTCAAAATAGCAGTGAATATGTAGTTATTGTTGTCATACCAAGTGAAGTTGTTGGGATGAGAAAGGGACGAAAACCCAACAGCTTTACAACATCTCTGTCTTTGATTAAATGCTCTACTTTTTAATACCTCCAGGAATAAATGCGTAGGTAGATGCAACTCCCTTTAAAGTAAGTCTGTGATCCTATTTCATAAGGGCGTTTGTTTTTCAGGCAGCTAGATCTATAACTAATTAATTTCCATTTTACTTAAATGCTCCTCAAGAAGACTGGCCTAGGAGAGTGGTAATCATAACCCTCTGTACACTCTTCATTTAAAAGAGATCAGTGGAGAGATCAGAGCGATGCGTTTGACCCCCTCTCCCCCTCCAGTCATGAAAGGGGAGGCCAACAAAACACACGCCTAGAGATATAAATCAGGGTCATCCAAAAGTCTTGTGGAAACTGCAAGAAAAAAACTAAAAATGTGGGAGGAGAGGGAAAGAATGGTGAGTGGACCAGATATAGCCACACTTAAATGTTCAGGGTGGGAGTGGACACAATGAAAGCATTACAAAGACGTAAAGGCAGTGAAGACTGTACTCAATAAGAAAGCATGAAATGCCTGCATGGCTTAGTTTAGGCCAGGAATCTTCGACAGGGGGTCCTCAGAGTCAATGCAGGGGGGCCTCCAAATTATTGAAAGTTTTCAAAAATTTAAGTCTTAACATGAATCCAACATATTATTAGCAAATATAAATCGACACTGCTTACTGGCCTATAGGTGGTCACTAAGACCATCCACAGATATAGTTAATCCTAAGGATTCACTTTGCCACATGTATTATGTTGTACATAACATGATTTATAAAATCATGCCAAAAAATATGTATAAAAAGGCTTTAGGCCGCCCTACACGTTATTGTAGGCCCAGTTTAATATGCAACTTAATTTTATACAATATATGTAGTAGGAGGTCCCTGCTCCGTCTCTCTTTTAGTTAAGGGGTCCTTGGCTTAAAAAACATTGAAGACCCCTGGTTTAGGCAAACCATGATTCTCACAGGCAAGAAGGTGTGTGCAAAGGGATATCTTTCGTCTTAGAAAAGAACCAATGCCTGAGAAGATCAAACAGATAGACTAAGGGTAACAACAGAGAAAAACTATCAACCAGTGAGCATCCAACAGGTCTGCACTGAGCACAAGTGGTTCCCCTCCTGTCTAATTGGCCAGTTAGCCATGGCCAACACCGTCAAGTATGTTCAGAAGAAAGCAGAGGGAGACCATTAGTGCTAACACCCAGTGTTCTTTTTCTTCATCACAGTTCCTCCATCTCTCCCTGAAATACACTGTATTCTCTTTTTATGACCAATTGGAAAGTATTCAATTTAATGTGCACCTTTATTCCCTCCTCGCCTGCGCTTTTCTTTCCCCTCCTGTCCTCTCATGGGTGCCTTGAGCCTCCGATTTAATCCATTCCCCCCCTGAGCACTTTAGCCCTAATGAGGCACAGACGGCCATTGTTTTGGCTTTGCCAGTCTAGTTCCGCGGCATGACTGACAGCAGCTGAACTCCAGGGGAGGCCTGAGATCAAATCCAGCAGCTTTTAACATCATTAGTGGTGCGTCAACAGGCAGGACTGCTGTCTTATACCCAGAGAGGTCAGGCTGATTTATCATTTAGGTTCAGGGAGCTTATATTTTATTTATTTATTTATTTTTTTATATATATATATATATATATATATATATATATATATATATATATATATATATATATATATATATATATATATATATATATATATATATATATATATATATATATATATATATATATATATATATATATATATACACACACACACACACACACACACACACACACACACACACACACACACACACACACTGAGGAAAATAAGTATTTTAACACCCTGCTATTTTGCAAGTTCTCCCACTTGGAAATCATGGAGGGGTCTGAAATTGTCATCGTAGGTGCATGTCCACTGTGAGAGACATAATCTAAAAAAAAAAAGAAATCCAGAAATCACAATGTATGATTTTTTAACTATTTATTTGTATGATACAGCTGCAAATAAGTATTTGAACACCTGTCTATCAGCTAGAATTCTGACCCTCAAAGACCTGTTAGTCTGCCTTTAAAATGTCCACCTCCACTCCATTTATTATCCTAAATGCACCTAGATGCACCTGTTTGAGGTCGTTAGCTGCATAAAGACATCTGTCCACCCCATACAATCAGTAAGAATCCAACTACTAACATGGCCAAGACCAAAGAGCTGTCCAAAGACACTAGAGACAAAATTGTACACCTCCACAAGGCTGGAAAGGGCTACGGGGAAATTGCCAAGCAGCTTGGTGAAAAAAGGTCCACTGTTGGAGCAATCATTAGAAAATGGAAGAAGCTAAACATGACTGTCAATCTCCCTCGGACTGGGGCTCCATGCAAGATCTCACCTCGTGGGGTCTCAATGATCCTAAGAAAGGTGAGAAATCAGCCCAGGACTACACGGGAGGAGCTGGTCAATGACCTGAAAAGAGCTGGGACCACCGTTTCCAAGGTTACTGTTGGTAATACACTAAAACGTCATGGTTTGAAATCATGCATGGCACGGAAGGTTCCCCTGCTTGAACCAGCACATGTCAAGGCCCGTCTTAAGTTTGCCAATGACCATTTGGATGATCCAGAGGAGTCATGGGAGAAAGTCATGTGGTCAGATGAGACCAAAATAGAACTTTTTGGTCATAATTCCACTAACCGTGTTTGGAGGAAGAAGAATGATGAGTGCCATCCCAAGAACACCATCCCTACTGTGAAGCATGGGGGTGGTAGCATCATGCTTTGGGGGTGTTGTTCTGCACATGGGACAGGGCGACTGCACTGTATTAAGGAGAGGATGACCGGGGCCATGTATTGCGAGATTTTGGGGAACAACCTCCTTCCCTCAGTTAGAGCATTGAAGATGGGTCGAGGCTGGGTCTTCCAACATGACAATGACCTGAAGCACACAGCCAGGATAACCAAGGAGTGGCTCTGTAAGAAGCATATCAAGGTTCTGGCGTGGCCTAGCCAGTCTCCAGACCTAAACCCAATAGAGAATCTTTGGAGGGAGCTCAAACTCCGTGTTTCTCAGCGACAGCCCAGAAACCTGACTGATCTAGAGAAGATCTGTGTGGAGGAGTGGGCCAAACTCCCTCCTGCAGTGTGTGCAAACCTGGTGAAAAACTACAGGAAACGTTTGACCTCTGTAATTGCAAACAAAGGCTACTGTACCAAATATTAACATTGATTTTCTCAGGTGTTCAAATACTTATTTGCAGCTGTATCATACAAATAAATAGTTAAAAAATCATACATTGTGATTTCTGGATTTTTGTTTTTAGATTATGTCTCTCACAGTGGACATGCACCTACGATGACAATTTCAGACCCCTCCATGATTTCCAAGTGGGAGAACCTGCAAAATAGCAGGGTGTTCAAATACTTATTCACACACACACACACACACACACACACACACACACACACACACACACACACACACACAAAAGTGCAGAAATATAAAAACAAATTATATTTATACAGTAAATAATCTAAGTGTGGTAAAGGCACATATTTGTTTTTATATTTCTGTAATCTGCACGTTAGTTTGTGTGATTTGTTTCTGACTTTCATATGAATGTTTACACCAGGCTTGGTCAGTGCTCAATATACTACTGTGATTGAAGTAGTTAAATAAAATATGTGATTCATATAAATTCATGCATCACCTAATTTCATCATCACATCCAGGCCTGACCTCCAGGAAAGAACAGTTTGTTTAATATATCTAATCTTATGTTGTTCATACTATACAATGATTTATTGCTCGTCTTTGGTGAATAATACAGAAGACAAAGAGCTTAAAAAATAATCGCATATTAAATCACAATTAGATTATTTTCAAAAATCGTTCAGCCCTATCAGAGTTAAGAGTCAAAACAAAAAGATCCATACTGCACATACTGCAGGTGACACATACTACATTCTTCTGTAAGATCTGATGCTGTTCCGTTGTTTTTTGTAAACGTTACATGTAAAAGAAAATGCAACAAATTGCATGAAGTCATTTAACTAGAAAAGGAATTTAAACATTTGTTCATAAAGAAACAAGTTCATATCACATTTGATAATTTTGTGAATCATTGCAGCAGAGAAAAATGTCCCACCCAATTCACTCCAAAGCAACTTTGATGTTAGACTGGGACCATCTCATCTATTGTGTAGGAGACAGCTTCCCATAGTGCTTCCCATAGAAAAGCTAAGGGAAGCAGCTGTGCACTTAATCAGAGGGGAGGAGAATGTTAACCAGACGTACATTTGCCAAACCAACCAGAAGTCTTTTCTCGTGTAAAACTGAAACATACCGTTTGAAAACACTTGTTTTGGCAAATGCACTTGTGTAGACTGACTAACCCACAATTTTGCGGGGACCAATCACAAACTGGCTTATCCACCTGGCGCGCTATTGGCGGGTTTAACACGATGACGGCAGAGAAGCGACCAAGCAAGTTTTTGTTTACATTCAACATAGCGGCCAGCGAAGCGCAGAAACCCGTTGATGTTGCTGTCGCTGCTACGTCACCCGGATTGTTGTCTGATTGGTTGAAGGACTATCCAATTGCATCACATTGAGTCTTTTGAACTATGCCCGTTGATTACGCGTCTTGTGCGGCAGAAAATACAGAGCAGACTCCCCAGACTAATGTTCAATCTTAAAAGATTGAGCTTGGTCTGGTGCTAGCCAGACTAGCACTTGTGGTTAACTTCCCCACCTCCAAAAAGAAAACGGCTGCTTCCCTCGGTTTTACAATGGAAAGTATCCCAAACAAACCTTCTCTGTAACCAAGAGATTAACCAAGAGAACAAAACCCAACAACGTATTCTCATGAGAAATCACAAAGCAAGACAAAGTAAAAAGCAGGACACTAACCTAGCCATAACCAAATCATAATCTAACCTTAACAAAAAGAATCTTTGAGACTACAGAAAAATAACATCAGATGTGACAAAAGCCATGTCTAAACTATAAATTTCTCTGAAAATGAAGAGTGACAAATAAAAAAGTAAGGGATGCAGAAACTTACAAACTGTCTCCTGACTGAGCAGCAGCTGAGTATGTGCTTAACAAAGCTCAGCTAACCCACATTTAAGCTTTTGCAACTTCTGTCCCAGTGGTTTCTTTGATATAGAGCATTACAGAACAGGTGTACTAGTAAACAGAAATGTGCAGTAATGCAGTTTACAAATTCCCTGTTAGACAATTTCCACTTTTGTGAGCTGAAATTTGTCCTGTGCTACCACTGCTATTTGAAGCAGCGAGAAGCAGCCAAAGGTTTAAGTAACAATAACAACCTGAGTATGAGACAGAGTTTTTGTGCAGTCTGGTATACAAGCCATCCACTATAGACATCATATAAATTAACTAAATAACCAACAGACTGTAAAACACAAGTAATAATGCTTGAAAATAACCAGGCAACAGGTTTGTTAAACTCTTTAACTCAAAAGATCTAATCAGGCACATCAAAGAAAACATGGGATTATTGATTTCTCATTTTAAATGAGAGAAGGACTTTGAGTAGGAAATTAAGATAGTCTCTCTCCTCTCAAGTCAAATTTCTCTAATAAAGTCCAAGTTGAGCAGCATTGTTTATTTAAAGTCCCAAAGACATAATTGACCCAACTCCCTCCTCGTCTTCCTCTCTGGGGCTCAAACCAATCTAGCACTGACAGAAGGCTCTACAACAAGTTGTTTAAAAACCCAGCTCAGCCTATGTTTTCCCTCTTGGCAAATAAACTGATGAATGCTGTCCTTTCCCAATCCCATTAGAAGCCACCTTCTTGGCAGATAGTTTTTTCACTGTATGACTGGTCTGTGCATCAGGGAGGGCTGCATAACATTCTCACGTAAGAGGGGTTGGGTTGTTAGTAGGGCTGAAATGATTCCTCGAATAACTCTATTACAAAAAATCCTCGATGCAAAATGACTTCGTTAAATCAATGTTACTAACGTTGTATCGCTGACGGACGGTGTTTCCGCTACGGTCGCACACCAGAAGCGGTTCAGTCTGCTGCTGGCGACACATGCCAGAGGTAAATAGTGAGGGGCTAAGAGAAGAGACCGGCTGGAGGAAACCACAGGAAGGGTCCAAAGTTTGGAATCAGTTCAAACGTAATTAAAACTAAAACTCTGTACTCTGTATAGCTTACCACAATAATAGCACGACGTCAGTGCTTTAGCATCTCAACAGAAAACATTGAGTCTAACTTAATCATCCATTCCACGAAGAGGACCGACAAAAGTAAATCAGAGTCGTATGGACGATGAAACTACATCAACTACCAAAATCAAAGACAAGATATCTCTCTCTCTCTCTCTCTCTCTCTCTGATGTAATTACAAAAAGAATCGATAGCTGCAGCCCTAGTTGTTAGTTCAATACTTTGTCACCATATTGTCTGTTATTGTGCTACTGAGTTGGTGCATTGCTTAGTGGTCATAAGAAGAGGCTACAGTTGTGCTGGGAATCCAAATGGGATTGAGAGGAAGTTCCTGCAAAAACTATGCTTTTGCATGAAGTAAAAAAAGTAAATGACTCATTTTAAAAGTAATAATGACTTGCATTATAGTAGGAAACTTTCTTCTCTTGTCCAGTAACAATAGGTAATTTGGAGGAGAAAAATTGATGATGAAATACATTAGTGAAGACCTCATGGCAATATGCAAAGAGAAAAATCTTTCCGGACCACCTTGAAGAGACAAATTTCCTATTAAAAATCCATTTCAGATTTTTTTTTTTTTTAAATGCCACTGGCTAGAAAGGACATTTAATAAGAAATTCTCTGCACACTCTGTGTGATGCATGGCGAGAATGACAAATTACACTGCGATCAGCAAATCTCACTGGGAATATACAAAACCCCAAAACTCATCAATTGCAAGTACTCCCGTATTACAGCTACTTTTTCACAATTCATACATTATCATTAGAGAGATTTTAAGATTAATAAAGCCAAATAAATGGTGATTAAAAGTGGAATCAATCATCTTCTATAGCGATTGCTTATATCCACCGACCCCAGGTCCTTCTGTCTCGACGCTGGTGTTTGTTGTCCATCAATCTGAGATACTGTCCAGATTTAATGAAGACCCACGCATGTGGAAGACCTGTGGAATTTTAATCATAAAAAAAATCTAAAGGATTTTTTTTTTACCAAACTGTCTCTCATCATTATTACTTTCTATGTGCAAATTCAATTCCATACCAAGGCCAAACTTGGAAAAAAGACTTGGCTATTTTGCTGGATGAATCAAACACAATAGTGGTTAAGGTGAGGCACTAATAAGACAGGGATTTTCTCACCTCAGTAAATCCCAGGGGGGTCGGGAGGGTCAGGACCCCCCCCCCCCCATCTAAGGGTTGTGCCCCCCCAGAAATATCATTAAAACAATGCTGTGTATTGTAAATAACATAATGATGTATACTTAAAATATCAGTATAAAGTAATAAAACAATACAAACCCCCAAAAATGCTTTTTAAGTTTAGAAACATTTTGAGTCCCCCCTCCCTGGCCTCACAGTGGTTTGGTCCACTGCATGCTGTACGTTACCCATCTTCACTCGACTCACAGTCACATCGGTAGTGACAGGAATGTAGTAAGTAGGTGGTTCAAGGCTGTTTTATTCACATTAAACATTGGAGGACGTTTTTCTTTTCTCAAATAGAAATGATACTGAGTAATTAATGAATTAGTCATGACAAAAAAAGTTTGCTACGTTAGTGTAATATAATGTTACGTTACCTAGCTTGTTGGATAGCTTGTTGGATAGAAATGCACCCACTACAACTAACGTTACCACAGCGATAAGCCTAACGTTATGTGTGTGAACTGATATTAGGGTTAATATTAAAGTTCTACAGAAATGTTATGTTTATTGTCCCCCCCTACTGTTTGATCAGATTTACACCCATGGTAGAATAAAGTAATATCAGACCAGCAGCACCAGAACAGACTGTCCCTCACAGCTTTCCCCATACAACAGCACCACTGTATTACCCGCAGGAAGACCACAGCAAGACTAGAGTTGCGTGACTATCCGCAGAACAACACTGCAAGCTCAGTCCGTAGGGAGTTGGGTTGGGAACCGGAGGGTCACTGGTTCAAGTCCCCGTACGGATCAAAGTACAGAGTGTGGACTGGTAGCTGGAGAGGTGCCAGTTCACCTCCTGGGCACCAGTGATGAGAATAACAGCGTTATAAATAACAGAGTTACTTTTTTTCAGTAACGAGTAATCTAATTGATTACTCTTCCCATCTTAATAACGCCGTTACTGCCAAAAAATGTGGCATAGCAAGTCGGTGTACGAGAGTGAGACAGGTATGGCGTTATGAAATCAAGGAGAGAGGGTTAACTTTTCCTGCTACAGATTTTCCACCGTGGTCAGAAAGAACAGGAGAGACACTTTGTTTCTCTCACTATGACTTTAGAGTCGGTACTCTCTCACTCCATATCTCACACACACACACACACACACACACACACACACACACACACACACACACACACACACACACACACACACACACACACACACACACACACACACACACACACACACACACACACACACACACACACACACACACACACACACACACACACACACACACACACACACACACACACACACACACACACACACACACACACACACACAAAGATTGTATATATTTGTTATTTATTTTTGGTAAAGTGCTTAACAAGCATAATTTAATTTTGATGAGTTGTGGCCTGTTGAGGTGTTGCGTTATTTGTATCGATCCACTATATAAACATAATATCTACATCCATGGCATTTGATTGGAGGCTAGTCTCACTTTGTCCCACAGCAACATTAAAATAGTTTAGATTTGTGTACATTGTTTCTGTTAATAATGTATTGTAGTAAGTGTCCATTTCATTAAAATAGTCAGATTTATCATAAATAATTGAACATGCACATGTATTTTATTTTCCATTAAAGAGGGGTAGGTGAAGGTGGGGTCACATTTGAGCATTTAAAAATGTACTTGAAAGTAATGCAATAGTTACTTTCTGAAGTAACGAGTTACTTTCATAATTTGTAACTGAATAACTAATTTAGTTACTTTTTGGAAGAAGTAACCAGTAACTGTAACTAATTACTTTTTAAAAGTAACTTGCCCAACACTGCTGGGCACTGCCAAGTTGCCCTTGAGCAAGGCACCGAACCCCCCAAACCGCTCAGGGCGCCTGTCAAGTAGTCGAAACCCACTCACTCTGACATCTCTCCATTTTGTGCATGTAAAAGGATCTGAGCATGTGTGTGTCTATCTCAGGCCTGTGTGTGGTGTGTAATAACAGTAAATTCCCCACTGGGGATTAATAAAAGTAAAAAATAGTATGAAGTATAAGTATCCTTTCTGCTAATTCTTATAGCCTTTGTCAGACATGCATACAGCCTGCTGTGTAAATTGTCCAAGAAAAACTATGATAAAGAAACAATACTGCCGTCTAATCAAAGCAGAATGAAGCAACACACGACAGGCACCATACGGAAACAAAGACAATCATCAAAGTTCACCGTCTACCAAATCAAACCCTTCTGCCATGTAAATAACATGAAGTTGAGGTTCTGAGGTTGTTGACAATGGTAGGACTTGAATAGCAACTCCCAAGTTTATGTTGTGGAGTGTCAACAAACTTCAACAACTTGCAGATATTCTTTAAAGGAGTTAGTTATTTCTTAGAAAAAAGTGCATTAATGCAATTTTGAGAGTCAAAAATCATTTCTTTTATGCCGTTATACTTCACTGTTTATTATGATTTGGAAGTTTTACTGACAGCACATCTCCAAGTTTCCTCTTTTACATGGTGTCCCAGTTGTCTGGAAAGAAGTTCCAGTGGTAGAAACAGTGACTGGCAGGGAAGGCTGCACTAATATTACGTATGGAAATAACTGTAGAGTTTCAAGTTTTCCAAAAACCAACAATGTTAGTACCACAACACTTCAAGACTTCCCTACCCTGCTCGTTCCTACTGAGGACAGCATTCTTTAAAACAGCTAACAAAACTTATTGTAACTACACTTGTTGGGGATTATTTTCTGCCGTGGATTAGTACATATTTAGCACTCCAGAGAGTATTTGATTGTTGACTTAAAATAAACTACTTCTGGCTACACTGGCACTAATTCAAGTAGATACAAATGTTTTATTATGAAGCCCCAAATCACAAATTCTTTATCTCAGAGAGATTTCCAATCTGTACAACACATAACACTCTCAATACTTGGAAGGTCACTATTGATGCTGGTCTTTTTTTACATAAAGCAAATATAAAATACAGCCGGCCTGATTCTTTTGGATCAAGTTTTGGGTATCAACTGAATCTCCATGTACATTTATTCTCCATTACAATTAACTATTATTACATTAACAGAAATAAAAAAAGAATAAAAAGGACTTCATTTTTGCAGGTATTTTTGATGAATTAATGATTAAGTTTGAACTTAGTAAAGCAGAGAGGAAGGTGTTCTTACTAAACACACTTAATTTACCCGGATTTGCTGATTTTGCTTTAATCATTAGAAATAGGACTTTTATTCTGTATGTTGTAAGGTACATCTCTAATACTAACTTCAGCTTTATATTTTACTTCCTTAATGTACAAATTTGAAGAGAACATATATCACACATATCATCTTCTCAACAAAGTACATATCCTGCAGTTGAGTGATGACTCATACCTAGCATACTGCGTGTCTCTCGGTTTCTCACTACTCAGCCAGACTCTTCAAGTAGCCGTAGGGAAATGGAGGTCAAGGACAAGAGCTCCAGACAGGAGAGGAAGAGCTTACAATCACTCTCTTCACAAATTTGCGAGCAACACTTTCTTTCATACACTCTCAAGCTTTTGCAGATTAAGGTGTCAACTTGGGGTGCACCAATCCGGATATCGACCCCGATATTGACAAAATAGCTGGATCGGGGATCGGAAAAAATAACAGATCCACAGGCCGATCCAATTTTTCTTCCTTCGCAGCACTGGGTCCCCTGTTAACTGTGTATGCTTCTCACTCATGGTAGTAGCTAGTAACTTTATAACACAACAATTAATAACCCACGACTAACTTTCTTTAAAAGGATAAAACACCATAGCACATAACAATTTATGACTTAAACAGTTTCTAACACTAATAATTTTACATTTACAAATGTAGCTACACCGCCGAACGGCATGATGTTGGGTAACATTATAGCTGCTAGCTAGCCAGGTAGCATAACAGTCTGTTAAGCTGGGAGAGGCTCCGGTCACTACGGCACATTCAAGAACAGAGAAGAAAGTTAGAGGATAAAGAAAGACCGGAGATACACCAGAACAACGTATGCTCAAGAGAGGAGCCGTCTGTTGTTGCAAGGTTTTTGGTTTCTAAAAAAACGGACATAATTTAGCCACCGTTGTTGCCCGTCGCTCTAACGTTACTCGGCCGTGCTAACGTTAAAGACATGGCACTTCAAGCATGCAACGGAGCAACATTATGAACGCAATCCAGCTACGGTCCCGCTACAGACCGTTGAGAAAGAGGGGTTCTTCAGAGATATGATTAAAACACTGGATTTAAGATGCCTTGCCTCGCTGAAATACGTCCGCCAACCTACTAACATTATTCAAACAGCGAAGGAGGCTGACAGCGGAACTACGTTCAGTCGCCTACTACAACCACACTACAATCTAACGTACCTGTGGCCAAGGTAGTGTTTATACAACTAGCTTACAACTATTTCTTTTTGAAAGGGAAACAATGTTAAAGTTGTTTGAATGTGTATTCATTCGATTTGAGTTTATTTTACTACTTTGCAGTTTGCAGGAAAAAAAAATAGTTTAGATTCTGTAACTTTGATGGATTCTCCTTCATATAACGTTATTGTATAATGTTGATGAGCCAAGCAAACCTTTAGTAATCAAAGCTTTTAGACATTCAAATGGTTTTGTGATATTCTATGTACTCCTGACAGTAGAATAAGCAGTTATGAAGCTATATAAAGGCCCATTATTGTTATTTATTAAGTTTGCTTACATTATATTTTTGATTTGAATGCACAATTGTTTTTTAAATAACAAATAAATAAGAATTCAATACATTACATCTATGTTATTTTGTCTTAGTTAGGAAAGTAATGTTTAGTTAGTAAAGTCTGGTGCCTTTGGTCTCTTCCACATTGTGGAATTGTGGAAGGAAGGTATAAGGTGCAAAAGGTATACAGTTTATTATTAATTAAAGTATTGTATCGGATCAGTATCGGGTATCGACAGATACACAAAGCCCTGGCATCGGTATTGGTATCGGGACTGAAAAAGTCGGATCGGTGCATCCCTAGTGTCAACACACATCTGCAGCATCGTGGTCAGGGGCCAACTCTGTACTCTGCTGATCTCACTCTGACAGGAAATTAAAGCACCGTTATGTAAAATTCTGAAATTGACTGCAGTCATTAAATATTCACCAGCACACTGCACATTTGTACCAGCGAGAGACAAAGTGCACCACAGCAGACTACTGGAATATGAAGACCCTTTTTTTACACCTCAACACTAGCTTTTGGCAACAGAGCTATAAAACAAGAGAAATTCACCCTGAAATGTGACCGGAAAGAAAAAATGCAAGTGGCTATGGCTCAATCAGTGACGCCATTTTACAATTCCACAGTACACATTTCCACCGTGAAATGAGCACTCAGGTTGATTAGCTATATGAAGGTACTGTAATTAAGATCTAATGAGAAACCGAAGTCACGCTAGCATTCCTCTCAGTCTTCACTAACAAGCCAGGAAGGTATACATAGAACTGACAGACAACGCCCATGGAAACACATATATGTCTTGACTCTCAAAAAGAGGCTAATGAATGAGAAGAGAAGCCAATCAGTCAGAGACACAGAGAGCGCTACCTGTATTGACATATGTAGACCCTTGTCTCCATGGCTTTTCTCATTTATTGTGGAGAAAAGCCATAAACATTAGACCTACCTTGTGCCATCAGCCTTCCAGCTGACTTTGTATGGATTCTGTTCCAGGAAACGAAGGTTTTGCCTGTCCATGGACACAGGCTGAGCACCAGGAAAACCAGACCTGCAATAACAATTAACACACATCTTACATTTGTGTTTCTAACTGACATGCATTCATTTGATCATCGACTCTCACCACTCTGACCTCTGATATTAATCTATTTCACGCCTAGTCTCGCTTTGCGGGACCTTCCTCTACAGCGCTGCAGAGGAGGGTCTGGCTAGTCCCCACAGCATTCCGGAATGGGAGAGAAAAATGCTCTGGTTTACTGCCATTTCTTTAAACCAATCCCAATCATCATAGGCAGCACTAAGTGCTGCTTGGAGCCCCCGTTGCCGCTGCAAAATAGCCTCACAAAAATGTGAGGAACTTGTTTTGGTGGAAAGTATGCGTTCAAAAGTTGTTTTAGTCGTGCAACAGAAAACTCAGATTGGACAGATAGTCTAGCTAGCTGTCTGGATTTACCCTGCGGAGATCTGAGGAGCAGTTAACTATAGTCCTCATAATCCACCGGAGTTTAAAATTCCAACACAAAAAAGCGTTAAGTAACAGAAATTCAGCCAAAAAGGACATTAAGCGGAATTCCCGCGGCAACGGGGCAATCCCCGAAGTGGAAGGTCATGGATATTGACTATTTCAGGCCTAACGCCTCACAAATGCACGTACTTCAGTGAAGTCTAAACCTAAAGTATAACCTACGATCAATAGCCAGTCTTAGTAACTGCTCTGTAACTTTGGTCTTAGGTGTGTCAAAATTCTAGACGTGATTTGTATTAAGTGCCATGCATGAATGCATAAAAGTGTTAAGACTTGGTCTTAGCTCCGCAATTACTAAAAATGAGCTCCAGACATCACCTAAGTCAGTTAGGAGTGACCAGCAGAGGCAGCAGCTACACACACACTCCATATTTGAGGAAAAAACTCAACTCAAGACTCCTACAAGGCATAAAGAAGTTTGAGAAATTATGGATTCAGCATAAATACAATCAGATGTTTACACTAACGTGTAACAATTATAATACAACCCCAAATCAGAAAAAGTTGGGACAATATGGAAAACACAAATAAAAAAAGAAAGTAGTGATTTCTAAAATGTACTTTGACTTGTATTTCATTGCAGACAATACAACAGCACATCATTTAATGTGTTCCTCATGATTTTTATTGGGTTTTTTTTTTCCAAAAAAACAAAATTTTGGTTCTTGCAACACATTTCAAAAAAAGTTTGAACAGTAAAGCATTTACCACTTTGTAATCAGTCCTTCCAGCAAAATGCGGAGTTTTTTTGTGATTGTTGCGGGCGAAAGTGCGGCGTATTTGAAAAAATGCGGTCCCCGCATAAATATGCGGACTTTAGCTGATTATGCATTGAATTATGCGATCGCATAATCGCGTTCTTCTGGAGGGACTGTGTAATGTTGCCATTCCTTTTCACAACACTTAAAAGACGTTTAGGGCCAGTAGACACCAAGTGATGAAGTGTTCCAGGTGTAATTTTGTCCCATTCTTGCTGCAAACAAGTCTTAAGGTGGGCAACTGTACGGGGTCTTCGTGGTCGCATTTTGTGCTTCAAAATGCGCCACACAGTCTCTATTGGAGACAGGTCGGGACTGCAGGCAGGCCAGTCAAGTACCCGTATCCTCTTGCTCCGCAGCCAGGACTTTGTAATGTGTGCAGAATGTGGTTTTGCATTATCTTGTTGAAATATGCATGGACGTCCCTGGAAAAGATGTCTTCTTGAAGGCAGCATATTGTGCTCCAAAATTCAAAATGTACTTTTCAGCATTAATGATGCCATCACAGAAGTGCAAGTTACCTTTGCCAAGGGTACTGACACAACCCCATACCATAACAGACCCTGGCTTTTGGACTTGTTTCTAGTAACAGTCTGGATGATCCTTTTCTTCTTTGGTCCGGAGCACACGGCGTCCATTTCTCCCAAAAAATACCTGAAATACTGATTCATCTGACCACAGTACACGTTTCCACTGTGTGATGGTCCATCCCAGATGCCTCCGAGCCCAGAGAAGTCAACGGCGCTTCTGGACACTGTTAACATAGGGCTTCCTTTTGGCACAGTACAGTTTTAACTGGCATTTGTGGAGTCCTGAGCCCATGTGGTGATATTGCTTATAGATGAATGACGATTCTTGATGCAGTGCCGCCTGAGGGATCGGAGATCACGGTTGTTCAGCTTAGGCTTGCGCCCTTGTCCTTTACGCACTGAAATTCCTCCACAGTCCTTGAATCTTTTAATTGTTATGCACTGTTGAAGGTGAAATAAGCAAATGTCTTCCTATCTTTCTTTGAGGAACATTGTTTTTAAACATTTCAATAATTTTCTCACGTATTTGTTGGCAAACTGGCAATCCTCGGCCCTTCTTTGCTCCTAAAGGACTAGACCTTTCTTGGATGCTGCTTTTGTACCAAATCATAATTACAATCACCTGTTGACATCACCTGTTTCAAATCACATCATTATTTAACCAATTCACCTGATTACTAGCCCTAAATTGCTCCCGTCCCAACCTTTTTTGGAATGTGTTGCAGGTCTGAATGACAGGAAAGGATGTATATTTACAAATGAAATTAAGTTGACCGGACAAAACATGAAATATTTTGTGTTCACATTGTCTGCAATGAAATACAAGTCAAAGTACATTTAGAAATCACTACTTTCTTTTTTTATTTGTGTTTTCCATACTGTCCCAACTTTTTCTGATTTGGGGTTGTATGTGCATCACATTTTATTAGCTGAACTGTGAAATACACATTTCATCATAACATTTTATAGGACCTCTACAGATGATTTTCATTTGGTTACTTCTTTAAGTCATTGACTATGTTTATGAATAATATCTCAAATGACTTAATTTGATGTTGTCAACATAACTGTAGTAAGAAATCTCTTATAAATGCATTCTTCTTGCATGCAGGGAGAGTCGTTGTTGCCAAGGCTGCGGTCGTGTTGGTGTGCCGTTTATGTAGTATTAAGGCACAGAAATTTGGTCAAAAGAAGCCCAGGCGGCATATGAGGTGACAGGTATGACGCTGAATTTCTATCAGCTAATAATAAAACAGCAGGTGGTAATCTTGTAATCTTACAACTTGTAAGTGTCAAAAATGTTTTTGTTGTTTGTATTATTTACGATGTTTTACTACAACTGTTTGACTCATAAGTTAAACTTTAAGACCATGTTATGACCATTTCTTTAAAAAGAATTTTATTCATACAGGCCCAGAAAATATCCTCCGTGTTTGTGAAATTTAATTTTGTGCAAATACTACAGTACATTAATAACTGAATTTGGATCTCATTATATTAAAAGATAAAAGCCCTTACAGGTATAACTAAAAAACAGTGAAAATAGCAGCGTGACAAGATGCGGCAGTAGAGCCGCTGCATCAGCAAAGAAAAATCTATTCCTGACTCTGCCACCTGTCTGAAAGCATCGAGATCAAAAAACTAAAAAATAAGATGAGGGCGATTGTCGACAAATGAGTCACTCACAACACAGTACAGTACGCCCACATATGTGTGTACACAGATCCACACAGCTTCCCAGAGGGGTATGAGGAGGGTAAGTGGAGATTCTTACTTGTCCCACTCGGCCATCCGCTGACACATTCTTTGGATCTCTCCTAGTTTGGGTTGTGTGGTGACTTGTGTGACGCCTTTTACAGTGATGCCTTCAAGGAATACTGCACCCTGGGAGGAAAAAAGAAAAACAGAAGGTTGAACTTGGATTGAATTTAAAAGAGACACTCCCACCCTCCTACACATGCAGGACAAACATTTTAAGTCTCTGTGCTACTTAACAAACAGCTGCTTTCTTTGCTTTATGAATCCCTGTGTGCAAAGACAACAGGTGGAAAATATTATAAATCAAGTTTTTCTTTTGACCTCTCCATTTTTAAAACCATTTCCATCCTTTAATTATTTGTCTGCTTCATCTCCCAGGAAATTAGACTATACTGCTGCCTCTCTCCTCACCTGCAGATATCATCTCCGATCCACTCTGAGAGAAACATTGACGACATCTGTAGCACTCTTTTCAACTGAGAATAATCATACTCGTTCACCTCATTTCCTTATCTCACCCATTTCTCGTTTGACGTGCCCTTTTCCCCCTTATTCTGCATACGAGTCTTGCTAACTGGTATAATATGAATATATATGCCAATTTGAACGGAAACAGATATGGTATGATAATATAGGTCACCCCAAGTGCCATTAGTGCATATGCTTTTTAGTATGAATGGCTGCAGTGAGAAGAGAAAGTCCCATTATGGTCATATAAATATTAATCTCCACCTTTCGATCTAGAAGAAGGTTTTACTGTCAGTCTTCATAAGGTGTGAAAATGTAATTTGAACAAATTGCACAAAACACTCTTAAAATGTAGGCACATATTCAGAAGCAGTGTATTAAATTTGGAAAGCCTTTGTGAACATGGGGCTGGGCAACATGGCAGAAATCATTAGCATGATATTAATAAAGATATTTCCTGTCCAACTGGCATTCCACAAACTCTTCATGTGTAATGTGTCTACACCGGAGGCGTTTGGACCTCTAACAATTAGTCAATTAAACAATTAGGCAAACAAGAGGAAACTAATTGGCAAGTGTTTTGATAATTAGTTAATCGTTTCAGTCATTTTTCGAGCAATCCTGCCAAATATTAAGTGTTTACAGCTTCTTAAATGTGAGAATGTGTTGCCCCTCTGTGTTGTATGGGATAGTAAACTGAAAATGTTTGGGTTTTGGACTGTTGTTCAGATAAAACAAAATCTGAGAAATTGGCTCTTTCACTGTTTTTTGAGGTTTAAAATCGATATTCAATCAATATTGAAAATAATCAGCAGACTAATCAATAATGAAAATATTCGTTAGGTGAAGCCCTAGTTTAGAAGATATAATGATATGATAATATCATTATAACAAGCTATATAATTGCAATTAGCTATATATATATTCATGCCCCTTCTTTAATACTTCAAACATACTGCAGTGGAGTCCACCGGAGGCAGAAATCTGAGTCCTTTGACTTCTCTTCCACCTCAAATATCTCTAACCCGTCACGATGGGGAAACTTTCCCAACTCAAACTGTTGTCTCATAAACTCCACTCCTCAGAAGCCAATCGTTGATTAATCAAAATAGCAGAGCAGTGTTTCTACTTTTCACATCAAAACTAACAAGTGTCACTGTCAATGATATTTAATAAAATGTAAAGCTCTAAAGGCTTTGTTTGAGTTGATGGTGTGTCACTTTTTTTTTTTTTTTTCCTTTCTTTTTTTTCCCCACTCGGGAGGCAGGCCACCCAACCAAGTGACAGGATCTCTTAATGACAGTGAAGTAATGCAGTGTACAAGAGTTACTGCTGCTGCTCTCTGCTCTGGCTTCTTCCCTCTAGACCTGTCTACTGTATCACCACACTATTAGATTTGCCATGATTCAGGTTTGGTAGTATGCACTGCGCAATAACAGTGAATACATGTTCTCTGCTGGTATTTTGATATAATTGTAATTTGTACAATGTTCCGCACCACCAAATTTAATTTACTTTCTACTGTTCAAACTCTGTTGCTTTTGCCTTTCCATTAGCTCTGCACTGACTGCTTGAAATGTCGGTGATACCACTTGAATTCAAGCTTCTTTAAACTATTCAATTAGTCTGGATGAGAGAATCAGCTCAATGTAAACACAAGGAAACCTAATTATATGCAACTGGAGATGTTTCAACACTTATAATTTCACCTTTAGCTTTACATATAGTCAGGGAGACACCTTTCATCTAATCAAATAAATACCTTTGACAGCAGGTGAGGAGATGGGAAGTGTCACGTTCTCTACATTTGAACAACAAATGTATTGAATTATATAAAGCTGAACACAGTAGCTTCACCACTTAAAAGAGAAGCCTCCCAACAGACCCTCCATCGCCCTACATGAGGTCCACGTCGTGCAGAGAGGGACCAAAGGATTTTCTACTTAACAGTCCATTTCCTGGAGCTCCCCGGAAGTCTTACCTGTTTTAGCTTCTCTTTCCTTCGTTTGCCAGGCGCTGACCCAGAGGAGCTGGGGCCCGACTCCTGGCCAACAGCGTTACCGTCGTCATCCACATCCCCGTCGTCGTCGTCGTCGAAGCACCACTCGGGGAGAGCAGGGGCAGGGGGCGCGTCCTCTTCGTCGCCATAGCGACGGAAAAGCTCTTTGAGGTACTCTCCCTTGTAGATCCCCGGGGCCCGGGCCTGGGAGAACGCAGCCACAGCTGCCTCGATGCTTATAAGAAGCAGCAAACACAGACAGGGTGTCCTGTTAAAAAGCTGTATATTTTTTTTTTTTTTTTTTTTTAAATATAGTTAGTATAGTTTACTAGGGGGAAACAATGAATAAGAAACTATTGTGATAATCGATTAATCATTGAAGTAATTCATAAAGCAAAAATTTAAAGCATTTGATGATTTTAGGTCTCAAATGTGAGAATTTGCTGCTTGTCCAGGTCTTACATTGTATTACGTTAAATTGAATTAGGGCTGCACCTATAGGACAATATGTTATTTTCTTGATCTTGTTTAGTCTTTAAAATAGTAGAAAAAGTGAAAACTCCCCATCAAAATTTCATGCAGCCCAATGTAAAGCCATTACATGTCTTGTTTGGTCCAAAAGAAAAGCAGCAAATCCCCACATAGGATAAGCTCATGATTAGGGCAGGTCTTTTTCAATAACTAGTCATATCCATAAATTTTTTTAAAATGTACCATTGTTGATCATTTGGTAGTAATATTTTGCAACACAGGATACTGGTGTGAGGGCTGTAAATGCTCCTAGAGTATTCATTACACAGGAAGTAGTGGGCGGTGGGAGGGTTTTATCTAGCCTACATGTCGAACGCTTCCAGGGATTCTGCCTTCTCAGACTGCTGCTGCTCCTCTGACTAAACACACATCCTCACCCTCCCCTGTGCTCAGCTGTTGTAAATTATTTAACATCTCTGTCGAGGGGTGACAAACTCTGTCACTGCTAACCAGCCAGCTTCTTTGTCAAGCCTGTGTTTATTTGAACCAACTTTTCGTGCCCTCACACACACAGAAACTATCAGGAGAAGACAGGATTATCAGCTCAAAAAGACTGACAGGGGTGGGAGATTTCAAAGCCAGAGTAATGATGTAAGCCACTAGGGGGGGGGGCTCGGTGTTGTATGGTTTGTGTTGGCATGCAAGTCATCTGCGAAGATTGTGAAGCTGCACTCCTGGCAGTATGAGTGATTGAAGGGGGTCAGCCCTTACCTCCAGTCCATCTTCTCCACCAGGTACGCACACATCAGAAAGCCTGTCCGGTTGAAGCCATGCGTGCAGTGAACACCTTCGGGGGGGGGAGGGGGGGGGGGATAAAAAAATAAATAAAATAAATAAATAATAACACACAAAAAATAAATAAGGAGGCAGCACAGAGGTTAAAACTGAGAATCCCACTCTATCTATCTATCTATCTATCTATCTATCTATCTATGCATGCTCAATGCCTTGACGCAATCAGTATTTATCGAAGCGTCAGTATTTCAATAGCCCTGTGGTTTAGCACAATTTCATCCAACGTGTTCCCCTCTCACATCAATAACATCAGTCTCTTGATATGTACTGAGTCCATGTTTTGAGCTGGGGAATCAAGTTACAAACGCAATCTCTCTTCTTAGAGTGTCGGTCCTGACTTTATACCAGCCTGGCAACAGCCACACACACACAGAAGAGACCCAGAGATTGATGAAACACTCAGGGGAAGTAAAGAGTGGATGAAAAGGGCACAGGAAAAGCAAAAACTGAGAAAAATGATGTTCTTTATTTTGAAGTAAATGGTCTGTAAAGCACAAACTGAATTTGTGTGAAGAAAGACCCCTAAAAAGGTTATGTGAGATTCTCACAAAGAAACAGGTGCACAGCAGGGTTTCAAACTACACAAAATAAACATGTGGACATGTGAACCACAGAGACAACAATGCCTAATCACCAGCTGGCTAAAGACAAGACATTGCTGAGATGACATTCATACATTCTGCTCCGATATTGATTTACAAGCCAGGCAGCAGTTAGTAGGTAAGAACAGGCATATCATTTGCTAGAGTGTGTTAAAAGAGAGCACCCTGCTGTCTGTACTGTGAAAGTGCAACTTTTAAATCAAATGTCCATGATAAGAATCTCACTGGCTGTCTGTGCACAATGTCCAAGCAGAATATCATCCCAAACTAACTTTTTGACACTGAAAAGGAAGTAAGAAGAAGCTGCTTGTTTATTTGGGAATTGAGATCGAGGGACACGCTATTTTTATGCATAAAGCATATCTGACACTAGCACAATTATCTAAAAGGAAAAAAAGTAATGTTTCATAAATCCCTGTCAATTTAGGTTACCAATTTAATTTACAGACTGATACAGATCCTTTAGATCGTTTTTTACTTTTTAACTGCGACTTTGGTTTATTCTAAGACGGACGATTGACTGTGTGAAATTAAACTCAGTGCTCTCTGGTGGGCAAACAACTGCATGTAATGGTGACACCATTTATAAATGACCTCAAACCTAGCTCGGCATTTCCGTATAGTGATTTCATAGTTACTTATCGGCTGAGTTAAACACTGATCCCGACATATGCAATTAGCTACTATCGGTCATTATATCAGATTTTACTGCGTTGTACGGTTCACCTTGTTTATATGTCTCTCAGCTGTGTTAAAACCTATTTACACATACATGAAGACTGTTAACATTAAGCAATCAGCATTGTCTAATTTATGTCCCAACTCATATTAACATACTGACAAATAAAGTGAGTGATGTTAAATGCACCCCTAACTACAGTAGTCCCATGAAGTTAAAAATACAACTCAGTTGAAACAACAAAAAAACCTTCCCACATACAACATCTAGATAATTTTGCCTTTTAAACCAAATGCATTATTCAGGATTTAGTCTATTGATATCCTTTCACCTGAAAATCACCTACACAGCTTTCACTGGGAGAGGAGTAATGTTTCTCATGTGAAACTCCATGCACTTTTGGAAACATGCAAATGCACTCTCCATTATTAACAATGATGCGTGAGGATAGCTTGGGAGGGGCATTTAACATATAGTTGGTACATGGAGCTATTCTGTGACCATCAGCAAAAGACTGGTTGTACTGTGAAGCTGTCTGATGTCTGAAGAGCGTTACTATATGAATATAAATAAAACAAGCAACCTCTCATCCATTTTCAACAGTCCAATTTTAGAATAAGCCTGCTCTCTGCTGGACACATAAGGTGATGCAGCCAAGATGACAGTTTAGTCCCACACTCTATGGACAAATATTACAATAAATATGTAGCTACCAGAGATGTTCACAAGTCATTTTTTGGAAGTCCAAGTTGAGTCTCAAGTCTTTGAGCTCGAGTCCAAGTCAAGTCTCAAGTCTTTGAGGGGCAGGTTCAAGTCAAGTCTCAAGTCTTTTGCAACGAGTCCAAGTCAAGTCTCAAGTCTCTGGCCATCTGATCTGTCCCTAACACTGTATTGTTAAATCTTATGAATTCAAAGCATGTCCTGTAGCTACCATCCATACAGTACAGTATCAAAATCAGTTGTAGGGTAACTTTATGGGGTCTATTTAACACATCCCTCTAGCCCTCGGACCTGATGAAATACTAACCTAAGTCTGTCACATCATATGGAGACAACTATAAAGATACAATTTGCCTGTTCCCAGCATTAGCACACTTTGCGATGGTTAGCTTGTTACCTGTGACGATATATGCTAAATGTAACGTCTCTTTCACTCAAAAAAATGTCTAATGTCGAAGTGGAAATCAAGAGAATAGTGGCAGCGCCACTAAAGAACAACATGCATCTCAGTGTCAGTCCAAATTACGCACAATAAGCAGTTTAAACTCACTGATGTAATGCCATTTATTTTCTAAGTGTTAGTACGCTCAGTGAAACTGAGTCCAGCGCGAGGGAGATCCGACTCAGAGGAGAGGTTAGTGAGGCCAGCGTCTCCACGGCAGGTGACAGTGCACACGGATCCGCTGCACCACGCATGGATGAAATAATGAAATAGTAAATAGGACTACAGCAACAGAAATATGTGCAGAATTAAGACAGTCAAGACAGCCCAGTGTTTGGTGGACCGGGTACACCTTGTTCACTTAATAGCCTACAAATCATCCACGGGATCAATTATGCATCACATGAGTTTGCCCACCCGACACTGTGCCTGTTCCCAGCATTAGCACACTTTGCGATGGTTAGCTTGTTACCTGTGACAATATATGCTAAATGTAACGTCTCTTTCACGTTAGCGTGTGAGTGACTGACCTATCTGGGTGCGTTTTGAGATGCCTGATGAAGTTCGACGTTGTTGATCCAGCATCATTTATCTTGGTGCCACACACCTTGCCTGTAGCTGTTGGCTTACTGCCACTGTTTACGAAGTAATTGAAAGCAAAACTAATGACAAAAAGGCACAACTCCGGGAGGACTTGGTGTCGCCATCGTCAATGTATTTTTTTTTTATGTGAGTGCGCACACATAAGGCATAACTTAGTTAGGAAAGTAATGTTTAGTTAGGAAAGTCTGGTGCCTTTAGTCTCTTCCACATGGTGGAAGGAAGGTAAGGTAAGGTGGAAGGTATACAGTGTATTATTATTCAACAACGGTATCGGGTATTGACAGATGCACAAAGCCAAGGCATCGGTATCGGGACTGAAAAAGTCAGATCGGTGCATCCCTATCTTAAAGCCTGTTTTAGTTACTCTCAGCTACTTCATTTTACAAATAACGTTATTTAATTACAAAAGTAAATAGTAGTAAGTAAATAATACAATAGAATGGTGTGAGGCCAACATTTAATACTATCATGATTGTTATTACCTGTGTGTGTTCTGTGTTAGTTTTCAGTTACACAGCATTTAAGAACAGGCTGAACAACCATTTAAAAAGAAATATAGTCACCAGAAATTGTAGAAAACTACACAGCAAAACTATTATTGAGACACAATATGGTCACTGTGAACTCAGCTACAGAGTATGCAAGCACACTTTAGGCAACTCCACAACAAGAAACTCTAAAGTGTTAAGGAAATATACAAAGAACACAATATAACTTTAGTCTAAAATAAGTCTCTGGGGGATACAGTGAATAAGCTAAAGTCCCAACAAGTCGGCGCGTTCCTCTAAGATTCATGCTGAGTGGGATAAATGGAAGCTTGAATGTCTAAGGAGTAAAAACTGCGGGGTGGTAAAATCTAAATGAGTTATTGTCAGGGCAAAGCTGTTCCAACCATCTGAGTAAACTATACACAGTGCAAATTCAATTACTACTACGCCAGCTGTTTTTACACTCCCTGAAATTCTACTTACAAGTATCTTCATATATGTCTGTAAGCAGGCGGGATACACATCTCACTTCATGGATTTTAGTCACATTGATATAAGACACACAAAGGGGCTTTCCTTGTTCCGAATGTTTAACTTTTGACACTCTTTTGAAATGAAACTACGTACAACACTAATGTAATCCTTCAATCAAACTTTCAATGAACAATGCTGATTTTCACTATTTGAGTCAGTGCGGATATCAAATCTATTATTTATTACTAAATGAAGGAACTACTAATGAATATTAATACATATGTACTACTTAACTGGCTGTTAATTAAAGATTAAAAGGGATCATACATGTTTTAAAGAAATAACAGAAGTTCTGCTTTCAATTCTGAAACTTGCTCACACCCCTCGTGAGAAAAAAATTCTTAAACAATCTGGTCCAGTGTAAGTTTTCAAAGCAGGCAGAACTGATCATTTCATAATTTCTAAATATAAAAAAACCTGACAGTTTCAGTTCAATTTCAAATATCAGGAAATTACCGATTATTTAAAAGGGAAACTTTGTTGATTTGAATCCAGCTCTGTGTCATTTTTGTGTTGGCAGTGTGTTTAGATGAATGGTGTTTGCGTCTTGCCTCCGTGGCACCAGTACACAGAGAAGCCGTGGTCTAATGAAAATCATGTTTCGTGTCATTCAGCGGAATCCAAGCAGAACACTACTGCTCCGAGCTCTGTGCACTGGCGCCACGGAGGGAAGGTACACAGCAGTCATTTAAACACAGTGCCATGACACAGACATATCTTTTTAAGCCTTCAACTTCAAAACATGTTCACAGTCAAATAAACATCTATGACTATTGAAGAAAACGCAAATCATCTCAAAGAAGCATGTAAAGAGTTATTGATTTCCTCTAACTGTTAACATGTGGATTTCTTACCTATTAATTCTGTGGGATTCTTCTCGACGAAGTGTTCACAGAGCCTAATGAACATTGAAGTCGTCTCTTTTGAAGGGCATTCTCCATGGCTAAAAAACAGAATGACGCTCGCTTTAGCACACTACCACTGAATAAACTTCAACTGACAATTAGTTGATTTAATGAAAGTGAATTTACACGTACCCTTTACACTGAAGTTTCACATATTTTATGCCTTCTTTTTCAATGTCGTTGCGGTCGTAAAAACGCGTAGTGTTCGTCAGATCCACAAGCAAACCCATTTTCACCTGAAGAAAGACAACAAAGAAAGACAAGGTGAGATGTGGGTTTTTCAACTTCAAAATGTCACTCCAAAACTTCAGTCTTTAAAGAGTTACTTACCTTTAGACTTTTTAAATAGTTAGACAGCATGCTCGGGTGAAACCTGTTCTCCTCTGCAACTTGGTCATCATATCTGGGACCCAACATCGTTTTCATTGGCAGGAATTTACCTATGAGGGAAAATACAATTAAAGAACCAGTGGTCCTCAGTATAACACCCCCTAGCAAGCCGATGCATTGAATAGTTGGCTTATTAGCCAAAGCTTAATTTTTCTTTACAGGATGATGTTATCCTAATTCTGCAAAGCCCAGTCTAATACACTATAATATTGTGTCAACAGTTGCCATAATTACCACACTTTATGATATAAATCTAAAAGTCAGCAGTTTAATTGCAAATCAGGAGAAACATGTGTTGTGACTTGTGATTAAATTAAGCATGAAATAACACACAAATAGTATTTGTTGGCATATCTAAAGTGGTTAATAATATCCAATAAAACTGTGTACTATAGCTAATATCTTAAAAGTAATATGTCTTAAGTGTCACCGCCACCAGCTGTATCTTGAAATGTAAATTCTGTCTACACTACTGCATTCATATAAAGCAAACGTAGGATGGATTTAGGTCTGGCAATGCGGGAACCAAGTAAACATGTTGCTACACATGGCTTTAATGGATAACCAACACTAGGTAGAATTATGCAGCACAACGATGCTACAGCCACGGTTTGTTTTGACACGTGATGCTTCGACAGCGAAGCTAGCCAATTTAGCAGCACTTTTTCGATGCACTTTTTCAATCGAAAATAAATTAACGAACTACAGCCCACAAACACACCTTTTGTTCTGAATTAAATTAGAGCTAATAAGCAAAAAAAAGCACGTGTGTCTGCAAAGAAAGAGAGGACATTGACAGCCGGTTAGCCACAGGTGCCAAGTTAGCTAAACAAAGCGCGCCCGAATATAGCTAGTGTTTTACCAAACTCCATTCAAAAATATGGCTACTTAAGTTGGTTTTGCTACAACTGGCAAATGTACCTACAGTTTAAAACAACGTCTGAGCTTCTGTTGTTTATTAATGTTATCTAGTGAGGTCGGCATCCCCGTTCACACCAACCATCACTTAAATAAATGAAATAACATTCATTTGGACAGCACTGCTCGCCAACGTCACTATGTTGTGATGCTAGCCTTGCAAATTATGTTTGACTAAAACTGGACAGCAATAGCTAAGTCATGCTTGTTCTATCAGGGCGTTTGGGGAATTTAAAAGCGGATCATAACGTTTAAGAGAAGACACCCAGTCACGTTTAACCCGCATGTTGTGCGACGAAATTACACTAAGTGGCTGGTAGCAATAGCACTACGTACATTAAGCTGGTTAATCTCACGGTATATTATCTTTTCGTACCTGCCACAGGTTGTCCTCTTCTGGGACAATTCCGCCATCGAGGAGGGGGTCCGGTGTGTGACATGTTCAGGAGAGGTTTGGTGCAGACAATCGTTGATAATAACTCAAACCTCGTAATACTAGCTAGCCTGTGGCTTGATGCTCCCTCTCTCAGAAGGCGGTGATCCCCGGTTGTCGTTCACCCAAGCACCGCGGACTCAGGGCCCTTTAGCTACTAATTCAGGAGAATCATCCAACAAGTTTAAGCCCGGTCAACCTTATGACGGGCCGGCAGGTAAGTACACGAAACATAGGTTATTACGACTCACGGCTGATTAGCATCCCAAAATGATGTTATCTTTTTATCTGTTTTCCTGAAATCCAGATAGTTAGCAATTAGCTAGCATAACGTCACTCCAGTCACCAAACGAGGCTCTGGTTAATGTCTGTAGTTCAGACGACATCCTACGCAATACTGCCTCCTGCTGGTATATACGAGAAAGGACACAAAATTGCAAAATACTTCGTTCCTCCGAAGTCTTTCTTTTGAAAAATATGGATGAGTTGTGGCAAATCAGTACATCTATCAATCAACATATTGAATCAAAATGGCCCATTCATTATAAACATGTACTGTTGTTTTACCAATTACTATTCTTAAAACCAATGAGAATTACTTATCTGATCTTATTATTAGCAAAAACCCACCCAAACATTGATCATTAAATTGATTACAAGCAGTAGCCTACATAAAAACATTTTGTAATCAAACAATAAGACAGCTTGTAAAACACAACATTTCTGTACTTTATTTCATGCCCATTGTGATTTTTCTGCTTCAGGAATGATATTAAATGCTGCAGTGTCCTTTGTTAAACAAATGTAATAAAAATGAGTCAAATATGTGATAATGCATTAGATTGTCTATAAACAGCTTGTTGAGTACAGTTCTGAAGCAGTCTGTGCCGCATTGTATACAAAAAGACTATAGTTATACTTACTATACTCAGGCACATTTAAAATGGCTGTAAAACAATACATGTTACACTATTAAGCAGCTTATGTATAGTACATGTCATTGTTGCATTTGAAGCCAATTTGTACAGAAAAAAATTGTAATGATTTAACAGTTTTCCAGTTTCAAGCAAGCAGTTTACTACTGTTTTAACAAGTGCAGATATCACTGATAACAGACAGGAAACATGTGGCTTATGAGAATATTATTAGAATACATAGCTAATATGAATTTTACAGCAAAAGGCAAAATATCATTCTCACCGTTTACATAAATCCTCAGCATGTTATCACTGGACAAACCTGGGCTTTGTGATATAATACAGTCTGCAAACGCACATATTTGTTTAATGATTTCAACCGCATAATGTGGGCTCCAATTTCATTGCTTTATGAAAAGAAAAACTTCTTAAAATGAATGTAGCTTTTATTAAAGTTCTGAATGGTCCACATGTTGGTGTATATGTTGTCACTACTGAACAAAAAATAAATTCCTTTCATAGACTGCATTAAATGATACCAAAAAATGCTGCTAGAGGTATATGCAGTTATCTCCAGATATTTAATATATCTGCAAAAGACATCAAGTTGATTCAATAAAGCAGCTACTACACACATTGTTTAGCTATAAATATTACATGTTTGTATCAATAAAGGATATACAGTCACAAAATGTACATTTATTTACACAAAACATTGTATTTTATGACCTGGGTTATGAAGTCTGATATACATTTACAATCATTCTTCTTTTACTCCACAGTGCCAAGCAGGATAATGCCACACACAATCATGGAATTCTTTGGCAAGCCTAAACCAATTAATTCAGAGCTGATTGACTTCTCTTTACTCTTGGAACGTTGTTATGGTTTTGTTTTAATTTCTCTCACCTGCCCTGACTTTGTTCAAACATGTCCAAAGTGACATACACCGTCACCAGTCCTGTCTTTTCTGGCTGTTTCACTGGAATACGCTTACAATGATTATTGGGTTTTGAGACGGGGCTTTCCACAAAAGTCTGACTTCGATATGGGCTGGTTTCTGAAGAAAGCAGTGCAGTGGAATCATCAGGAGAAGATTGATGCTGTGTCTCAGCATGATTAACCAAGTCTTCATTCTGTTCATCCGGTGCTGGAACCGTGCCTGGGTCAACGTATTCATCTGTCTGGTCACTCATTAGGTTACCATTACAGCCTGTAGCTAGTGGAGAGATGGACATTCTCAGAGTTTCTTCTGTGTAAACCCTGTCACAGAGGCTTTCAGTTGGATTGCTGAATGGTTGGAAAGGGCACATTCCCTATGGACATATCCACACATGACACACAAACACACACAGAAAGTCGATTATTTAGGAGATAAACCTTGGTTAGAGAATCATGACAGTGATCTCTCCATTCTCAATTCTCACTCTAATCAAAGACTTCACCATGAAACACTGTTTAACCAAAGGAAAATGACCTCAAAAGGTACCATGGAGGGATGGTGTCATTTTTGGTGGGAATTAAATTGTATATAGTCATGAGTTCTGATAGGATATCAAGGCTGTGGCTACCTTTGAGGACACTGTAAATGTATTTTTAATTATTATTATTACTGACTCAGAAAGCATGTTACATACAAACAGAACGGCAACAGACAACACAAACAAACAAAAATGAATGTAAAAACCAGGATGCCTCTGGACAGTAAATTGTCCTTTTTTCTGAGAATTTGGGGATTTAGCAAGCAACCTGGGGGAGTTTACATTCTACAATCAAAGACTCAATATATTTAAAAAATATGATTACTTTAAGGCTAATCTGACTTGTAATCCTGGAAGTGCCTAGATGGCTTTAAAATATGTTGAAAAATCACAATTTAAAGTAGGACTGCAACTAACAAATATGTTCATTATTGTCTCAAATAAACAATGTTTTTTTTCTGTAAAAAAAATAAATAGTGAAATATTGTGTATCCATTATAATTGATCAGAGCCAAATGTGACATCTTCAAATTCATTTTAATCAACTTTTTGTTTCAACTTAAATTTACAGAAAATATTTTTACTTTTGCTGTTGTCTAGATCAAAAGCGGGATAAAGGCCAGTGGGTCATGGATACAAACCACTGCAATGTATTTATACACCACATTCATATGTTTTCACCTCTTGACGACTTGAAGCTGGCCACAACGCCACAGAACTGTTGCCAGGGTTAGGCACCGGCTTCTCCCTGAATTTCTTCCACCTAAAAAGCAGATTATTAGCATCATTAGGACACAATTTTTTTAAGGTTTTGTGGTCAAAAATGTGTAGATTAGTCCATGTATGACCACAAAATGTAGCACAATATGACTTTATTACTGCCGACATGGGAATATCCTTGGTTCAGTGTCTTTTATCTGAAATCACTCCCAAAGTTTGAAACTTACTGAACAGCACAGCTTAATCCAAGAGATAACACAAGAAGTATTATGATGCTTCCGCAGACAATGACTGCTGTGATGATCCCTGGACCTACCAAAGAAACAATACATTATGTTGCAGTAGTTTGTTGATCATGAAAAATGATCACTGATGGGTAAGGCATGTTACTCAGATATTGTTTGAGTAATGTGAGTAATTATGGTGGTGGTTGGAATCTGATGAATCATAGCACATGCAGCTGGTAATATACCGGTTTATAAACCCCAAACTAATATTTATATATAAAACAGTACTTCTATTTTACACAGGCGTCATCTCTGTCTTTGTTTTCTATTTGCTTCTAGTCCCTTATTCTGCCCACATCTCACAGCACTGGAATGCTGGCCCCAGATAATCTTCTCTCCCTCAAGGCCCTCCATGTCTGTGTGTGGCTCTGATTTCAGGAGCAAGTTGATGTAGCAGCTGTTGTGAGCCAGATGCGGGTTGCTTTAAACAAGAATATGTCACCTTTCCTGAATAGTGGCTACTGTAGCCACAAGTGACAATTACAGTACAGGATAATGGTAACTGGTGAGACATAACAGTGGTACAACTAGAGAAGAAGAGTCATAGAGTGAACATTAGCCACTATAAGCTCTGGTTATACCAGAAAAGTAAGGCTATAGCAGCAAAACCTGAGTGTAATGAACTGAGCAAGGTTGCATTTCATTTGCTTATGAATGTAACTTTTTGTTTCTATTCTATCTTTAACAAATGACAGCCTCTCTTGCAGCTGCTGTGTGCACCTAGCAGCCTGTACCTGACATGCCAAAGCATGCAGGCAACACAAGTGATACATCCGCTAAAATTACCAATGTGGAAAGTGTTGCGTTTCTGACTCAAGGCTGATCCAGAAATGCAATGAGTTGTTATTAACCAAGGTAAACGCCAACTACCCCCAGGCTCTCCCTGACCTTCCACAACAATGTACTCCTGAAGGTAGGCACATTTAGACAATTCCCATAGCCAGAATTTGTTAATCGCGTCATGGTACACAGATGTGATGCTGTGCTGCCATTGTGCCTAACCTCCATTTCTTCGTGTCTATTCCTTTGGACAGGACAGTTATTTCGGGTGGTGAAGCATTCTTGTTCATGAACATGTTTAGGATGGCGACATTTGCACTGCTTTGTTGTGCCGGTGCCACAGCAGGGGGTGCAAGTGTTGGCCTGTGTACCTCTCTTAACCTATAGAGCCTTCAGAGGAAAACACATTTGTAATACAATAGTGCATTATAGCCCTAGTTATATGAATGCAGGTCGTTTATTCTTCTCAGCCTGCCGCCAGTCAGTCTGGGCAAGTATGAAAATGTCTGGTCACGCTTATACAGTAGATTCAGTTTAGATGGCTGCAGTTATGCTCATACAGTAAAACAAGGACTAAAACGTATGTCTTTGCCCTACAGAGTACTCACCAAATCTTTTGGTTTTAAAGCTGTTCTCAGTGCTTTTGGTAGTTCCAGTAAGAGCTGCGGCCTTGACATAGACACTGTACTGTGTGTCTGGATTCAGATCTTTCAGAGAGATGACCCCCTCTGTGCCATCAACAGTAACATCTAGAAGAAAACCCATGAATGAAATGACAATGGTAAGAGGAAATAAATATCTTCAACGCATGTGCAAACTTCAAACAAGTCAGAGGTGGACCTACTGAGCTGTGGTCCTCCATCCTGTGTGCGGTAGAAGACGGTGTAGTTAACAGCGGCACCACTGCATGCCTCCTGTGACTTCACATGCCAGCTCACAAGGGCACTTTTGTCATTAGCCTTAACACGGATAGTAACATTTCCTGGAGCTGTAGGGACATTTTCGAAATCAGGTTGGTTAAACACACACTATAAAATACTTTTTCAGAATACTAATAAAACAAGTCTGAATGATGTACCTGTCACTCTGGAGCAGATCTGAAGGGCTTGCGTGCCATGACCTGTCTTGTCATCAAAGAGGGGAGTTACTGTAATATTGTATGGCGTCTTATCGAGGAGGTCTGAAAGGAAGGGAAGACTTCTCTGAAAAGCTATTACAGTAAAGTGGCAAGTGATTTAGATTTAATTCTCCTTCTGCTACTGGTCCTGCTTAGCTTTTTAGCCGTGTTAGCGACGTAGCTTTAGAGTGGCAATGTCAGGCAGTCCATCACAGACTGAAATATCTTTAAAAAACTATTACATGGATTGTCATAATATTCTACTCTGAAATTCATATTCCCCAGAGAAAAAACGTCTACTGGCTTTAGGGATCCCAGATTGTCCCCTAGTACCACCATGAGGTTGACATTTTTGTTTGTTTTTTTAATTATCTTTAGGGGGCATTTTGTGCCATTATTGGAAAACACCAGTAGAGAGATGACAGGAAACAAGGGAAAGAGAGATGCAACAATTTTTTGGGGTTTTAGTAAAACAGTTGAATAAAATTGTCATGACATTTTGATCAGACATTGTTGTCATGCAATCCTGAGTAGTAATAACTTTGGTGGCACCCTGACTTTTCATTTAGCGCCATCATAAGATCAAAATGTTAATTTGTCCAAATATTTTATATGATGTTCCCATCCGCCTCAGTTGTATTTTGTGCTTACTGTTAATTTACCGCTAAAATACTAAACTAAGACATGAACTTGGTAAACACAACATGATCTCATGTGAATATAAATAGCACACCACTTTTAAAGTGTCATGACAAGGCATGTTAAGCTTTTCGCATGTCATTTAACGCCCTGTTCTCCATCCCAATTCGTCAGTTTTAAACATGTGGTTAGCGTTATGAATTCAAACAAAACTACTTGGTTATATTTAGGAAAAGATCAAGACTGTTTTTATTAAAATAAGTATGTTTTTTACGTAAATTAAGTAATAGTAGTCAGCGTAAATAAGTCAACGTTGACTTTTGGTTTCACATGGGACATGCAGGGAGGGGGGCAAGAAGGGGGGCACGGAGTGGCATTGCTCCCCCTGAACTATGATTCCCCCCCCCAATCCATTGGGCTAGAGTGCTGCCAATCTGACCATTGTGATTTCCATTGGATCAGAGTACTGTAATACGGCTGCCTATTCTGCTAATTTTGCTAGCCATTATCACATGACCAATTAAGGTTTTCATGATGAATATCCAAAATTCTGATACCATGGAACCAGCACTGGAATTTTTGATTTTTTTTTTTTAAAGTGGCAGACTGATCCTATAGAAAATGTGTATTGTATTTGGATATACAATTTGTTTAAAATGAAAGCAAGCTAAATGAATAATGCATCTCTTGAAAACTCCACATTCAAAATGTAAAATGCATTACAGAGCTGCTTTTAAACGTTTCCACCAGTGAATCCATTATCTGCCACACCCAGACGATGCAAGATAAGACACTAATTGATCTGATGGTCAAAGTTAAGTCATAGCCCATAAATCATCATGGGTTTGATGATGACTCAGTCTCAGTCCACAAAGCTCATTCTATAGATTAATGTTAACACCCATTAAGTGTTTATTTAACATCCATCAAACACTTTGTGCCTGTTTTCTAACCTACTGGACAGTGTTATGTTAGTGTCGTTGCTCTCCTTCCATCGGTATTGATTTCCATTGTAGGTCCAGTCGATCATGTAACCACTGACAGGCTGAATAGGAGCTTTCCAGCTGACCAGAATAACGCCTTCAAGGGTTGAGGTCTGGATGTCGGTAACTTGAGGGAGGCCTGCCAAGTGAGATCAAGTGAAAGGAAGCAAATTGCATCATACCAAACCACTAACATGCATTAGGGCACAGCATCATCCATTAAAATGAAGCAATATGATCCATAAATTGTGGTTACCCATTAAAAAAGCAAAATCAATAGCATTAAAACTCACTTTCTCCAATGGCTGGAACATACACTGAGTCCATAAACTCAAGCAGGGCTTTATTTTGGACTGTGAGGTGTATTCTGTGTGCATCTTGGCTCACATCAACATCGCAAGTCGACTTGCCACATAAAGTATCTGTATAATTTACTCCCATCATGTGTTCCTTGTAGGGAGTCTGTTTGATAGTGTAGGTAAATGTGTCTTGACATGTTGAAGGAATTTCCTGCGGAGACAGTTTGAAGCACTTTAGATCAATAAGTAGGCCTAATGTAAGGAGCATGAATATGAGATTGGAAATGAAGGAAGTGAAGTTTGAAAAACATGCTACAGTTTGTAATGAGAGGCTTCCTTACCGTCCACATGGCATGAACTTTTCTAACTCCATTTTTCTCCAGTTCAGCTATCTTTCTCCACAGGTTCAGCTTGACATCCCTCTCTGTAAAGGGTTTAAATGTGTACAAAATAATCAGACTGGAATACACTGTATACAGAAATTTGATGATGCAGCAACACGATAACTAAGTTAACTAAACAGTATCACTGTTCACACCTGCAATCGAAAGCAAAATGGCCTCGAACTCATGGTAACAGCTGCAAGAAATGTAGGGGTGATAGCACAATTTGTCATTTGTAGGGCTGTCCTCGAGTAAAGAAAGTCTTATTCAGCTAACACTGATTGATTAACTGATTTAATCGACAGCTCTGTACAACTGAGTTTCTCTACAAAGAATCATGCAAAGGTACCACTTAAAATCTTGTTTTTACCAAAGATGTGCTCATGAGTTTCTTGCAAAAAACTTTCTGCATGAAAAAGCATTAAAAAATGACTAATTGACTAAAGAAATCTTAGTCGACTAAGAACAAAACAACCCATTAGTCGACTAATCGACTAAGAAGGGGCAGCCCATGTCATCTGTCTAGGGATCTACCAAGAATTCAAGATTCGCTACAATGTGCGACGTAGATCCTTACTCAGAAATTATAAATAATCAATTCTTTGATAACCTATGAGTCACCAGGCTGAGTTATTTTTCACAGTTTAAATGTGCGTCACACACACACTCACTCAACTTTTGACTTTGTATTAGGCATTTCATAAGATATTCACAATCAAGTCCCAACCTGCAACACAGACTGAGAGCCAAAAATAATGTTTTCTGAATTTCAATCTTCCACTATTTATTCACAAAAGTTTGCAAATGTATATTTTTGGTTTATTTATTTGAAACAAAACTAATGGTAATTTGTAAATGGGTGAACTAAATGCACATATTACATCAGAAACACAAACCATCATTCTCTGCCAAGTCCATTAAGTATATCTTAGAATCACAGTATATGCAGACATTAAAAAATACACACTGTACTGTATACAAACATATTGTCTTTTCCCCATTCATTTGTCACACATCTGGAAGTCACCTGTGGTTTGTTTTAGTTAAATATGAATACAAATGCAAGTAAAATGATTCCCTAAGACAACACAGAACTGAATCTAAACATGTGCAGTCATATTGGTATTTTTGGTTTTCCTGAGTAATAGGCAGTTGGTGAGCATACTTCAGGAAATAGATCTCATTAGCGATATTACTGACAATAATTCCATCTAGTTTAGCTTATTTATACATAGGGCTGGGCAATATATCGATATTATATCGATATAGTGATATGAGACTAGATATCGTCTCAGATTTTGGATATCGTTATATCGTGATATGACATAAGTGTTGTCTTTTACTGGTGTTAAAGGCTGCATTATATAAGTGATGTACTTCTCTGAACTTACCAGACTGTTCTAGCTGTTCTATTATTTGCCTTTTCCCCACCTAGACATTTGTCTAAAATCTAAGTGTGAAGATATTTTGTTAAAGCACCAATTGTCAACCCTAGAATATCACCGCAATATCGATATTGAGGTATTTGGTCAAGAATATCGTGATATTAGATTTTCTCCCTATCGACCAGCCCTATTTATACATAAAAATGTAAGACTCAGTAACATTTAAAAAAAAGAATTGTCCAGCAGAGCCAACAAAAGCAGGTAAGGCTCTAACACAACTGTAATTGTATTATTAGCAACCCAAAGCTCCAATATAAAGCGTACACTGTAATTTCCCACTAAAAGAATACGGATGCATTTCTAAGTAAACTCATAAGATATGAATATCTTGAAGATGTTATGAATGTGTGATTCTTGATCTTCATGAGCATCTGGACCATGAGAGCAGATTAACAGTAGTGCCAAATAATTGTCTTATTGTAGCCAATTCATTCAAATGTCATCTACAGGACAAGTACTAAACATAAAATCCAAAGCATCAATAATAATGTAAGATATTTTAACGATATTTGTGCATAGGTGATTTAGTAGCCTGCTTTTATCAGTCATCATGTGGATGCAAGCTGTTTCAACATTGCTCTTACTGTTTAGTTTGGTGGTCAGATTCTTCTGGCTCCAGTCGCTCCAGGGGGCCTTGTCTAAAGCACAGCGGACTGAAAATGTGTAGTTACTGCAGGATTCCACTTTTTCAATGGTCACCTTCCCGTGTTCGTTTCGAGTCATATTGAACACCCACTGGGAAAAACAGAAAGATTTTGGTTAGAAACATCCATTCAAATTCTCAGGAAGTCCCAGAGGGTCCAAAGCTGAATACATGATTACCAAGAAAGATTTTAAACAAACAGCTTTGTTTAGTTGAAATGAGATGCTATGCCAGGAGACGTGTTTCATACCTCTTCTTCTGAAGTTCTTTCATTGACAGCCTGGAACAGAAATGGCCTCAATCAGCCATGAAGAGGAATCCAAAAAAAACAAAACAAAAACAGCTGTACAACTTTTTGAACCTTTTATATTTCCGTTGGGAGAAATAAAGCAAAATAAATGGTAATGTTCTGCCAGCTTCTGTTTAACATTCTGTTGCTATAGCAACCCCTCAAAACATCAAGACCGTACCCTTTTTGGCGGGAATAGACAACTGAAGATCCTTTGTCAATGCAATTTGACATGTTTGGATCATAATTTTGACAAGTTTGTATCCATTCATTTCTTGTTTGTTTATTAAACTTTTTTTTTTAAGACATGGTTAATATTTATTTTGCAACCTAAACCTAGCTATCCATCAGTAGTAACTGTCACCACATCACTGAGCGATTTACCACACTGACAGTGAATATTCACGTAATAAGTGCCTTAAATTTGTTTGTTTTTTCACAACAGCTTTTTTTCTTCTTCTGTTTCTCCCTTTATGTGACAACTCTTTTCTTTCCCCCAAACGGGGGCGCAGCCGTGCTTGATGGCGCGGTGCCGGTGATTAGCACTTGACGATGTGATGCCGTTCTGGTCTATGGTGCACAACATTTACTCTCGGTCATTTTATTTGAATGTGTCCAAAATGTATCCACTATATTAAGTGCCCTAAATATTCCACAATGGAATGAAAAAAGTAGCGTCTATTATGTCCACTACTTTCTGCTAACAATCACAGCATTTGATAGATGAGAAAATTACAGTTGCATGAATTTACAGCTGTCAGCGATGATCCCAAAACGTAAATATCAGAAATCTCAATTACCTGCTCACTATTGAGTAAACTATTGAGAGTCCATTATATATTGAGGAGAAAATCAGTGACCAAGGGAGTCATTTTGGATTCATCCATTGTTACAAATTGTTGTTTTAAAAAAAATATATTTTTTAATTAATTTCTAAAATACATTTGGTCTAGCTTGTTGTTGTTTATAGTCATCTTTTTCTGATGTGGGATCACTATTATTGACATTGTTGCATTTTATTCAATACTGTTTTTACAGTTGCTTTCAGGAAATACTTCAAATGCTGTATTTAGGTGATCAAAGAGGGACGTACCTTGCTGTATTTGACTTGACAGCGACACCATTTTGATAAATGTGCCCGTCTCCACTCAACCAACAGATCATCAGAGACGGGAGTTACTTTTATCTGCGGAGGTATCATTTTCACTGAGGGAATATGATTATGACAGCACATTAAAATGCAAAAACATACAATGTAAAAACACGAATATATCATTAAGAAGTATATTTTTCCTACAAAAAGTACTTTATGTTACTTACATATATGATCTGGTTTAAATGTATAAGGGTCAGAATCAACTTCCCAATCATCAATTTTAGCTCTCACAGTAATATTGTGATCAAACCATAGGAGATTAATTATATTGGTGCAGTTTGTTGAAGAACTCTTGCAGATTTCAAAGGTAGGTTGTTTGGTAAGCACTGACGAGGCACTAAAAGAAATACATGTTTTATATTAAGTCCATAAATAAAAAAGACAAAGAATTGTTCCTGCATTAGTTCTTACACAAAAGGAAGAAAATATGACACCCACTTGAGTACGTAGTTTATTTTCTTTGAAGAATTAAACTGATGCTCCCACTTGCATGTGATCTGGTTTGGTGAACCTTCAGTTGTCTGATCTTTTTTATGTAAAAAGCATGATATTTTGCTGGGTTTTGCTGTGAAAAAAGCAATTCACCAATGTCATATATTTGATGTTATCGCAGGCATCTACAGCTATATGAACAGTCAGAATATAAGCACCAATTATGCTTCTTACAGTATGTTCCAATGGTGGTGCCTCCAAGGACTTGCTGAGTAGTTTCACTGCGGCACAGCAGTGTAGCGCTTTGGTGAGTGAAGTTCCTCAGTGACAGGACTGTGTGTGACGAGTTGATAGTGTTTGACAGGCTTCTATCTACAGGCCTGTTGTTGAGTGTCCAGAAGATTTTGTCATGGACACATGAAGTCTGGCATACTACATCAATATCAGATCTCACTTCAATGTATATATCTTTTGGGACAACGTTGCAGGTGTTCTCATGTTGGCCTGCAGGAAACGGTAATGTTATTTAACGTTTCAAAATGAAAATAAAACTCATTGAAATGTGCTCATTTGCTTTCTTGTTGAGAGTTGTATGAAAAGATTGATACCACTCTTGCGTCTGTACAGTATGGCAAAGATGCAGCTGGAGCCAGCAGCAGGTTAGCTAAGCTTAGCACAAAGCATAAATAAGCTGGTAGTGTCCAACAGGAACAAAATCCGTGTACCAGCACCAAATTAATTAGCCTAGCTGTTTCCAGTCTTTATGCTAAGCTAAGCTGCTACTGGCCATAGTTTCATATTTAGAGTCCAGACATGAGAGGGGTACCAGTCTTTCCAACTTGGCAAAAAAAGCAACTTTACTAAAATGTTTTACTATTCCTGTAAGTCCCATTTATTAAATTGTATTAGAAAAAGTAGCATTTACTGAAACTGTGTGATGTTTTACAGCGACAAATGCACTCTCCACACACACACACACACACACACACACACACACACACACACACACACACACACACACACACACACACACACACACACACACACACACACACACACACACACACACACACACACACACAGCTCAAACAGCACAGCAAAACACACATCATATTCACATGCTTTCAGTGTCCAAACAATTGCAATTATCTCATGCTTTCCTGAAAAACTCTACTTAAAGAAATAAACAGGATAAACTCCAAAAAATGTTCACCTCATACCTGCCACAAGTTAAATAATTTAGCGTAAACCACGCCTGTATTCACTGATACTATACAGAAGATGAGGTGTTAGCTGATACTATACTGTATATGCCTACTACTGTTTGTGTTCACATGATGCACAGGTACGTCTGTTCTACCAACAGTGATACACCCAATATATAGAATTTCAAGCCACAACATCTTTGTGGATCTAATGCCAGCAGCATATGAAACACAATGTTCTCTTAGATGACTTGGCTGGATGTCGGCTGCTACTACCACTCTCACGTTAATTCCCTCCACTGGAAATACACATTAGGTCACTGCTATCTTCACCCAGTATCCAGCTCAAGACAAAACCTCTCTCAAGAGTAATTGAAAGTCATTCTGGGAAATGTTAAAATCAAACAGGAAATGTATCAAATTTTGTTTTGATGCTCCTGACATTGCAGAGAGTCCATTGTTTCAGTCGGAACAGGAGAAAAAAAACCTTCCAGGAATTTTATGTTCTAGGAACTGCAAAAATCCCTCCGGTCAGAAAGCGGCTATAATGACTTGACCGATCCACATTGAATACAGTTACTTTGTCAATGTGATTTTCAGCTCTCTGGCCTTCATGTTGCCCTGGTTTGTTTTTTGTTTGATAACCTAATATTAGCCAGGTGATATCTGGTAGCCTCTGAATCTCTGACATCTCAGATTTGTTCAGCGATTCAAAAATGAATGAAAAGGGATTTGCGGGTGTCTCTCTGACTTGAAAGCCACTGGATTCGCAAGACTTCTCCTCCTCCTGACTTGTGTATCATCTATTAAGAATTTCTCAAGGGGAATGTACACAGAGTAATATACTGGTATTATATTCCACACATGCACTCAAATTAGAGTCATCCATGGTGGTTGCAAAGGTGGTGTGTATTTTGTAATGTGTCTTTCTGTTTCCAAATACGGTAAACTGACACAACATCCTCCAACTGTACTTATCACACCAGGGTTCGTTTTAACCTAAACAAACAGGTTAGATGTGAAAGCTCCTTAGAAGATTCTGGAAATATCATATAACAGCATGCGTTGATTCTCTGATGCTGTTCGGACTCTACCCAATGTAAACGCCAATCAGCTTGTTCTGAATACAATGGAGGTGAGTACATTTTTGCTGGGCTTACACAGCAGTAGCTGAGTCCGTAGGGACTCGGCTCGGCTTGGTCGCCAGTTCAAGCCCCCGTACGGACCACGTCTCCACCTCCTGGGCACTGAACCTCCCAACTGTTCAGGGCTCATGTTCATGGGCAGCCCCCTCACTCTGACATCTCTCCATTAGTGCATGTATATAGTATAAGGTCCTGTTTGTGCATATGTGTGTGTATTTCTGGTCTGTGTGTAATGTGTAATAAGTTACAACACAGTGTAAAAATGTAATTTCCCCCCTGGGCTTTCTTTTTTCTACAACCGTGCACAAACTATAAGGTGTCATCATCAGTGAGGTGACGGCAATGTGTACGTTCAAAAGTTGTTTTAGTCGTGTGAGAGAAAACTCAGATTGGACTAGCTAGCTGTCTGGATTTACCCTGAAGAGTCCATGCTCCTCATGAATCCACCGGAGTCTAAAATTACAACACAAAGAAACGGACATCGGCGAAAAGACATGCATCTAGTGGAATTTCCTGCGGCACTGTCACAATCCCGGAAGTGGAACGACGTGGATATAGACTATGTGATTGCAAACCGCTCATTGGCCAAATTCCAGTACAAAATATTTGTGTCTGAATTATGCACAATGCATTTCCACAACTATTGGTATACTGTTATCATATTAATATTTAGACTAAAAAACTACTACCATCCCACTACAGCTGAGGCTCTTATTCACTTGGCTGTGCAGATGATCCACAAATAAACTGGTCTTCAAAGGGTGTGCTCACCTTCGATCTGTGTGGTTTATCTTTGGATGAGAATGACTCAAGAAAATCTCTGCAGCTGAACTTGGGGTCCAGCAGGTTGTTGTGCTTTTCTTCAATACTCAGGAGAGTCATTTGACCCTCAAATACTACAAGTCTCTTTTGACTTTGAGGAGCTAATTTCAACAAATGTATTTCCCTGGATGCTTAATCTATAATCATATATCATAATTGATTTGTTTATTATATTTTGTATTAACAATCTGAATCGGTAAAGTAACTAGTAACTATAGCTGTCAAATAAATGTAGCAGGTGTAAAAACTACAACATTTCCCTCAGAGATGTAGTGGAGTAGAAGTACAACGTAGCATTGAATAGAAACACTTAAGTTAAGTAAAATGTACCGTACAGTATTTGAGTTAATGTACTTAGTTACTTTCAACTCCTGACTATATTACTTTATGTTCATATATGGTAGTAGACTTTTAGACACCTAAAACAATTAGTATTGTATGTTCAAGCCATACCTGTGTTAATATGAGAATAAGAAGTACTATAATATTTAAATGTCAAACAAATATTGCTCAAAACCTAATAAGTGATGTTTGTGGTTATGTATTCTTGACTAAGAAATACGACCTGTGATTTAAATAGTATAAAAAATAGATTTTTATGCAGCTGATGATGTAGGCTATCCGTAACTGTGAATAATAAGGATGATTTAAAATGCTAATTGGATGAAAGGAATATTATATTATGACTATAAATCATTTCTAGTTCAATTTAATACTGATTTTTATTGACCCCAATTAACTTGAGTGAACATTCTGTTATGAAAACATATACATACACATACATCCCAGAACATTCTCTGAGCAGTCAGCTGCTCTGCATTTTAATATTACCTTTAACTTTCACAAGAAATATCAAATAGGCCTATAAGACCTTTACTTACCTTTACAAATGGAGGGGATTACACCCAGGATCAATAGGACTAGAAAGAAATACATTTCCTTTATCCCATTACCAGAAAGAAAGAAAATCGCCTTTTAAAATACCGTCAGAGCTGTGAGACATTCAGCATGCGCAAGATGAAATAATTAAAATCGTCATCACTGTCTGATAATGTCGACTGTCCCCTACACTGCACCGCATTGTCTCACTAACTTTGTTTTTCAGCCATCAAGTAACAGGAACTGAAGCCAGCCCTGAAATAAACGGGAAGTATTACCCAACTGGAAAAGACAGTGAGCAAAGAGGAAGTTAAGTAGGCTAACGTGACCGCCTCTTTACACCTTATTAATAGCTGCCTGTTTATTCGCGTAGCAACGTGAGAGTGTTTAGACAACAACCTCTCCGCTTGTAATGCAATTGGGTGACTTCAGTTAAAGCAACTATGTAACTTTTCCCACTTCGGTTCCCCTACAGGTTGTCTCATTGGAACTACAGCTCGCGCTACCCGCCGCTTCGGTTCCCCTACAGGTTGTCTCATTGGAACTACAGCTCGCGCTACCCGCCGCTTCGGTTCCCCTACAGGTTGTCTCATTGGAACTACAGCTCGCGCTACCCGCCGCTTCGGTCCCCCTACAGGTTGTCTCATCGGAACTACAGCTCGCGCTACCCGCCGCTTCGGTCCCCCTACAGGTTGTTTCATTGGAACTACAGCTCGCGCTACCCGCCGCTTCGGTCCCCCTACAGGTTGTTTCATTGGAACTACAGCTCGCGCTACCCGCCGCTTCGGTCCCCCTACAGGTTGTTTCATTGGAACTACAGCTGCAGCTAAAAGTTACAAAGTGTTGCTTTAAGAATCAAAGACTGCCGAACAATACATCTTAATTTTCTCGCGCATATTTGGCTGCACTAGAGTTCCCAGAAGAGAGTTTGTAGCCTAGATAAAAAGTATACAAACATATGATTAAGACCGAAAGCAATTCTACCAAGCAGGCCTGAAGGAAAATTATTTAAAAAAAATACTTTATTTGATACACAGTATAGAGTCCATACATCGTGCTGTCACAACCAAAAGTGGACGAACTAACTCAGAACCATCATAAATCCATTGCATGCAAAGCTAATAGGCTACAAAGAGGAAAAGTGTCAACAAGTGTCAGCAAACTCATGCCAAGCAATTACATGTCAAAAGCCCCTCACCATGGAGTCACCTGTTACAAGAAGAAGTCGAAAGGGCAGTTCCCAAGCAACAATTGAATTGTTTTTAATGCATTAACTGCTGTGATGCCTTTGCCATCATCTGCGCTTGCTTGTTTGTACTTGCTCCAATTGTGTGCCACGTTTGTAGGCTATGTCTTAGGCTACTCCCTTTTGCTTAGGCCTGCAGTAATTATAAATGTAATGTAATTTATTTTAATTCTTTAAATATTGTATTTTATGATGCCTATTGACAACTAGCCGGTGACTACAGCTGGAAATTAGCCGTAGAGGCTAAAGCTGCTCCTTTTACTGTACAGTTAATTAAAGGGGACTGTCCAGACATGATCAACTAATAAACTAAACTAAACAATATAAGGGCTGAAGGAGACATTTATTTCCAGCCACTTCCCCAGTTCTAGTCCTAGTTTCCACTCCATCTGACCAGGGGTCTTTAAGCTAAGAAGGATTCAGAGAAGAGTGAATAGCTTATTAACTGAGTGAATTACTTGAAATAAAAAAAACAAAATACCAGTATTTCAATGTGGCATTAATGATATCCACTGCAGTGATACACCTATATGAGCACATTTGCTGATGTTATCATTCATATCATATATCAAGTGTAGGCTATATGTAGCCTATATAACCACTTTGAATGACTTGGCTTGTGTTCAGCCAAAGGGCAGTCAAATGAGCTTTTTTTCCTTCACCACAAATGGGTGAAGTCGGAAAAAATACAAGGAAACACCAACAATAGATAGATAGATAGATAGATAGATAGATAGATAGATAGATAGATAGATAGATAGATAGATAGATAGATAGATAGATAGATAGGCCTACTTCTCTAAATTACCTGAACTTTTGAGAGTTTGCTTAGGCTACTACAAATTACAACTCATATACTGCATAATTTCCACTACAGCATCTGTGCCACAGAAGATAGCCTACAAGGCTCTTGTTAAGAACAAAATAGCCAATTAGACCACCTTGTTGCCCTACTTTTGTGTTTATATATCGCCATCTAGTGTTCAATGTAGGCTACATAATTTACAAAGGGCAGATATGGGTAGACTAGGCTATAAAAAGTAATCGTTCTAGTATTCACTACAAGCTCCGTTTGAAAAGTAAGCTGCCTATAACTCCGACAGCCTATCCCTTGTAGTTATGCTTGTAGCCTATATTCGATTAGCTGAATGTTTTTAAATCAGGTGTAACGCAATATTTAGAATAACGTGTAGTTCGGTTACGAAAATATCCCGGAAGTAGAATCTCGGTAGCTTAGTCTAGAATCTTAATACATCAGCTACATTTCTGCTTTGCGACCGTTGAACTTTAACTGTTTGCTTTCACTCCGCTTGTTTAATTAAAGGCATGTGTTAGTTATGCAAACATAGAAATATTATATACCCACGATATATAATTGACACATTTGACAAATCAGCGTATAAAGTACTTCCGGGGTGACCGTGCCACCGAGAGATCTTGTCCCTGCCGACCTGTCACCGAGCCCCGCTCTCATGTCCGCTGCGGTGGTAGTAGCCGCTGTTGTCGGCGGTGGGGTACTGCTCCTCATGCGTCGTTTGTTCCCCCGGCAGAAAGCTATGAAGTTGCTCCGGTATCCGGCCGACACTATGCGAGGAAAGACTGTCATCGTGACCGGGGCTAACTGCGGGATAGGGAAGGCCCTGGCCGGGGAGCTGCTGAAGCTCCATGCCCGGGTCATCATGGCCTGCCGGGACCAGCGGAGCGCCGAGGAGGCAGCTAAGGACATCAAGAAACAAGCGGGACCAGAGCAGGGGGAGGTGATAATCAAACACCTAGACCTCGCTTCTCTTAGATCAGTTCGACAATTTTGTGAGGAAATTAAAAAGGTAAGTGATACATGGGGTTGGGAAGTTAGCAACCGTTTCTCCAGCTGACAGGGGAACAGTTCGTTTACTAGATTACCGACCAGTTTAGCCTTTTTAAATGACTGTCTAGTTAATTCTAGCTATTGTCATGTCCAATACAAAGGAAAGCATTTCATGTAGGCTACTTTAGCTGCAAGGGGACTGTCCGTGGTGCTGAACTTAAGTATTGCATTAGTTTGATCACCTATTTGATTATAAGGATTAGAGAGTCCGACAGCATAGCTAAAAGGTTGCTCCCTTGGCAGAATAGTATTATCTTTTTTTTCGTAAGATGTAACGTAACTCTCAGTCACTTAAGCTGCGCCGACATCATTTGGAGGCATCATTCAGTACAAGTTAGATTGCAAAAATTAAAAAGTGTGAATTTTCTTAACTTAACTAGGGTTGCAACTAACAATGAATCAATTTGTGGTGTATTAAACACTAGTGATGGCGAACTGAAGCTTTCTGAACCAGTGAAGCTTTCAATCCAATCGTATCGAAAAAAGGTTCAATACTCGAAGCTTCAGAACTCGATGAGGACATCTGGTGGTGAAGTTAAGGATAGCATTGTGTCACAAACTGTTTCACAGATATTAGCCATGAATGTCTTTGAGTCGAAGGTGAATACATTTTGAGTATGAATTCATGGATGGATAAATAAATAATGACATAAATAACTAAGCCTATTTGGGACTTTGCATAAGTAAAAATGTAATTGCCTTCTCCACAAAAAACAACAACAATAAAGTTAGGATTTTGGTTGTGTTTGTAAACAAATACATCAATTTGGGAGGGAAATGAATTTGAACACATTGCACACACATTTCTGTGATTATATTGAGTACGTAGCCTAGATCAACTTTCTACTCGCTATAAACTCTCTACTATAAACTCTCTACTGGCTATAATAATCGCTATAATAATCTCTCTATTAACTAACTTTCCTGACTCTGTTGACTCTTCTACTGCAACAACCCACAAAGGCGCACCCAGTGCCGCTCAACTTTAAAGCTTTGAATTCAACTTCGAAGTGTGTGTGTGTGTGTGTGTGTGTGTGTGTGTGTGTGTGTGTGTGTGTGTGTGTGTGTGTGTGTGTGTGTGTGTGTGTGTGTGTGTGTGTGTGTGTGTGTGTGTGTGTGTGTGTGTGTGTGTGTGTGTGTGTGTGTGTGTGTGTGTGTGTGTGTGTGTGTGTGTGTGTGTGTGTGTGTGTGTGTGTCGAAGCTTCGGACGTCACTGGTCACGTGATTATCACTAAACGAATCAAGCTCCGATCCAAAGCTTCATTCCAAATTGGTTCATTTCTTCGATACATGCCTCGAAGCAGAGGGTTCACGGGTAACATCACTATTATACACCAGAAAATAGTTACATAGTGGCTATCACAATTTCCAAAAGCCCAATGTAACATCTTCCAATATCTTGTTTTGTCTAAACCCCTAAACTATTCAATTTACTATTTTGTAAAACAAAGAAAAGCAGGAAATTATTCCACCCGAAAACCTTTATATACTATTTGTCCTTTTGGCTTAAACACACACACACACACACACACACACACACACACACACACACACACACACACACACACACACACACACACACACACACACACACACACACACACACACACACACACACACACACCTAGAAGATCATTTTAACTGCTTCTGCTTCCAAATGAGACTCTTTAATTTGTCTCACAGTTGAAGCCATGTCTGTGTTATTATTTTAATAAAGTAATGAATTAGTGCTTTAACAAAGGCAGCCACTTAAATTGCAAAGGTCTGTTAGGTAAGCATGTAAATGTTCAGAACAGCACTCTCATCACTTGTAAGACAAATGTAGAATACATCATTTGCTACAGGTGGCTAATTACAGGGATCACTACTACTTATATTTATATACAGTATATTACTAAAAGTAGCTTTGGAGTTAACAAATAAACATCTAAATCAATGTAAAGGTATTTTAGTCTTTGATGTAAGTTTTTAAATCTGAATTGTGGAGTCTTAAATGCTTTAATTTTCTTTAACCGTTTAGGAGGAATCCAGGATTGACGTGCTCATCAACAATGCAGGACTCTACCAGTGTCCCTACATTAAGACAGAGGATGGTTTTGAGATGCAGCTCGGTGTGAATCACCTGGGTCACTTCCTCCTCACTCACCTCCTGCTGGACCTCCTGAAGACTTCGGCACCCAGTCGCATCGTCATTGTTTCCTCGAAGCTTTACAAGTATGGCCACATTAATTTTGACGACCTGAATAGTGAAAATAATTACGATAAGGCCTTCTGCTACAGTCAGAGCAAGTTGGCCAACCTACTGTTTACACTCGAACTGGCTCGTCGGTTGGAGGGCACAGGTGTCACAGTCAACGCTCTCACCCCAGGCATCGTGAGGACCAGACTGGGCAGGCATGTTCAAATCCCTCTCCTGGCAAAGCCGCTGTTCTACCTCGCCTCACTACTCTTTTTCAAGAGTCCATTGGAGGGGGCCCAGACTCCTCTCTATCTGGCCTGCTCCCTTGAGGTGGAGGGAGTGTCAGGGAAGTGTTTTTCTAATTGTGAGGAGGAAGAGCTGATGGCAAAAGCTACAGATGACCAGGCAGCCAAGAAACTGTGGGACATAAGCAGGAGGATGGTCGGACTCGCTAACTGAGCAGAGTCTCGTACTGTGAACGGTACTTAAGTGTTCTCGGACAAACTACTTAATCTCTAGCAGCCCCACAAACATTGCTCTGCAGGAGATGGCTTGTGAAAAGACTGATTGCCATTTTGGGGCTACAATCAATAATTGAATGATATATTGTGCCAATGAAGTTTGTAAATTTGAGTTCTAAATGTGTATTTTGCAGTCGGTTAACCAGAGAATGTTTTACATTCAAAAATGTAAAAGTTATGGTTTAAACGAAGATGCATCGCTGTTTGAAATGATTTCTCCTTTCATCTACGTGCTCCGCAATAACTTCCCCTGTCTGAAGTCTTCATAATGCACATGTCTATGTGTAAAAAGCCAATAAAAATAACCTGGTTATCCGTATACATGGCAAAGAAATCTGTGTTCTCCTGAAGAAATTTAGCTGGGGAAATCATGTTTCTTTAATCCCATTACCCGTTTGGTAAAAGGGTTTCTTTCAGAAAATCTGATTACTGCAGAAAGCCATAACCTGGTTACTTAAGTGCATGTACAACATCCACGTAAAGTTAGAACTTTTTGGCTTCCCTGAAAGACACTCGGGAAGGTGGGGGAAAATCCTAAGAGGCCACACATTGTGCTTAACAGTAGATTTTCCTGTCAAAACTACTTTAAAACAGTGAAGGAAATTCAGAAACATTTCAGTGCAAACAGACATTGAAATTAATAAAACTAAATAATTAGTTGTATCCAGCAAACATGGTCAGTCTTGTTTATGAATGAAAACCTAGATAGCACCTTGCTCTCTTCCTTTATGCCAGTGATTTGCACACACATCAACATCAAACTCATCTCCCTCTTTGCATCCATCAAAGCCAAGCTGAGTTATCACCTTCTCCTCCATTGTGAGGTCACATTATTGCTTGTGCTGTACAATTCCTCAGGAAAGCATATCTTAAGCATATTTTAGCTATTCTACTTGAATGCTAAATTTGTGCATACTTTAGCATGTATTTTGCAGTGCAAAAAAAGAAGAGGTGGGCAGCTGTTAATCTACTTTCCCTGTGTGATGTGTTTGAAGTGTAAATAACTTCTGCTGTGTCTGGAGGAGATTTAACAATAAGGTTGACAATGCAGATCAGTGAGATGCTGCTGCGCTGTGGTTCCCTCCTGTGTATGGATTACTGTCTCTCACCTTCGCAGGAAGGACTGGAAGAAGGTATAGCAATAAATAAATGTAAAATTCAGATGCATAAGAATAAATACAAGTCCATTTCTGAAATCACTGCCCCATACAGTATATGATAATAAAACAACAGTTTGCTAAGAATGTTGAATATAGAGAGTGGGCTAAATTTAGGCCTGCAACTAACAGTTATTGATTAATCTGTGGATTATTGTCATTGTTTGGTCTATCGATGTCAGAAAATACAAAAAATCACAATCACAATTTCCTAAAGAAATTAAAATGTCTTGTTTTGTCCAACTAACATCCAAAGATATTCACTTTACAACAGAGAAAAGTCTTAAATCTGAGAGACTGAGACACTAATTGATTAATTAGCTAATTTTTTTTTAGCTATTGCAATATATTGACCTAAAAAGAGTTGGATCATCAGGTTTCTGGCACAATTTATGAAACTTCACAAAAGTGGAATTTATTCTAGGGATATATTAATAGTTTTATATTGTAAGGTGTAGTTGTTATTTTCCCCACTGTATATGTAATATAAGCATGACACTTGTATCATACAACAGAAGAGCAATTACTGCCACGTGTTGGGGATGAGCTGTTATTTAGTGTGTTTTATATCCCAAAAACTCACAGCGTAAGTAGTATTTTCTTGATGATTCTTTAGAACTGCTGATCTGGGCCAAAATCTGTCTCTACAAACCTATTTTTAAATGCACAACAGTGATAAAGCAGGGCTTGGTAGTGACTCAGCAGACACGCACCACATGGCTGCAGCAATGTGAGTTTGAGTGATGAAGGGTTCGGTTCAGTCACTCGACTTGAATCAGCAGACATGTAATTATCTTAAAATAGCAACCAATCATATGTGACTGTACTTAAAAGTGCATTTCAAATCCCCACACAGCTACATTTAAACAATAAAGGAAGTCTTGGGAGCGTATATGTATAACTTGTGCTTTATTAGCTGAACAAAACAACCCAAATATATAAACATGCATTGTCGTCAAAAAAACAGGGTTACAGTGGCTTGATGGGGTGTGGGCATCCAAAACTGAGGTAGAATGGGGGCAGGAAAACCTCTCCATGGGATATAGAAGAGCAAAAATAGAATAAATACTGACTGCTAAGACAGATCTCAAAACGTTCCATCAATAACAATTATAACATACCCACCGATACTGTCAAATTCAATCAACGGAAGAAAAACATTTCTCATTTAAGTAATGAATTGATTTTGTTGTCTTCCAATGTTCAACATTCACATTTAAATCCTCACAAGGCCAACACTGTTTCAGTCCATTAAAAATAATGACTGAATCTATGTGCAGTTTATACAGGCGTCAATTCTCAATTAAAATACCTCTCTGAGTTTTCGAATATTGGATTGGTTTTTAATTTATATACAAGTTTTTAGAAGATTTGCATTTTGTCTGATTGTTTTGGATGTATTTCTTGCTGACAACTAGATTCAAAATATATGACTCAAACTTTAGTTACAAGTATATAATTATACATTTGTAATTTAAATACATACACATTCTTAGAAATGTTATGGGCCGCTTGAGCTCCTCTCCTCCCATTGCCCCACATCCAGCTCTTACAACGTGACTTACTTGTTCAGGGCAATTGTAGTGTAAACTGTTGCCATCCACTGCCATACGATCAAAGCTTTTAAATAATCAGCAATAGTTCCATGTTCAAGATACTGAATTATTTGGCCTCTGGCTGCTATTTAAACCATTTTCTATTAAAATGATCGTCCCAACAGAAGGGTGTAGCTGGACATACCAGGGCCTTGCCTCTAGTGTCCTATCAAAGAATAAACCTGATGGAAAAGCCCTTCAGTTCAGAAGTGTTCCATAAAGTTGGGCCTTGGTCAGACTGTCTTTCCTGGAAAGTCCCAGGGAGCCAAATTTTTGGTTGTACGGAGGAGGAGGGGGTGGGACGGGTGGTGGTGACTGGCTCGCCTGCTGTGCAGGCAGGTTGTGCATTTCCACTTGGTAGTGCTGCAGTTCTGCAGCCATCTCCAAGGACCTCTGGTTCAGAGACTCGGTGGAGCTGTTAGGACTGGGGTCTACATAATCTGTGCTCTGGCCGCCAGCTGCCATGTTACCCTCCCTTTCTTTGGAGCTCCCTGAGTGGTAGAGGCTGTGCTCCGACCCCTGGCTGTCCTCGGCCCGGTAAAGGTGGGCTTGACTATGCGCCTGCCGCAGCCCTGGACTGCATTCGGGGCTGGGGCTGGTGCCTACCCACACTGGGTCCATGGCAGGGTCCATGACACCTGCTCCGTGATGGTAATAATCAGCGCCCTCCTGGAAGCTGCTGTAGAGCGGGCCAAGTCGGATCTTGGAAGGCCGGACGGAGAAGTGCTGCTCTGAGAAGCTGTAAGGTGAAGCCCGGCCTGGGCTGCGGTAGGTGTGGGCACTTAAGTCCTCCACACTAAGTTGTCTCCATCGGCCAATCAGCTCCTCTTCCTCGGGGGCTAATGTGCTGCCTCGACGACTGTCTCCGTAGGCAACACTTGGGGATGAAGAGGGAGGGAGCGGCTCATAGGGCTCGCTGAAACAGGAGGACATGGTGCGGCTGTACACAGGCGAGCTGCCGTTCTGGTGGTGGCTCAACTCCGTCTGCTGGAAGGGATGAGCGTTGGCAAAGCCTCGTGGACTGTCTCTCTCCCAGGATGAGTCACTCTTTCTCTCATAGTCCCCTGCATCTCTCCATTCCATGTAGAGGGAATGGTGGTGTGGGGAGGATGCTGCACTGCTGGGCGGGCCGTTGCCTTTGTCTTCAGAGCCCCCTCCGCTGAAGCTGGAGTAGGAGCTGGAGCCTGCACCCAGTGTGGCAGGGAACTTAGCAAAGTGCTCCTGGGAGAAGCCAGCCCTCAACCCCACTGAGCCCTCCTCTGGGTTGCTGTCGGTGGAGTTTTGGGGCCCGTATAGCAGCTTCCTCTGACCGTGGAGGTCCATGCTAGGCCTCCGCTCGCGTTGCCGGTCTTCAGGGCAGTACAGGGCCGTGTCGCTACTGTACAAGTCGGATTTGTAGGCTGCGCGCAGCCCCAGCCGCTCTCCCGGTCCCAAGCTCTCCAAGATAAAAGCATGGTCCTGAGTTTGGGGGCTGGGGGAGCGGGAGGCCTGGCTGCTGCTGCAGGCCTCGTCTGGCTTCTCGAGCACTTTGCCAATGAGAGAGGCCGGGACAGAGTCGGAGTAGGTGTGACAGAGAGGACCCTCCTCCATGTGCATGGTCAGTCGCTCCTGAAAATCAGCAGGCAGCTAGAAGTGTCAGAGAAAAAAGAAGGGCAGGAAAATACATGTAATACAAGTATCGCTGCTCCAACAGATGGAGCTGTACTGTAGCATGAGCTCATTACTTGCATTGATGATGATTGTTTGAGGATGGCTTTGCAAACTACAACATTTGAAGGCTTTGAAATTCTCATAGAATATTCTAAGCACCTTATTCTATTTAGTGTTGAACACTTTTTGAACAGTGTACACTCTATTGCACTACAAAAAACTCCTTGGACTGTTGAATGTGGTCTTGGTCGCAATCTCTATACAATATCAATTTGCCAGATTGTGCAGTGAATGTGTGGTGAATCGTATCTCTACGATGTAAATAGAAAATCGTATATGAAAGCAGAGACACATCATCAGCTGACGTCATGCTCTTATGTTTTGAAAATGCAGCTCTACAAGTTTTTCTTCTTTGCCAGACTCCCACAAGCATCTTTTTCATTACTTACTTGCTGGATCTTATTAATTTACTTATTTTACTGGGTGATAAATATCACAATTACATATGCAAGTGGCCCAACAGATCCCTCTTTTAATTTGTTTCTAGTTGATGGATTTATTTTAGAACTTTATATCTAAGACTAACAGAAAACTAAAACACTGTATATTGATATTCCTATTTACTTAGCTCCTATCTCATTTTTTTCTTGACAGTATGCACGTCTCGTGCATGCTTTGGTTGTTGTTCCATTTCTTGATCTGTAAGTTGCTTTTGTATTTTTCGTATTGCTTAGTAAAAGCTGCAGCAAAGAAAAAACATTCTTTTTGTTTTGCTTCCATCCTTTTGGTTGTGAGTGTTTCTTTTCGAAACTTTCTTCACAAACAGTGCTTACAAAATATTGTGTGGGCCGTTTATTCGTTTTGGATGGTTTGTAGACATTTGTTGTAGTCAAATTGTGAGAAATTGGTCCTAAATTTCTGAAACTGTCAGTATTTTGCCGCAGGTTTAATTTGGTCGGTGGACGTCCTTTTTGGATCGATCCAAATCGCGCATTGAAGGGGCCTTAACATGAAAACTCTGTATTGCATAAATATTCAATAAATGTATATTGGTAGAAATATGTATCTCATACTACAGTGTAATTATTTAATAAAATGTATTTTAGTTTTTGTTCCTGTGCTGCAGTATGTGTGTTAGTATGGCATGTAGTACAGTAGTATGTATGTCACCACAACAAACACATCTGCATTTATCTGACTTTACTAGAATAATTGTCATTATGTCATTTTCAGTGACAAGAGCCTAACAAAGGGAACTAAATATATGTGAAATTAAAGGCAAACTAAGTCATCTTTCTTGGAAAAGAAAGACACTATCTTCCGAACATTTCTCAATAAAAAAAGCCTTTGTCCACTATCTATGCCTCTCCATGGCAACAAGCATTAAACCAACTGCAGCACATCACCAACAGGAATCTAGTCAGTTGTTCCTAAGTGGCAATGAGAGGCGAGCTAATTATAACTTTTTAGATAGAGTGAAGACTAACATGAAAAGACATTTAAACATAACAGTTTTTATTACAACTGACTAAATGTCAGTTAATTACCGTTCACACATTTTTCATTTGGGCTTGTTTTGAACAGGATCACGATTAGCTTTTATGTAGCGTATAGAAATCCAAGCCCAATCATTTTATACCCTGGAACTATCTGGTTGTTTGTTTTGCAGCATAACAAATGACTGAAGCACTTCAGTAGGGGCTGAAAAGCCACTGCACTCCTCAAAATGCTGCAGCACTATTCATCAATATGCTTTCGATTAGCTCCCACCCACAGGAGATATGGACATACACAGAGTGCATGTATAGCCTCTGACCCCCATTATGTTTGGCAGTGAGCCTGCATAACAGTTTTTCACTCTATAAAAAATGCTATACTGTGTACAGCAAGAGTGTGTATGTGTTTGTGTGTAGGGCAATATTTTATGAGCCTTATGCAATCAAATGCTGTGCATTGATATTTCCATTCAGCCATATGGGAAAAAACGTGGAGAGGCATTCTTTTGATTTGCCAGCTTTAAAAGCCACCCTTGTCAAAGGGCGAGGCACAAGGCTCAGGGCTGATGCTGCAGAAAGTGGCGCCAAGCTGGCCTGGTGTTAAAACACACATGCAACTCTTTTCACAGGCAACAGCAGGATAGCATGATGAGGCTGCAGTGTGCTCTAAATTTACATTTTTGCTGTTTTAGCTCCTTGAACAGTTAGCTGTCCCTGACATTTGTGCACTATTTGCCTTGAAGTAGTTTCCGTTGTTCTTCATGCTTAATCATTGTAAAAACAATTGCATGATTACTAAACCCCGGTGCAGTATAATTATTCTCAGACTGAGCTGCATATTGAGTGACAGGCTGTGAAAGACTTGCGAGCCCTGGTTTATTTTAGACTACTGGCTCACGGATCGGTGCAAACATTACATTTTTTAAACTGTTACTTTTCATGTCAAAGCCTGCATGTAATTTCAGTTCACTTCCAAAAGGATTTAATAAGAGGAAAAGCAAAGGTGATGGAAGTGCTCAGATATTTAGTTACTCTAAAAATACTCGGTTACAAGTGAATGTCCTGCATTTAAAATAACAGAAGTAAAAGTAAAAGTACAAGTAGTATTAGTAGTAGTATTATAATCAAAATTATGTTAAAAAGTACTAAAAGTTAAAGTAGTCATTATGCAGAATGGCCCATTTCAAAACAACACGTATATTTGTTTTTTAATTATTGATGCATTAATATGTAAGCATTAATGTTGCAGCTGTAGTAGTATAGTAAATAGAACATGGTTTCCCTCAGAAATTTAGTGGAGTAGAAGCATAAAGTTGCATAAAATAGAAATCAAATACCTTTAAGTTGTTTGTAAGTACAGTACTTGAGTAAATGTACTTACAAGTAATTACTTTCCATCACTGGTTTGTGTTGGCAATTTGTACATTTTAAATAATATTTATCTTGCTTGACATACAATAAATGGAGAAATGTAAAAGAGGAAAAGATATATTTAATGAAAAGCAAAGCTTTAAACCTTAATAAGTAAGTGACTGTTGAATTTGGGACAGAATTATTACTATAATAATAGTATTTACATTAATCTACATGAAATATAATGTAATAATTTCAATAGATTACTGTAGGTAAATATAAATGAGCAAAAACACTTTCACTTTTTATTTTTCGCCGTAACCACACTCGAATGGCACATATAACATATAATTTTCCATTCACCCATGACCATATAAATCGTAACTTTCAAGGCATAACTTTTCATAAAGTAAATAATCTAGACTGTATCTTTTCTCAGGTAGCATGTTAAGCGGTGTTAAATTAGCTACCAACTTTTTCAAACCTCTTTCACGTCTCTCAGTTGAAGGTTATTTTGCCAGAAAACAGCTTCACTTCTCTAATCTCCGGCCTTGGTGCAGTGACCTACAGCAGTCACCGCTCCACCATGTCTTGCCTCTTATCTCTTCTGCCTCACAAAAGGGCAGGATGACCTTCAGTTATAGTTGATACAGCACATTTTCTTGCCCGTCTTTATGTCATGAGCTGAAAATTCATCTTAGTGCTGCTCAAGACACCTCACTCACATGTTTTCTTCCTTCACAAATCACAGCTATTTCAGCAAATCTTTCCCTTTTACCTGGCTACCGTTGTATTGAAAGATTCAGTGCAAATTGAATTTCAGGGCAAGAAGGATACCCCTGGTTGCTTGTAAAGTAAAAATGTAAATGTACTCTTCTGTTACACTCTGTTAAACTTCTAGGGATTTGATGTGACCAAATTGAAGGAACAAGGGAAAAAAACCCCATCTATTTAGAAAATGTGCACTAAATTCAACACAACAAAATTAACATTTGAGCTTGATTACAAGACTGAATGCCATGTAACAGTCAGTGTAGGTCTCACCTCCGAGAGCTGCGCCCTGTAAAGAGATTTGTTGCACTGGAGAAGCTGAGCAGCCAGGTTACAGTCCTTCCTGTACACGTCCTATGGAGACACAATGAGAAGACAATAAATAACATTAGGGATGGGTATTCACTAGTATTGGTGTGTATTTGCATCATCCCCACTGATTATTCCAACCACCGGAAACTTACTCTGCCTGCTTTGCTTTGAAAACTGAAAATCAGCTGCAAACGTCACCTTTTTTGTGCAGAATTATGAAGGTTATTAAGTATAAAAGTGTCTCTCAAATCTTGTGTTTCATGAGTTGTTCTATGACAACCTTAGCCAAGAATGACAAAAACAAGTATCTTGAAAGTATCTTGTTATAACGAGGAAAATTAATTGTAATGACAAAATTAAACAGTTTTGTATAAGGCAGGTTAACAAAGGTGGAGCTACTTTGCTTTATTTTGTTCTCTAAAGATGATAATATAACATTACATTGTCTTCTCGTAGCTTATCGATGGTGAGTTTTGCCTCCATCAGGTGGTTGTTGAGAACGATGATCTCTCTGCTCAGGGCTCGCTTCTCATCGTCGTGGTGCTGAGACTGACAACAAGAGAGCGGTTTATAGAAATTACTGGAAAGAAGACTTGGATTTTCACATTGATTTGCAAAGTTTTCTGTCTACACACAACACTCATTCACTTTTTAAAGATTCCTAATCAATCAAATCCATTACGGTAATTCACAACACTGAGCACATACTGTATGCCATGACCTGTCTATGTCCACTTACTTACTTAGGACTTTGTGTTCTCTGAGGAACATAAACCATAGACGAAAGCTCTCTATCCTCTCTGGTCTTGTGTCTTTCGATTCAGTTGCTGCCATGACAGCCCCTCAGCCTTAATCTCTTTTTCTGTGCTTTTTCTCTAGGTGGTTCAAGGTCTTCCTCTCGCCTTGTGGGTTCCATGTTAATGCCTGCTTGGCGATGGATTGATTGATTTTTTTTTTTAGTATGTGACCTATCCAGCTTCACAGTTTCAAATTTCTATGGGTTATTGCTTGGTGCACTCCCACAGGTTGGTGTTGGTGATGGTGTCTGGCCAGTAAATTCCCAGGAGGCATCGTGGCAACGGTTTATGAATGTTTGTAGTTTATGTCTGTATTCTGAGTATGTTGGTGGTAGTCTTCCATGTTTCGGATCTGTAAAACTGAATGGATTTGATGTTTGAATTGTCTTTTGTCAAGGTTTATTATTAACATTTTGTCACTTAAAAGGATATTTTGCTGATTTAAATCCAGCTCTGTGTCATGTTTCTGTGGGCAGTGTGTTTAGATGAACGTTGTTTTGCTTCCCTCCGTGGCGCCAGTGCAGCTGAGGTCTCCAGGACCCCCAGGATGACACTAAACGTGATCTCAACAGACGTCGTCCAATCCAAGCTCTGTGCACTGGTACCACGGAGGGAAGCCCCACACTGTTCATCTAAACACTCTGCCCACACAAACATGACACAGAGCTAGATTTAAATCAGCAAAATATCTCTATAGGGTACTTTTTCCTCCAAATGAAACAGGATTCACTGACTTAAGATTAACTCAATTAAACACAAAACCAAAACATTTAAATAATACACTATTTAACCAAATTAACCTCCAAAATCTCATGTATATGAAGCTTTTAAAAAGCAGCTTTTAAAAGTTGGTACCCTGATAAATGTATAATATAAATAGATTTTTTTTTTCTCTGTATAAGATTATGTATTAGATTCTGGCTTTAAATATAAACACAGAATGGATACACTAAAGAAACACTATGCAACTACCACACATTGAGAGTGTTTAAGTGGCAGCAAGAGATACTGTAGCTGGATTCTTTTGGTTCCTATGGGTAACCATGAAACCATGACGTTGGTAAACTGAGCAGTCCACAGAAGAAAACTTTCTTTTGTTGTTGGCTGATGGAAACAGAGTCCAGGTTTTTCTCTGTGAAGCACTGCTGAAATTTTAATTCATTGCTTACTGCCTTTCAAGCTGATTTCCTGCCAGTGTTTGAGGTTAGTATTATATGACAGCTATGATGAATTAAATGTGGCCTTGTGGCCAAACATTATGTCTTCACTCTTCAGGCTTTTCGGCCGTTGAACAGTGTAGCTGTGCGAGTAGAAGCACACTCAAACTATATCACTGTTTTAATCTGTCTTGTAATTACATTCTCTATAGTTGTGCAGGGCCACAGGTCAGATGGGTTTGTGGTACCTCTAGAGTAAACAAGCTTTACGATTACAGAGAGACTTACTTAGCTCCTCTTTCACCCTTGAGGATGAAATACGTTAGATGAATGAATACCAGCTGATGGGGATGCTTCACGAGAATAAAAAAAAAGCTGTTGCCGTTTATTTTAAAAAAAAAGAGAATTTTTTTTCTTCTCACGAAAACCTGGATGACCCTCATCTCCTTATTGACCTGGTACTTCACTGCTGTAGCGTCGTAATCACGACGAGGGCTGTGGTGATTATTATCTTGTGCTGTAACAAACCCATTCGCTGAGCGGTTTCATCCGTCTATTCAACAGCTAAGAGACACCTGATTGTCATACAGTGTTCTCCGGCAGGCTTAGTTAATTGTATCTTTCCACCGGCAAAAGCAATGTCTGACAAATGAAGTGAGGTGCGGCGCACTGAGGAACAATGGGTTTGCTATCACTCTGCCATTGGAAGGAGGACAGCCAATTGTAATAGGCCATAATTAACGTCAGTGGTACCAACAGAAGGGCATATTCATATTCAAATTGGCTCTCCAAGTGTTCTGCACCATGTCTGAACCTCATGAGCTACTTTGTGCTTCTCTTTCTTCTGTGTCTGCAGTTACTTAAGTGTAAGCATTGGGAATTTATATGACTCGATACACCACACACAAATACAACACACACAAACACACACACACGCACACACACACACACACACACACACACACACACACACACACACACACACACACACACACACACACACACACACACACACACACACACACATGCTTACACACTTACATTTCTGTGGATCTTTTCTTCCAGATCTTGGTTGATCCTCTGCAGTGCTGAGTAGCTGCTCTGTATTCTAAACGACACATTAAATGACATTGTACACTTGCAGATAATAGTTTGTACATACACATACAGTATATAGTGTAGAGCAGCAGTCAGAGACCTCTCCAAACTGAACATAAGAATATCGGCAGGCTCAGCAGTACACAAGTCAGGGCTAAATTGCATGCCACGGTTTCAGTTTGTAGTTGTTTTCACATCTCACTGACCTAACTCTTCTGATTTGATAATTAAGTAAATGTTTTATTCTGTTATTTGTGATCCAGAAGGCAGAGACATACTGTATAAAGGCCCAGACACACAGACCAGATGGCCGACCCTCGGCAGAAAAGGCAACATAATAGTGTGAATCACTCACTCCCTATGCCCAGTGGATCCCAACCTGGGTGTCCCAAGATACATTTGAGGGGTTATTATTTAAAAAAATCTGTTACACAACATTTTGTTTACTTTCCTCACCAACTTAGTTTTTATTGCAACATTCGAGATACATGCACTTCTTCATGTTTCTAAAAACAAAAACCCCTCAAGTGAAACAGTACAGACTCTTTGATTCCAGTGCTCACAATTAAATGTATGTTAACTTTTTTTAAGGGGTCACAAGATAAAGAAAAAAATATGTTGTTGTCCAGCATGTAAACAAAAATAATATAAAATAATACAGTTTCACAAATTACCCAGATAATAAACAGCACTGCACAATGAGCTGAACTCTCTAAAACTTGAAACGTGATACCACTGACCTGCAAACTGCACTGTGATGGGTTGGAATATCTTAATCTGGGCTGTTTGTCTGAGACTACACAGAACACAACATATCTGCATCAATGGTCTCTATAAAATTTCTATAAAAATACTTTGAAAAATAATTTGTGTCTGATATGATGTGATATGATTCACAAACGTATCTTAATCATACATAACTCTGTACAGTGATGGTCAAACAACAGCAATTTGCAAAACACGTTTTTAGTGGAGGGGGACTTTTATGGCCCACCACAAAGTTCTGTTCTTGGTCCATAATTATTTTTGATTCTTCATAACGATTCTCCATAACGTCACTGTCGGGCAGAAACCTTGTATCTTTCGTATATTTTGTCATTCTTTCGACTTTCGTCGAAAGAATATAGCTCAATATGTTTTCAAATTAGCCATTTTTCATTTCCTGAAAAGCAGCAGTTTTGGACATACAAGGTTTTCACCAGACAGCGACAATAAGTAATACACACTACACACTCCTGAACTTGTACCAAATGCTGACAAGACAACATTTGTTTCATTCATAAGATCCAACATTTATATGAAGAAATACTTATTTGGTATTCATACACTAGAGTAATGATACTTGGCTAGGATAGCAGTTACTTTGATACTGTTTTATTTTACTGTTTTTTTTCCCTTAAAATCTACAGGGAAGTTTCCTAGATTGAATTTCACAATTTGGTACTAATTCTAAGAAAAATAGAGACAGAATGTGTCACTTAGTCTCTTTGTATTGCATGTTTCTCTTTAGATGGCAGAAAAAAATATCTGGTGTGTGCTTGATTTTTGAGATTCTCATACTTGCATACTGTCCTTTGTATTTAGGCTATAAGGGCCTCCTCCTAAAACCTCTACAGTATATTACAGTACTGTAATATACTATATTACAAGTCTCCTCAACTTTTAAAGCTGCTGTTCAGTGGACCAAAACGCAAGACTGGCTAACTTTAGATACCCATGGGTAAATGCTGAGTTTTTAAAGTTCAGTGCAGCACTTCATAGCATATAAATGGAGTGAAAAACAAAGGATTTATAGCTTGAATGTCTCATCTCACTGGATCAATTTAAACTTTTAACTGTTGGCCTTTTTGGATAGGATTGTTTTGGATGCAGTTAGTATATACATTATTCATGTGTCTGTCTGTTCATGTTTTCCCTGCTGTACACAGGTTTGTACGTAGGTATTTTGTATGTCTTGTGGATCTCAGCACTTCTTCCACCACTATGTTGTACAGTAGCCTAAGTATGCGCCTACCTGCGCAGTTTATCAGTAAACTTGTCCAGCTCCTCCTGTGCTCGCCGCAGCTCTGTCTCCAGGTACTGCCGCGTGGAGTCGAACTCACTCTGCAGCAGCTCCAGCTTGTGTGTCGTGTAGGAAAGCCTCTTCCGTAAATCCTCCTTTTGCTCCAGCAATGAGCTGCAGACACACACAGCAGATGGTTGTGTTCAGGGCATATGGTGCAGGAAACAAGGTTGCAACTTGGGTATTTGCTTATCTAAATGGACTTATAAGGGTCTACATATCTTTTTAATGCACCCCTGAGTGGCCATGCAGCGTTGATGAGAACATCATGAGAGGGTGATAAAAGCAGAAAAGTTCTGTGAGAAAGTGCTTTGTATGAAGAAAACATGGGACCAAAACACAGATCTCTAATTAGGAATCCAGGCGGGGGTAAGCAAGGACATCGAGCTTTTTGATTAATTTGAGCATTAGATCTCTTTTTCAGAATTAAAGCTCTGCAGCACATCACAGAAACCCAATCATCAGAGAGATTGGTCCCACCGAAAAAAAAAAAGAGAGGGTGTAATCTGTGATGAAATATGAGCCAATGAACTCTAATACATCACATAAATAGAATGTGAAGGCTCAGATTTACGGAACAGCGATACCCCCCATATGTAATTCAGCCAGACAGCACAATGATGACTATTTTCAGAGTATGTGCATTACCTGGGTTTCAATCTAATAAAAGGGCAAGTGTGAGTGGGAAAAGAGGAAATGTCTGTTGCCGTGATGGATCTGAGTGTGCACGGCTGGGCTTAATGGACCCTGTATTGACGGACAGATAGCGGAAGAAGGGAAATGACTCTATCTGCAGCCGGATAACAGATTGCAGTGGATGGAGACGTGGTCACGTTGCTCTTTTCACTTCCTCTCTTTGCCTCTCTTTTAACGAGATCATAGATACACGATGTGGGGGCTGAGGAAGACTGAAACAAATATCAGGGACAGGTTCCTTTCAATGTTTTCAGGTCACTAAGTGGAGGTATTGTGCAGTTTATCAACTGTCTAACTATTTCTCTGTAATTCTGTCTGAACTTTAGTCAAATGTTTTGTCTTGCAAACCACTTTAACTGGATTATATATTGTGGACAGTCCCACAAACAACACAAAGGTATTACTGATATGAATTGATTCACAGACATACCACCAAACACACAATTCCCAATGATATGTCATGGGTTTGTTACATATGTAGTGTATAGAGTGGCATGCATTGGCTTGCGTTTTCTTGTTTTCTCTTGCCTCTCTATGTGATGTAAGCAGTGGCATGTAAGCCCATGTGGGCTGGGCACCTTGATGATCAAATACAAAATATTCATTAACTCATTCATATAGTAGAGATGCAGCAGATATGTGCTACAGAAATATACATTTCTCAGATATGGATCTCATGAGCTGATTTTAATTTCAGTAAGCGGAGTCAAATACTTTTTGGCTTTAAGTAATTATATCTAAACAACAAATTACACTATGTGTTTTGTTGTTTGTGTTCGGAAAACTACACATGAGCAATGTATGATCTGATACTCTATTATTAAGGTATGACTAAGTTTAGGCAACTAACATTTTTTGGCTAAAGTGAATATGAACAATGGCTTCAGCATTAGTTTCACAGGCTTTAATATAAAGGCACCACCCTCCTCCCTAAGAGGGTTTGTGACAGTATGACAACTAGAGGTAAACAATAATATTAATAATAGTAATACAATATACAAAATACACTAAAGGGCATTTATATGGACCACAGTCCATATTAGGGTTGTTAGTTAGCTATTTTGTGCTTCTGAAATACTGTAATACTTTCTTTCATTTAAGTTTTTTTTTTACTCAACCAAAGGAGCATTTCTTCCTTCAGCACAGCTCTGCAGCAAGACATGTTTGTACAAATAAAGCTCCACTCACCACTAAATACAGCACTATAAAAGGCAAAATGATAAATAAGTTAGTCAATTAGAAATTAAAATTTTACTCTAGATCTGGGATAATTTTTTTTTTTTTTTTCAGGTGCTTGCCATGATTTGACGTGGAAAGCTGCTGCATCTACAACCAAGTAAGTGAGTAAAACAATAACTGCCTACGGAGGGATTCAATGAATGTCTGAACTGACTGAAAGGCATTCAGTGCTGCATTACCCAGCAGCCCCCACCTCCTGCTTCTCTTTGATTGGCAGACATTAGCAGGGGAATACAGGTGTTTGTTGTTTGATAGAGGATGAGTTTGCGTGAAGTAGCTCCAGGGATGAAAAATCCCCATTAGTGACCTCCTCTGTGAACAGGAGCTGAGTCAGACATAATAAGTGCTTTCATTCCGGTGAGATGAAATGACGAGGCAACTTGACTTCTGGGCTTGGAGAGGCGGGATGAGGCTGCTTTAGCACCACTGGGCGACACCTCGTGGGCGGATGAACGGACAAACAGATAAAAACGAGGACGGATGAAAAGATGGCGTCTGAGAGTTACTGTCTTACCTCTTTTTTGGATGTTTGCCGCCATTTCGGGGGACTTTTAAGGCCGTTTTGCCAATGTATATCTTTTTCATGGTTTGTCTGTGTTCCTTCCCTCTCATGTGTTTATAGGGGTTGACCACAGGGAGCCGTCATGTGTGTTAGTTTCCCAAAGGACACCAGCTAAGTGTGGCCTGCAGAGTTACTGAGTGCTCTACCTGTGTTGACCCTGCCAAAAAAAGCAAACACACAGATTTGCAACTATTACTAAGTACTGTTCAACCAGGGATCGTGTCTGAAGGATAAAGTCAATATATATTGCAGTGATAGCCATTTTGATGGCAGAATTCCCCACAGTTTTGTCCTTGGCAGGAAAAAAAAAGCTGAAACAGCATTAAACTCTGTACTTAATTCAGAGTAACAGACCATTTTTAAGCTCTTAAAAGGTTAAAATCCACCCTTGGTGATGTAGCTTTTGGGCTAATTTTATTATTATTTTTTTTTAAACTGTGTTTTTTCTGGCAAAGATACAGGGGAAGTGAAAATGAAAGTATCTAAGACATCAGTGGTAAATGTCAGGCTTTGGTCTCAGTCCTTCAGACTTAAAGAGCAAAGGTTTCTTTCTGTTTTACAACAAAGTTCAACAATCTACTGAGGGAGAGGCAGGATATATACCACAGCTTGCAATTTATGTGAGGTTAAATTACATTTTCCAAGTTATTTTTTTGTTTTTACTTAAATGCCGGTTACCCACTCCATCAATTACACATTTGGGGAAAATGGTTTGTAATGTTAAAGCCCTTGAAAAGAAATCAGAAGCATTTTTCTATAACATAACAATTTCATGACTAAATAAGCAACAATAAACGTTTAAAGTTCAGGAAAAAAAAATCAGTAGGTATAATCGATTGAATTTTGACTGACAACTAAAACAACCAACCCCATAACTGTCATCACATATCAATTTAAATGTTCTGATTAGAACATAGAACAGCACAGTGAAAAACTTAAAAACAAATCTCTCATATGAGATGACTAAAACTGGTCTAAATTTAGCAGAAATTATTTTTGCTTCAGCAAGAAGCTGACTGAAAAAATGTTTTCAGGGCCCTTAAAAAAATGTATTTGTAGGTTTTATGCCTGTGTTTGTGTTCTCTTGCTGGACACAACCCTGCTACATATCCCTGGTGTTTTATGAAAGGCCTTCGTGACAAGAAGATATCAGACTTATCAGTACAAACAAACATCCCTCAAACCCTTTTTGCAGACTTCATCTCTTCTATGTCCAAACACAAAAGACATGAACTGACACATCCTCCCAGTCTTGAATGTAAAGTTTGACAAGTCCAATGCACCACAGCTTCTTTTTCGAATATTTCTACCGTCCCCCCAATCTCGTGTGCCTTGATGGCGTCCACAGCACAGGTGCAGCTGTCAGCCTGAGGACAAATAGTGTGCGTTATTGGATGAGATGGCCCGTCAAAGCTTGATCAAAGCTGTTCTGATCTGAGGGCTGGACTGAAAGGAAACAATGAAGGTGACTGCAGTGGGTTATAGCCAGGGAAAGCGTCACGTTTGGTGTTGTATCCGTACATACTGTACATACGCATGAGTAAAAACTAGAGGACATACAGAAGAGAAACATGTTGATCCACTGGCACGCAGTTGTTGGGAGGTGATTTATGCTGCTGGCTGAGAAAGAGGGAGACATGTACTCCTCCAGATGGTGACAGCTCACCACCGCCACTGGAGCCTTCACTCCAGCTGCTCCCCTCTGAGTCATAGCACACCAGCTCTGGATGTGTGTGTGTGTGTGTGTGTGTGTGTGTGTGTGTGTGTGTGTGTGTGTGTGTGTGTGTGTGTGTGTGTGTGTGTGTGTGTGTGTGTAATAAGTGGTGGGTGTGAGCATGTTTTTGTGCATGTATGAAGCTCAGGTTTGTGTACATTTAGGTGCATACTTGTTTGCCTATATGCATGCATCTATACGTCTTTGCACTTGTACATGAGTGTGTGTGTGTGTGTGTGTGTGTGTGCGTGTGTGCACACCTGGATGTGTTTTTGTGTATGTGTGTGTTTGTGTGCTGCGGCATAAGCTGTGCCCATTCAATCCCCTATTTCAAAGAATGAAATAAACCAACAGTTTCTATCATAAAAGTCAAAATAAGGCCAGCTGCTAGCGACACATCTCAGGCCACGTCAGGTGTCCACTGTCAAACCGCCAACCTACAACAATTCCCACTCCCTCGCTCATTCACTCGCTTCCTTCTTCTTCCTTTAGCCCGATTATTCACACTGCAGCAAAACCATAGACGGGGCTCGTTCAGATGGCGCTGCCTGCCACCCACTCGTGCCACGCTGACATTTGAGAGGAACTCAGTGCATTGAAAAGAAGAGGAAGGGGAGGTGGTAGAGGAGGAGGATAAGGACATTAAAGTTGGGGAATGGAGAAGAGGGAAAAGCAGGAAGCATTTTGGGGAGGGGTGGGGGGAGACGCCAGCCAGAGTAGTTGCAATTTAGTCAAAGACAGCAAAGAGAGAGAGAGAAGAATCACACAATTAGAGAAGAAAAGCAAACAGAGTGGGTGTGAAGTCTCCACTGAAAATCACAACTTCTCTTTCTCTTTCCTCTCCTCTTCTCCGCCTGTTCTATCTGTCTGTTTCTCCCTTTCTGCCTTGCTGATCGCATCTACATTGCAGATAGGCTCTCAGGAAAAGCCCTTATAATAGGCCCAGACCTCAGCATTACAGCAGGGGGACCCGAGTGGCTGACTCATCCAGCAGCAGCAGCAGAGGAAGAAGGCGAAGAAGACGCTCTTTCTGCCACGCATGCCTTCAGATTAACAAGGTAGCGAACCTGCAGCAGTCAGAGACAATGACATGTACAGTATGACTCAACCACCTCATAGAAAAAGAAATCCCGCTCAAATTAGCGTATTATTCTGTGAGTGTGTGTGGGTTTATGTCTCTGCTGTTTCTCTGTCCAGCATTGATTAACTTGGGAGCAGACAACTAAGTAGACACACACCAACTACCAACATCATTAGCAGCAGCAGGAGATAATGACCCGGATTTCATGTGCTGCTGATGGAACTCGGCACAGGGAAGTGTGTGCAATCATGAAAACTGTCCAGAGAGGATTTTGGGATCAGCGTAAGAGGTGATGGAGGCCAGTTGAGCTCCAAATACAAAAATAAACACAGCTCTGTTCTTCTTCTAAAACCCCAAAAGTCAACACAGGGAACAGATTGAGTCCAACGTCAACGCCAGAGCAAGTTATAATTTAGTCTGAAAATGGCACTGCATTAAATATCTAGGGGTTTTGCTCCAGGTACCACAAGGGAATACAATCAGACATGGACAATTTTAGTATAAGTGAATATGTTTCAAGGGAATATTTCAACATTTTGAGAAATACAAGTATTTGCTTTCTTGCTGAGAGTTAAATGAGATGATCCATACCGCTCTCATGTTCGTACAGTAAATATAAAGCTATAGCCAGCAGCCGGTTAGCTTAGCACAAATACAAAGGTCCAAAGGTAGCAAAATCTGCCTACCAACACCTCTGAAGCTCTGAACTAGTTACCATGTTGTATCTGATTTAAATCTCGAACTAACGGTTGAATCGCTTCATAATGAATGTTGAGAAAAAGCAAACTAACTGCTGATTATTTCCCCTAAAATACTTTAAAAAGCAAGAAATTATTTTACTATAAAGTAGTGTTGTTGACAATATTAGAGAGAGTTTTAGGATTATTTTAGAAATTTAAATTTAAAAAAAATCAATATTCAAAATACAGATAAATTCCTAAAGAGTAAAAATGTTACCATTGAGCACTATGTATATTATGTTGTAGTGAAATGAATGTAATTCCAAATTAAAATTAAAAGCTTCAGTTAACATACAATGAAAAACAACATTTTATGACACAAATAACATACAGTATATAGGCTATAAAACATGCTGTTACTAAAACTAAATCTTTCTCTCAAAAGTGTTTTACATAAATTATTCAAGTTGATAAAAATACAAGTTTGGAGTAGAGTAGAGGCAAGAAACCACCCAGCCACAGGAGTACACACACACACACACACACACACACACACACACACACACACACACACAAAAGCTCATGCTGTTCCGCAAAAAACAGCGTCTGCCTCTAACGAGAAAATCATGTTACGGTGCCAGTAAATCCTATCGAGAGCTGTCCTAGCAAAGCCACAAAAGAATCCACACACTTAATTTTAAACTTCTCATTCAATTTGAAACTCAAAAGTTTGTAGTTTCCTGATGATTGCTGTGTGTTCCAAGCTAGTGAGTCTGAATTGCTTTAGCATTTGAATTTTTCCGTAAAGTAGAAGGTAAAGAAATTCCAATTCTGTCCACTCCGTTTCATTCAGCCCCCTCATTTATTTGGTGCCTGACTTTTTGGTTGAACAATCATTTTCTTAATAAAAGAAACTAAATGTTGTGGCATACGCAAAAATAAGGACGTTTGCCATCTTTTCAGCCACAACAAAAGGAGATGGGACGAAGAAGCATGAGCAGCTTTCAAAAGTGTTGAGCTCACTAAAAATAGAACAGACCCAAACACACCAACGTGCACACACACATACACAACACATATTGTTTACAAGTGGAGCTCGAATGGACAGGTGGTGATTAGACACAACAAAGGAACCACCTCTGCAAATCTGCTAGCCTGCAGTGTACCGCTCTGTTTCTCCTGTGTCCTGTGTTTCTATGCATATGTGTGTGTGTGTGTGTGTGTGTGTGTGTGTGTGTGTGTGTGTGTGTGTGTGTGTGTTCATAAGCATTTGCCTCTTACACATATAGCGGGTGGCTCAGATGTACTTACAGGTCCATCCATGACTCTCAAGAGGCAGCCTAAAAAGCCTCAACTCAGGGATGTATGAATGGAGCTTTTACACACAAAAAAAGAGACTATACTTAGAAAATATAGAAAGCAATATAGCACTAATAGCTTTCCAGCATAGTGGGGGTGTGCTGCTTTAGCCTTATTTGGTCTGGTCTGACCATTAGCCTACAGTGGCTAATGTTAGCAAACTTTAGGTGAGTATATATTCTAACCTAATACACACTTTACAGCATGACTTTATGATTCTTTTCAACTTGTACTATTGTTGATTTAGCATTTTAGCTAAATTTACCACCATTCCATTATTGCCACTTGTAGTCAGAGTGGCTGCTGTTCAGCAAAAGTCTCACTTTGAATTTCATTAAATTAGTGACATGCACTCTTATTTCAGGAAAAGGCTGACATAACACGTACTGTAGATTACGTACTTTGTAAATGTTCAACTCAAGTCAAAATCTTTTGTTATGGCAGCTGGTATATGCAGCGGAGCCACTCATCCATTAACATGGCCGACGGCTTTACCGTCACTAAGAAATAAATCTGACCGGTGCCATCTGACCACTGGTGCTCCAGAGGGCAAAGGGGAGGAGGAATAATGGTGGTTGGGATACACTTAATAACCCCCAGAAGAGCTGTCAGTGCTTCAGAGGCTTCAGACCACAGAGGACAGAGGAGAGTCTGTTAGACCAACACTGTCCACTTAAACTGATCGAAACTAACCTCTAGCCCATCAGACCAGCTTCTCTCCTGAACCACTTTCATACATACAAATGTCCGCTATTGCTCTTCTGTATCACCACCTCATCTATAATAAAAGTGATTCAATGGATGCCTAATTCATCTGGGATTATACAGTGGATAAAGTGTTTAATATTAATATGAATTAACAATCGGTTACGCGGTTCAGCATGAGCAGTGACGAAAGAAAGAAAAGACTTTGACGTTTGACATTTTGAGCTTCTTTGCTTTTGCAAGTTTTTGATTGTCCATTAAATATTAATCTACCACTGGCAGCCAGTTAGCTAAGCTTAGCATAAAGACTGGAAACAGTGGTAAACAGGCAGCCAGGCTCTGTCCAAAGGTAACAAAATCTGCCCTGCCAGCAAATCTAAAGCTCACTAATAAACACTTGTCTGTTTGATCAATACAAAAACCAAAGTGTAAAAAACGACAAGCAGCAACTTCAGATCCTGAAGTCTCCGCTGGTTGCCTGGACAACAAAACTCAAGCTCAAGTCACCACAACTTGTTTTTTACACTTTGCTTTTTATACGGACTAAACAGACCAGATATAGCATGTTAATTAGTGAGCTTCAGAGGTGTAGGCAGATTTAGTTACCTTTAGATAGAGCCAGGCTCACACCAACAAATGCAGATGCTTCCATTCAGAAGGGATCACTAAATGGTTAGTCTATATCCACGACGTTCCATTTCCCGGATTGCTCTCGGTCTGCCGGAAATTCCACCGGATGTCACTCTTTTCGGTTTTCGGTTCCTTCTGCTTTCTTTGTTTTGTATTTTTAAACACCAGGTTGATTTCTGAGGACTATGGTTAACTGCTCCTCAGATCTCTGCAGGGTAAATCCAGACAGCTAGCTAGACTATCTGTCCAATCTGAGTTTTCTGTTGCACGACAAAAACAACCTTTGAACGTACACGTTCCCCAAAAACAAGTTCCTTCCCGAGGCTATGTGCAGCATCACGAGTGATACTGCACTCCGTCTTATATGTTGCTAGTATTTAATAAACACTCATATTTGTCTTTTCTCTCTGTATAATGATGGTAGTGTAAATGATAAACTGATTACAGATTATTCAACATATTTACATCCACTTTACCTGAATCTCCTCATTCAAGTTTTAAAATCCCTAAAATTACGCCAAACTTTTTATTTTATTTTGCAACCCAGGGACATCATTTCCTCATCACTCTTTCAGAAAGCAGCATTCAGTTTTGGGCTGTCAATCATCCTGGCAGAGCAGCTTTCACCTTTTTCTTTTTTCCAAGTGGTGTGTCAATGTCATTTCTAAAATAAAACACTTCAGCAGAAGATTGGTTTCTGACATTTGCTTGAACACTTAAAAACTTTAAATCTGTTTATCCAACCGAGGTCTCCTCTACTCTCTGGAACTCCCTGCTTGCAATGTGCCGCCATGTAAAATGTACATCTCTATCTCTGCCACAGGGCCCTGGCAGAGAAGCCCGGCCAAGGAAGGGACAGAAATTGTGAAAGAGAGAGCAAGAGAAGGGGAAGAGATTTCAGGACATTTCATCACTTAGACTGGAAGGCGTCTTGGAGATGAGATCCGGGGGGTGGGTGGGATATATATGTAGGTTCCGACTCTCAGGTAGATCCAGCTTACTGTTTGACCTCGTCAGAGCATCTGCAGAGGCCACCGGTGACATGGTTTCCTATTCAGCGCAGAGCGAGGAGAAAAGGCACAGGACTACCCCCTCTTATCTCGTCAGAGCTGCTTTAATTCAATTAAAGCTGTGGCACAGAGGTGAAGACAATTGATGCCTGATACTGGAGAAACACCCCGTCAGATTAATTACACCCTCATCGTCTGGTTAAATGGCTTTTAAACTGTAATCTGCCTGAAATCATAATAATACCATTGGTAATCGAACACAAAAGGGAAAGCTCGGAATCCATTTCCATCTGCGCCGGATTAATAATGGTTCATTAGTAATAGTATCAATTACAACGTGTCTACTGTAGGACAGTGAGGTAAAAGGAGAGAGAGTCAGAGGAGAGAGAAACAGCAAAAAGAAACAGAGACTTGCATCTCGTCATGTTTGCTTTGCTGCTTTAATTCCTGCGTAATGCAACTTTAATCAGAAAGGTGTGTGAGCACTTGTAATTTTGTAATGAGCTCATTAAAGTCTGTTCATGCAGGCATGTGAGGGCATCAGTTTGATTTCACCTAAGCTTTGTGTGCACGTTTGAGACAGTCAGATTTATTTAAATACATACAAACTCCTTGATTAAAGCTAGTATTGATTAGCTGTTCATTGTGGTAAATCAGTGCTGCCATACAGAGTAATTAATCAGTGCTATAGGTGCATTTCAACAGGTGACTGTCTGAAATCATGCAGAAGCAGATGTATAAGACTCAAGGATGGACATTTTTACTGACATAACACATTCAAGACTAATTTAAAAACCCTCTTGATTGATCCTGTTTAAAGCTGTTACAGTAACGCCACATTCGCTGCAGTGAATTTTTTTGGCCAAGAGATTCCCTGCGTACAACCACCAGCTTTGTTCTGCAATAAAAACACTATTTTATCTTTGGAAAACTATCAGAAAAACAAATAATTTCTAACAGCACTGCATAAATACACAGAGAGCACGAACTGACACTGTGAGTGCAGCCACATCACATACAGATGAGCACATTATACACAGATATTCACACAGACACAACCAAGCCAGCTTTGTAATCCAAATCAAAGATGCAAACGATGAAGCAGTACCTTCCGCTCACGCAGAGCTTCATCCTGGAGACCGAGAGATAACAATCCTGGCGCCTGAGCCTCGCTGGGGAAATGGAGAAAACCCCCCTCTATGTGCTATCTGGATTGGCTTACCCAGCTCTCCCTTAAAGCTCAGAGAAACCCCACCACATGCACACCACTCCAACACCACTGCTGCCACCTCCAACACCACCACGCCACTCCAACAGCAGCAGCAGAGCCAGGAGGGAAGACAGAGGGAGTGAGGGAGAGAGACTGCAAGAGTGGAAAGACAGAGAGGAAGAGTGGGAGGGAAGGAGCTCAAAGGAAGAAGACAGGGAGAAAGCGGGGGCGTGTTGATGGAGCGCTGAAAGATATGTGCAGAGAGGGAAAAAGAGAGAGATGGAGAGAGGGAGGGAGAAGCTCACCTGATAGTGTCTATGTTGTTCATATCTTCGTCAGGCACCTAAAGGAAATGACAGCGTGTTAGTGGAGGGGACCCATAAAACTGGTCCTGGAGCTGCCAAGTAGAGCATCGCCGCAGCACAAACAGAAACAAAACATACATATTCAGTAGGCACGCTCTCTGTTTTCCCCCTCTGTTTTTGTTTATGTTTCTCCCCCCCCCCCCCCCCCTATCCCTGCTCCCTCATATGCTCCTCTCCCTCCACTCCATCTCTGCTCGTGATAAAGCCCTCATCGGGCTGTCTGCACTACATCTGCGCTTCCTTGAGGTGAGAAGAGAACAATCATATCATAGCAAGAGTATGAGAGGAGAGAGTGAGAAAGAGAGGGGAAGAAAGGAAGGAAGGGAGGGGAGGAAGTGCGGAAACCTCAATTGCAGCCAGACTGCAGATACATGGCAAGCCGTCCCCCCCCCCACGAGGGATACTGGCAGCAACTCAATATCCTTGTCTAGGTGCTGAATCGGAAAAAGAAAGTAGAAAGAGGGAGAGATGGAGAAGAGGAGGGGGTGTGGAAAGAGATATAGAAAGGAGGGAGAGGAGGGGGGGAGGTGAGGGGGAACAGGTGGTCCAATCTGTTGAATCCTATATCCCAAGTCCCAGGCTGTTAGGGAGAATACGTTTTATATGTCTGCTGCTGGCCCTTTTTCTGAAAGCAATGAATTATGCATCATTCCCCCAGTATTCTAATCTCCATTCAGATTTAGGGTGCAGGCCTGCTCGAGTGTGGCATCCATGCTGCTAAGTTATCATGTTTCATGATTTGAGGGTGGGATGCTGGTAAGTACGTTTAACCATCAGTAGTTAGGGGAGGGATTCATGCACGTCCGCTAGTGTCATTAATGAAGGGAGCAAGCATTGCAAAGACTTTATTTGATCCAGATCTCCATTGGGAAACATAACCGTGTCAGAATACCAACAAAAACACGCTTTTAAGCCGCGGTTTGAGTCTGAGTTTGCATCTTCAGCGAGTGCACAGCTGAAGGTTGCGTGCCTGTGAAGAATGTTTTGTTACTGCGCTTGCACAAGTACAAGGACTCCTGTAAGGGAATGGAACTTTGCAGCTACAGGCACACACACACACAAACACACACACACACACACACACACGCACGCACAGACACACACACACACACACAACACAGAGATGAACACCAACAGGCTTACATGCCTGCCTCTCTCAGCCCCCACACCGCCCACCTTTTTTCAAGCAGTTGCTAAGGTGACGGCAAAGGCTGAATTTTAATCAGACAATAAATTAAGGCAATGTGATCTTCTCCTTTATTATTAAATGGCAGCGGTGCCACTTTCGGAGATCTGTCAAGTATGTTTTGGCATCGGAGAGAAACACTGACTAAAATAAATTAAAACTCTTCGTCAACAGTACAATCACTTGTTTAGAGATTGTGCAGGGAAGGCAAAACAAAGTGATATTTCAGCTGAATAATGCGTTTTTATGCTTTTTAGTAACTAAAATAATACATGTTCAAAATAAGAGGATAGCCAGATGGATTATCATCTGCCACTCAGATGAATGTCATGCTGAGCCTGCAAATACACTCACTTCTGATGCAGTTATTTGTAAATGAGCCTTCAGGCCTGTCTTCCTGTAACACGCTGCTGGAAGTCTGGGGAAACCACCCGTTGCTATTACTGAAGAAAAACAGTTGTTTAAACAGGTTCTTTGCATACACAGCCATTTTAGCAAGGTTATGTCTCAAGTTGAGTAAGTGATGGATGTCACCCAATAAATGCTAGTGAGGGGGCTGAGTCAGCAAATGACTACATTGTTCAGTTTGATTGTGTGGAGGAGCTGCTGATGGGCAGAATGCTAATGAGCACGCACCCATGAAAGCCTGTTCAGTGGTCAGCAGAAAGCCCCGCTCCTATGCACATTTACAGACATAATCATTATCATCAAAATCATCATCATCAGCATCATCATCATCATCATCATCATCATCATCATCATCATCATCTTCATCAACATGTAGATCAGCGATATATATAATAAGTTTAAATTTGTTTTGTGTTTTCATAAAGACAAATAAGTTTTAAAGAAGTTTTAAAAAGTTTTAAAAAATTCACTTTTCCAGTACTTGTGCACAAACATTTGGGTATCTGGAGTGCCAACCAAGCCACAAACTGTGAAATATGACAACCCAGTTTTTTGTAGGCTGCAGGTCAGAAAACATCAGATTTAAAAAGCCATTCAGATTTGGCTCCACTTTTAATGTTACATGCAGGCTCGTTAAAATATACTGCCACCCATGTGAGTATCTCCACCAACGGCTTGTGAACTACCTTTGCAAAGATGCAACATATTTTTCTTGCAAGCCAATTAGAGCTGACTGGGCTTTTCGGGAGAGGGGCTTAAAGAGACAGGTACTAAAATGGAGCGTTTTAGACTGAGACTAGTCTATATCCTTGACGTTCCACTTCCGGGATTGCTCCGGTGCCGCAGGAAATTCTGCCGGATGCATGCCTTTTCGCCGATGTCCGTTTCCTTCCGCTTTCTTTGTGTTGTAATTCTAAACTCCGGTGGATTTATGAGGACTATGGTTAACTGAAAATCCAGACAGCTAGCTAGACTATCTGTACAATCTGAGTTTTCTGTTGCACGACTAAAACAACTTTGAACGCACATGTTCCACCAAAAGTGCCACCAAGTTCCTTCCCGAGGCTATTTTGCAGAGGCACCGTGCGGAGCCCATAATGATTGTGATCGGTTTAAAGAAATGCCAATAAACCAGAGCACGTTTTTCTCCCGTCCCAGAATGCTGTGTGGACAAGCCAGACCCTCCTTCGCAGCATGTGGAGGAGGGTCTGGCAAAGCGAGACTACTAGACAGAGAGGAAATACAGGTATATTCAGACATGACAAAAATATTGTTGTTTTTTAACATTAAAGCATGTAAACATGTAGTAGAATCCCCAAATACAAGTATGAAACTGAAAATGAGCTGACCTGATACATCTTACATACATTCTTAAGCTAAGTTACTCCAAACTTTTCATCTCTTAAAAGATGATTAAAGCGGGCACCTGGATAGACGCAGCCGGCCGGGGTTCGATTCCGACCTGCGACCCTTTGCTGCATGTCATTCCCCCTCTCTCTCCCCTTTCATGTCTTCAGCTGTCCTATAAAATAAAGGCCTAAAATACCCAAAAAATAATCTTAAAAAAAAAAAAAAAAAAGATGATTAAAGCGGTTAAAATTATTAAAATGGCCAAAATATAATGTTTTGGCCATTTAGGGGCTTTGGAAACAAGCTGTAAACACAACCTTTTAAGATGAAATGATGAACTTGTTACCCATTTACTCATCCAGCAGCTACAGAGCAACATTAGCATTCATTTGGAGTTGTTTTTCCAGCCACCTGACAAATGCATGTCCAATATTCACACTCCTTTTAGCTCTGTTTTATTGAACATGCTCCACTATGTTCACCAGCTCGTACATGTGTGCAAGTATACAATTGGGGATAAAAGCTTAAATGTGTACTGTACGTGTGATATGTCAACCGTATTTGTTTTGTGTATTTGTACACACACATTTATGTTTTTTCTTGTGAGACGTGAACATAAGCAGTTTGTGAAAACAAATTTCTCTCCTGGGACAATACAGACTATGTTTTCGTTCATTAATTATACAGTATATATATATATATCTTCGTATCTATCACTTTTTTAATTAATTTGTGTTATTGCTGTATGGATTATTTATTGTTTGATGTTGTTAAAAGCTTGATGAAAACAAAACTTCATAGACTGCATTAGACAAAGAACTGTTAACTTCATGACTTGCCCATTTTTTTCCTGTACCTCTTTATGCTCTGAATGATAGAGCAGAAAAACCCATAACAACTGACTCAAATCATCCAAAGACTTGATTTATTCAGGCATCACTTCAAACTCTGTGAGAAACAATTTCCATTCCAATGATAGCATATGTTCCAAGGCCTGGCTTTGATTAAAGACTGGGATGACTTTTGATCACTCACCATGTTGATGCCTCTGGGCGGAGAGGCAGATTTGTAGGGATATCTGGGGAAGTCACAATGAAACTCCCGAAAGGGACTCATTTCAAACCCTTGGCAGAACTGTGGAGGAGGTGGAATCACGTCTATCTCCAGGTCGTGTCGCTCATCATCCCTCCTCGCAGTAGTTTCTGGAGTCTGCTCTTCTTGGGTCTTCTTCTGCTCAAGTAAAGAGCCGTGCTGTTGGGCCATTGAGCAGAGCAGCCTGGGGCTCCACTGTGCCGCCACTTGAATATCGTCTTCAGGCTGAGGTGGAGTTGTGATGCTGAAGCTGGAGGGAAAGACTGGTTTCCCAAATACCTGCAGGCTGTTTGGGTCAAGCACGTTGGATGTCACCTCATTCAGGAACTGTGAAAACTTCACTTTGGCTTCGAGCTTCTGCTCCAGCAGACACTGTAGTTGTACACTTTTCGCGCTGGTGTGGGTCTGTGTAGAGCCCCTCCCCTGACACAGGCCACCCCTCTCTGGCCAGGCGTGGAATTTGTTGTGGTCGCTGCCTCCATCCTGCTCTGTCTGTGGATGAGCTCTGCCATAAGGCCCTCTAGAAGGACATTCTGCAAGCTTCCCCCACCTTCTCTCCTCTCTCTGTCGAGTTTGAAACGCTTCCTGGCTTTGCTTCTTGATAAAGCTGTGCAGGAGGCAGGTCACCCCTGAGCTCCAGCTGTACAAGCTGCCGGTGCCATTGCTGCTGGGACTGCTGCCTCCTGGGCTGCTGTTGGGGGCACTTGGGAAGGATGGCTGGCTAGGGGAGGACTGGCTATATGAGCGGCCTATCAGCTCCTCCAGCCAGACCTGATCGCTGTTAAACATGAGAGCTCCGGAGGGGGCCCGAGATGTTGCCGATGGCTGGCCCTGCTTTGCTCTGCCTCTTTGGGAGAGGATACAGGCTGTGGTGCTTGTCTCGTCCATCGGCTACATGGATGTGTTCTTTCTCTAATTGTTGCAACTGGCAGATGATCCATGGTCCAGTGGACAGCCCCAAATTTAAAGAGTTCTATCCCAATCCTGTCTCATTATTGTGCAAGCCTGACCTAGAAGAGCTCCAATACATTTCACTCTAGGCGGAACAGATGGCCTCCTTTAGTGCCAGAATAACTCCCCGCTATGTCAGGCAAGGACATCCATGACTTAAAATTTAATGCAGATAATTAAGGAGACATCCTATTAGGTCAGTCTAACAAAACTATCACTAATTGTTTCAATATTTGCCCACAAACACCATAATATCCTCTTTTGCTGAGACGTTCTGAGGCCAAAGACAGGGAATATAACAGTTTCTCTGCTGTTAATCTGCAGAAGCTTCAGGTTCGGGTTTAATGAGAGGGAATTTTAGCACAATCGTGGCAAGTGTCTGAGCAGAGCTTACTCTGAGGGTGCTGTTCTTAATTAGACTGTCTATTGATAGCAGAGCAGGCAAAGCTTTTTCAGCTTTTTCCAGGTCAGTGCTTGTAGAAGAGCATTGATCCAACAGAGCACACGGCCGCTGACACACAGCCTAATGGACGGACTTGTTTAGTAATGGATTACGGTAATCTTATCAATATCTCTCATTAACAGAACGGTGGTGCTGTACTGTATGTTTGAAATGGACTTTCTATTGTGGAATAATGGTTAGCTCTCTCCCCCCTGTCTCCTGTCTTTATGCTAAGCTAAGAGTTTCCTGGATCTAGCTACAAACTTAATGCAAAAACATACTTAATGCAAACAAACAAAAAAGTTTCCCCAAAATGTCAAACTATTTATTTATGGAAATAAGGTATTAAATATGAATTTATATATATTCATGTTCTTATTGATAATTCCACAATCTAAAATCTCTTTCTATTTCAAACATATGGTGTATTTTTTTTCATAAGCGTGACTATTTTGTTAATGAAAGATATTGATACAATCACCAATAAACCCTTACTCAACCAGACTGCTAAGCTAATTACCTCCTGGCTGCAGCTCCATACTTGGTATTGATCTTCTCAATCTAACTCTCAGTGAGAAAGTGAATAAGCATATTTCCCAAAATTTGGAACTATTCTTTTAAACTACAGACATTAAATATATTTGTTTTAATTCTGTGTCATAGTGATATTTTTCTTTCCTTTTGTAGTTTGCTAACCTAACTGGCCATGGCTGCTGTTACAGTTTCACAGTTTGTGGGGCTTCGGTATCTTCTCCTAATTCTTATCTCTCTCTCTCTCTTCTTATTTAATCATCTCCTGATATGTATGCAATATCTATCATGTAGACAGCGTTCACATACTGAAGTGTGTATTCATATGGGCATACTGTAGCTCAAATGTTCATCAATATTTAGGTGGTTGCATAATTGCATTGACGACACCTCTGCTAGTCTTTACACAGGAGGAGTGAAAGCAGGGACGTCGTTAGGCCTATTTTAGGGGGGGCTGAAGCTACCCCAAAATGTTCCTAAGCCCCCCCAAATAATAATAAGAAAAATAATAATTTGATTTTTATTTTTTTTACAGTGCACCGTGTATCACTCACTACGTGGAATCAATCTTCCTTCACCATTCATCTGTTGGTGTCGTCGTGCACTGCAGTCTGTTTTATTTTTATTTCACGAACTGTCAACTGGTCGAAATGGGAGTGTTTTAGAGAGAGGCTTACGAGCGGCCGCTTGCACGGTAACGGTATGACGAGCGAGGTAGAGAGTTACTGAAGAGAGAGAGCGCCAGGCAGCATTAAAACAAAGCAGGAAATCAGGGAAATAAAATGTTGTTTTCGCCGAGTTATCACTTGAAATGCAACTGTAGCAAGTATCTCACTATCATTAACGTTATCCAAATTCTATATTAGAAACAACAAATAATATATCCAGCTACAAAAAAGACAGAAGTACAAAGGCTATGAAGATGATACACCGTCTTGTCTCTTCTCATTGGTTTAAACTGGCAGCTTTCAGAATGATGCAGACCGCTGTGTTGTTGTAGCTGCAGGAGCTATCTTGTCTCGTCGCTAATCTTTGGTCTGGACTTGCTACGACACACACAGTGAGTGATACAGAGTGAAATTGTAAGTTGTTGTTAATGACTTTTACTGGCTTCACTTCAGCTACATTTACTTGAGGTAAAGATAAAGGAATATTTTAGTTGGCTATAGAAAACGATAATCTAGTTAGTGTAAACGAGTGAAATACAAGACATAGCTCGCCTAGTAAGGTATCCGAAGCTCTCTATTCTTTACCATTAATAAAGTGGTATGCTTTCTCTATAGTATTAAAACAATATCAGTCCCTAAATATCATAGTATCACTGTTAATGCTATTGTACCAATATATCCTTCAATTCATTGAACAAATGGATACTGGAAGATATTTTAGGAGAGAGAGAGAGAGGCACCAAGACATAGCCTAAACTAAATTATTTCATGATATTTATTCAACATTTATTAGGCTGATTTATTATATATGCTTGATTCTGACCAACTTAACTTTCTGCATTCCTTTGCTGTAATAACTTAAACAAGTATATAGAGGTTGCCTAAATGTAGACTAGGCTATATATGAGCATACATACATACATACTCAAACTTTTATTCATCTGGCCATCAGGTTATTAAATTCAGACATACTTTAAATCCTGGTCAACCATATTGCAACGAGCTCGTTCAGCGTTTCGTGCCTGACTGGAGTAGTGTGTTTTTCTTTAGGAGTGGGAAGGGCAGAGAGCATGTTGCCTGTTTCATCATTTGGGCTGCCTTGTTGAGTGCAGCGACACTGAGAACATTATATTTCACATAATTTAAGCTCTTTAAAAAAAAAATGAAATAGGATTAGTCCAACGAATCAGTTTGTAATGCGCACCTAACCGAAAGCCTCGTACCGAACGGTTCAATACGAATACGTGTATCTTTACACCCCTAGTAATTAAATAGTCTTATTTTGACCTGCAACTTTTTAATAAAGAGAGAGATTAGGTATGGTATTACTTTACCACACATTTACACGGGCAGATATATAGCGGTTAAGTCTTAGCCTAAAGAAGAACTCTGCAGGAGCACAGGCTGGCTTAAGTAAATCCCCCCCCCCCATGCAGCTTTAATGTATCTAATTGCTAACTTTAGAGTTTGTAAGTAAGATTTTGCAAGGGAAAGTTTTGCATAGCATCGGGGCTACGCCCCCCCTGTCTTTCAATCCAAGTGACGTCCATGAGTGAAAGAGAGCGGGATTGGCAAGTAAGTGAAAGCAGTTTGACAGAAATGAAATGCCACATCCCACACCAGGTCAGGTGGAGTCTCCTTAATGTAAGACCCTTATCAAAAGCATATGTTAAAAATTAATTTGTGTACACAATATGGACCGGAAATTGAAGGCCCGTTAGTCTTCTAGAATATGCAACAGGAGAAACTACCAAGTGCAACATTCAGCATTTCAACTTGTGGTATGTGTAACAATGAATAATAGTCTTCCATTATTCCACCACAAAAAACACTGCAAAGATGTATTAACCGTAATATATTTAACATTCCAAGCAATTATGATCTATTTCCAGTAGATTTCTGAGCATAAGACCACAGAGGAGACCTTCAACTTGTCCTACCTACCAACAGTCTTTCATAGTCTTTCACTTGGATCAGACAGCGTTAATATATTGTATAGTGCATCTTGTCATGCAGGAGCCAGACTGTTTCCGTCCCCAGGGGTATCATTAGCGGCGCGTAGGTTTGAGCCATGACTGGGTGGCCTGCTGTGCCCATGCGTTCCTCTAGACTTGGGCCCCACACCCTGGCTGCTTTAGCCCAGCCAACTCACAGGACACCCAAGGGGCCACCCTGTCTGGTACCAGGGAGGAGCACCAAGCCTTCAGCACACAGACACACAGTATCTCTATATCATTTTGTCTCCACGCCATCCTGTTTCCGCTCTTGGCCTCGCCATTGTGCTGCCATTTCTTACCATTTTCAGACTTTCCAGACAGGCCTAGGTCTCTTCTATGATGAATGTCTTTAATAATCTCTTTTCAATCTCAGGAGGAGGAGAGGGGTGGGAGCCAATTTAGAACTATCACCCTGACGGGAGAGACTGTCAGCCCATGGCTGCCCAGAGGTAATGGTGCTGAAATGTATTCCTGCTACAAGCGCAGAGGTGGAGATAATTGGTGATGCTTGCTCAGTGGTTGTGTTGAGATTTCCCTCACCAGCTAGTTGTGTCCATGCCTGTCTGGGCTGAGCCTCTGCAGGAGCCAGTTTCTACGTCCCTTACTAAGCCTGCAGAGCAGACTTAATGCCATAGCTGATCAGCTCTGGCCATGAAGAAGTATGGCCGCTCAGCTGTTACTATGGCAGTGTGTTTTGTCTCTACTCGGCCTGCCCTTCTCATCAGATCAGCTCTCTCACCTGTCAACACAGATCATGCTGAACACTGGACGGACAGGAGGTCTGTTTGATGCTCCTTAAAATGACCAAAGCCACTTGAATTACAGCAAAAAAAAACTAGCATGGAACATATATTAAAGATGGCAGTGACAGAGAGCAGGCCGATCCCTTCCACACAGGGCAGATAAATCTAAAACACTGGAAGAAAAAGTAATTTTCTAGTTCCACTCTGCACCATTTATTGTTTTTACCCTACAAAACTGATACAATGTGTCAGTGAATGAATAGCTTAAATGAGCAGACCAGAATGCCAGACCTTAAACTTAAAGTAACATGCTATCAGCAGGAACACTGCCTCTCTCTGCTGCTCGCTGTTTAAAGCAACACGCAAAGCAGCAATTGATTTCAGATTGTTGGAATCATTTTCAGAGAATCGCTTAACCTGTTTCCATCCTTAGGTCTGCATATTGTATATTTGGTTATGGAGCTTACTAACTGTGTCTCGTACCTTTGCCGAGCCTGTCAATAACAGCTAACAGGTGCACCTGTGAAAACGCAAGATGAGGAAACAGCGTCTCATCAGATGCAGCATCAGTAATCCATCTCATGCAGAGACACTGTCTTGTCAATGACCTGTGGGGTCGCTTTCAGAGAACCACACTGTGCAATCAAATGAGAATGGGATAAATTGAATAAAGGCCAGCTCATTCTGGAGGTGTAGAGAGGTTTCCTGGGATCCCTGCAGAACACACAGTAAGGTCTGCAATAACATCAGTCAGACGGCAATTACAGAAGCACATAATGCATACCACAAGGGCGACGAGCATCTGTTTCAAACAGGAAGCCTATTTGAACAGACAAAACCAGATCAATCTTTACAAAGCATCAACCAACAGCTCTGTGCTGGATAAAATACTTCAGGACTCTCAACTCTACTGTAGATTTACAACACTTTAATCTACAGTATGGCTTTACTTGTTGTTGGTTTGGAGTGGATGTACCCAGGATAATATTTCTATAAGGATGTGCTACTCGGGAGGGGGACCAACTGACCTCAATACATGTAATTATCATACCACAGTTTTCTGTCAACAGAGCCTGTCATATTACTGAGTGTGTGCTCCACCAACTCAGTCACACAGCAAATGGTCACTGTAGCATCGTGCATCAGATTCACTGAGTTGTTATCACACAAGTGTTGACTGTTGACAGACTTTATGATTGAACAGATAAAGAAGTAATCGCCACCTACAGAAATCCCTAACTTCAACAACAGAAACTCAACAGAAAAAGACACCATGGTAGTAGCTTCTCTGTGGTTTCTGGGAGGTGCAGTCCAGGTACACCTAGCTTAAACTAATGCAGTCTAACACAACAGTCCTGCAGGGCTAACGTCAGCATGCTAAGATAGATAGATAGATAGATAGATAGATAAATAGATAGATAGATAGATGTAGACACAGACATTTGTCTTGCAATACAAGCTCCAACAATTACAACACACTAACAACCTGAAGAAAAAAAGCTAAAAATATGTAGGCATTAAGGCATTAAAAACAAAAAAATGAATTAATATGAGGGGGCCCAACCCTGCAAGAGGGGTCATAAATAAAGTTACCAAAGTTATTACAATTCATCCTGAGGGGAACATGTTTGCCTGCACCATATTTCATGGCAATTCATCCAATGGTTGACAACATATCATCCTGGACACAGTGTATATCTGTTGTATTTCAGTTGTTGAGACATTTCACTAAACTTAAAATGTTATGTGGCGCTAAAAGTTGTTTAGATATTTCAGTATGGATGGAAGTGGTGGAAGAACAAACCAATAGTGCCATAGAGTCATGCCACCAGCATGACTAAAAACAACCTGAGCCTGTCCTCCATGTGAACAGTTGACAAAGCTTCTGTACATCCATGTGTAAAGCTACAGTTTATTAAAAAGATAACCATTTACATTTAATAAATGTCCCCAAGATATTCAGTATGCATGTATCCAGACACCCACCAAGGTAATGTTGGCCCACATAAATTCCTTTCACAAAACATCTACCTACAAGTTTCTGGCCGCCAACCAAGGAAACATATTTAGAGCAAATTGCTTGTCAAGAAGATAAATGCAGCAGCAGAGTATGAGAGTACTGTTTCCACGCTTATGTTTCGGTAACTTTTCTTGTGGCATCCGTCCTCTCTCTCTCTCTCTCTCTCTCTCACACACACACACACACACACACACACACACACACACACACACACACACACACACACACACACACAGAAAGGGTGCCAATTATAGTAACTGTGTGATGAGGTTTCTCATACTGAGCCCCATGCTACCTTTGCCTCTAAGCCTTTGTTATTAATTATATCTTCAACAAGCCTACACAGTTCTTCTGGTGTCAGCACCCAGTATCCATGGCAACAGCCAGTTGGTCCCGGCTCTCAGGGATGCATACACACACTCTGCTGCCTGACAAAAACGTGCCTCGCTGCAAAGATACTCTACTGACAAGATGAATAACTCAACTGTAGAAAAATATCATAAAAATATAATAAATCCTGCCCCCATAGCATTAAGCTTTAAGCCCAACAAGCTTCTCCTCCTCATAGTCTCGAGGCAGGAAACAATATCCACAGCCATTACTGTAGTGACCAAATTGTTTAAAGTGCCTGTTGCTAAAAGATTGGGGGAAAAAACCTGTGACGCATTTCAGAAACAAACAGCAAACTCTAATGTAAAGATACTCCAATATAATTGGCTGAAGTACTCAAGTACTGTACTTAAATAAAAGGTATTTTATCACTTCATATTTCTAATCCACCACATGCCCGAGGGAAATATTGTAATTAACTACATTTATGATAGCTATAGTTACTTTTAACGTTTCAAGGGGGCCCAAATAGACACTGCTTTTGAGGTCACAAGCCAAACTGTTAATTTATGATGTACATGATATGTTTTTCGATGTAAAATCTACTAAATGTCACATCATGATTGTATAGTGGTGGAGTAAAAAAATACATTTGAATAATGTATAATATTTTATAAAATCATATACCAAACAGTATATACAATTGTTGAATTATCTCCACCTCATCTAGCATGTAACATTAAATACTTAGCTACACAACAGCAAGGAAACCACTCCACTAATCAGACATTTAATCCTGTAACAACACTTTTCTGCATTGTGTACTTTTACTTTTGATGCTTTAGCCTAAGTATATTGTGCTAATTGGTTGGAACTTAGGGAATACTTAGTTACTCTTGCTATATGTGAAAAAGTTGTGTAAGGTACTGTTCGTTACTTATTTCAGGTGCCACCGAAGGAATTTTGGGACCTTTAATCAAAATAGACCTGACCCTCTCTTCTCCAGCAATACATTTTAGATGACCGTCCAATATTATGTTTTAAAATAGGGATTAACCTCCCCAACAATTTATTGGTGCCTTCTGTACTGGTTCACACTTAGTAAAGATATACAGATAACCTTTGTTTTTTTTTTTCACAGCCATAACATCCATGTCTAAACCTCTGCATTCTCATCTGATGCATCCCACTCCTCTGTTATGGTGTGGTGGCCATTTCAGTAGATTTACTCACTAACATTGTTGTGGAAACACAATAAGCATGGAAACTAAATGCACACTTCCTGCATTACTGCATTACTTCAAATAATAAGTTACTCATCTAGTAAACTAGTATTCACATGAAATAAAACAATAAAATATTGAGACCATTCAGCAAAGCACACTGGGTAATTCAACACTGGTTGCTATGGACTCGTCACTAGGCTTCCTCAGTCATTGTATATTTTAGCATATAGGTAAAGCTGCCAAAGCTCAACATTATCCAAATTTGGGAGCTTACATGCTACCACTCCTTCCTTCTCAAATGCTTGAAAATGCTTTCGTTTATATATATATATATATATATATATATATATATATATATATATATATATATATATATATATATATATATATATATATATATATAAAATATTTGAGTCGGGTATGGCTGCAGCCTGGAGACCTCCCGTCTCATGCCTTCCCGGCTTGGTGCAGTCAGCATGCTTTGACTTTTCAAAATAAAAGCTTGCGTCTGGTCCATTAAGCTACAGTTCAAATTGTCTGGCTGACTAAATAGGGAGGCACCCATCTGCTAGCGATAGAGGGCGAGACTGAGAGAGCTACACGGAGCTACATGGATAAATATGCACCAGACAAGCCACTTTGAAATGTTGCTGTTCTCAGGAATACAAAAGCTGGGTGACCCACCCCCCCAGACTAAAAACAATTGGATGACCCTCCCCTCAACAAAGAATAAAAAGACATGACCCTCCCATATTTTCCTCTGGTGGTCCATTCCATAAATACCAAACGGTCCCTAAAGCTAAAGATAAATTGACTCAAATGATGTCAGTTGAGCCAGCATGGGTTGGGGCAAAGTTTAAAAGACAAACAAATATGGACGTGTGGAGTTAGAAAGAAGTGCGCTTACCAGACCTCTGTAGCCCGCTCCTTATCTCTCCCGTTAATAATAAGTTCATGATTTCTCCTTGCGGCTAGCATAAAACCAAAACACCAGAATCTCTGAGCCGTTTCAGTTGCATTGTGGGCAATGTAGACGACTGGTTTTAGTGACTTAGCGGCCAACGGTTGAACTGCACCCCTCTGGCCCAGAAAGACTTTTCCCATAGACTTTGCATGGCGAAAGAAACTTGGAAAAAGAAAAGAAACTTCTATATTTTTATATATATTTTTTTCATTTTATTATTATATTAAAATATATTATTTTTTATTATTTATATATTATATTATATTATATATATTTGACAAGGAAGACAAATGCAGGAATTCTGCTGCATCAAATTATTTTTTTTAAACTTTTTTGTGAGAATACGAGTGATATTAAATCAGTGGAGTAGCCTACTTTTACATTGTCAATACTTTTACTTGTAATGGAGTACAAAATGGTATTTTAAGTATTAGTAAATAATCTTTACTGAATAGGCCTACTCTCCCTTTAAAGAAAAATTGCTATTTCTGCTATATAACGTTAAGGCGATAGGCTTATATAATGTGATATTATTTTGCCAGAAATCTAGGTTCATCTTTGACCCAGCATTACAATTTGACAAACAAATTAGTTCTGTTGTCAAATGTAGCTTTTTTTCATCTCAGGACTATTGTTAAACTAAAATCCTTCCTCTGTCGTAAGGACTTGGAGATTCATGCTCTTATTTCGTCACGTATTGACTACTGCAATTCCTTGTATTCTGGGAATTGCCAATCATCTTTATCACGCCTGCAGCTTGTCCAGAATGGGGCTGCTAGATTGTTGACTGGTATCAGAAGGAGGGATCATATCTCTCCGATATTGGCTTAATTCTCTTCACTGGTTACCAGTCAAATATATAATTGATTTTAAGGTAATGTTACTTGTTTTTAAGGCATTACATGGATTGACCCCTTTATATATTGCTGATCTCCTTACCCTACACTCCTCCAGGAACCTAAGATCGTCTAATCAGTTCCTTTTAGCTATTCCACAGTCTCGGATGAAAACAAAGGGTGATCTTGCCTTCTGGCCCCGAGAACAAACTTCCCATTCATATTAGGTCCTACTATTAGGATCTACTGCCGAGATCTTTAAGTCTAGTCTTAAAACACATTTGTATTCTTTGGCGTATGATTCAGTTTAGGGACATTTGTATAGAAGTGTGTTTGTTTGTATGATGTTCATTGTGTCTAGTTTATAGTATATTTGTATTGTCTTCCTTTGTTTTTATAACATAACTTTGTACAGTACTAGGTTGGTTTTAAATGTGCTCTTGACTTGACTTGACTATTCTTGGACTATACTTCAGTCCAAGAAGCATAAACCTCAGATATTAATAATAGCATATTATGAATATATCTGGGACCACAGGATAGCTCATTAACTTCCAATTAGGCCTAATGTTAGTTCAGTGAATGCAGAGTGATTTGCATCTTATTCTTGCTGTGCTTGGCAGTGATGTTTTGGTACCTGGAAAAATAGGCTGAGTGGGAGCTCAGTTATTAAAAAAAGAGGAACTATAGGCTACCTCAAAGCATTGTAGGTAGGCTACACATGTGTAAGACGTAAAATTGATTTTTGTTTTTAGGGGGATTTCTGGTTTCATGAAATTCATTTTTACACATTACTTTGAATTCACTTTTAAGTCTAAAACGGTTTTCTCCCCCTCTTTCCTATTCTTCTGTAGACTATATACTTGTAGACTATATAAAACATATAGCCTGCACAAAAAATGGGGCTTCCTTGGTTGGTCCTCCTGTCTGGAAAATCCCAATCTAGTTAAACAGGAGCTCCCCCTTGTGGCTTCTTTCATCACGTACAAGATGAGAGTCGATCTTCATCAGCTGAGGTTGGACTGACACTGAGGTAGTCAGGGGGCCAATTCTGAAAAGGGCTTCTGTTAAAACTTTTGCGGACATGTTTTGGTACAAGCTGTCACCCTATTTTTTTAGTTAGAAGACACCCATAGGTAAGATATTAGGGTGTTTGTCAAGCTGAATTTTTTTTTGTGTGACTTGTACAAGCAATTTCAGGTCAATTTTTTGGTTTCCTGCTTAACACGACATGCCAACAATAAATGTTGAATATCTCCACAACCACAAGGACCATATACATAAAAATGGTATCAAATGAAAGCCAACACTCATGGGATGTCTGCATGAACATGTATTGTACATTGTAAGAGACAACAGAAGTAGAACATGAAAAAAACAATCTCCGCCTAAAGAGAACCAGTTTTCAAAGTGAATATCAGCTTAGAAACATAACATAGTATCCCAAAATCTCTATCAATCATTACCCCATCTATGCGAATGAGTCAAGCCAAGTTTAAAGCTTGTAGGGAGAGACAGTGCAATGCTGCACAAGTTATAATACTTTGTCAAGGTGGAAATGTAGAACTGTAGATGGTGGTCTATGATGCTATTTGACTTCATTAATGTACCAGGTTGTAACACAAATTATATTTAATTGACATATCACTATAGTTATTAATTCCATCCTAACATAACTGCTCTCTCACTTCTTTAGGGTTAGAGGTTAGTAACTAGTTAGTAGTAATAACTATGTAATAGTCGTGGTAAAGGTATGTTTTTCCCCATCAAAGCAGTGGCACTCAGGTAGGCAGCCAACAGAAGGCACCCAGGGACCATGTCCATGTGCTCAGTCTGAGTCCTGGTCAGGGACACAAAAGAAGAATTTACTGTTTTGTTAATGAATACCTTCCCAATACAAAACATGCATGCATGCATCCAAGAGCAAAATATAAATCTAATCTACAAAACAGGAAAAACAATATCATGCCAAATAATATGAAACAATATAGTTGCATATAATGTGGCAAAACTCAATAATAATGATATGAGTACCTGAGTATTCTTGCACCAAGCTGCATAGGCACACCCACATGCCCCACTGCAAAATATTCCACTTTTTCGACATAGACACTGCCTGGTACTGCACTGACTTCCACTTTCCTTGCATCCACATATCGTCAGCTCCAAGCACCTGGCCTGTACAGGTTCTTTGGTTAAAAGCTGGGGGACAAGCATTCCATCCTTCATGTGCCAACCACAACTGGCTGGTGAGGGCAACTGTGGATGGGTCACTAGTGACTGTTTCCAAACCTTTGTTTGATAGTGGGCCCTCATGAGGTGCAGAGACAAGGCATCCTGAGTTGGTGGTAAAGTATCCACATTGGCTTTCAATTTCTGAAACAGGGCACAGCGAACATCATGGATTGAAGTGCTGGTCGTTTTTGGATCATACAGTTTGCAGACAAACTGTTCTGCTGAGGATAGAATAGCTGGACTTGTTACTTCATCCTCACCAAAGTTGTGGAGAAGATGAGGGCACTGCTGGAACACTTTCCACGCCGTCCTTTTTCCTATTCCAGTGAACTGACTGGTAGTGTCACATCCAGTGATGGCATGAAATGCCAACAGACCATCCAGAATCTCATTTGACATTTTAATATCATGCACTTTAATGTAGCGTGGTTTCTTGGCATTTCCTGCTTTCATCCAAATTTCTGGGCTCAGCAGGTGGGCAAACACAAGAAGCAACAACAGTACATGTGCCTCTGCACTGAATGATGAGGCTCTCATACCCTTTGGTTGTGGCATCAACAGCATGTAGTAATATGCGGGTATCTGCTTCTTCATATGCAGCCCGTAGGTGGGAAACATCAATCCCAGCTGCCGTTGCCACTTTTTCAGCATCATCAAATCCCCTACTTATTACAATTTCAAGACCATACTGAATGACATGCCTTTCAAGTTCAATTGAAATTAATTGTGTCAGGTTGGCCTTGTTTGCGTCCATTTCAATGAAACTATTCCAGTTAGCTGGCATCTTTACATCATTACTTACAATGGTGCAAATTTTTCGCTGTGTGGTGCTGCGATTTGTTCTTGTTCCACCCTTTATGGAGTTCTGTAGGTACTGATCAAAGACTAGATCCACTCTAGTAATGTTTCCATGTAGACTGCCAGTCACTTTCTGTATGAAAATGTCAGCATAATCCCCAAAGGTTGATGCATTTTGAGGTTTTCCTTTTGCTCTTACTAAAGCCATCCCATCAATGATAGTGCATGTTCTCACAAGAGATGGACTCAGCCCCGTCTCTTTTGCACCAGCTTGTAAAATGGTGGCTAAGTCAGCTTTGCTAGTAGGTCTGAGCACTGACTCTGTTGTGGCAAGTGAAAGGGGGACTGCGCACAGTTCTTCTTGGAGAAGCCCATCTATGTTAACCTCTCTGCCACTGTCCATGGATACAATGATGTAATGGAAAATATCCCTGTCAGGCTTCACACACTAGGATTTGAGTTTTCCAAGTTTGCTGTCTGTTCTGTAAAGATTTGAGAATGTTTTGAGTTTTCTCTTAGTGAGGCTATTATGGAAGTTTGTGTTCATTGTGCTCATTCTTTTTTTCACCAGCTCAGTTACCATTTGTTTCCCAGACTCTGCAGCATGTGTTAGGTCATTCAATATATCTTCTGAAGCAACATCACCAGTTGTCAAAGATACCAACTCATACATATTCTCCAGTTGGAAGACATGGTATCTCTGGAATTGGTCTACAAGTTGAATGACATCATCATTATCCCTTCTGAGTCTTGATGGAAGGCAGTCTTTGTGGTTGTCTTCATCATCTTCTCCATCATGTGTCAGTCCAAACAGGGATCTAGTGTCCTATGCTAAAGATGCACGTTCATTGTAGGTGATGGACCAGCGGTTTCTAGCTGTCTCATTTCAAGTGATGCCTACCAATCCTCCAGCAACCTTTCCGGTTTGGTTGATGTGCTCAAGGCAAAGATCAAATGGCACCTTGTGGAAGCTGTGTTTGGCCACTTTGGCTACAAAATCACCATCTAGGAAGCCCTGGTAGACCCGTGGTGCCATCTGTGCCAGATGTTCCATGTCTGCTATGAATACAGCACCCAATCTTGTGTAGTGGGTGTGATCATATGCAGCATGGGGCATCGTGCTCTTGAAGGCCGACATGTTTTCAGACTGTTGACACCTGCTGTGATCATCTTCTCTGGATCTGCTGCCTCATGCCAAATCACAGCTGTGCTGACACAACAGTGCCCCTTGCGGTGTGATACTCTTGTGGTATTTATTGATTACTATTTTTTTAATGATCATGCTTGCCCATAAATTGGATTATATTGCACATTTGCCCAAAATTACAGTAGGTAACATGGAAGAAAATGGAAGCACTTTGGGGAAAAAAATCTGCTTTTACCACTTTTAAGAATATAGTGTTAAAATGGACAAAAAAACTTTTTCAAAGCTGACAACCTGGCTAGAACACATGTTGAGAGGTTAAATATGAATACTGGATAGGTTGTATGCTTGTACCAAAAAGTGTCCGACAAAGGAACACATTGAGGTTTATTGACAGCAGTTGTGGAATGTGACTAAGTACATTTACTCAAGTACTGTACTGAAGTACACATTTGAGGTACTTGTACTTTACTTGATTCTTTACTTTTCATGTCACTTTCTACTTCTACTCCACTACATTTCAGAGAGAAATATTGTACTTTTTACTCCATTACATTAATCTAACAGCTTTAGTTACTAGTTGATTTACAAACTAACCACCTCCTCCTCCTCACCACCAAACTCGTTTGCAAGCAAGCAATTTAAAGCATTAAAAAGTATATTTCTCTCTGAAATGCAGTGAAGTAGAAGTATCAAGTAGAAGACTATTGCCATAATCAAATAAAGTACATTATTTTGAAAGTTTATTAAAGTAAATGTACTTAACTACTTTCAACAAAAAAATGAAGAAGACAAGCCACTGGGATTCCTCCACATTCCTTTACTCCTCTGCACTCAACGCTTAAAAGCAAGATAGTAATCAGATTATAGAAAAGTGAATTGGTGCAAACATGTTATTGTGTACTTAAGTACAATGAATGCAAAAAATTGAGCACTGAGAAACTTTACCACACAATATAAAAATGTACAAACAAGTGTTACTGGAGAACTCCTTGACGACATTTAGTTATGAAAACAATTATATATTTTTGCAACATGAAATACATAAAATGCAATCTGAAAACATTTACAGTATATGTAGTCAGTCCCATATAAAAACACTAATGTGATAAAGTGTAGTTACAGTGTGCTGCCTGTCTGATATACAGACACTTGAAAAGTGTAAACAACTTGCAGAACATTAATTTAAAAGTTGGAGGAAAACTATAAAGTTGTATACAGTTTGTGCACATCAACAGCAAAAACAATAACAAAGAAAAACAGCATCACTGTTCCCTGTAAGCCATAGACATTCTACTCTTATAAATGGCCCTTTAAAACTAATTGCTCATATCAGTATGTCCCATTAAATGTGCAAAGTCAATCCCAAAAACATTGGAAATTTTGAATTGAAATGGGCCGTTTCAAACTGGCTGGTGAATTTTAAGTCTATGAAAGAGCCAATGCAGAAGAAAAAAAACTACTACTACAGCAGATGCATTCTCTCACCTTGCTAACACTGAATATACCAAGGGTCAATAGCCAAAACCAAGATAAATAAAATAAATGTGTTTATCCTATAAAAGTGTAAAGAAAATGACAAACTCAAACGTAAACAAGAAAAGTCATCTCAAAACAGTTAGATGAATCTGGTGGTTCTCTTCCAGAACAGTATCAAGTGAAATAGTGTGTGGCGTCTAGCGTAACTCTGAAAATACGTTCCACCACTCATCAATAATACTCTAGCTAGCCTAAAGAAAACAGTAGAACATATTTTATAATATCCCAAAAAGTTGGACATTTCGCAGAAAAAATTACCAATTAATTTGCTAATTTCCCCATAAATTCTATTATTCTTTTAACAGAGACATTTCCTGAATCTCATTATACGCAGGTGACAACATAGTGCATATTTCATTTTGCAACCATTTTTAGGTTATTCCTTTTTTGCAGGCTGCTCGATGAGTTTCCCCTTGTGGTACTTCTGTCCGATCCCGTAGGGGACGTGTGCAGATATGGTGCCCATTTCATTGGCCCCCTGAATGTGGAACATCTGGTCGTCAAAGAAGATGTGCGGTTTTATTTTCTGCAGAAGGGGCCCTTTAGGAGCTCCTGCCAGGAAGAGAGCCTCGTCGATCTCCAGGCCCCAGCTGCGGAGAGTCTTCAGGACGCGAGCCCCGGAGCTGGCAGCACTGCGGGCCGTCACCAGGTAGGTTCGGATGGGACAGTTCATGCGCTCGTTCTTGGCGTAGAATTTTCTCTGGAGCTTCCCCAGAGCCTCCAGGAAACACTTTAAGGGACCCTGAAAGAGCCAAAGAATTGAGTTAAATTAAACAGTTTTAATAATAAGGAACACAGGTAAATAGAGGGAAGAGGAACGTAATGCACAAACACACAAAAGGGCACACATGGACAAAAAGGAAGCCCCAGTTGATTTAAAACTTACAGTCAGTAGAGCAAGTTCCTCAACTCTGCAGACATTTTCCAGAGCCTTGTATCACCCATACAGGTGTTGTTCTAACAGCCAACAGATTTGGTGAACTCTTCGGTTCAGTTTGTTAGCTTCTTAGTGTGATCAATTTCTTTGTATGTCGCTGAATCGTGTTTTATTTATTGTTAAGTATTTACTGTAAATTGTGGAGGTCCATAAGTCTCTAACTTCTTGACCTCTCCTATCACATGGGTTTTATTTGTAATCTGGTTTTATGCCGTTGTATATATCTGCATTCAAAAAAACTAAACAATTCATATTGGACGAGTCCCTGGGGAATCTACTAGGACTTAATCAACTAAAGGGAGATACATTTGGATGGAAAACAATGATAACCCTCGTGTTGTCCTCCCCGGTCAAAACTGAAAATCTGCTTTTTAAAACATTTTTATCGCCTTGCCTTTAAATGCATTTTCTCGCTTTTGTCATTTTTTTTTTCCCTTTCATTTTTTTAAAACATTTTAATTGTACTTGCGAAGAGCGTTTTATGAAACCACCCATGTTATTTTTCGGCACATTTTTGTTGAAAGAAACCCATATTTCTGATATAAAAAAACTTTGAAAATGGGTTAAACTTGACCCGAGGAAAACAGGAGGGTTAAGAATGTAAATGGAAGAGTGAAACACTAGATCTACAGTATACTATGAAGATGTAACTAAAAAAGAAAACTCTCAACAATCTGGAAAAAAAAATCTATATGATTTCGAAAGAATGTTTTTGCAGCTGCGATTAGAGAGGAAGGATCAACACTAGATAACACAACTTCCTTAAGGTCAATATAAGGCTATTTTGTATACAGCCTATTCTGGATATACAGTCTGCACACAGTCATGTTGAAGTACATAGACACAAGCATCCATTACCTGAGCGAGAGGTTTGTTCTCAAACTCCTTCTCGTGCTCAAAGAAAGTGTCCAGACCGTGTTGCTTCACGATTATCTCGGACTCGTCCGAGAAGAGGACGGCGTCGCCATCAAACGCCACTCTCAGTTGAGTTTCGCTCAAAGTCTCCGTTTGAGTCATGAACATTGTGGCTGCAGCAATGCCTGAAGGAGGGGAGGGTTGGTTACAAATATGCTTTTTGGAATGTGCATCCATCGCTATGTTTAATGGAGAAAATGTGATACCTCACAGCTGCAGGCTTCTTCAACTTCCTATTTCATTAACAATGTTTTAACTGCCACGTTAGGTTTGAATATTGATACTTGATTATTGTCTTTCAATGAAGACATTCAAATGTTATATCTACACAGTTCAGCCAACGCGGTACCACAGCTACCACGACATTAAAAAGGAAGATTCTGAAAGATTTCTTATTTCCTACCCAAAAGACACTGCTTTGTTTGGGAATCAGTTATAGATGTAACACTGAAGTCTTCACATTACTGACGCACTATCTTTCTTTTTGTAACAAGCAGAATTTTTTAAGATTTGTTAGTATGGAAATAGAATATAACATAAGCCTCCTTCTGTGATGACAGGCTCACCGTTGTCACAAAAATGTTTTTTTATAAAATGTAAAATGTATAAAAAAAATTCCCATCACAATTTGTCAGAGCCAAAAGTGATGTCTACAAATACCTTGTTTTGAACAACCAACAGGCAAAAACATAGATACAAACTGTACAGATAAAAGCAGTTAAATCCTCAAAATTGCGAAGCTAGAACCGGCAAATGTTTAGCAATTTTACTTGATAAGCGATTGTCAACATTTTCTGTTAAACACACATCACATTTGAATGTCAGTGTTTCATATCTGTTTGTTTTGTGTGTATTTAGACGACAGGGAGCCATAAATCACACGCAGTCTTCAACCAGCTCCTTCTTCCTGCACAGCATGGGGTCGAGGGTTCCCTTAACGGTGGGAATGAGTCACACACAAGTCACCATGCAAGTGTGTAAATATCAGATACATCTTGAGGCTGCTGAAAGTAATATTAGGAGACGTTATAGAAATCAGGGTTATAACCCAACAGCAATATCACTTACCTTCCTCTATGGCCTCTGTGACTTTCTCTGAGTCCTTGGAGAGGTAAAGGTTTGTCATGTAGGCCTTCAGGTAGCCTATAGGACTTTTCCCTCCGGTCATACAGAATCTCTCAATAGTCAAATCTGAAAGTATAAAAGAAAGTTGGAGATGTGTGGAGAAAGACGTCCTACTCTAATTACACTAGAACAGCTCTTCTTCATTTCTAGCGTGTAATGAGACTCAGTGTTGCTCTTGATTATTCCTGTCGCTGCAGTGGGCGAGCCGCCGCCGTGCTAAACAATCAACAATGTCTGCTTTAGCGTACCGTAGTGATTAATGCTGTTTATGAGGCGCACTCCAACCTGGGCATGGTTGTTAGTCATTAAGACGAGGTCAAACAGCTCCTCGCTGTCTGGGTAGAGCTTCCTCAGTCGAGAGTTGACATTCATCAGCGCCTGCGTTAGAGGACGGATTGCTTTACATCAGAAACCAGGATGTTACATCAGAGCGTTCAACACAAGGTTACAACACAAACATTACAACAATGTACAACCGATTTCTTTTAGTTAAAGAGACCATCAAGGCATTAAAACAACACTGAAACAAAGAAATGTGTTTTATAAACCACCAACGCTTTCATCAGGGTGTTTTGTAAGTCTTCGTATGGACATGGCATTACACAGATGACTAAAGCCAGACTACTAAATTGGCCAGGCTGACAGATGGCACGATGTTAGCTTATCACGGATATATTGGTATCGGTGTATACCTGCTCTGCTATATAAGTAACAAGATATTAGAGAACAGATATGCTGAGGATATGTTTGAGGTAGTTTGTGATGCCTTGAGACCATTTGTCCACACAGACCACTGATAAGTTTATTTTTCAGGGCTGGGTATCCCGATACCGGTACCAATACTGTGACTTAGATACCAGTTCCTGAACGATACTTTTTTCAATACCAATTTTATAAAACAAAAAAGAAATTACAACATTATACATTTGGTACAAATCTTTTTATTTATATTTTAGCTCTTACTGCTTGAGCCCCGTCTCTGTGTAACGTAGAGTTTGTCCTGTGTACATCTACGGCGTGTAACGTTAGACAGCCAATCACCAGCATTATTAGATCTTGGTAGAAGCATGCTGCATGCTTATTGGCTCACTGACTCTGATGAGATTTACTCCTTAGGTATTTATATTGGGTATTAAATGACAAGGCATTTTTCGATACTCAATACTTTAAAGGCAATTGGGTCGGTGCCTAAAAAGTATTGAATTTGGTACCCAGCCCTACAAGGTAACCACATTATTAATGCAGCAACCAAAGTGTGGTCATTCACAGGAATTAAATCAACTGCAACAACTTTTCATAATAGGCTGAACTTATGACATGTCTGCCATTCAGAAACTGCTTGTTGAGTAAAAAAGGAGCTAATTGAGATGGAAATAATTAACATGCTCCATTGAGTCATTGATCACTCGAAATACTGTAGAAAATCCAGGCAGGTTTACGTTTTAAGAACAGCCAAACGATGCCTAAAACCCACTGGGCCAACTGTGGTAGCAGGTCTGTATTCTTCGTCACGGAGTAGTTGCATAACAACTGAGGAATAGAAGATTGTTTACAGTAACAAGGTGAAATCGCTCTTCACTTGATGTTCCTCTATTCAGGGTGATAATGCCTGTGACAAGTTGCTAAACACATTTAAGAGTAGCCTGATGAACACCTGGCCTGCACAATCACCGGCTCTGAACATCATTCAACCTTTATAGGAAGATGTACAGTAGTTTAGCACCTCCCTCATCCTTCAAAAAATCCTGAACATGTTGAATCTTTATGGTTGAAGAATATTGTGATTTCATGATTTGCATGACTGCATTCCAAGAAGAAGTAAAGCAGTTTCAAAGGCAGAGTTTTTGATAGGGATTTTCCTTATTTTGTCTCAGCACTATACATATTAAGCAGCAGGAGAAAGTCTGGATTGGTTTGTCTTTAAAGCTCCATTGTGTAATTTTTTTTTTTTGATTCTTAGCAAAAAAAAAACTGTCGAAAAAACTGAGTCGACAAGGAAATTTAAAAGAGAAATAAACGCGACAAGCAAAGCAACAAGACCAAAGTTAATATTGGAGTGTCTTTTCCAAGCTGGAAAGAGCTCATAAAGAGCAAGGATTTTAAAAGGGACACCGACATTGCGTGCTTTCTTCTCGACAGGTAATTCTGCCTATTTGTGTAAATTCAAAGTTTTATACTTGCTTGGCTAACTATAGCATGGTTGTGCATAACGCTAGAATGACGTCTAGGATACTTTTCCTCGTGTCAATGATGAAAAAGGATTGTCTACCTTGTAACAAACGTAATCATATGTGTGGTGATTTCCCTGGCAGACAACTCACGTCATGGAGTTGTAACACAGACTAGCTACAGCTAGAACAGCTGCGTGTAAACGATGGAGATACTAAGAGCAAATTTCGGTTTCATTGACATTGTTCATACTACTCAGAGAAATATATTAAAAACACAAACCTCCGTTGCTTCTCTCCTACACTGTAAAGATTGCCTTACACTATTAATCTCGTACAATATACAGAATAACAATAGCACTGATACTCTAACATTAGCTTGCATATGTTTGGGGTAGCTGATGTTAGCAATGAAATGGTACCAAAATAACGTGAAACTATTATTACACTGGAAGGAACTCTCACAGACGAAGTCGTACTTCTTGGAATAATACGGCCACCGTAGGAGTTATAACGCGCTCTGAATGGGTGGTGTTAGAAAGTAATATTCAGTTGGTTGTCATATACAATTTTACCACTAGATAGGAGTGATTCTTACACAATGTAGCTTTAAATGAGGAATTTTATAAGTCAGTGAGGAAGCTCCATCATATGAGAGGTGGATGATATCTGACATTAAAAATAATGAATAAACAGATAATTAAGATGTGTGAAAATTAGGTGAGAAATAGTGTCTTTTTGATATAGGGTTTATGATTGTACTGGATCTGATGGTGCCAAAACTCAAACACTTGCCTTTCATGACTTATGTACGTACATGATTGAAGTGTAACAAGACTTTACGTTTTTAACACACAAACTAGAGTCTAGATGTGCAGTCCATTATCAGACACCACCTAGGTTTTTGCAAAGCAGGTTTTTCCTGTCAGCATTGATATTCAGCAATATATCTCAGGCACTACCACACCCTGCAGAAACTTGCAGATGGTTAACACTACCGGGACTCAGGCCTACCTTGACGAAGGGGAAAGCAACTCCTGGCATCAGAGGATCGTTTTCATGCTCCACCTGATAAGCCACGTACTTCTCTAATCCTTCGTCCTCATAGATTTTCCTCTCTGCCACCATGTCGAAGAGGGTGCGAGACGAGACGGCGATGGTGACAGCATACTGGGGTTTGGGCTGTTAAGTAGATGGAACACATGAAATGTGCGTACAATGCTAGGCTTGTCTAGCACTTATGAAGGCACAAATTGTATACAAGAACGTATACGAGAAGCTTAAGACACAAACTTAACGTTATGGTAATACAACTATTCACGGAAATACTTACAGGTCTTGGCTTGTTTGATTTGAGGTTGTCAAAAAACGCTTTGGTAGCAGCGCAGTCTCTTTCCGCTCCGACGTCTTCAGTTGGAGCTGAATTGTTTGGTTTGATTTCACACATTTTTTTTTTATAAACGTTTGTAACTTACGTCGTAAGTCGGTAATAAACCGCGATTGAATGCAAGGCAAGCTGCAGCTTGTAACAAAACTTTGCGGAAATGTATTTTTTTTTAACCCCAGTGGGCATGTCCCCAAGCAGTGACGCAGGGCTCGGCTTCACTTGAACTTGGTTGGCTGGTGCTGGTGACGCCTTGTCAACATTCATGTGTCATTATGGTTTATGGCTGTTTTTTTTTGTGCTAGGCCTCTTCCAATTAATAAAAACCTTAATTCTACAGCATACTACTATATACAATACTGTGCTACCCTTATTTTCGTGATATTTTTTTATTTCATCATTGTAAGAAAACAAAATATATAGGAATACATACTCAGTTGTGTCTCCCCTTCTATCTTCTGAAATAACAAGTAAGTAAGTTTGAGGCACTTCATACCCATATCATACATCTACCCCACTACATTTCAGAGGAAAAGCTTTTTACTCTACTATACATTTATCTTACAGCTATAGTTACCCTTACTGTTCGACTTTACATAAGAAATGTAGGCCTTGTGTAAGTTTTTTTTGTCTCACATTTCACATACCATCATATAGCTACCATCATGCACACATTTGCACTTGTGTAGGCTATTTTGTGTAGCCTGCCTACTTAAATGTTACTTATATGTCTGCTGCTACTAATCACATCACTGTCACTTTGCCTTGTGACACGGTATGATTAATACACCTAGTCAGAAACAGCGTACACCAGAAATATAATATAGTATATGATGTGGTGGTAGTATATCATATTAACATACCATTAGTGTAGGTATGTGCAATATACTACTACTACTACTACTACTACTAGCATACTACTACTATTATATTAATATCTTACATATCACACACACACACACACACACACACACACACACACACACAATTCTAATTCTAACCCTAATCCTAAAACCAAGTCTTAACCCTCAAACAGCCCTTTAACCTTGTGGGGTCCAGCATTTTGGCCCCACAAAGCTGTCCGGACCCCACAAGTATACTGGACTCCCGGTTTTGGAATGAAGTTAAACAACCACACACACACACACACACACACACACACACACACACACACACACACACACACACACACACACACACACACACACACACACACACCGTCCACTCACTGGCACATGAATGGATGACCTCCCCCCCCTCCCTCCCCCACAGTTGGTAGAGTCCGGGACGGAGCATCATGGCGATTGACGGTAAGTACTCGGTCTCAGGTGTCCTGCGGGGCTCGTGTGAAACTTTGCTCGAAACAGAATGAGAACGTTATTTAAAAAAAATGTTTTACATTACAGAAGTCTGTTATTTAAAAAAAAAAAATAAAAAAAATTACGACGTGAGTACCGCAGTGCTCCGGAGCTGGGACAGCTAGCGGCACGAGGCTGATGCTGATGCAGGAATGTTGTGATCCCTTCATGGGATGCGCGCGTGCTCTCTCAGCCGCGTGAAGTGATGCTAAAGTGGACACAGATAGTCCCGGTGCTTTGATTGACAAAGTCACGTTTGTGCAAACTATTCGATTAAGACAGCATGTTGTGACAGGGATTAAATATAGCCTAATTTCTTCTTCCTTTTGCTATAACCGAAAATCACAGCAGGCTGCTACTTAGCATCACATGGAAACTACTTTCTTTTGCTACTGTGAAAGAACTACCATCAACTGGCGGATTAATATGGTGTAATGTTATTGATGTAAAAGAACGGTTTGTGTTCAACCACTGTTGTCAAATAACCGTTATTTTTGTGGATGCACGTGCTGTTGATATTCTCCCTAAGCCCTATAGGCAATGTGTACAACGACGATGGATACATCCATGCGATGGATAAGCGTCTCTTCAAGGTTTTAGTGAAAGTGACCGGATCACATGACACCGAGCAGCGACAAAAAAAAAAAGATGCAGAGTAGGCGCGTGCCTTACCCTGTCCCGTAGGCACTGTTCTTATTGTGTCACGTGCAGCCATGCGTGCACCCGTGTTTGTTGATACACCACCTGGGAGAGAAAAAGAGGGGGTACGGTTTCATAAAGACATATCAGCAGTGACTCACCAGTTGTACAGGAGACATATTAAATACTCAATCTTAGATTCGATTATACAATATTTTATATATATATATATATATATATATATATATATATATATATATATATATATATATATATATATAATCGGATTATATATATCCATATATAATCGATTTTTGTATGAATATATTATTATTAGAATCAGAGTAGGCCTACAATGTCTTAAAACGTATTTATGTGAATCAATTCGACCTAGATGACAGAAGGACGTGCCACAATGGTGTTGCCCTTCATAGGACTAAGTGTGATTTTATTGTTTTTAGCCAATCATCAAGCATCTTAAAGTAATCAGAAATCCTTTTTTGGAAGAATCACATCCAAATAGATTTTTCTCTAAACCGATTTCATTTGCTTGATGGATTTTTAGAAGACCAGACTTACTCCAAAAACAGACAGAGCAGATACTGTTGTATTACTCCAAAACATATTTTATTTTACATTTTACATTTAATCTGCAAAGTGCTGTTTTACTTTAAAACCATCAGTAAATTGTCATTGTGATGATGGTTTTAAAGTAAAAGAGCCTTTGTCCTTTTTTTGGTTTACTCTCATAGGTTTGAAATATCTCCAGACTTCTTATACATACATAGTATATCTTGTCAATCCTCTGTTAAACTTCTTCCCCTCATTGGTGGTGAATATGCCTTTGGAAGTGTTGCCTCCTGCCATGTGGAGTATCCACTGCTTTAAGAGCAGCATAACTTATTTTTGTAATACTTTTGTTCACAGCGTGCTTTCTGTAGCTAAACAAGAAGACACTCAAAACAGCTTCTTCTCCTATTACTGTAAAAAGCTCTACCTCTACCATTTTAAGGATATCAGTGACCAGTGTATTGTTGATTGCTACATTTTGGCAAGCTTTTTGTCTCTGCAGAGAGAGATTCTATAACATTAAGAGAATTGGTCCAGAGAGCGTCTGTCTGCTGTCTGACAGAAGACAAGTCGGCCTCAGACCTTTCTCTTTGCTGTGGCTTTGAGTCGTCACCTCAGACCATTTTCAGCATCCAATCCTTGATGTAAGGAAAGTGATACAGTAACTCTATAGATGATTTGTGTAATTTGACGAGTGGAGTTCAGGGGAGGAAAACATTGTTTTTCAAAATCAAGACGCTGACACAATTTTGTAATTTAGACCCAAATTTCGAATGTTACTAAGCCGAGATCTGCTTCTGCCACACTGTAGATACCTGAATCATTAAATACTGTGGTGTCGAGCCAAGAGAGATAAACGTGTGAATGTATGTGTGTATGTGCATAAGCCTGTGGGTGTGTGAATGTGTGTGAGGGTGATACAAGTGTCAGTATCCTTCATTGAATGAAGCCTCAGAGGGATTGTGAAGGAGATTGTGGAGGGAAAATAGTTCAACCTCAAAGTGCTCATATTACGCTTTTGGGCTTTTCCCCTTTCCTTTATTGTGTTCTCTATCTTTTTGTGCATGTTATAGGTTTACAAAATGAAATACCCAAAGTCCACCCCAAAGGCACTTACCATCCAGAGAAAACACTGTTCACAAACTGCTCCAAACAGCTCTATTGTAGTCCAGCCTTTACTTCCGTGACAAACGTGTGTCACTTTGTAACACACGTTATAATGCTCGCCTAGCTGCTAGCATGGCACTCCCTCATACTCTGCAACTGACTAGCTAGCCATATAGCATGTGCGACTCCCAACAAAGATGGTACAGAAGTGAGATGCCTCACTCTGTAGCTAAAACAGAGCTCAACACACAGGGTGAAAAGAGGAGCTGCAGCAATGTGCAGTACAACAAATATATGGTGTTTTCTGAAAATTAAACCACATATACCTATCCTGGTACAACCTCTAAATACAATTATGAACCTGAAAATGAGCATAATATGAGCACTTTAACATATTTCCAATTAATGTAAAAATATAATAATAATTGGTGATAATTAGGTCCCACAGGTCATGGCCTCAGTTATTCCAATCTGATAATTTCATGTTTTTTAGCAACCAGGGAGGGAGTTTACATTAACCCCACACATTGTGAGTGTTTTATAGTATGATTTCACCATTTCAAAGCTCTTTATAATTACATTTGACTACTTTTAGACTAATAAATACATAAATAAATGCATCCATATTCAGACAGCATTTAAGCCTTCATGTTTGAAAACACAATTACTACTAAATGATTACTTTAGATCTCATGAAAGATTCATTGAAGTAATAATCGCTGCATTTAATATGAATAATGGATTACATTAATAGGCTTTAGCACAATTTTGACCCATTTAGAGAGAGAAATAAAAGAGTTCAAAGTTATTTCTGCTTTAGAGATGGTTACAGATGGCTTACAGTGTTACGTTTATATGTTTAGAGTTATTTTCAGTACTCTACCCCTGAATATAGACCATATTTTGAAGGAATAACTCAACATTTTTGGAAATACACTTATTCGCTTTCTCTGCCAAGAGTTGGATGAGAAGTTATGTGGACTTGATGTGGAAAATTATCCATTTGATCGTGAGTTTTTTTTCTCTCAGTTGGTTCCAGCTAATCAGTTTTATATTTGTTGGCATAACCATCTGCCAACTTCCCTAAAACCTGAGGCCTGGACATATGTTTCTACAGTACATAGAATCATATTTATAACCTCTGACTCCCAACTTTTCATCTCTCTCTCTCTCTCTCCCAGGAGGGGGGAGGAACTGTGGTGTTCATGAGCTCATCTGTGCCAGACGAGGTAAGGCCATGTTACAACCGAGCACTGCACTTGTGTGTCTGTATTAGAGCATATTTTTGTGTGTTTGTTTTCATCTTACAATGGCATACATATTTGGCTGTACTCCATAACATTACTTTAAATTTAAAGCACAAAGATGGCTACATCCAAATATTTAGTGCTCAACCTCCCTTATTCCTGTGAATTTTCACTGGCGTTTGCTGTATAGAAAGTGTCTCTATGTAGACTTCAGAAAGCAAAATGTCTGTGTATGAATTAAACATGTTGTATCAAGTTTTGGTTTACTTCAGCAAAAGAAGGCAGCTGTATGTTCATGATTTATTCAGCGTGGAGGTTTTGTTTCGTATCAGAAGCCCATGTGTAAGCAACATTTCCAGATTGCCTGCCTACTTTTAAAAAAAGCACGCCCTATAAACTACAGCCAAGTTAGGTATGCACTGGTCTTGAAGCTTAAAAGTGCATAACTTATTACATGAATAAATTAATGAAGTTTCATTTTCACAATGAGGATATCTGTCATAATTTGTATCGCAAAGATGTAGAAACACAGCAGAATAATTTGTTTCCCTTTTTTTCGTTTTTATGTCACAAAAACATTTCATCTAAATGAGCACAATGAATGGTTCAGTAGCTGCAACTTCATGTTTTATTGTCAGCTTGCTGGAGTAATTACCTTGAAAAAAAGAAAAGCAGATTGAATCCTGAGGCTCAGTTCAGAGTCCTGAGTTTACACAGTAAAAAAAAATAGATTTATTCGGTTATATTTTCTTGTTTATCCTGTTCAGACACACAATTTGTACATGCACACACCCAGAGAGGATGGGCTAGGATGAAAGAAAGAAAAAAAATCACTTTAATCTTTTCTGCGGTTAAGAGAAATATCAGGCTTTCCTGGTATGCTGGGTATTATATCAAAAACTAACTGATAGCAGGGTGAGCTGTTTCGGTGAGCCGGCTTGCAACCGCTCCACTTTCCAGTGTACATTGACGGAGGCATCAGGTTACATCAGGTGTCTAAATTATTCAGCTGTTGTTGACATTTACAGACCAGGGCCATGTATGAAGTGTCATCACACCGCCGGGGCACAGGGCCATAAGTGGTTCATTTTGACAGACGGCTGCTGTGCTGTGCTGATGGCTGCAGAGGTCATTCTGGCACAATCAACACAACTGTCTGCTGTGAGAGTTGATACGTAAGCCTGACAAGTGCTGGCCCAGACTAAGTGTAAGGGATTTTTTACATGTCGGATTACTTCTCAGAGCAGGACAACTTTGTTTTTCCCTCTTCTTAGATCATTTACTATATGTAGCAGCAGAAGTACCTCTTTTTTGGGAACAGCTGGTTTTAAAGAGGATATTCATTTAGAGAAGGTAAGCCTCTGCCACCACATCGCCTCTCTTATCTCTCTCCTACTTTCTCTTGCCATTCTTGGGAATTTCGCATTCATCACATTGGCAGTATGCAGCAGCGCTTAGATGTCGGGCTGCAGTGGTCTCGGCCTGTTGCCATGGTGAAACAAGTCTGTCCATAAGTTCAGTCTGTGGTCAGGAGGATTTGAGAAACTATGCCTCTATTTTTCTCTTCTCCTTCTCCTCATGAGTGCTCTCAGGATGATGCCAGTTTTTACACTGTTGACCAATTAAGTCAACGAGAGGTGATGGTTGATTCTGAAATGAGCACCAGCTGTACCACATGATACAACATTTGGGCTGTGTCTGTTACACCAGATGCATTGGCCTGAAATGCACCACCATTTTATTTATTTTCTACTCTTTTTATAGGGCTGCAATTAACACACATGTTTATTAGTCTGTTGTATATTTTCTCAATTGATCTATTAACTGTACTGTATCTATAAAACTTTGGAAAATGGTGAAAAATGATGAATCCACAGATAATTATCACCCAATTATACAGTTAATCAGCTCTGCGAAGCATTTTAGCATCTTTGAGCTCATTGTTTTGGTTTTTTGGCCTGCAACTTTATTGTTGTGGTTCAGTTTCAATGCTCTCATCAGTAGCAGGCAACAACAACAAAACTGCTCAGCACCAAACAGGAGACAGACAAAGTTAGCGACTAGCTGGTGAACATATTGCAGCATTTAGCAGCTACAGAGTCAGATATTTCTCTCAGGATTGGCGGACGCCGAAAGAGACCTTAAAGGATGATGAATAGTGGACTTACATTCATTGGGTGGCCAGAAACACGACTCCAAATGAGTGCTTATGTTGCAAGACTAACATTGGCTAGGGTTGCTGTAAACTTTCCCAAATCCAATACAGAGCAAGCCTAAACACTGATAGCATCCAATACACAGTGAGAAAATATGGCACAATGGATGTGCTAGTTGTGAACGGAGTTTTTTCTAATAACCACACAAACTAATGTAATTATGCCAACCCTTGGCCTCGGGAGTAACGGTAGGTTACTATAGCGGGTAGTAAGTTAGCCAGACATGCTAACTTTTGCAGCTCATGTTAGAGCAAAGAAACACATGCTTTAATCCCTTCATTAACATTTTTGTTCTTGTGGTTTTGGTTTTTGGAAATGCAAAAAAAAAGACACCACCCTTCAAACTCTTTAAATGCATGAGTATTGCTCTAAAGCACCATACTCACCGCCAACATGTGGAGAAATCCACATCTTGCCTATGGTTGCTAAGCTACAATTGGACAATCGCTGCTCAGGGGAGGGGTTAAACAGCCAGTTGAAAACAATTGTGTGGGCGTGCAAAGCCTCTAAGATTGGTGTCTCATTGGTGAATCATTGTTCAATATGTCCATATGATCAAAAAACTGTATTATGTGGCTCAAGTAACTTAAGATCCAGACACCGCACATCACAGAGGCTTGTTTGCAGTGTGCTTAATTTTACAAGCCCCCTTTCCACTGAGACATTTGGTCTTTAGAAATACCATTCATGTTTTATTGTCCACTAGTGTCCCATTTTTTTCATCTATTACACTGCGGTGTGTCTGTATTGCAGCCTATTAAGTGCAGGCCCAGTGTGGTTTTGGCTGGTTTACCAAGTGTATGTATCAGTTAGACACAGCCCCTTTGAGGCTCTCATAAAAATAGCACATCAGCAGTGCAGAGCTGCATGGTAACATGAAGTATGGTTGGCCTACATACACTGCTGTAGATTGTATCTGGCTTGCCTTTGAGTGGAACAACCAGAGACTGTTTAAAAGCACAATAGCTAATGCTCCCCTGACAAGGCAACATTAGAGGAGTATGATTCCAACATAAGATGTGTATCATCAAATAGAGCTATTTGTGGTATCAATGTGGGGTTGCTTACATCCTTAAAAGCATTTTGTTCAAAATAGCATTTTTTAGTCATTTTGTCTTAAAAACGAAAGACTTGGTTTGGAAATGTAACTGTTACATACATCCATAATCAGTATTATGTTTGTCTTAGTCTAATTATTTTGTTTTCTCTTTTTCTGTCTGTCTTTCCTTTCCCTTTCCTCCCCCGTCTCTCTTCTTCCCTCCCTCTTTATTTCTGTTCTTCTCCTCCTCAGTCTCTCCTGAGCTCCTGGGTGTCCTGTCTTCCATTGCAGCCTTCATGGCGTTGATAGCTCTGTTTTTTCTTTACCTCAGCAACAAGCTGTCAGTGGAGAGTTCTGCCGATCTGTCACATCTCAGTGGCTATGAGAACAACCAGCCAGGTACTCAACACACATAAAGATCTACTGCAGTGGCAGAATTTAAACACACACACGCACGCACGCACGCACGCACACACGCAAGAGAAGTTAGTATTGGGGGAAAAGCATGAAGGATGAGAATGAAATGTGTAAAACGTTAGGTAGAGGCTGAACTTGTGACTAAACTGAGGCAACAGTTTTTACATTTTCTTGTGTTTTTGGAGTGCTTCTATCCCAGTTCATAAATGAATGTACATTTTATTTTGGTTGCTTTCTAAACCCCTATTATAATGTCTGAACATGAGCATATAAAAACACTGTGTTACAAAACATCTATCATAATCTTTAGAATCGCCATATGTTTTGTATGCACGTGTTGATCTCAGCACGCACTGTGATGCTGGCACGGCACCCTGCTAACACCCACATGTCCGTGTCAGAGCCTCTGATGAGCTAATCTAGCGGTCAGCGTGGTGACGGGATCCCCGGCCGAGAGATGGCTTTCTTTAAGAGCTTCCAGCAGAACCTTCCATCTGTCAACATTTCCTCCCTCTTGGACACAGTCACCAGCCGCGTGGACGACTTGGCCAACGCTGTCAGCGACGCCACATACGCCGTCAGCGACCAGCTGACCGAGCAGGTCACCACTATCATCAGCAAGGTGCAAGATGAGGAAGATGTGGAAAACAGTGGCCAAGAGTCTGGTCAGACTTCCACAGCACAGGAAGGAGGAAGGAAGGCCAGCAACGCAGCATCAAAGACCCACCAGTCCAGTGATACTAAAGAGGCTGAGTGCGCTCCGAGCCAGCAGGAGTGGGAATGGAGGGACGGATGCTGGCGGGTTAAAAAGACAGAAGCCGAGTTAGCAGAGGAAAAGAAGAGGAAGAAAGAGGAGATGGAGCTGCAGGAGAAGAAAGAGCAGAGGAGAAAAGAAAGGAGAGAAAAGCAGCTGGAGAAAGAAGCCAAGGCACAGAAGAACAAAGAGGAATCCCCAGATGGAGGGCAAGAGGAGGAAGCTGATGCTTTAGAGAAAACCGACACCAGTAGTGGACAGGGCAGAAAGGCGAGTGACAGCGGAGACCACCCCACCGCTCAGCAAAGAGGCGATGATGACTGCGTCTTACCTCCTCCATCACCTGGTCCTGAGACTGAAAGCAGGTTATCAAAACAGAAAAAGCTAAAAGAAGAGGTGGCAGACAGCCTTGAGAGAGAGGGAGATGACGAGGAAGAGTCTGAGCTTTCTAGATCTTCCTCAGCAGTGAAAAAGACAAAGGACGTGGAGAAAAAGAAGGAGAAAGGGAAGAAAAGCAAGAAGAAAAAGAAAGGAAATCAAGGTTAGATGGCGTGGCGTGCTGTTTCCATTTGACTGCCTGGGTCTCTTCTTTTTCTTCTCTGGTTTTCAAACTCCTCAAATATTACCATTGCCCTGAAATTCCCCTTTTGAGAGTGCTGTGTGCCAGTTTATGCATCTGCATCTTGGTTCTCGTCATTTATTCAACCCTTGTGTTGTCCTTCCAGGTCAAATTTGAAAATTTTTGCTTTTTTTAATGCTTTATTCAACGTTTTTTAAATTCATGGTCAATTAACCTAATTTTAATGACATTATACTTATTTTGAGTTAAAAAAATAAAATAAGCAGAAATTATGAATTATTTTGACTAATAGGTAAGATCAGAGGATGTTGAGTGAATCACCGTTTATGTCAAAGTTTAGTCAGGAGACGTTTTAAAAACATTTTTTTTTTTTTAATTGCTATGAAATTGAATAAAACACCCAAAATTCAATGGAAGTAATCATTAAAGCTTTAGTGCCTAACTTTTTGATATTATTGAATGTCCGTTACATTCCAGCCATTGCCAAATGAGTTGCTACAAAGCTAATGAAGACTATCAGCTCCACACAACTCTCTCTGTATTTCTCAGTATGGCTATGTTCAGAAGATTGTGGCGTCCGGTGACTTTCCCATGCAGAAACTCAAGTGAAGATAATTACCTTTTCTGAAGAGTCCATCATGTTTTTTAATCCTCCGTGTCATCTTTGGCTACTATCAACTGCGTGGAGGAGGAGGGGTGGGGGGTGCGTGTGCGGTCATGGAAGGCTTGTATCATGTGGACGCGCCTACAATTTTGTTGTCATTACTACTATAAACTACACACTATAGCTTTAATTTTAGCTGAAAAGAATGTTGTATGGCTTCCATACAATGTACATCCATGCATCCAAGTTATTTTTGGGCAATTTGGTTGTAAGAAACATTAAAACACATATTTTGACATGAAAAACTATGACCCAAGGACAACACTTGCCATATTATGTTTGTGAGCTGAATGTAATGTTTGAACAAGAGTGTCCGTTCTGTCCAGAGGGAGTTTTGTCAGGCAGCGAGGAGGACAAAGGGCCCGAGGCCGTGGCCCAGCACAACCCAACTTCTGCGTGGAGAAACAAACGCAAACAGTCCACTGAGCAGGGAGGCTACAGCAGTGAAGCCTCCAGCGAACGGGGTGAGAATGTGCATAGTTATGCCAAACTTCATTTAAAAGAACACATACACTGTAGATCATAAAACATAAAGGTTACAATACACACTGATAATGAATTAGATAAAATATGAAGAAAATAGTTATGGATCACAAAACACATAACCTAAAAAGATAGTGTAAAGTGTTGATACAATTACAGCAATGATATACCTTATCAAGGAATAACACTTCAAACACTTCAAACTTTTATTGATGTTGCACCTCAAGTTAAAACAATGACAACATTAATATCAGTTAGATATTTTTACATCTTACACGTTCTGGTACTGTATGTCCCTATAATATTTCTATATGATATTCCTGAAGGAGGTTCTATTGAGTCTCTATCCAGCCCTCATGTAACTTTAAAGTCATGTTCAAGAAGTTACTCAAAGTGGTAGAACTGCACTTAATGTCCCGGGCTACCTTGTGCCTTCAGTGTGTTTTTACTTATTTAGGATCTTTTTCTTTTACTTGTGTAAATCGTCTTTAAGTATCTTAAAAAGTGCTCTATGAAAAAAATATATCATTATTACTTATTTATATATATTTTTTTCCCATTTTTCCATTTCTTTTTCCATATATATTTTTTTTCCTGATTCACCCCCAAAATGTAATCTTAACTTTTGACATTATGATAAATACACTTATTCAAGCTTTTGTAGGGAGTTAGATGAAAAGATTGATACCTCCCACTCCCACATCATGGAGCAGTATTGTCTCATCTAAGCGAATAAGCATATTTCCCAAAAGGTGGAACTATTCCTTTAATTGTATTTCAAATTACTACATTGTACAAAAATACACAGTTACTTATTCTCTAGGTGCCTTTTTCCAACACTTCATTGAACCTACATGATGATTACACAGCGTCAAATATTTATTCATTACAGGGAATGACCTCTTGAAACAACAATTTAAAATGTAATCCTGTGAGTTTGATTTACTCTAGGCTTTTTTCATTTGTTTAAAAGAATGGACTCACCTGTGGGTCTGGCACAGTTTAAGAGGTTAACATGACTGTGGTCGACTGTATGTGTATGTTGCATACATAATGAGTATATCTGCAGAGCACAGTATGTCTCCAGTAACACACCTCTCGTATTACATTACTCCCTCTCTATCCCTCTCTGTCACTCTTGTGAAAGCAGCCAGCAGCATCCAGAGAATAAAGAAGAATTCCTCCCTCAGTGATCCCCAGCCTCCTCCGTACCAGGACGAGGGCTCGGCACCACGCGTGTCCTCTCGTTCCCGCTCGGAGCGAGGGGTCCGGAGGGGGTCGTCCCCCCAGCACTGCGACAGCCCTCGCTGCTCCAGTGACGCCAGTGTGGACCAGGACACTGAGAGCTACCTCAACAAAGGCTGTGGGGAGGACATTCCCAGTGACAGCACCGCTGTGCTGGGACCAGAGGTGAGAAACTTCAACTTGTTTAAAAAACAAACAAATGTACCAGCAGTGATGCAGTCTCTACTGGTCCTACAGAATATCTGGTTACACTTTACTTGAAGGTATCTACATAAGAGTGACATGAACGTGTGTCATAAACATTATAAATAATCGTAGCGACGTAACGCTTCTTTTAGTAAGTGTTGTTCTTTTTTTTATGACAAGTTATGGTTAGGGTTAGGGTTCACCCTTCATGTGTCATGACAGTGTCATGTCATGTCATTATTGCCACTATTCATCACACCCCCAACCGGCACCGTCAGACACCGCCTACCAAGAGCCTGGGTCTGCCGAGGTTTCTTCCTAAAAGGGAGTTTTTCCTCGCCACTGTCGCATTATGCTTGCTCTTGGGGGAATTACGGGAATTACTAGAATTGTTGGGACTTTATAAATTATAGAGTGTGGTCTAGACCTACTTTATCTGTAAAGTGTCTCAAGATAACTCTTGTTATGATTTGATACTATAAATAAAATTGAATTGAATTGAATGTGTTCATGACCGTGTGATGTCACTCTTATGTAGATACCTTTAAGTCAAGTGTTAACGAATATCTTAATACCAAGTCAGACTCAGATCATTATATTTGTTAATTTTTCAATACTACATCTGGGAATTTATTGGGTGATTATTTTTTAACATAAAAAACGGGTAACATCTGATTCTACAGTGACTTTAAAAGTACCATTTGCTCTGTAGCTTAATAATGTATTGTTTTATCAAGGAACTTGAGGGGCATTCAGAAGCACGACTCTCCATTTTTTTCACCTCCCTTTTTATTGCTGAAAACATTCCCTGACCTGTCCTTGTCACAACATCTAAATCTAAACAACATCTAAACAAATAATTTTGCAGCAGGAAAACACAACAATATTTGAATGCGTGGGGACAGAAAATGTGGACGGAAATTATTTTAAACAGATTTTTCTTTTCTTCCTAATTTTCTTAGAGAAAATCGGTAAAAACCTACAAGCTTTAAACATACATTCAGTGCCAGGAAGCATTTCAAATTCAATTTTATATAAGACTGCTGGGGACATAAATAGTAAATAAATAAATTAACCTACCTAATACTATTCAGGAAGAGGATGAAGGTCCCTCTAACACTTCAGATTCCCTTCTCTTTTATACTCAGCTTTTTTTCTTCCTTCACTACTCCTCTGATTCTCTCTTTCCTCCCTCAGGACGGCTCTGGTTCTCAGCTCCCTACAGCCTACGAGCCAGAGCCACTTGCCAAATACGGCACACTGGATGTCGCCTTCGAGTACGACTCCGGTGAGCAATGGTTGGCCGTCACAGTCACCGCGGCGACAGACATCCCTGCTCTCAAACAGACGGGCAACATTGCGTGGCAGGTCCACCTGGTCCTTCTGCCCACCAAGAAGCAACGGGCCAAGACGGGCGTGCAGAAGGGTCCATGTCCAGTCTTCACGGAAACATTCAAGTTTTCCAGGGTGGAACAGGAGGCCCTGGGGGACTACGCTGTTCGCTTCCGCCTGTACAGCATCCGGCGGATGAAAAAGGAGAAGGTCCTGGGAGAGAAGGTGTTCTACCTGACTAAGCTCAACCTGCAGGGCAAGATCGCTCTACCTGTCACCCTGGAGCAGGGCTCTGAACTTACAGTGAGAACAATTTGTGAATTTCTATCTTGCACTGTGCATAGTTTCATCTGAAGCATTAAGATATTGGTTTGACAATAGTCCTGCATTGCCAGACCTTCCTCCACAGCGTTGCGGAGGAGGGTCTGGCTAGTCCCCACAGCATTCCGGGATGGGAGAAAAACTCTCTCTGGTTCATTGGCATTTCTTTAAACCAATCACAATCGTCATGGGTGGCACTAAGCGCCAGACAGAGCCACGGTGGCGCTACAAAATAGCCTCAGGAAGGAACTTGTTTTGGTGGAAGGTGTACGTTCAGAAGTTGTTTTAGTCGTGCAACAGAAAACTCAGATTGGACAGATAGTCTAGCTAGCTGTCTGGATTTACCCTGCAGAGATCTGAGGAGCAGTTAACCATAGTCCTCAGAAATCGACTGGAGTTTATAATTCCAATGTGGAGGAGGGTCTGGCAATGCGAGACCATCCTGGAGGGAACATGAATATCTGTAAATTTCATGGCAGTCCATCCAGTAGTTTGTTGAGACGTTTTACAAAAAAAGCCACACGTCAACCTCATGGTGACACTAGAGAAAAAGTCAGAGGATTACCAAAATCAGTAGGGTTCATCCTCTGGGGAACACGGAATTCTGTAAAAACTGTTTGAAGGCAATCCATCTCATTTGTATTGAGATATTTCTGTCTGAACGTAAATGGTGGACTGACATCACTAGAGCCAACCGCTAATGTAGCAAAAAAGTTTTTATTTAAAAAGATTTATGTCATTTGGTTACCTGATTCTCCTAGATGAAGAACTACCTTGGAATGTCTTATTTTTTGGTCATGGCCTTAAACCAAAGACTTTGTACAATCTGTAAAAAATCCCACTGAAGCTTTCTCTCTTCTCTGAGTAACCCCCTGTGTGTTTCATCTTGCCAGGGTTGCGGCTCTGTAGTGAGCGTGTCTCGCAGTGCAGGAGCTCTGTCCTATCGCTCTACTGAAGACTCTTCCTTGCCAGAGATCCTCCTGGGTCTCCTCTACAACTCCGCCACGGGACAGTTATCTGCTGAGGTCATCCAGGGAAGCCACTTCAAAACCACAGCGTCTGATAAACCCGTCAGTATGTACAAAAGCTTCCATGTTAAATTCTTTCATTCTTGGGTTTTGTGCCAGCTTGGAATGAGGTGCTGAGTGACAATGTCAATTTTCCTTTCAGTGAAATTCTCCCTTGTAATGTTGCTTCTCCAACGTGTGCTGATAGACTAAGCAATTGTTTCGGCAAAACAGATGGGCAAGACTGCCAGCAGCATGTAACAAAAACTAATTGTGCACCATTTCCTGGCAACAGTACCAGCTTTTTTTTTTTAATAACGGAAGTGATTAAAGCCATAATGCTGAAGCAATTGCTGCTTATCAGAGTTCCCATGAAAGCTGACCTTCTGGTGTGTATCTTCAAACTGTTTCCTCTCTTTCTTCTTTCCAACTTTGTGTGCCGTGGTGTGTGCCACAGATGGTCTGTTCTGTTGTATAAAACACTTCGTAGGGGGGCAGCTTTATATCATGAGAGGTAAGTCAGCAGTGAATTACGTGTAATCTAATCAGTGTTAGAAATATTTGAAAGATGCAAACAGAATGTTTTATGGTTCGGGCCCAAATCTGCACATATTTGGTTCATTGAATAAAGTATTATCACAGTGTAGCACTGACAAATTTCATTTCCTTCAAAAAATAGTAAAAAATTTGGGGAAATGCTCTTCTTTGCCTTCTTGCACAGGGGCACTCTCATGTAAGTATGAAGCTACGGCCTGGAGACAGAAAACAGCTAGCCTGGCTCTGTCCAAAGGTAAAGAAAACAAATGACTTGACATTTTATAGGTAAGTTGTTATACAGATATTAAACAAATACAGGGAATATAAGCAACTATAATTTATAACATGTTAATCCGTGAAGTTTAGAGGAGCGAATAGGCTGATTTTTCACCTTTGGACAGAGTCAGGCTGGCTGTTTCCAGTCTAAACTAAGCTACCCTTCTCCAGCCTGCAACTTTTAAATTTAATGGAATTAGTGTCCTTATTACTCTGAATAATCCAGACCTCATTGTGAACAGATTTTAGGACTTGAAAATTGTCCACAGTCATTTATAATGCTATAAGCACCACAAATGAAACACAAAATCTCAGAGACAGACATCTGAAAATAAACCTGGGCAAATAAAACGTAAACTATTTTCATGGCTAGATACCAATAGGGATAACTGAGAAAAAAAAAATACTTTGGGGAACTGACCTTTTAAAAATGTACACTAATTAATGTAAAGTACTGGTCTTCTATCCTGGTCTTCACTAACTTCTGATTTACTTCCATACACTGACTCTGCTTCCAGGGATTAAATTGTTCTTTCATTAGAGAAGACGTACACCTATTTAAATCCTCTGCTGTACAGTTAGTTGCATTACTGATATCCCACCACTTGATGGCACTCTCTCACCGTTCTCCCACACCCTTCTTTCAGACACCTACGTGAAGCTGACCATGCTGGACTCCAAGGGGAAAGAGATGTCCAAGTGTAAGACGGCTGTGTGCCGTGGCCAGCCCAACCCCACCTACAAGGAGACGTTTTTGTTCCAGGTGGCGCTCTTCCAGTTGTCCGAGGTGTCCCTGGTGTTGTCTGTGTTCTGCCGCCGGAGCAGCATGAGGCCCAGGGAGAGGCTGGGCTGGGTCTCCCTGGGCCTAAACAGCACCGGCGAGGAGCAGCAGGCCCACTGGACAGAGATGAAAGTGGCGGAGGGACAGCAGGTCTGCCACTGGCACACACTTACCGACACATAGGAGGGCAATTTATGCAGAGTGACGTTAACAACATTCCCTGGCTGGTCAGAGTTTGGGGGGAGCAGGAAGCACCTTGTGAGATGTGTGATGTGTGTGTGTGTTGCATACAGGTGTGCGAGGGCAGGCATGGGTTTCCTGCCAGAGACTGCATGAATACCCTTTAATCTGCCACTTCTCTCTGAGGGCGACAGACCGATTTTATTGGTGTAAGCTCCAGCACCAGCCTTTTTAATGACAGAAAAAGGCAGTGGCAGACTGAAAATTAATGACATTAGAATTACTGAACTAACCAAGAACATGATGAGGTTTTCAGGTAATTCTGCCTACAGCAAGATCTGCATGTACACTGACTGTTTACAGGACAATGTTTTCTGTTTTTGAATCTTGGACCAAAGAGCTCGGTCCATGACTAGCGGACTCCTCCCTGTCTCTTCTGGGCTTCTATGGACTTCAGCTGCCACCAGCATACCAGACATTTCTCTATCAGTCATAGCCATTGACAAAAGAGAAGGCAATGAAAAGACTGTTACAAAGGGCCTACAACATGCTGCAACTATGCTTACAAGCTATGCTTTGTACAGTTTGTTTACATGCACATGACATTATGCAAGATCCATTCATAGGTTTCCCCTTTTATGTTTTTGGATTATCAGTCAAATGGTTTACCAGATGTATGGGTGTCTCTCTGGGGTATGCAGCTTTTCTTTTCTTTTTTAAATGTGGTCTTGCATAACTCGGTACACTATGCATCTGATGCCACTTTAAACGAGAGGAATGAAATTCTGTCCTGAGTCTCTTACAGAATTGGACACAGCTCTGCATGCCACTGGTATCAAAGAACAGCTTCCTTTCCTGTGTAATACAGATTGAGCCTGTTTCCATTCAGCCTTCTGACAACTCAGCCATGTTCATTCATGCAGAAACACGGTGCTTCCCGCTGAGGAGGAATATGCAAAAGCCTGCGCAGTCCAACAATCCTGGCTGAGGCCGAGAGAGCAGTGTAGGCTGTGAAGTGAGTTGGACTGGCAAAATTAAATTAGAGTATAAAAAAAAAAAAAAGTAAATCATACTTTCTGATTACAAGTGAATCGATGAGGGATTATTAAATACAAGCTAAAATAAATGAAAACATTGTCCAGAAGTATGAGAAATCTGGTTATTCCTGCGCTGTTTTCATCTGGAACAAAGCCAATCTTTAACCCTCATCAGAAAAGAAAAGCTATGCCACACCCCGTGTTTCAGTCAGAAGTATGAAACCCTCTCTCCTCTTTCCGCTGGCTGAAGCCAAGAGATTGGGATGCATTTTTCTTTCTCATTGTCCCAGTGATGTCAGATATGAACCTCTCCTCTGGGTTAAGGGTGTTGCAACCACACCTCGCCCCTTCAGTTCTCTTGAGGGGCAAAAGTTCTACAAATCAAATTTTGTATTCATTATAAGATGAATAAAAACCAGATGTCTAGCATCCCTGCCAGATAAACAATTGGCTTTTGATTCCAGAAATGGGAATAACAGCCAATGGAGTGCATTCATCCCAAGTTTGGCTTGCATTTTGCACAATTTGTGCATTACCAGCATTTACAACTATTGGCGGAATATTTTTGACATTTTGGGAAAAGACTAATACCGCTCTCATGTCTGTCTCATAAATATGAAGCTAACAGTTAGCTTACACTTAAAGACAGCAGCCGGTTAGTTTAGCATGAAGACAGGAAAAAAGAGTAAAAATACGCCTAACAGCATCTCTAAAGTAACATATTGTATCTTGTTTGTCGTTTTTACATTTCGGTTGTTACGGATCATTTGTCGTTGCACAAGGAGTTAAAAGTTATGTACTAGACTATTTCTCAGTCCGGACCCTAGACTGTTAATATCCAGTCTATGGTCCGGACCAGTAACGCCTGGCAGTTTAGTTAGTAAAAGGGCTAATTGTACACATTGGTTTTAAATGTATTAAACATATTTAATGTGTTATTTTATGAGCTTTAGAGGTGCTAGTAGGCGGTTTTGTTTCCTGAGCCAGACCAGCCATTTACCCATGTGTCAAGCCTTTATGCTAAGCTGTCTAGCTGTAGCCTCATTTTCACAACACAGACGTCGCAATCTTCTCATCGAGCAAGCTGTTGAAAAAAAGAGGCAAATAAAACCCGTTTTCCAAAAGGTCAAACAAATTCTAAAGCTTTGATTTACTTTACTTATTTTAAAGACATTATCAAATAGTCAAAGTGTGCAGGAATGTGTTTTGTAAATATGAAGAAAATAATGAGGCCATAAGTCAGATAATGTTTTATCTTAGTGGAGTTTTTATTTCCATTAATCTGGCCTTCAATGGTATGTTTGACACTGTCATCAGTCATCATCATCAGTCTGGCACAGCGCAAGCAGCGTTGCAGGTGGCTGGAGCCTCGCACAAAGTGGTGGATCAGACCCAGGAGCACATAGTTTCACAACTCTAAACACCTAGCAGAGTGACTGCAGGCTTCCAGGGAAAGGTATCCTGATCTGAGCCATGGAAAACCAGCTGTGCCACAGACCCTAGAGGGGGGGGGGGGGGGGGGGGGGAAACAGGGACTGGAGGCATGGGAGGTTCTGACTTCCAAAATACCAGCTGATCCTATTCATGCCCCAGGACAGGTTTCATCAGCCAGGTAATTACGAGGTCCCCGGAGCTCCAATAAAGGTGTTCAGGTTTGATGAGATTAGGTTTTTCCAAGTCTGGTGCAGCAGGAGTGTACATTTGGATTTGTTTTGGCTGTATTGCTATTTTACACCAGTGTAATTAGGAATTTGGCTCTTCATTTGTCCCTTTTAGCTAAACATGCTGAACAAATATATTTCACTGGAGGGGCCTGAGAGCAGCAGCAGCCACCTGGAGCAGGTAGAGATTTGTCTTTAAAGACAAGACTTTAATGTGTGTCCACTGACTGTTGCAGAAGCTCAGTTTATAACATTCTGTTACAGGTGGAGCTTCCTAAGAACCAGGTCATCTGCCTGAGTGCTGCTCCCAGGTCAGTCAAGCATTCAGTGGCACAAGCTAGTTTTCCTTGGCAATGAAATAAGCTGACGGCTCTATCAGGTTGGGACCTCTTTGCGATAAGGAATAATAAATTACAATGTCTTGTCATTTTATTGAATGTCATTTTATTGAATGTGTCATTATCAGTTTAAAAAATCTTTTTTAATAATATATTCAATAAATATAAAGGAACCATGGACTTATGAGAGTTTTTGTTTCATAAAAGCATCCTCACAGTTTTTCTAGGTCACACCTTTTTAGGCCAATCTTTTGTTCAAATTACAGGAATTAAGTCTGGTCAAATAAAGGACTTTGGATTCATAATACATGATGGGAAGGGCTTGAATAATCAACTCCTAAATAACTAAAGTACCATGCAGAGTGGATATGGGTGTGCCAATCTGCATCTCTTTAGCAACCACTCCCACTGTGCACCCTGCAAATGATGCTGTAAAGCAGCAGACATCGTACCTATTTGGCAAGGAAAACATTCATCAAGCAATGGTAAAAAAAACAAAGTGAAACCAATATGGCGACACTGTAAAGTGACGTTTCTGTCTGAGCTGGGGAAGTTCTATACAGGGGGCTGACATGAACATGGCGGGACATATTGAATACTTCTGTCGCACAGTCAGAGCTGGCAATATATAAAAGAGAATAGTTGAAATGTTGGCAAACATGCTTATTTGCCCTCAGGTGGAGAGTTAGATAATAATATCTATTCATTAGATATAAGGCTAAACATTACAGCCTGCAGCCAGTTAGCTTATCTTAGCACAAAGACTGGAAACAGGGAAAAGCTTTTCATTTTTACACATTGTGTTTTGTTTGGATTAAACCAACAACATGTTAATTAGTGAGCTTTAGAGGTGCTGACAGGCAGATTTTGGTACATTTGGACAGAGCCAGGCTAATCAGACAGATTGGAGAGAGAAGTAAAGGTAGGGCTTAGTATCGTTAGTTATACCGATAACAATAGAGTACTTCATTTGAAATAATACTTCTGCATTTTAATGCTTTTATTTTTATCAGATGCCACAGGCGCGTAGTATAGCCATACTTTCAAATGTTTTTATGGCATCTCGGCAAGCTGAACAAGTTGTCAAATGTGCCGCGCTTGACTTCACCACACCACAGACAGTATGGGCCGTAGCTGCTGCGGTAGTGGGCCTGTTGCATTAAATCAAAAAACGCTTGCCAACAAAACCCTACAAAGTCATTTTTTTTCTATATCTGGGTCCAAAAAGAATCAAATGCAGGTAACGTTTGTAGAAGTTTCCATACCACTTGGTACTGAGTTATTATAGTCATTGAGTACCGATACCCAGCACTAAATATACATCTTCTCATCTAACTCCCCGCCTGAAAGCAAATAATTGTATTTCCTAAAATGTCAAGCTATTCCCTCTAAACATTTTTTTTAACCAATCCTAATAGTACATTTAATCTTCTTTATAATTACAACCTTAATTAGACATAAAAAAAAAAATGTTTTGTTGATTTTGGCATCTGTGATTATTGAGTTTGTTTAAGGGACATTGTGACCGTTGATTGGTTAATATTATTACATTTAAACATGACTACTTCAACCTCGGACCAATATTACAAACATTAGTAAACACCCTATAACATAAAAAAACAGGCCATTTTAAACACTCATCAAAGAGTGCAGATCCTGTAAGCATAACAAAATGGTGGATGGTTTTCATGACAAATTTGAGGCATTATGGTGACCGCTGAAGTAAATTCCTTCTTGAACACGCAACACTACTAAACATGATTGGGTCAAACTGTTTAACTCTTCAGTCGAGGTCCTGTCTCTATCTCAGACTAAGGAGTCTGTGTTTGATCTTCCACAGGTAGAGGTTCTGGAAAATGTTCACTGACATAGAGATTTACATATTTAAATGACATTATTAAAAAAAAAAAAAAAAAAAGAAGATTGTTCGGTAAAATACTTCTAACCATCAGTGCTTCTCTTACAGTACGTACATGTACAAGAAGTACAGTTTGTAACTGTTAAATGAAAAACAAACAAAAAAGCACAGTTGGCAGCCATGTGACGTTGCCACTTTTGTCTCTCCCAGCTGAAACGGTCCAAAGGCTGCTGGGCCAAACGCAGCCCGACATCAGTCTGACAGTGATTCAGTAACAGATAGCGCCATTGTCAGCTAGAGTTTATCGTGGGAGAGTTTCTGTACACTGTGTACAACCCTACTCTTTCCTCAGCAGGCCGTTAAGAGGTGCAAATGACATCTGTAGTGGTTGATGATGGAGCATGATTGAAAAACATAAAAAAGGAGTGACATCCACTGAAAAGGCTTTTTTTTTGTTGGCAGTGGTCCCTTTCAGCTTCCACTCTTTAAATATTCAGTAGAGTTGTGGATTAGTCCACCAAGCAAACGGCTTTTAAGGTTAACTTGTCTGTCCCCCCGGGCAAAATCTTAACCCCAAACTTTCCTTCTGTGCATTTTTCTCGCAGTCCCTCCATCCATCTTCATCACTGCTCGCAGAGGAAGCTGCTGTTCTTTTAAATACTTCCAGTCCTTCAATCCTCTCTTCTTTTGGCTCTTTGCTGGGCCACTCAGCCCGAAGCTAGATGAACTTGAAGCACTTGGTCTTGTCATGGGGCAAACGAGTCTTAAACAGCACAGAGTCTACGCGAAACTGCGTGTACAGTAGTGGCATGTAGCCGTACACCTTGACGAAAAAGTTGATGCACTTGTGGCGTTCGTGGAAATGCGAGTCATCGTGTGAAAGGGCCTGAGGGCAGCCGGGACAGCGGAAAGTCCAACGCGATGTTACCTAAGATGGACAGAGAGACAGTCTGTATTTCATTTGTGCATGTGGTACTTCACAGCACAATGCTGCTGAAGGATGAATGACGTTTGTTTTAGGAATTAACCAGTCGCTAAACCACTGAACAGCAATTGTCCCATCATATCTTAGCAACTGCAACTAGGTACAGAAGTTCCATCAAGCTTTGGACTCCGTATAATAAGAGCTCTACTTGGCATTTACAAAATTAGGAGGGTGGTGTCTTTACTTTGGCTTTTTCAAAACCCAAAACACGAGCAAATGTGTAAGGAATGAATTAAACTGTTTGTCTGCAGCAATTGTTAGCATGTCCAGCTAACTAGCCTATTTTACCTACAGTAGAAACCAATCATTACTTCCAAGAGCACGGAGCATTTCATTAACTAATTACATTAGTGTGCGGGGTTTATAGTTATATGTGTAGCATTTCCTCACTGCGTGGAAGCTGGGATATTAGCAGCTCTTTATTGGATTTGGGGAAGTTTAGACTCCGGCAACCCAAGCCAAACTCGTTATCAGAGATAGTGTTAGGTTTGCCAAAACACATCGGCTAGTCCTCATTCTAAAAGCTTTTTCTCTTACAACGCTAAAAGTCAGAATATACCGTTTAAAAATATGAACACGCTAAGCATATTTTATTTTATAATTATATAACAGTCTGATCTTACATATTATTTATAATACTAGCACTAACTAGTGCTACTGCCTGGGACCATTTAGCACAATATCATGTATGTAGCCGTCAAGTGCGTAATTTAGACCCTCTTTACAAGATTCTCCTGTAAAATAAAATAAAAATTAGCTTGAAACACTAGTCAGTCGGAGGTGGGTTCAAACCAACTCAGGGAGCTAACAATAACTTTATTAGCTCGACAGCTACAGCTGATAAAAACTGCTAGCAACAGTCATGCTTTTGCATACCGTATGTGTCTTGCAAAAGGGGGCGGGGCTTAGCAAATGGTCAATAAAAAATTACAAAAATTAAACAGAAATGAAGAAGAAAAAAAATCCCTAAAACTGAATTTTTCAATTCATCACCAGTGATCCATACAATCTTTTTATTTCCTGTTTTCTTGGTCTTATTTGGACTAAAAAGAGAAATATATACTCCATTTGGGACTCCACTTTCAAACTTGCCCCAAATTCATTATTCACAAGGCTTATTCCTAGCTGCGAATTGCAGTCATGCAACACCCTCCATCAAAGCTGTCCTTAATTCCCCTCTGAAACACCTCTGAATATTAACACCCTACTAAATCAAAAAAGAACTCTCTGCTCCCAACAGCTTCCTTGGCTTGATTGCTATAATTATTTGTCTAGCCATAAATATGCACTCCGGTAATAAATGTCCTTCCGGTAAAAATCCAGTGAAAGAAATCATGCATAACACACCAATTCCATCTTGTGTTTTTGATTATCATTTGTGTGGAATATTGGATACGTCGGTTTGAGTAATGGCACGGCTAAGTGGTCAAAAATCTAAATACACGGGGCCTGAGGGAGACACAAAGCTTACGGCTGCTGAGCAGAGCACAGCCGGACTGCATGCTCTGTCACTGACCTTGATGGGTGGTTTGCGGGTGATGTGAGAGACCAGGAAGTTCATGGCGATGTCCTCGCAGTTTATGTACTCGTCCACCATGTCCCTGATGGCTTGGGGCATCACGTAGGAGTACAGGTAGGCATAGTACTACAACAATACAAACATGCAGGGGAATGATATGGCTATGAGACAGCAAAAAGAGAAATTTGGTTCAATGTTGATAGTTTTTTTTTTTTTTTTTGGAGGTACAAGTTCTGACCTTATGGAAGAAAGCAGCTCCTGTCAGGACCATGGAGAGCTCACAGGAGTAGTTGGAGTTGTACAGCCAGGACTGATGGTTCACGTCCCACGCATGGTACCTCCCGGGGAAACCCACGATGCGATCTCTGGCCTCACGCCACACTCTGAGAGACACCACCAAAGACAAAGTCAACAGAATTCCTCATTTTCAATCATGAACATGGCAGAATTAACAAATGTTTTACGGCTGCATTTTTATTGTTGTTAATTGTCACTTTTTTATGATCATTAGTTTGGTTTCTGAGTGTCTGTCCCTGCATATGCAACCCTTTTGCCTCCATCTGTTTCAACTCGTGATCTACAGCATTTAGGCAGTGTGACAACTATTTGCCTCTCGGGAACAATTAAGTAACCATTCTGTTGTCTTCTATTATAGTACATTTAAAACCAAAACTGTCACTCTTGGCTCAAATAGACACATACAGTAACCCAGTAACTACAGGAAAGTCTTGGACAAAAAAAAGCTGTTTCAGTTTATCAGATTAGATACTTGGAATTCCTTCTACAGACACTGAAGATGCGAGAAATCTCAAAAAGCAATCTACTGCCTCAAATGAGCTCATGCGAGACCACTTAAATGTGTAACACACTCAGCTCCTGCGTTTCCTCTTTGGCGAGAGTAGAGGTGAGGAAACATTCCTGGGTAATTCTGGCAGAGTTTGAGATAATTCATGACAAATGACCCCCCACACACATACAGAGCCAATTTTTTTGCCTGTCTGGACAAGCTGCTACAGCACCAAGTTGTAGATGAGTCTGGGAGAGGGAGGGGTGGTACACAAGAAAAAACCTTAACATGCTCCTTTAATTGGTTTAAACATGGCCTTCACATTTGCCTTATGGAAGTACAGTATTAGCAAATTAATCATAAATACAAGGCACTGGCAGCATGCTCCTCTGTTATTGTCAGTGGTTCGGTCTCAAGTGGTTGGTTCAGTTTCTCTTTCTAATTCAGTGTTTTCAGGAATGTGATGCATTTTTTTTTTTTTACATTTTCACTTCTCACTGGAGACGAAGCTTTCCCTTCTATATTACTGCATTTTATCCAACTTTCTGCACAGCACTTCTCCTGAGAAAAGAAACAATTATATCTAGGGTTGCAAGCTATTATTATTATCAAACTTTTAAATCAATTGCCTTGTCAATGCAGTGCTTTTTAAAAAGGTGAGCACTTATGCGAACAACTATCGATGTATTTGAAATTAATTTAAATTAGTAGAGATCGGTTTTCACTTTGACAATAAAGTGCATTTTTCTGTTTAAACAAAATCTACATTTAATCTACTTTGATTCAATCTTGAAAGATGATGAAATACTTTTGATTTTAAAACGGAAAAATGTCAAAAAGTAATGACAATTGCCTATATGTTACCAGAGCCGAAAGTGACTACAAATTTTGTCTACAGGGTAATTATCTTGTATATGAATCCTAAGAGCCTTGTGCATTCTGTCACCATCACTGACCTGAACCCAAACATGATCTCATCATGGCGAAGATGAGCATCATCATCAATCGACAGAATGGCCTCGGTTTCCACGGCGTCCCAGGGAAGGAAGCGGTTGTTGAGGCTGTTCTTTTCTGTGCGGACAACCTGCAGGCGCAAGAGAAGATTCTGCTTATCAACATTTCTGTCAGCCATTTTTGTAAGTAGTGATACTTTTAAGAAATCCGACTACTCACAGCAACTCCAGTTAGTATAGTTAAGTACATTTTAAGTAATACTACGCACAGAACATTTTGTACTTCTACCTGACCTTAATAACTGCACTAACCAATCTCTACTCTTTAGTAAAATTCATCTGAGCACAAAAATATTCTATACATGGGACGGCATTCCATCCATGTGCCATATAGAAACACTAAACATATAATCTTAGCGCCAGATAGCACCAAAGACTTGACCAGCACTGACAAATTCAAATATATTCTTTAGTTCCTCTATTACAGCCTACCACTTGTCCCCATCACAAACTAATGATGTGAATATGAACCACATTAATAGTTTATTTTCCAGGACTAATTCAATAGCACAAATTGTCTTATTCATGGATGTCAGACTTCTTCACATCTTTTTAGTAAAGCTGCTGGTAATTTGTACAGACTCCTGCAGAGTTTCAACGAGGCGGTGATCCAAACAGCTCAATGTAATGTAGTTCAGCAAACCACCACCTCTGACACAGGTTACTTTTTTGCACTTCAGAGAAACAGGATGAGATGGAGATGTTTTCCTTACAAAAGAAACCAACACCATGTAGATGAATATGTGTGCATTTGTTGAATTGGAGGAGTTTTTGAAGGAGCACTCACCACAATCGGCAGACCGATGTCTGGCCACAGCAGGTCATCTGAAGGAGGCTTAGGTGAGTTCCACACCACCACTACCTTGTTGAGGTACGGCAGTCCATTGAGCCTCTCCAGAGAGTTCATCAGCACCTCCTCCCTCTCATAAGTCAGCATGACCACAGTGAATTGTTCTCGGGGCACGTTCCCTCCAAGAGCTGCCTGAAACTCCTTCCCCGAGCCTCCTGTACCTCCACCGATAGGCCTGAAACCAGTACCTGAGCCAAGGAATTTGGCTTCAGAGGGCAGCACAGGGTCCAGAGGAGTGTGAGGGAAGAGATGGAAAGGACCCGGGGCCTGGTTCCATGCTCTATAGGTGTCTGCAGCTGTGTATGTGAAGTTGCGGAGAAAGCGTGGAGAGGCGTAGGGGGTCTCTGTCTCGACAGGACCCAAATCCAGATCACCGTTGTCGGCCAGGTTGGCATCAGTTCCTGCCAGCTTCCCTGCTTTGTGGGGAATCTCATGGACTGGCTCTTCTTTGATGGGTGCAGCAGGAACCTGGATGCTGGTTCTGATGCTGGCCAGGAGGGTGTTAAGAACATTCTCTGAGGTGGAGAAGTAGGTCTCCCACAGAAAGCGGCCCTGCCGCCTCATAGCCAACATGTCATTGTCCGATAGGCTGCGCAGCAGGAAGTGTAGCTCTGTGACACGAGGCTTGGGGACTATAATGGCAGCTTCACTCCATCGAATAAACTGGTGATACGGAAGTCTCGAGTGATCCCCCAATACGACTGGGATGGTCCCTACCTCTAGGGCCTCAAAGAGCCTCATCCCACAGCCTGCTGAGGCCACCAGCTGTCCATCCCCTGGAGCAATCACCAAGCCAAACGTTGAAACCTTGAGCACCTCCAGCCTGTCCTCCCTCTCTCCACAAAGAGCCCACTCAGTTGGCAAACTTGGCCGTGGGTTCTTGCAGGTAAACTCCACCAGCACCTGATCCAAGTGGCTGTCCTGCACTGCCTTTAAGGTGCCGATGATGCGATCATCGTAGTCGGCTGGTGGGTCTCCTTCCAGTTCCTCCTCGAAAGACTGAGGGGGTGCCTCCTGTAAGCTGCTCCTCAGTGACTCCACCCTCTCGCCCTGGAAGGTGAAGAGGTATTTCCTCTTTACAGGAACTTGAGGGGGCACTTCCAAAAAGTTTGGTTCTGTGAGGGCATGAACCAGCGGGGACACAACCAAGTCAAAGCCCTCACGGTACTGCTGCTCCAGAAAGGTGGACTGAGCGACTGCCGCCCGTCCTGTGCTCACATTATACAGGAAGTTCTGTGTCATGGACTTTCTAGAGAGATGCACCAACACGTGATTGTGTCCATCAGATCTCCAGTAAGGGAGAGCTTTTAGTTGCTTCTCCAGCTCTGAAGGAGATGGTAGTGGGGAGACTGACTCCTGCAGCTCCCCTACCAGCACCAGATACAGACAGGCAATGCTGGGGTTGTCAGTTATATAAATGTTGTTCTTAACTGATGCTGCAAACGCCTGCTTCACCAGGGGGTCAAGATAGTCCGCCCATGGATAGGAGCCCGTGTCGTAGACATACACAGGAAACCCAGACGTAAGAGGGCAGCGCGCATAGTCGAAGCAGGAGCGTAGGCGGCAGGAGCGCCCAGACTTGGGTGGTGGCAGTCCTGGGTCCTCTTTGTCTGGCAGCAGCCTGACCGGCAGTGATAGCTTGGGCTGGTTCTGGGCCATTAGTTCTTTATAGGAATGCTCTGTCTGGCTAATAACATTCTTCAGCTGCAGCAGATCCTGCTTGGCGCTGTCAATGCTGCGCTTGCAGGCCTCAATGCGCAGGTTGAGTCGGGCGATCTCCCCGTTGAGCTCCTGCCTCTTGGCCTCCAGCTGCAGCAGCTCCTCGCTGACAGACTCACGGATTCGGCACAGGTCCTGCACATGTTTGGCCTCACACAGTTCGCCACCGGGCCGCGGCCCAAAGATGCGCTTATCAGGACCCCCAGCTTCGTCAATGGTAGTGAGGTAGTAGTGGGCAATGAGTGGGAAGAAGACCAGGATGAAGAAGAGCATGAAACTGAGCCAGGTGAGACGCACACGCCGTAACACCCATGGCTGGCCACCGGCACCGACCCCACCACCGTTACGCTGCATTGTTGACTCTCTCAGTCTGCTCCTCACCCCACCAAGGAACCGTTGCTATGGAGATCAGTAGCAGCCATGATACGACCTTGTCAGCAAGGCAGTGGGCTGGATATTAAAACATCTAAGCTGGGCTGTGGCTCTGTCCTCCTGTAAAGCTCATCTGAGGCTGTTTGCCCGCTCTTAAGAGTCCTGTGGATATTGGCTCAAGGTTCAGCCTCCCCTGTATTCTAATATGTACTCTGATGTGTTATAGCCCACACAAACTAATGCCATTTCTATTGCTCAGCTATTCTTCCAAATCTATGTCAGAAAACAGTTCCGCATCTGGAGAAGGGTTCCCCTCAATGGGCAATGCAGGGAGGGCATGGCTGCTCACAGGTCAGTGAGATAGCTGGGTGGGCAAGTTGCTTCCATCTGGGTTGTGCTCATTTTCTGGCCTCTTGTCAGGAATTACTCTAGAGATGGGGACTTCTGAAATCTTCCTCTCCTTGTCAAAACAGGCACCTGGGAGAGAATAACAGAAACAAATTAGATAATTAAATAATTATCTAAAGCAAGATCAAAGTGACTTTAAGTATAAGAAAGAATGAGCTGCATTAAATAGATTATTTGAGGTGGAGCCCACAAACATAGTCTTAGTTTTATGTTGTAAATCATCTTTTTTATGCACCTCAAAATGCATGACTGAGAACTGCAAGCTGCATTTAGTGAAGCAAAGCCATTAAATATGGCCAAGACGTTGGTGACTTCTTTCTTTTGCACTAAAAGTGACCGTCTTGTTTGTTGTTACAGAGACACAAGAGGTGAAAGGATGCAGGGCCCTAAGGTAAGGTTCAGTAGCATGTATTTATAGTCAGGCTTTCCATAGTCAGCCACTGTAAATGTTTCTTTATAAAGCAAGACTCTGCACCTCATCCTTTTTTCCACTGCATTATGTGCATGATTGCCTAGTCCAGGAAAATAAATCATCAGTGTGCTGCAGAATACCAGGGGGTATATTTTTATTCTTTTAATTTCCTCTCTTTCCAAGTCACACAGAATGAGCACAAAACAGGGGAGAGCCATCACTAGTAAACTACACACAGTAGGCAAGCTAACACCACCAGCAAATCTCATTAAAGGCCTCCTCCTGCATCCCGACCTCATCACTGACTCAAATTACTGAGCATCCCTGATAACAGTACATCTTAGAAAGTGATGTGGAATTATCTTCACTGGCTCAGAAGGGAAAAAAGGCTCAGGCTGTCACAAAGGAAAACAGCTGCACCTTCTGAAGCAGACTACTGTATTCTTGCCAGTATTACTTCAAAGTTTTCAAAATGTACCAATGGCCACTGGAAGTGAGCTTTCAGAATATAATGGCTTGTGTTTTATCTTAAGATCAATGCAAGGATATCTACAAATACATTTCCCTCTTCAGCCCATTTTTACCCTGTAAAGTGCTGGTTAGAAAATACAAAGAATGTAAGAAAAATTCAAGGCCTCAGGAGTTGCGTTTTCACTTTGCAGATGTTTTGAAAAGACAGCTTGAGGCTAAATTCCACAGCAAAACTGGAAGTTGTAGGAGGTCCCCTTAAAAACGTCTCTAAAAGAAATCTTACATCATGAGCTTAATCTAAATTTCAGGACAGACTGTTTCTTTCCACGAGCAGCAGGCTTTTTGAGCTGTATAGCTATATCACACCACAGCACAAGCCCCAAGGATGTCAACTGATGGGCTAAGTGCCAAACAATTCTTATCAAATACAGTACTAAAGACTGAGTGTGAGCCTTGAAAAAGCAGTGCAGTTCAGAGTGACACAGTCACAGTGACCACAAGCGAAAAGGAACGCAGGTGGTGTTTACCTTTTGTCGACATTAACAGCTCCTCTTGATAAGAATATTATTCCCACTACTGGTGAATAAAACCTCTACGGGTATGTTTTCATTACTGCCTGGTTAGATCACAACGTAGACAGATACCATCTTAAAAACAAACAAAGAACAAAAAAGGCTTTTTTTTTTTTTTTTTTTTTTTTGCATTTCTGATGTTTAGAGATTACTTCTCCACCGACTCTCCTGAAAAACAGCATCTTGCAAAACAGCTGGCGCGGGCGTGTGTCAAGGAGAGGAATGAGGAAAGGTACTGGCCAATCACATGACAGGCACGTGATTTCATCTTGCTTAAAGTGACCGACATCCTGCTGCTACTTGCTCCTTCTATAAGGCTGCATGATGTGAAACCTGAAACGCAGTTTTTTGCTGACGAATAAAATGTCTTTATGATTTTTTACATACTTTACAGTTTTTCCGATCGCTATGACAATCCTTTCAATTTTAACAACTTTCCTAAACTCTTAACACAGCACAACACCCGTCTGTGTAGGCTATACATTTAACACATTTCTTGTTGCTTTGACACAAAATGCATACAGTTAACACACTTTAAAATGCTTGAACTTCTTTTACACACAAGCTCAACCAAGACCAAAACAAAGGGTTTTTACTGACCAATTTGCAAATGCTTTCACACTGTATGTCAGAACAGATAACATCATGTTCTAAACCTAACATATAGGCTAAAGTCAAAGTGAACAGCTGTTCAGATTGTAAATTGAAACACAAATATATCCCCTGGATTTTGGTTCCATTGCTACTGAGAAACAGCTGATTGAAGTTATGCAAATAGATCAATCACAGCTGACTGACATCTAGGAAACACACTCAGGTGTTGAGGTTCTTTCAATCGCATGACCAAAAGGAGCAAAGATGAACACAAAGAAAGTAAGAAAAATTGCTGCACGAGTGAGAGGAAGACGAGTACCAGGACAATTCTGTCTCGGTCTTCTTTTTTTCATACAGTAAACCGTACATTCATTAAAGCTACTCTGAGATGGGTCATTCATTTTTTGTATTGAATTTCTGCAGCAAAAGAAACAAAATGAATGCATTTACTAAACCCAACAAAACTAAAATGTAGAGCGGCTTCAAGAGAAACTGTAAAACAATCTATTGTAAATACAATATACTACTGTCTATTGTATAAGGGCAGACCTGACACATAAAATAATGCAGTTTCTGTAATTCCATCTGATGTCAGTGTTTTGTATGACATTGTTCTAGGATTGACTAGATGGTCTTCTTGGAAGAGAACATGTGTTAGTGTTTTGGAAGAATTATTAGATTTCGAGACATGTTTGCATTGTTTTGGTGGACATAGAGTATTGTCTTAGTGAATTATTGTATTTCGAAACTTAGTGTTAGAGTTTAGTTTACAATGTGTGATTTTGAGCATGAAATTAACGGTTTTGTCAATTGTGTGTTGTAGGTGTGTTGGTGCGTTAAGAGTTTAGGAAAGTTGTTAAAAGTATTGAAAACAATTGTCATAGCGATCGGAAAAAAAAAACTGTAAACACGCCTGTCTACATTTTTTATTTGAATGTAAGTTTATTGTCTATTTATGATATAAAACAATAGAAATGTATATCACATTTGAGGAGCAGAAGCTTTTCTTTAAGCTTTGTCAAATAAAGGTGTGTTAGCCAGCAGCACTAAGCATGAAGCCACCTGGATACACAACATTACCAAGTTACTGACCAAAGGCTGATTTGAATTATCCATTTGCCGATTCAAATAGCAATTACAGAGCGTCAGTATGCATTAGATACAGAAGTGGAATTAACAGTATATTGCTGGCTACAAAGGTGCAGCCACAGTCAAATGAGGAAACCGAGCAATCCAGGTCAACATTAGACAAGATGCTCTGCTACTACAAAGTAACTACAGGCCAGTTTGGTGTAGTTAGGAAGGCACATGTACAGTAAAACCTCCCAGGACATATGACCCTTTGGACGCTACCCATCATCATGCTGCTTAGGGATGTGCGGAGTGACCGAGTGGCAACTATCACAACAGTCTGATTAATTGCTGCATGACTGCCAGTGTCACAGGGGTAATGGCAGACAGATGTTGGCAAATGCTGTTGCTAGGCCTAATCTGTAGCCAAAAACATGCTGATTTAAAGCTCTGCCCGTGTCTGCTTCTGGGGAACAGAGCAACACACACAGATAGAAACTAAATCCCAATCTCAGTTGTAGCTTTGAAATCTGCAGAAAGTCTCCTTTCCGCTGCAGTCATCTTAATCTTTCTGCTGTTTGCATGGAAAACACACAGGAAAGCATTGATCGCTCTGGATTTACTCTGTGGGGATCAATGATAATGCCATCATTACCCACCGCTGAGCTGCGAGGCGGTTTGGTGTTAAGCACGTAAAGAGCTGCCGTTCTAGCCATTTTCACTGGTAGGCTTTAACATGCAAGACGGCTCAAGTCTAAGAGTGAGCTATAAAATATATTTGCACTCAGAGAGTTACTGACATGCCCGTCCTTGCCTTCACCTTATACAACACAGTCTGCAGTTACAATATTACATGAAGCTGCTGCGCAAGTCACTGTATGGCTGCAGGGAACAAGTTACACATTACATTAAATTATTCTTTTGATAGACTTTGCCATGTTGAATTACGTCCTTCCAGATGATGACTAATCTCTGAGTAATATTATAGTATAAATATTCCATTACTAACACTGAAAATCAATGCAAATGGGTTATACAATCCAGCCCCTTTCCAGAAGGCTAAATCCTGCAACACGTACAAATCAAGCGGTCTGTAGTCTTCTCAGGGGAAAGTAGAAGCTATAGCACAGCCGCCTCACTGATGACCCAGATAAAAAAACCTTTTGCTCCACATGGTAAGCACTGAGCAAGCAATGACTTAGTCAGCAAATTACTGGTCAGGCCTATGAATAACGCAGACTGAATTACTAACTAGCAGTATGTTAATTTTATTTAGAGGTATGGAAACTGACGAGATGCATTTAACACAAGCTTTAATATTATTCTAGTTCTTTGCTCCTGCCAAGTCAAAACGTGTGAAAGAACGTTACATTTGCAGGCGCTCAGCGATGCTTCATGTTGTGATTAATAGTACCATGCAGGTCTGGGCAAAATATCTTCATCTGAAGTCAAAAGAATACAGAATAGTGTGACCGTTTAGCTCAGTTGGTAGAGCAGGCGTGCAGAGGTTTATTCCTTGATGCAGAAGGTCCAGGGTTCGAATGCAACGGGTAACTGTTTTCCTGCATGTCCGTCCATCCCCTGACTCAAGTCCAATAAAAGGCAGAAATGCCCCCCGCCCAAAAAAAAAAAAAATAAAAATACAGAAGAGTCTCTCTCTGCACACTGGCTTTCCTCTGTGAAAAAACAGGAAGCACAGACAGAATTGACATCTCACAGTCCCATCATATGGGGGAATAGCAGCTGGAGCAACGTGTGAATGAATAAAAGTTGAGGTTTCTGAGGTGGAGTGACATATCCTGCAACAAAACAGTAAGGATGTGTTTTTCCCCCAGCAGTCTAGGAGGCATTTGACTGAGTTTTAGACAGATAGCAAGACGAAATGAGGGATTTAAGGGATGACAGAAAGATCACAGCTTGTATTTTTAATAAGGCCCCGGGTAGCAAGCCTCCAAGACGTAGCAACTGCAAGTACTAAAATATAAAGAAGATGGAACTTTGATTTTTATTTTAATGTGTCAAGAAGAAACAGCTAACTTCTAATGACAAGAATGAATTCAAAACACTCTCTTCCACTGCTTTATGTATGACTCACTGCTAAATCAATCTGAAAATAAAAAATAAACCAAGACAAACTGTCAAAAAGCAGTCTGTAATTTCTCAGACAGCCTCCTTCGTAATCAATTAGTCTGGTTGGGCTTCTGGTCCAAAGTGCAAAGACTAGATTTCCATTTTATTTAAATGGCAACTAGACAGAGTCTACAGCTTTGAGAGACTGTACTTAGGCACAATGGGGCTTTCAGCTAAATGCTTACATCCTTATGCTAACATGCTCACAATGAGTATGCTTACATGTTGATGTTAACTTATTTAATAACACATTTGCTAATCAGTACTTAAGACAAACTACAGATGAGGCCGATGTGAAATTCATTAGTTTTGCAGGTATTTTGTCATAAACCAACGTATGGGACAAAGTGAAATTTAGCTTGATGATGGCGCTATATAAAACGTCAGGAGCTCAAAGTTATTACAATTCTCCCTGAGGGGATCTGTCTGTACCAAATTTCATTGCAATCCATCAAAAAGCCAAATTATCATCAGGTAAATAAGTCTTTGGGAAGCAGAAATCACCAAACATATTTGGACTGCAACTGGACAAAAAAAAAAAAAATATCTGTATGTCTTTGCACACCGATTGCTGAGATATTTCAATGAAAAACAAAAACGTCAACCTCATGGTGGCGCTAGAGAAAAAGTCATGGGATCACCAAAGTAGGCAAGATTCATTCTCTGGGGACAATGAATGAATTTGGCCAACATTGCCGTCCCCAGGAGAATGCGGCTAACATTCTTACCTTTCATTCACCAAATAGCTCTGCCCATATTTGCCACAACTTACAGTATATCCAAACCACAATGGTCTGAAAGAAAACTGTCCAAGGACAAAAGGAAGGACTCGTTCTACAAAGTTACAATGTTACACATGCTTCAACAATACCTGAGTATTTCTCTAAAGTCAGCCACTTCTACTGCAGCAGTAGGAAGGTTAAACATACTGTAGGGCTGGGACCATTTATAACTTAGTTTTTTTTTTTTTTTTTTTCTCCATAAATAAATGTTCTGCACATGTATTACATTACAATAGGTGCTGAGGGCACTGAGAGGGTTTAACCTTTTCTTGGCAGGTCAGGGATGTCATAAATCGTCTTTCTAATCACTCCATTCTGTCCCTAACATGGAGCTGTACTAGAGCTGTCGATTAGTTGACCGAGAGGAAATTGATTTGTCATTTTATACTAGCAAAATGCCAAACGCCTTCTTCTTCCAGCTTCTCTAATGTGTGGATTTACTGCTTTGCTCTGTTTTATATCATTTTAAACTTTGAACCTTCCTCTTATAAGTTGGACAAAACAAGACATTGGAAAATGTTACCTCGGGTTTTAGGCAATAGTGACATTTAAAAATATATATATATTTTCAGACATTTTACATGTTTTTTTAGTTGTAAACCTAAGCTGTACTTTTAATTTTTTTTTTTTTAAAGATACTAGTAAAAACAGAAGCATGTGAGTGTTAAATCCAAATATACACAACTCACAGACCTCTGGAGGTGATGCTGCTGCACTTCAGAAACTCATCATAGCTCCTGGGACTTCAGGTTATCCTGACACATTTCTCACCTTAAGGGGCTCTGGCGCACTATGCTTACCGACAACCCTTCAAATAATGAATTGTAATTTCATGGAAAAGATCAAGGTAGGGCACTCCCTGTGGGTATGGGTGTGTGTATGTGTGTGGTGTGTGTGTGTGTGTGTGTGTGTGTGTGTGTGTGTGTGTGTGTGTGTGTGTGTGGGGGGGGGGGGGGGGGGGGGGGGGGGGGGGACAGATGGAGGCAGCTGCAGGGGAAAGCACAGTGAGACAGCTGTGTGAGGGGAGCAGCTGTTACAGCCATGGATCACAGTTCATCTGCAGACGGCTGACTGAGCCATCTCACTTTTTGCCTGCAGTAGAGCTGTGGAGTGGTTCTCAAAAAAAAGGTAAATGGAAATCCAAAGAAGTAAATAGCTGACAAGGGTACTTAATCACATTCACGCAACAATCAAAAATTGTCCATATAACTGTGCTGCTCATTAATTAGCAACATTGTCAACAATAGCCTATTAGCTTCCAAGCTATCAACGGTTTAGAAAATTCTCTGAAAGTATAGTTATAAGTATAGTTTGTCGCTTTACATCTTCATATAGTCCACCCTAATGTGCTTTATAGAAAACTACTGAATACTATGCCATACAGGCCTTAGTAAAGAAATGTTAAGTACAGTTATAATAACAACGGTATTACATTTTAAGTACCACACATCAGCATTCAAAACTTTCCAGTGATGTTGGTGGGTGCTGCTTCCTGGTGCTCCTTTTATTAATACTGAAGAGATGACAGTGATCATCAGGAGGAGTATCGGTGTGGTGGTGGCCCGGCACAGAAGCAATTAAGATCGCCCTCCATGTGGACCACCTCCTACTCAGTGCAGAATATATGAGTGTGTTGACCTTTATCTCTGTGTGTGCATTAAACAGTGAGAGAAGCCAAAGAAAAAGTGGAGGCAGACAAGAAACCCACCCTTCACTGTCCTGTTGTTTGGAAACAAACATCACACGACTCGTCTGGTGATGTGTATTTATAACTTTGCGGAATACCATTATGCACGGCAGAGACAGGGAGAGATGTAGATAAACAGAACAAGACATAGAGAGAGAGAGATAACTAGAGAAAGAGAGAGAGAGAGAAGGAATGAGTTCATAATGACAGATGGGCCAGGGTGCCTTCCAACCTCCAAAGCTCCTGCAATATGACAAAGATTACACAGGAGAGCAATTCAAAAAAAGGTGCCCATGTCCTTGTGGGATGGCACATGTTCGACTTTTAAAAGACAATCCAAGGTAAAACAAACATAAAATGTATCCAAAATTATTCTTGACCACATCCAACTTGGCAACTTGACCACATCCGTCGACCAATCTGTGAGCATCTTCAGGGATGAGGCTGTGCGTTTGTAAGAGCTGGGAGAGTGATAAACAAAATGCATCACACTGGCTTTGCAGCAAGTGCTAATCTGTCACTGAATACTCTGCTGTAAAACTGCTGTGGCATGAGCTGCGCCCACAGGGGTGAGGCGAGGAGAGACTCTCACTGTGTTGGGGAGAATTCAAAATGTGACAGCCAATTAGAGTCAGCAGACATACAGACACACAGGACTCCCCCAACAGCTCGCACATTTCTAATGAGCTCCAACTTCCAAAACATACGTTTTTGATATTTAGTTGCCTTGTCTTTGCTAGAAACTTACACAGTAGGCAAAAATGGAATTATGGGTGTCCTTCGGTTTCCCAAAATGTCTTTGTTAGCATTGTTTCTTTGCTCCTCCCTAAAAACAAAGGACAGAGTTAGCAACTTGCAGCTGGTTTTCCCTCTTTCCTTTAATTATGGTTCAACTCGTGTCTTTTTTAAAAGTCAAATATAATTGATGTTGGACTGAATCTTTTAGAACCAAAGTGCAGTCAAAATTTGTCTATTTTAATGTTTAAAATGTTTTCAATTATGTCTGCCTCGGAATGACAGTCTAAAGCCACATACACATGATAGGCGATTTGCTCTCTGCGCACCGCTAGGCAGGGCGCAGGGACACTAAAGCTTTGACTGACTGAGGATACTTTTGACTTGCTAATGCCACTATTTATTTGGGTTTGAATAGTTTTCACTCCATCCAAAGATGCAGAAAATGTCCGACAGGGTGACGGAGAAAGAGAAGGGAGGAAAAAAACATTTGCAGAGAAGAAACTGGAAATATAACTTGCTTCTCGTGTGGTCACAAACAGTAAGCTTCTGTAATATTTGTGAGTGCACATGTTGTAGCAGTTTGCGCTCTGATCCCAAAAATAAATTAGCTGACCTAGCTCTCACAGTTGGTGCCGATGATGAGACTCCTGAATTAATCAGTGATGTTGGAGCTGATATTGTTGACTGATCAGGGGAAGAAACTACAACATTACTACTGCTGCTGCTATCAACATTTAACTTTCAGTAGGGAGGAATTATCTGAAACCTACACAAAGAAATGTTCCAGTACCATTTTATAGACGTATAGTGCAAGGTCAAATGTTTCCGTTTGTTCCCCAAAGGTCCAAACTGTGGCCTGACTAAACTAGACTTGTCCAGTCTTGTTTCTCTGCAGAATGTAAAAACCTTTGAAATAACACTTGGGTGAACAGCTCCTTTGCACAGTGATTGTGTAAACTCTCATCTTCATTTCTATGCAGCACTGGCCGGCAAATATTTACCTAACAGTTCAAATATTTTCATATATAGCTCTTTTGAAGCTGAAACACTAAAAATACTTTTTTGGATAGTCAAAGTCCAAACACGCTTCTCATCCATATTCTGCAACAGGGCACCCATGTTCCTTGTCAACAACTATTTTATCAAGCCCCGTCTTCAGAGGGAATTTCTGTGCTTGAATGCCTGCAACTGGTATTTGACCTATTCATTACCAAAAATCTAATTACAGAGTGCCACATGGTACTCAGTTAACCGTTCGCGTCTACATAATTACTTTAGGCAGAGATGAAAAGGGACATAAGAGTCTGAGGCTACAAACAGGCCTGTCATATCTTGGCAGAAACATGTAAAATGTCACCTAAAACAGAAACTACAATCAGTTTAGGGATGAACACTGTATTTACTAGCATTGTGTGTGGCTACTCTGTGGCTCAAGTAGTTTGTGGTTATTGCCTAAATTAATTTTCATTTTCATACTTATCTCCGATCTCCCTATATCTACAGATGCTACTTTATCTCACTTCCTAAATCCCTTGTAAATAACTTCTAAATACAGTACTTCTGTAATCACATTTGACACACTTTCAACATGTTCTTCCTGGTTTGCTTTTGTGTATCAATGTGTAAGATTTAGCGAGGCAATGATATCCCAATTTCTCGCACTGATCAATAGTCTCCTTCAGCAGGGTAAGCATTTAGTGCTTCACAGTTATACTCTAAATTCAGCTAAAATAAGACAGGTAGTCTGAATTTTTCTAACCGGGCGCATATGAAATAGATCTTGCTACAGCTATACAGAGTTAAATTGCAGTACATTCTTTTCATTAATCAAGAGGCTTGGGACATTTCACAAGCTGAAATGTCACAATTTTGAAGGGCAGGACCGACCTTAATTAGTCGCCTGGGTTATAATCAAGCTTTATCTGGAGCAAAGTGAATCCAGCAGGTCACAACTACAAGAACCTCAACCGCTCAGTGTTACAAAACTTTGTCCAAGACAGGAAGAAGAGTGAAAAAACATGAAGAGTATTTTTGTATTCAAGAGTGGAAGCTGCTTCAGTGATTGAATATATGTCGAGTTCACTGCAGGAGAGGCTCTCGTGTGTCAAATAAAAAAACTTTCTGTCTCTCGCTGAAGCAACGTCTAAGCTGAAGTTGAATAAAGTCACAGTGTCCACTATATATATATATATATATATATATATATATATATATATATATATATATATATATATATATATATATATATATATATATATATATATATATATATATATATATATATAAGTAGGATACACGTTAAGAAGAGTACAAGGGGGAGGCAAGTCCTAGATGCAACAACTGAACCTCCTCATATACTGACTCTTCATTTCCTGAAGCCAACCCAATAAGCATCAGTGCTGTGGGGAAACATATAGTACAAAACTGGCAATCATTTTGTGGAGATTTAGGGGAAAGCATTATTGTCACTACTTTAATGCTTTTTTTATACACATTTCTATAGCCATTTATTTACTGCATAAGTGAACGTTAAGTCAGTGTGACGACGAACACCACTGCTGCAGCCTTACTCCGGACCTTTGGTCTGGGGGAGCATTAGAATTGGCCCAATCAATGCAGAGTAAAGGTATGGATGGATAGCATCCTTTATCATTGTGTAATTTCATATTACAATATTAATACAGTAAATTATCTAAAACAATTTAAAAAAAAAAACATTCAAGACACAGTTGATGGGTAAAATAACCAGCAGCGAACATAAGGCAAGGTACTTTCACACAGTGATGAAAAAGATCTAATAAAAATTCAATACTGCCTCAAAGCAGTCCTGCTGTGGCCAAACACAACCAGAGATGTTAATGGGATAAATTTTGAGGCAAAATATCTAACAGTTGACAGATTTATATGGTCTCACTGTAGATATTGTAATGTTGCCAAACCCAAGTACAGACAGTGAATCATTAAAAGGACACCGCAAAAAAAAAAAAAAAATTCTACAAATGTTAAAAGGAGGAGGAGAGTGAAGTTTAAAGGAGTGTCTGATAGAAAAACAAGGACACTTGGTCCTATTGCTGATGATAACTTACTTTGATGATTGTTTGGTGTTTGTAGCATTTACAATTCTGAATACCAGTGAGGTATGTTAAAAATGTCAAATTTGCAACATATATCTATTTCTTACAATTTTCCTTTAATTTGTTATCAGAAAACTTCTCAAAACACACAGTGGGGTTTCTGATCAAATAAACAAGTTATGATGTCATGTATTGCTACACTGTACACCAGATAACATTTTGGTATGCACAGGGAGGAAGGCAGAGGCATCTGAGGGAAAATACCAGCCTGAACTTAAACCTACTTTCATCATGACTTCTCTCTTGACCAACACAATTCTTTAAATATGAAAGTACCAATAGGCTACATGAAGCAGTTTTATGTACCCCCAACTGTAAACACATTGGGCAACTGGGGCCAAATATAACTAACTGTATCCTGGGGATCTCCATGTGGTTTTGAACAAGTGTCTACATATGAGAGAGACTACCACCTGTTATTACAAACTATCTACTCTCACCATCTTGAATTTTTAATGAATAAAAGTCCGCCATAAAAAACAAACATGCATGGGTGTTTTTCCAAAGCAGATTCTCTGACTTGTCAAACACAGGAGTAAAAAAAACAACAATGTGTCAGAGCATTGTGCATTTACATGGCTTACTGGCACACCAAAATGGAAAAGAGCCATCATTAATGGTATTACGTACACCTGTGTATTTCCTGCTGTAATTAGTCAAAACGTCTAGTGTGAAAAAGGCCTATTTAGAACAGAAAGCCCCAGTATGACCTCAAGTACACCTACTGGAATGTAGGCAGCAACTCCCTTACTTAGTTTGAACCATTTTCAAGTTCAACATTTTTTCAGTATGGTATAGTATATACACGTCATATGAAAATAAGTTGTGCCTTTCTACTCCATCTTCCCCTTAAAAACGTATGAACAGCTGTGCACTCTCAACAGTGGGCAAATGGAAGCATGGCTCCAAATATTTGCCTTGACGACAGAATCTAATTCTGGAGGTCTCCCAGCATCACCAACCATTCTGTGCCAGCCCCGCAATATCAGCAATTTGGCTAAATCCATAAACAGGACTAGTTTGTAAGCCATGATAATCACATTGAAAAATTGCTTATGTCTGGCTAACATTCAAAAGTGATTTAAATCCACAGAGAACTGTCCTCGTTCAACAATAAGGCCAATTTAAGCATATATCACCTTGATGCTGTTAGCACAAATATATTCAAAGTCAAAGTGGCATTTCCTTTGTAGATATAAAACTGTTTATTAAAAAAAAAAAAAAGACTGACTATGGATTTGAGTTAAAAACTAGAAATTATTGGCACAACATAAAACACACAGCTGGTAAATCTCAACAGAATAGTTTATATGGACACTATCAGCTAGGCATAGGAGAAGTCCATGCACTTATTTCTGGTTCCAGTTTTTTTTGTGCAAATTGTACTAAATATTATTGTTTATTTCATGTTTGGCTGCAACTGGCAATTATTATTATTATCATCATCATCATCATCATCATCATCATCATTTGTATTATTTGTATTATCTTATTAATCACCTGATTTTAAACTTTATCCTTGCACTGCTATAGTTTTTATATTACTATGTTCATGTTCATGTGGATTTTTTATTTTATTTGCTTTAGTATTTTTTCTGTTATTGTCCATGCTATTCATGTGGATTTGCTTTTTTAATCATCCTGTTTGATGTAAATGTTGTGTGTGATGTCTTAAGCTACTGGGACCTTGAATTTCCCCTTGGGGATCAATAAAGTAAGTATCTATCTATCTATCTATCTATCTCTCTCTCTCTCTCTCTCTCTCTCTTTCACAATTAATCATTTAGTCAACGTAAATCGTTTCAATGTTAATGCAATGTATGAAAAAAAATAAGTCTATCAGAGGTGCAAGGGGACGTGTTCAATGGCTTGTTTAGTCCGACCAACAGTCAAAAACACAACTACTGTATATTAAACAGGAAAAAGCAGCTAATCTCACCTTGGAGAGGCTGCAGCCACAGAATATTTGGTGGTTTGACTTGATAAATGACAAACAATTATTAAAAACATTATCACAAGCATCAAAATTGTTGCCTACAACAATTGTTTAGGCTACACTATCAGTTATATAGTGATGTTGTGTTTATAAAATCCTTCCTCCTTTAACCTGGCCTTCCCCTGCACATATTTTACAAAGAAAACAGTAAGTGGGTAATACAGCAAAATAAACACACAAGCCCTGAAATCCTGCCCTCCTAACAAATAAATCCTCTTGTTATCTTTCCATAGCAGTGGCAACAGCCTTGCTTGCTGTGTCCCCCTGAGAGCTCTTCCTCTCCCCCTCCCGTGCATGCTGGCGTAGACCATAACAGATTGACTCAGCCCGACAACAGCTGCCAGAACCCCGCAAGCCCCATCCTCCAGAAACTGATGGATTGTGGGAGGAAAGCCAGGGTGATTAGCCCCTTACATGGGAGAATTGTTGCAATGTACCACCCCAAAAGAGATTTCACCTGAGTGTTAACGTAGGGCATTCACACTACTAATAAGTCATGTTGTTAATGTCCATTCAGCCTTACAAATGCACTAGGCTTGAACTCAATATGTCAACAACAACAACAACAACAACAACAACAAGTGGCAGCATTGTGTGGGGGAACTGATAAAATAATTAGGGAGATAAAAAAGTGATGGCCTCATTATGACAGTGATTGCACTCTTTTCACAAGGCATATTCTGTTCTGTGATTTGTTTAAAAAAAAGGACTGACAATCAAATATTCAGTTTTGCCTCGCAGCGGTGTAAAGCAAAAGTGTAGTTTTAACTGATTCATTCAAATTCGGCACTTACCTTGATCTTGACAGTGACATAAGCTAACTAAGGTCCACTGGAGGTAGGGAAATAGTGCTTCTTTTTGAGGAAGTATTGCTTCTTGGAAAAGGAATTAGCTGAGAAATCCTACTGTTTAACTAGCAAGTATCGCACAGAGAGCTGCTATTTGCTTAGTGTGCCAAAAGTAAAACTAGTCCCTGCATCTCTCTCTTTTCGCAGCATTTTCTGCTCTAACTGCTACGAGCTGCCATGAATGGCGTGAAAGAAAGTTCTGACTGGAACAGATTCCAGTCAGAACTTTCATTCACACCATTCATTTCTCTCTTGCCTAGCACAATTATAAAAAAATAAATTAAAAAAAGCATCTTGCTGTTATTCAATAAACATACAGAACAAGCTGTCCTGGGTTAATGTAGCCCAACTCTTACTGCCTCTTAAAAGGAGATGTTACTTAGAGTAGAAGAGCTTGGGAACACCCAGAGTTAAACCTCTGCACTTTCTCAGACAAGAGCAGGACAGTTTGACAGAATGCAAGTCAAGAGTCAGCGGCTTCATTCGGTGATTCATCCAAGACCATCAGTACAAAGACGTGGCAATTAACCCCCAAGCCTTACTGTCAGACAAAAGCTCTTACTTTGGCATGTCAAATTTTAACTGACTTAAAACAACGATCAGAGCTGCAATAAAGAAATACTCCATCCCTGATATTAGTGTAGTGGCGTGCTGGACCGTCAAAACCCAACGCCTACCACACCACATGCCAACCAAAGAGTTCAGGATAATTCAAAATCTTTAAATTCCACCTCAGAAGACAGGGACCCACAGAGTTATGCTTTAAAGCGTGGATTGGAGAACTAAGGTGTCTTGACTGTCCCTGACCAGCTAGTCTATGTCCAGTCTGCCAAATCCCCACACCAAAGTACACTTTTTAACTGTTAAAAACTGCCTAGTAATACGGCTGTTCAGACAGCGATCTACACCTAAACAACAAAAACATAATTAGCACTGCACAACATTACTTTTTACAAGCAACAAAGAGTCACTTGATCATTTCCAACACTATATTAACTGGATATACAGGCACCTTCCATCAGTTGCCTTTGACGCCAGATTGAAGGACTTTTCATTGCTTTTAGCTCAAGTTTGATTGGTCATTCACACCCCATTCACAAACCTTTTTTCCCTGCAGACATTCTGACACGTCATGACAGAAAAGGATGTCACAGTCCAAGGGCATTGGTATTGTGCATGCTGGTTCACTGGCATGGGTTCCTGGGATATTCAATGAACGCATGGGCCCAATCAATAATGTTTTCAGTAACACCTCTACTTTTCCTGCTATGAATATTTTATATAGCTTCCCTGAAATAAGGTATATTACTGTACGATTTTACACTTGATGAGTCTAAGGCCAATTTATGCTCCTGCGTTAAATCAATGCCGCAGGTACGTATGTAGGTACATGGAGATACGAACCCTACGCCGGAATACTTTTTAGACACCGACCAAATTGCCTCCTTAGTAGGGTTGGGCATTGAGAACCGATTCCTACTTGGAATCATTTAATCCTTGTGTTGACTTTGGGTCACATTGGCCAGTTTTAAATTTTTGTTTTATATCAGAAAATATTGGACGTAGAAATAAGCACTGAAAATGTGTAGAAGAAAAATTTAAAAATGTACAACGTTAGAAAAAGCAAAAACAAATTGTGAAAAAAGGCGACACAAATGTCAGAAAAAAAGTGTTTTTTTTTCAAGGTTGAAACGAAGACAACACAAGGGTTAAACAAATTACGAGTTTATTACGAGAATTGTTTCTTTATTGGAATCGTTTGGAGGATTTGGTTTCAATCTGATCATGGGTTCCAAATTTAACACCCGCAAGTTTTGGTTTCCATAGCGGCCAGGTGCATGTGACCCGTTTCAACTCCACCCCTCAAAGAATCGGAATCGATAAGAACCGGAATCAAAAGGAAGAATCGGAATTGGAATCAGAATCGTTAAAATCCAAACGATGCCCAACCCTACTCCTTAGTATTGAGTATCAAAAAATGCCTCGTCATTAAATACCAAATTTCAATACCTTAAGAGTAAATCTCAACATTGTCAGTGAGCCAATAAACATACAGCATGCTTCTACCAAGATATAATGCTTGTGATTGGCTGCCTAACGTTACACGTTGTAGAGACACACAGGAAAAATATGTGCCAAAAGATTTGTGCCGTAATGTGTAATAAAGAGAAAAATAAACTCTTTGTTTCTCCTGCTATGCTTCCAGAGTCTGTACTAGCTCCGAAGCTTATCCCCCGTCACTTTCCCACTCACTCTACCACACAGTCCCCACGCATATACACATGCCGGCCCTGCTATTCTCTTAAAGAGATACGCTACGACGCAGACACCAGGGCATAAACCTCAGGCCACTTACGTAGGCTACGGCGAAAGCTCTGCGTAAAGCCTTCGCAGAAGTATGAATCCACCTTTAGGCCAAGCACACCCTTTGCGGAATGTTAGATAATGCCTTATATCCCACGAACATACTAGACTTAGAACAGGTGTAACTAGTAGCCTAACATTAATAAAGGCTGCCTTTCATTTAAACCTGCACTATTGCCACAAGGGGAACCATGAGCAATCCCTTTCACATTATTTGAATACATTGTAATAAACCAATGTGGTAAATAATGTGGTTAGATGAATTTGAAACAGGCACCTGATAGTATTTCATCATCAGCACCCAAATTTGAGTTTTTTTTTTTTTTTAATTCCAGTTATCAACAACTGTCGCAGGCCAAAACAATGATCAAACACTACCAATTATGCCACTAGAATAGCCTCTACCCATATGGAAAATTCTGAAAATTAGGAGCATCAGGCAGACAGCCAAGTATTTAATGAGGGAAGCACATATAAGATCATAAATCATTACACCGGCTCCTTCATGATCTTTTTTAGCTTTATTAACAAGATTGCCAAAGATAATATGACCATCTTAATTTTGGACAGACCCCTATGTTGACTTTTGTTCTGACAGTTTGTGTTCATTCATAGCTGGAAAAAAAAAAAAAAAAAAAAAAAAAAAAAAAAAAGCATAGGCCTACTGCTGTTTATACATCAGCGCAGATAACAAATATCAGAGAGATAACAATGCCTCCAAATAAAAAAAATCAACACTAGCATCTGCTGTGATCCATTCACAGGCAACTGACCTAGATAAACTACAATTTACACCTCTGTGTGGGCCTAGGGTAACTGCCGCCCAGTCGTCAACATCTCACACTGATGCTCAGAAATCAAATGATACATGACAAATAGATCTGATAATAACTAAAAAGTGATAAGTATTGGTTTGGAAGTGAGGACAGAACTTACAAACCAGGCAGTAATGTGAAATCTAACTTTTGCTGCCTCCATACGTCAGGTGATTATTTTGTGTTTCACACAACCAATTCACTGCAATCCCTTTTTAGTTTTCGCTAAATCATTGGATTCAGGACACTGCATGTGTTCGTGCTTAGCGAGTTTTCCCACCAAGTTTCAGACTTTGCGATAATAAATAAATAAATAATTATTTGACAAAAGCATCCTCTTGCCAAGTTAAAAAAAAAAAAAAAAAATGCACAAAGGCATGCAATGATGCAGCCACAAATAAACTGACCAAAAAGCTCTGGGCCAACAACTCCGGAAAGGCCGCTATTAAGTGATAAACTTTGGGCTTAGAAATCTGAGTGAAAACTGATTTACTGGTTACTAAAACATGCAAAGCCCTTGGCAGTAACCTCAGTGTTCCCACAAGCACGCTAAGCCTGGCCTTAATATTGACTAGTGGGGTACATTCCACGAACTACAAGAGGCTGGCTACTGTCATTCAACTCATTCTATCTGGGTTGTGCTAAGCTCCTCTGTCTCATCAGTCATTGGTTGCTTACCACAAGGCAAATGAAAAAACATCTGCACTCATTTTTAAATTAATTAGGAACATCTAGCTAATACAGCGCCTCAATAAATCCTACCTTCATGTAGGTTGTAATGGTCAGATGTTGGGTGAAGTGTTTAGAGACAATTTTCTAGGTAATTTATGAGGCTGTAGTTTGTGGTGCTGATGAATTGTAATGCATTATACTGAAAGGTGTAATATTTAGTCTACCATAATTTATATAGATGGGGTGGCAACGGAGTGTAATCAAAATTGAGTTGAGTTAAAAAAAAAAAAAAAGGACATATGGCACTAACATATTCCTGTTACATTTTAAGCTATATTATAGGGAAGCAATACTGTATGATAGAGTGAAACATTGAACCAAGTGTAAATGATAGCAGTATGCATATACTGATAGCAGCAATATCTGATGATCTCCTCTATGACGAGCAGGCCATTCTGAATCTCATTGCAAATACATTATTACAGTAACAGTTAATGCCACCTTGCTCAATGGCAAAGGTACAACATGAGTGACAGAGCAAGATTTCAAAGAGATTTCAAGAGACCCTACCCGTATCTGAACATAGCAAACAGAACTTCTATTTCCAAATGCTTAGTTTATATTTGAATAGTCAATAATAACACCAGCTATTATAGTTTTCGTGCATTAATATGTACTATAATGAACAGTGGTCACAGAACAGATCGTCAGTGTAATAAAGCATGTTTACTTAACCATAAGCTCATTATGGTTTTCATAATCAGCGTTCATTATCATACCAATATGTATGCTTGCCACTAAGCACGTCGACAAAATTGCCAGTTTTTAGTAACGTTAATTACGTTAATGGAGTTAGGCGTGACATTTCACCCATACTAATAGAGCGGCACATTTTTGCAGCAGGGGTTGAGGGTTTGACAATCAAAAGGGATCCTAAATAATAAAATGTGTTTAGAAGACCAATATATGTTGGTCATATACAAACTACCTAACGCTACATCGCGGCAAAGCACCGACTACACTGGTTGACGTGTGCCTCAGTAGAGATCAAAGCAAAACAGACTCACGACTTACAGCGGCTACAGAGAACGACTCAGCTGCCTCTAAGTCTTTATAAAAACTACCAACCTTTTACATTTACACCAGTTACAAATTCCGCAACAAAAACACAACGAGGGCAAGTGGACACACTGCTATTGTAATAATTATGGACAGAGGGGATTTGCAGGGGAAAGACACAAGGGGCCATATGTCTCATCTGGCCAATTAGCTAGCCTGCTAGCCAGCAGCGGTCACAACAAAATGCATTTGCTCTCAACTACACTGGCAGACCAACGTTAGCTTCAGTAGCTACTCACCCCAACAGAAGAGTCCAGGGTGTCCTACAAACTGAGTCACAATCGTCCTGCAGGTTTGTCAAACCGTCAAAATATGTTTTATGTGAATTTAAAACGACTACAGTCACCAGACATGCCTGTGGCGTTGCAGCGTTTGCAGTTCGCACCGCTTAAAAGCTGCATTGTTGGAGCGACGGCTGAACAAACAGCACCAACGGCACGCCGCTAAGCATTGTGGGAAACAGTGTTGATTAGCCGTGTAGTTCAAACACATGAAATATTGTGGAAATGCTCCACCTTGTGATCAGTGTGGGTACTGTGTAGTGATACATGAGTGGTGTATATACTGTATATAAAATATATAATTGTATATTTTTTTTATAAAACAATATATTTAAATATTGCATTCGTTAAAAAAAATCTTAATCATGAACTTAAAACGTCATCTTTCAGAGAGAAATTGTTATTTTATATTATTTATTTATTGATATTGTTTTATGTTATATATGGATTACGGATGGCAAGGACATCTACCTCTTCAGGATACTTTTGGTTGTTTATTTGTTACATTTGTGCTTGCTTTTGTTATGTGTTCAGTATACTGTATTACATAACATTCCTTTTTTCACTTATAATGGATGAAAAACATAGCAAAACAGCACAGCAAAGAACATAACAAGGATGCTGAACAATTCTACAAACATACACAACCGATCCTTTTTGCAGCGATGTTTTGATGAAAGACACGAAAAACAAATACATTTTTACCATTATGAGGATGTGGAAAACAGTATTAGAGGAGCTTGCTGAAACGCACAACAGCCTTTTAAATATAATTAGTGAGGCAGTACACTCAGACTGACCATAAGACATGCAGTATGACACTAATTGAGCCTTTATTTAAAAACGCAGCCAAGTTTGTAATTCTGACTGAGAATATTAATAAAAAATGAACTGACCAAGTGAGGTAGAGGATCGGCTAATGAGTGCTAATGTTTACATTTAAAAGTGTGAAGAAACAAATAAGAAAATCTTCTGTTAGACATCTGGTAATCTGAATTAAAATCTATTATAAGTCTACAACTCTGGCTCAATGGCCTATCCTGTTCTTGAAAAATGTAATACTATATAAAAGGGATAATACTCTTAGTACAAAAAAATATAGGTAAATTAATTTACCTATATGTTTTTGTACTTGTTTTCTTATTATGTTTCTTCTTTTTTACTTTACATACTCCTTATTATGTTCTTGGTTTCTTATTTTTTGTTTGTTCGCTTTATGTATTTGTTGAACTATTTAGAAAAAATTATAATAAAATTCAATAATACATTTGTTTTATAAAGTCCTATACGCTCCTTTCAGTCCTCAGTGGGCTGCAACCTGCAACACAGGCTTAAATCAAACACTCCTTAGAATAGGCAAGCACCCTGCTTGGACTTGTTATGCACACACTGTAATAAATCGGAAACTGTCAAACATGTATTGGTAGATTGCATATAAACTAGAAGGGGATTAATATCAGGACTAATTGATGAAAAAAAAAAATTGTTGTATTTAAAGATTAAAGGGAATAATAGAGATAATTTAATCTAATTTACTAATTCTACTGCTCCACACTCCAGTCCAGTAGGTGGCCAACCGCCATTAAAACTCAACAAAAATGAAGCAAGAACAATGTACTATTCTACAGGTGGCAGTAGTGAGTCCGCTAGAGAGCAAATGGACACAAATAGCCGTAGAAGAGGACTCTCCAGCAGTCGCGGGATGATGATGACGCATTCTTGAACATGGAGCGAAAACACATGTCAGCTTTTGCTTTGTATAAAACGTTGTCAACAGACTTGTCTCCTGCTACGAAGCCTTCCCTGCAGGTAGATATTATTAAAATAATGTGGTAGGAACTGGTTTAGTCGTACCTGGTGATCTGCTCTGTAGACTCAGAGCTGCAGGAGGGACAGTGCTGAAACTAGCACAGTCCTCCTGATAGCTAGTTAGCTATCAAATCATGTCATCTGCTCTTCATTTCTCCAGGCTAACTATGTATCTTAACTGTGTTTAGCTATTTATGTTAACTTGTATGATGTTCTAGGTGGCAGATAAGAAGAAAAGGAAAAAGGAGAATGGGGCTAATAAGGTCAACACAGTTAAAGCTCAATTAAAGCCTGAAAGGAAGAAAGTGCGAAAGAACCTCCTAAAGTCTGCAAAAAAAGAGGAGAGCCTTAAGGGAATGACAGAAGTAAGTGTGTACCTGCTGCAAAGATAGATGCTATGGGGTGCTATTTTCACATCCATAAGTTAGTTATCTGTTAATATAAATGCTAACATGTTTTATTATAATTATTATTATTATTATTTTCTTTGACCTTAGTTATGGTTCACAGAGTCTTTATGCTTTTATTGCAGGAGGAGGAGTGTGTAAATGGAGATGGTGAGGCTCTGGATGCTTTGCTGACCGAGCTGGGAAAAGTCAACAACAGCAGGGAGAGAGCGAGCAAGCTGTTCCAGTGGCTCATCAACCCCATTCCTGCTAAGTCCTTCTTCAGGTACAGATGAGTGTGTTGGCAGTGTTTCTGGCTGTGGATTTAGTGCACATATATTGTGTACATATTCACATTTCTGTTGGCTGCAGAAGAGCAAACAATGTGATCAAACAATGTATCAATTAATTAGTAATCCAAAATTACAACATAACAGAAACTTTGCAAAACTGGAAGGGCACCCTGAGAGCGCAGACCTCTGCCAAGGCATGCCCTATTTCACAATGTTAATGCAGTGTGAATTTTCCCAGTCACCACATGACAGCAGCAGCTGTAGCACAAATTCCCTACCTTGCAATGTTAACGCAAGTTAAAAATAATTTGTGTATTCACCCTGTGATTCGGATCCACTCCAACATTTAATGGGTTCCTCCTTGGCCCATGCTTTGCCCTTCCACCAAGTTTCATGAAAATCGGGCGAGTAGTTTTTCCGTAATTCTGCCGACAGACAAACAAACAGACAAACCAAGCCGAAAACATGACTTCCTCGGTGGAGGTAATAATACAAGACCTGTACAAGGTGTCATCTTTTTCTTGCAACATTCACCGGCTAATATTTTTCCTCTTTCCGAAGGGAAACGTGGGAAAAGAAACCCATTCTTGTTCAACGTAAGACTCCAGATTATTACAAGGGACTGTTCTCCACAGCAGAGTTTGATCGCATATTAAGACAGGTAAGGATCTGAAACATTACCTCATCTATCCTTACTGTATCTATAATTCCCCCACCTCTGTTGGAATATGTCAGTTATGTTATTATTGAGGGGGATCTTTTACACAATACAACATTATACACAGTTATTAGTGTTCTAAAACTCATGGAAAGTGTAAAATTTAAGCAGGTACTTTCCTTCATTTAATGTGGAAATGTTTTTTCCTTTTTTGTAAACAAGTAATTAAAAGGTGGTGGTAGCATAATTGACAACACAAAAGTTCTGGAGAGTGGTCTCTACTACCAAAAGTTGGACTTTATTTTTGTTCTCCACCACTGTAAGAGGCAGACAGGCTGATTTTTCATTCATTTCGGACATTGGCTGTTTTGAATCTGTAATCGCACAAACTAATAATTATCAAGGGGAGTTCTATGAAGTTTGGTGTCATTTAAAAAAAAAAGTATTTAAAGAAACAAACATAATAGGAATTAAATCTTTTTATTTTGAATGTGAAAATGAGCCACCTCATTTTTTTTCCTTTGTTTTTTTTGTTGTATATTACGTAGTTCTTTTATTTGTTTGTTTTCTGATTATTTTATTTATAGTAGCTATGTGCCCAGATTTGTTCTTTTGTCTGTTCATCAGTGTGTAACTATCAGACTTTGTCTTGTGTCTTTGATAGATAATGGATATCTGTGATACTGAACTACATGTCTGCATGGTTTAATTTTAGGAGGATGTTCAGTATGGAGTGAACCTGGATGTCACGAGCTACACTAATGGCAAAAGAGAGACGCACAATCCTCCGGGGAGAGCTCTGCCGTTCACTGTGTGGGACTTCTATGAGGTAGGGCCACACTGATGCAGGCAGCAGCTCTGTATACAGTATGTGATTATTTCTAATGCAACATTACTGTGATTCTGCATTTTTACATTCCTTATAAATGGATTTTGCTGCAGCGGTTTGAAGATCATTAAAGTCACTCACTTTGAAATTCTCCTGGACCACCTTTATTAAAAAGCAATTAGATGTATCAGGCACAAAAAATAATTTGAATACCTTCTGTGCTAGAAGCTTGAAGTCATTCTGCGTTAAGTGCATTAAACTTATCAGTTAGAGCAGGGTGATATGAAAAAAAAAGAAATCACGATATTTTTGACCAAATACATCGATATTGCGACAATATTGTAGGTTTGACCATTGGTGCATTCACAAAATATTTACACAATGAGATTTTTGATAAATAATCATTGGTAATGTGGATATAATGACTAAGTGGGTAAAGGCAAATAATCGAATAGCTAGAACAGTCAGGTAAGTTTAGGAAATGACATCACTTTCCTGTAATGCAGCCTTTAAAACCATATTACGACACCATATTACGATATTCAAACTTTAAGACGATATCTAGTCTCATATATCGATATAATATTGATTTATTGCTCAGCCCCAGTATCAGTGCATCATCTGCACAGCGCACCCATAGCAGATTATCAATCTCATCATTGTATCTCCATTCCCCAGCGTGGCTGCTCCCTCCGCATGCTGAATCCCCAGGCTTTCTCCTCCACGGTGTGGAACGTGCTGTCCATCCTCCAAGAGCAGTTTGGCAGCATGGCAGGAGCCAACGTGTAAGTATTTGGGACAGTGATTGTCCTGTTTAACCTTTTTTAGATGCTATCAGCCACTGTTAAATGTGTAGTTATTTTATTTATTTTTTTCCTTTTTTAACCAGATACCTGACACCACCGGGAACACAAGGCTTTGCTCCACATTATGACGACATTGAGGCGTTTGTGGTTCAGCTGGAGGGGAAGAAACATTGGAGAGTGTACAACCCAAGGTGAGATACAGCGAGGAACCTTTTTTAAAAGGGCAGCATCGTGGGCGCCTGTGTCGCTCGCCCTGGTAGAGCGTGCGCCCATATATAGAGGCTTAGTCCTTGACGCAGTGGTCGCGGTTTCGATTCTGACCCGCGGCCCTTTTCTGCATGTCGTTTCCCCCTTCTCTACCCTTTCATGTCTAAAGCTGTCCTATCTAAAAAAAAAGGCCTAAAATGCCACAAACTAATCTTAAAGTAATAAAAGCAGCATTCAGTTAAATTCACACAAAATTGTTTTTGCTACAGTAACAATGCAGAAACTAGTAGATCATTTCAACAGTTTGAGTCATGTGCACTAATCATTTGCAATTGGTAGCTAATCCAGTTTTTGTGCTATTTACATGTATTATATTTGGCTCATGATACATTCAACAATGTTTTCCTAGTAGTTTGATATAAAGTTAGTGAGAGATTAATGCCAAGGAACACACTGAGACTTTTTCTGACTTTTTTTTTCTTAGGACAGAAGATGAGGTCTTGCCTGTGCTTTCGAGTGGTAAGTAAAATAATTATTTAATTTTTTTTAATAGTTTTTTTTCTTGAAGTAAAAGTCATTTGGTTGGAAACAGAATTTATGGATAATTACGTACAATTACCATTACTGTACGTAATTGGCTTTACACAAATCTACAGCTGTCATTTCTCAGATGTGACTGCTTTGCATTTGCTTTCCAGCCAACTTTGATCAGGCAGACATCGGGAAGCCGATCGTGGAAGTGGTCCTCGAAGCAGGGGATCTCCTTTACTTCCCCCGAGGATTCATCCACCAGGGCGACTGCCTCCCAGATGCTCACTCCCTCCACATCACCATCTCCTCTCACCAGAAGAACAGCTGGGGGGATCTGCTACAGAAGGTGATATTCTCTGATCAAGGCTCTAATCAGAAACCTATGGTTAACAAAAGGCAGCATCAGTGCACGGGCACATCGCCACATTTAGCATTACAGGTATAGTGTAATAACCAATAGCGTTTCCCTTAAAATACTTGACCGACAGTCACTCTTAAAAGCTTTTAAGCAATGTTCTTCTTGTTGAGCTGTTGTAACACACGTGGTGTAACAATCCAGACAAATAAAACAGGAAAATGTTCTAATATTTTCTGGTGTGCAATATTCCAGTATTGAGTCCGGATAAAAGTAGCAATAGATAAACAAGACAGTAAACCACTTCAACCAGTTTTTTTTTTTTTTTCAAATATATTTTTAAATATACCAAAGGTCTTTCCCCTTTTGATCTGCCCTTTTTTTTTTTAGTTGGTTCCAGCAGCATTGGAAATAGCAATGGAGGAGGATTTGGAGTTCAGACAGGGCTTACCTCTGGATTACCTGACATACATGGGAGTACAGAACTCTGACAAGGTAATTTATCAGTTATTTTCTATTTATATGTCACTTTCTGATACCATCACCATCCTTGGCTTCCCACCAGTTACCCACTCATAATGACCCAAGTCCTCCTCATGTTTGTAGGATGACCCACGCAGGACAAAATTCTTCTCGCGAATTGAGAGTCTGATGAAGAAGCTTATTACTTATGCCCCGGTCGATGCTGCCGTGGATCAGAAAGCCAGAGACTTCCTCCATGACTGCCTTCCTCCCATGCTCACAACGGGTATGTGGAGGCGACATCAGTTCTGGCAATTCACTTACTTTCAATTCACTTAACTTCAGAAGAAAATGTTACTATTGCATGAAAGTGTTAATGATTATAACGCTGCAGGACAGCCTGCGATGCATAATGCTTCTGATTCTAACAATTTCCTGTCATCTCCCACAGAGGAATTGGCCAGCAGTGTGCAAGGAGCATCTACTAGGTGGGAGCGCGGGCAAGTTCTGGATGTAGGTGCACAAATCACTACCCAGACCCGAGTCAGAATTCTCCGTGCTGGGTGTGCCAGGTAATGCAATGTTGACTGCATTTCACTGCACGTTCACACCAGGCAGGTTTGAAATGGACTATTCAACTGTGGAGTATAGCATCTATAGCCCTATTCACACGGGACTAGTTTTACCAGGGGACCTCGTGTGATTTAGAAATAACCTCCTACTTCGGTGTTTTGTGCGGCGCATTTGCACGGGATAAGTGAAGTCTGTATCTGCACGGTACTAATATTACCACACAACCTCTGTGTTTGTCGAAATATGGTAGGTAATTTGTAGTGGAACGACCTCCGCAATTAATACAAATAACTAGAGGTCCCCAGGTAATACTAGTCCTTTGCGAATAGGGCTTTTGACAATGGCTGCATCTTAGAACCCTTAAATTGCCTCCTCGAGTCCTCCACTTGCCTCCCTTCCTCGCGTCTTAGTCCCTCCCACCAAGGAGGCACGGGAGAGAAGCGAGCAAATCATGCGAGGAGAGAGGCAACGAGCAAATGTGTTTTAGAGGGAGGAGACGTCCTTTCCTCAGTGTCACATGAATTTGTCAGCTGGGGGAGAAATACGCGCTTGTGAGACAGCCTTCACCGAGGAGGGCCAGAACAACTTCCGGTTCAGCCAAGGACCGAGGAGTCAAGGAGCTATCCAATAATAAGGGTTATGAGATGCAGCCCTTCTTGTCAAGAACGCCTGCTTCAATGATTTGACATTAAAGCAGAAATGTAAATAATGGCACTGTTAAAATTTAACTTTTTGTCTTCCCAGGTTATGCAGTGATGGAGAAGCTGTTCATCTTTACTACACAACAGACAACTCCAGAGTTTACCACAAAGAGGAGCCCAAGAGTTTCGAAATAAAAGCAGAGGTAGATTGGAAGATCTATTTAAAGCTCGTTTTGTACTTAGTGCCCTAATGATGTCACCGCCTAACCTTTTTTTTTTTTTTTTTAAAGCACACAGATGCCATGGAGTTTCTGATCCATTCATATCCCAAATTTGTGACAGTAGGAAGTTTCCCATGTGATTCTGCAGACGACAGGGTATGTTTTAAGTGCATACAATCTGTGCTGAGATGTGATACTACTGTACATTCAGGCAGTTTCTATTCTGTGCAGTCTTATTTTAGGGGAGGGGAACAGGTCTTATATTTGACAATGTATGAAATTCTTTAAATAATAGCCATGTCATTCTCACATGTCCATTTTATGTAGAGATTTATTCAAAATAATTAATTTTAGTCTGTTTTTGTGAAATGATTGTTTTGAGTTGTTCCTCACATGGTTCTCTCCCCCCCCACCCCCCCAGATCGCTTTGGCTGAACTGCTTTTTGAGAGGGGGATTATCCACACTGCAGAGCCTCTGTAGTGGCCACAGATTCTTCAGTCATGCTGACTGCATGACTAGATTGCCTCTGTACAAAATACAAACATACTTCTTGCCCCAAGTCGTCTTCATTAGGTCTACTGGAATGGTCACATTGAATAACCCATTTATGAATTTGCTTTGTTCAGCATCCGATAAACCAGTTTAATCCTGTCATGTCCCAAGTTGTGTCTTGTGAAGTTTCACCGGTCATGTCTCGCTTCACTTAATAAAAAAAAAAAAAAAATGAAATGTCGTGTTATGCAACAAAAATCACCAACAGGTACATTATTTTTAAGAGAAAGGGCATGTTTATTATCGGTTGATACAACTCACAATATTAAAGATTATTAGGAGATCCAACTCAAAACAAGGTACAGGACTCTTAAACATTCTGATTTGAGGGTTGTTCACACCACAGATGAGGACACATTCCAGGTAGGGGTAGTCTACTTCCAGGTCACCTCCTCACCAGACTTCAGCTCCCTAAAGAGAACAGAAGTTAGAGTTGCATATTGCTATATATATATATATATAAAAATGTTTCCCCTTCATCACTAAGCATTCTGCTGATTTACATGCATAGTAATTAGTTTAAACTGTAGGGGTGGTATGCAGTAGCAACAACCACCATCACTTGACTTGGAAGTAAATAGCACCCCCTGGTCCTTAATTCACTGGTAACCATAAGGGGGACCCAGTTTAATTTTATACATAAGTGGAAATTGCCTTTTTATTCTTACCTGCTGAACAAAACACTTTTGTTCCTGAAAGCTGTCAGCTTCTGGTCCTGCTGTTTGTCAAGGTACCATCCAATCACAAAGCCCATGGGTACCAAGATGTTCACCCAATGCTCACGGGCAAGTGCTACAAAGTTGACCATGGTTCCTACAAAAATAAATACAAGACACATTGTAACAAATTCTGTGGCACGTATATACTCTGCTCTAAAACAGTTATGCTTACATTTGCAGTTAGAGGGACTGATGCTTTCACATATCAATTTCATATTTTACTACTACATTTGCTGAAAAAAAAAAACCTAAGCCATATCCGACACTGTTTGGACTTTGTGCGGACTGAAGCCTAAATGGTAAGGAGTTAATTAGTCATTTCAACATGTGTCACTATGAGCTAATTGGTATGTAGATACTGTATTTATCCCCCGCTGTTTCACAGCAACAGTACACGCACGAAAAATACTGCACAAAGAACAGTGCAGGAAGTCAATCAAAAACAATCAAATATCAAAAACACAAGTACCAATATAACATGCCCTTTTAAACTTGCATGCATACAGTGTGCAGGTTGGATATGCATTGGGTGTGCAAAATAGGGGTTACCGGTATTTAAGTAAGTGTGTGTGTGTGTGTGTGTGTGTGTGTGTGTGTGTGTATATATATATATATATATATATATATATATATATAATTTTTTTTTTTTTTATTTATTTTGCACTTTGCCAAAGTTGCAGAGAAGATGTATGTAAATGTGAGTCCAGTAACAAGTTGGTGCTAGGTGAGGATACTGTCTGATCTTCATTAATTACATATCTAGCTTAGCTATATCATACATAAAACAGCAGCGAGTGTAACTCAACGATAACTTTAAACCATATATGTGGTAACGTTAGCTGTCATTTCACCATTTACAGTGTAGCTTGCCTTCCCACAAAATGAAGTTAAAATGCTGAAAATATAGCTAGCTAGCCTTGCATACTTAAAAAACACCAACTGCACCACAGCGACTGCCTAGCTAATCAGGTAGCTAGCTAGCATTGAGTCAGGTTTTCGTTGAGAATGGTTTCTCAGTTAAAGAAATTATTTTGTGTTTGGCACAGTTAATATGCTAGAGTGCAATAGCTCAAATAATAAACAAACACGATGCTGGAATATGTAAAATATTACCTTCTGTTTACACCTAACCGTGGCCTTCAGCTCTTCACTCACCAGGCAGAGGACATTGGACTCTACCAATTGTGCAAACGCGACAGTGGTACTTAAATAGTAAAACATTTTTTTTTAACGTAATGGCCCTTATAGTGGATTATCATATCATAAGCACCATATTAAATCAAAATATTAAAGCACAATAATTAAAATGTAGTAGGATAAAATGTGCATTCGGTGTTTTGTCATATAATCAATTTGTATTAACACCACTATACTTGGTATGCTCCTTTGCCCTTTCACACATGATGTAGCGGCAAACATGTCTGCTAGTCGAGTGTGTACTAAAAACGCTAGGCAAAATGTCTTAATGTTGGAATTATAGAAAATTAACTTATTGTGTTTCTATTCCAACAGGAGAACATTTATATTACCTCATATTTAGTGGTACGTTGCACCTTCCTTTGTCGAGCCAAGCCAACTTACATCCACAAGCTAAATGTAGCTAGCATGCTAGATAGACTTTACCAGGTACTTTGTTAACGTTGTTGCTATTGCGTACTAGCTGTAGCTTGCAATCAAACTGTTTACTTTTAATTTACTTACTGCTCAACTACCCAGCCACATAGTTAAACAGGCGACCTTTAGCAACGTTATACTACTAGCTACCTCGTACAATTTCAGTTTACAGTCGAACCAGGTTTGTGTTTTGTTTTTTTGTAGATTAAATTGATCGAATGAGTGCTCAGTCGTAATCAAACTCACAAAGAGCCACACCACTTAACGTAACGTAATGCAAGGTAATATGTTTTTGTTTATTAGGATGGTTGCGTTGTGGTCAGCTTAACCTCATGCCAACAACCTAATTGTACTTTCAGCGTGACAACTGAAGGAAAATGACGTCCATTATCAAGTTGACAGCCGTGTCAGGGGTTCAGGAGGAGTCGGCCCTCTGTTACCTGCTGCAGGTGGATGAATTCCGCTTTCTCCTGGACTGTGGCTGGGATGAGAACTTCTCAATGGACATCATTGATGCTATGAAAAGGTAGTTAATGTATCCATCATCTGATTATATCAGAAAATCCCCCACTGCGAATTAAAACAGGTGTGTGATGTCCATTTTCCCCTCAAGATATGTTCATCAGGTAGATGCTGTGCTCCTCTCCCACCCTGACCCCATACACCTGGGAGCCCTGCCATATGCTGTGGGGAAACTGGGTCTAAACTGCACTATCTATGCTACAATTCCTGTCTACAAGATGGGTCAAATGTTCATGTATGATCTATATCAGGTAAGAAGGGGTGTGAGATATGGCATGTAAAGTGATTTATAAATAGAGCTTAATTGCATGATAACCATTGATTTCTCAATCATTTCCTCTCTTTCCACTTAGTCTCGAAATAACAGTGAAGATTTCACACTGTTCACTCTCGATGATGTGGATTGTGCTTTTGATAAAATCCAGCAGTTGAAATACTCTCAGATTGTCAATCTAAAAGGTGAGTAAATTGCAGACCCTTATAGAGTCGCCCCCGTTTGTGTATCGCAGATACCAAAGTGTTTCATATATTTCTTTTTACCTGACAGGCAAAGGGCACGGCCTTTCCATCACTCCTCTTCCAGCTGGGCACATGATTGGAGGCACTATTTGGAAAATTGTGAAGGACGGAGAGGAGGAGATCGTTTATGCTGTGGACTTCAACCACAAGAGAGAAATGTGAGCACACACACAACGTTAATATGAGATGTGAATATGTTTGGCCGTTAGTGCATGCCCTTTTTTACTCTGTTTCTGTGTTCTAGACACCTCAATGGCTGCACGTTGGAGAGCATTAGTCGTCCTTCCTTGCTTATCACGGACTCCTTCAATGCTACATATGTACAGCCGCGTCGCAAACAGAGAGATGAGCTGCTCCTTAGTAAGTCATCTTCACGAGACTATTGTAGTAATTAATGGATTTAACTGCATATTTATTAAATTAAATTAGTCATCATTTAGAAAATACCACAATCATTTTATAATACTGTATGTCCCAGTGGTCTAACAAATGAAGCATCTTCATCAAGCAACATCCCTTTTTTAAAGTCCTTTTTTTTGTCCTTTTAAGACTTTGTTTTGTTTAAAAATGCTATTTATTTTCATTAATATTCTTTCTTCTTTTTATTTACTCACAGCCAATGTAATGGAGACCCTTCGTGGTGACGGTAATGTCCTTATTGCCGTGGATACAGCTGGGCGTGTGTTGGAGCTGGCTCAGCTCCTGGACCAGATTTGGAGGACAAAGGATGCTGGTCTGGGAGCCTACCCACTAGCTCTGCTGAACAATGTCAGCTACAATGTGGTGGAGTTCTCCAAGTCCCAGGTATCAATCACTGATATTCACACTTTCGAGCTATATACTTTTTGTATTATTCCTTCCTTTGTTAATTTACCAGGATAGTTGTTTGGATTCAGAATCACTTTACTTGCCAAATATGTACAACATGTACGCAATAACATGAACTTACTCTACTGTTTTTCTGTAGGTGGAGTGGATGAGTGACAAGCTCATGAGGTGTTTTGAAGACAAGAGGAACAACCCCTTCCAGTTCCGTCACTTGACCCTGTGCCACAGTCTGGCAGACCTGGCCCGGGTGCCCAGTCCCAAGGTGGTGCTTTGCAGCCAGCCAGACCTCGAGTCTGGCTTTTCCAGAGAACTCTTCATCCAGTGGTGCCAAGACGCCAAAAACTCCGTCATCCTGACCTACCGCACTACACCTGGAACCCTGGCCCGCTACCTCATCGACAACCCCGGAGAGAAGATGCTGGATCTGGAGGTGAGACCAGCAGTCAGGATGCTGATTTGCTATGACAAATGCCCCACGGGAAGCTCACATCTCTCACATTCAGACCCAGCTGAGGAAACAAGAAAAGGTGTCATTCTATCATTTGCACCATATCCATCTTTCACTTTTCTCATTATGACAGGTGAGGAAAAGAGTGAAACTCGAAGGCAAGGATCTGGAAGAATATCTTGAAAAGGAGAAAGTAAAGAAAGAAGCAGCTAAAAAACTTGAACAAGCAAAAGAGTAAGTAGAACTACACACGGGTTGACAGGGTGCTTGAAGGTTAGATGTCTGTTTTTGATGATGAGTTATGCCGGTTGGTCTAGCAAAAAATTTGATTCATACAGTTTTCCGGTTTTTCAACAGCTGAAACGGCAACAGAAATGCAAATGGTGCTCTACATTGCAAATTTAAAACGGGCTAATTAAATGGAAATCTGTAAATGGGAAATGAGTCATGACACATTTAGGACAACATGTATACTCTGCAACTGAACAAAAACATCTTGTCTGTCCTTGGCAAAATGAAACTTGTATGTACGCTGTTCATTTTTAATTCGTTCACTTGCAGGGTGGATGTAGACTCGAGTGACGAGAGCGATTTGGACGATGATCTGGACCAGCCAGCTGCAGTGAAAACTAAACACCACGACCTGATGATGAAGAGCGAGGGGAGCCGCAAAGGCAGCTTCTTCAAACACGCCAAAAAATCTTATCCTATGTTCCCCACACATGAAGAGAGAATCAAATGGGACGAATATGGGGAAATCATCAGGTACTACAATATTGATACACAACGTGAACATCAGATTACAGAAAGATTGATACAGATAATTTACACTGACAGCTGCCATCATCAATAAGCCGTGATTGGTTTCTCACAGGCTAGAAGACTTTCTGGTTCCTGAACTGCAAGCCACAGAGGACGAGAAAAGCAAACTGGAATCCGGGTTGACCAACGGTGATGAACCCATGGACCAGGATCTCTCTGTTGTTCCCACCAAATGCGTCTCCAGTATAGAAAATCTTGAAATTAGGTCAGTGATCCTTTTTAATCTGTATGACTCTGTGACAAGAACTGTGCAGGTTTAAGTTCACCATTTTAACTGCCACTAGAGCTGATCAGTGGCCCACAGTACAGTACAGTACAGTGCTGTGGTGTGCTGGATGGCCTCCAGGTGTGAATGAGTGCAACTGTTTGAATGTAAGGCTGGAATTGTTGTAGGAAAAAAAGGTTATGTCTACTCAGCAAACCTGTCCTGGATGAATAAGAAGTCTATCAGGAAAATGCTATCTGTGCTGGCATTAAACAATGTTTGACAATTCAGCGGTATTAAAAAGCTTGATCCCACCTTCATTCTTCTACAGAGCGAGAATCTCGTACATAGACTACGAAGGTCGCTCTGATGGCGACTCCATCAGGAAGATTATTAATCAGATGAAGCCCAGACAGCTGGTGATCGTTCGCGGGCCGCCGGAAGCCAGTCTGGACCTGGCAGAGTCCTGCAAGGCATTCAGCAAGGACATCAAAGTCTACACACCCAAACTGCAGGAGACTATAGACGCCACCAGTGAAACGCACATCTACCAGGTCAGCCTCATTAAAAGCCTGCTTTTTTTATTAAAGCGAATATGGTTGCCTCTTACTGATTGCGTGTACAGAATAGTTTTACGTAATAGTGTGTTTCATTTACCTCGGAGCTGGGAATGACGTTGCACCCGAGTTGAATGCGTTCCATTCAGAGTTTTCATTATGGGGTAGTTCTAGCCAGGTAAGCCATTATTAGAAATATCAGTTGATAACAACGCATTACGCTGTTTTTTTGTGCATACAAACATTGTAAAAACACGTCCACAGATAGAAGTTGGACAGGACTGTGTGTTCGACTGATTAAGTGAGACACAAATGAGGCAGAAGTGCTAACAACTGTATGTTACTACTAGAGTCCGGATCGGGCCGCATTTTTCTGTCCGAGCCCGGCCCGCGTCCGACACAGCAGTAACCAAACCCGACCCGAGCCCGGCAGGCATTAAGATATTTATGTCCGAGCCCGGCTCAAGCCCGACACAATTACAATCTCATTTTTTGTCTCATACTAATGACACATGTACGTTTGTTTGTGTGGAAAGCTTTTATTAAGCAACTGTAGGAAGGCATTCGGAAATGTCAACAGATAAGCGCACCCGGGGCAACAAGCGAACGTTAATAAGTTGTTTAATTTAAAATGTTCAATGTGTTAACCTTTCCTGGTTGCTTCGTTTCCGATGGTGATCGTTACCTCCAGGGCCGACGTTATAAAATGAATAACGTCGGGGTTAAAATCCCGTTTCTGGTGAGCAAATGAATGAACTTGGCTTTCAGTCTGGGGTTTATCTCAGACACCGCACACACTGTGTACAAAATTTCCTCTTTCTCTATCTCTCTTCTGCCCACTTTCCACACACACACACACACACGCACTGAGCTCTCTTAAACAACAAATGCCTTATCGTGCTGATGTGACCCAGGGTATCCATCCTCTAGTTACTACAGCTTTCACTACTGTTGATACATGGGGCAGTTATGTTGGATTTTGAGCTCAGGGTACTCAGTAGTTGTCTGATTTACCAACTCGGAAATCCGAGTGCAGGGGGGCGTGTTTCTGACTTTGACCTCAGAAATTCCAAACTCCGAGTACAAATGGTACCTACTATAAGTGTATCATAATGTCTCCTTTTAAATATGTTTAATAGATTTCATAAAGCTAAAATACTGTGCTGTGAAATAGGTAAACCTGATCCATCTGTCTTTGTCAACCCCTTGGCAATTAAGCCAGGACAAGGTTGATTTCTTTAGCAAAGGCATAAAAGCAGCCTTCCATGAAAGGCCAATTTCTTCATGTCGTGTCATCTTCTTGCGGTAAAGGTGCGGTTGAAAGACTCCTTGGTCAGCTCCCTGCAGTTCTGCAAGGCCAAAGACACAGAGCTGGCCTGGATCGACGGCGTGCTGGACATGCGCGTGGTGAAGGTGGACACGGGCGTGATGCTGGAGGAGGGGGTGAAAGACGATGCTGAGGACGGCGAGCTGGCCATGGAAGTGGCCCCCGATCTCGGCATCGACCAAGACGCCACGGCGGTGGCAGCACAGCGCGCCATCAAGAACCTGTTCATGGAGGACGAGAAGGAGGTGTCCGAAGAGAGTGATGTCATTCCCACGCTGGAGCCACTGCCTCCGCACGAGGTAAGGCGGGGAACACAAGCAAAGTGGTTGCAACGATATATCATTATTTGTGAATATGAGTTGTAGGGGTTTCAGCAAATCTGTCAAAATAAAATGTCAACATTTGTTGCTCGTAAGCTTAAAGATTCTCTCCACCCTGTTGTTAAAAATTCTTAAAACTACATCTACTCCCTCTCACTGATAAAAACAACAACAACCCAGAATCTGTGAATATGCAAAGATTCTTATTTCAAAAGTTGAAGTCATGGTCACAATATGTCTCAGTGAATGACAGACTGGCGTGAGTTATTGGACAACGATTGGCATTCAAACTAGTTGTGATGTCACAAATGCTCGTAAGGACACGCATTAAACTCACATTTGAGTGAGCACAGAAAAACATTCCCCTTTCAGCAGATGGATGTGAAAACAGCCTTCTAGTATCAAACTGTACCCAAACATTATTCTACACTAATGAAATAGTACAAGCGATAGATTACGGCTGCACGATATGAGAAAAATATGCGACAACGTTGTTAAATATTGCGATAACGATACTACTTGCGATAAATGAACAAATGTTAAAGTGTACTTTTGCGTTTCTGCTGCTTTCAGTATTCTGCTAAAATACAACAAATTGTTAGTTGAATTTACAGCAAATTAAATGCAATTTACAACATTCATTTATTAAACAAATTGAACATTGGATTGAATATAAAAGGCACCACTGAAAAAACATTTTAAAGTGCAGTTTTCGACTGCTTTTTTCTTTCAGCCAACACAAAAAATGGTGTCTTTTGCAATATGTTGCAGCCTTTCGCGATTTGTTTATTGCGCCAGTTGACATCGTGAGGACAATAGAAAAAATGATATATTGTGCAGCCCTACAACATTTGAGTCTAAGATGCCATCAGCTGCTGCAGCCAGTGAACAAAAAACTCTTTATTTTCATGCCCTAAGACTCCATGTCGTCAGGAACGAGGTTGGGAGACAGTTTGCCCAAGGTGAGTCGCAGAGAAGAGTTAATCACTGAACTGGTTGCCATGGGACTCTGATTGGGAAGGCATTTTAACGCAGTTCTACTAGTATGTGTCCTCAAGGACGTCTAAGCAATTCAGACAGCCCTCAGTGTGATTGGCCCTCTCTTCTGGTCTCCCTCCAGATTTCAGGGCATCAGTCGGTGTTCATCAACGAGCCTCGCCTGTCGGACTTCAAGCAGATCCTGCTGAGAGAGGGCATCCAGGCCGAGTTTGTGGGAGGAGTGCTGGTATGCAATAACATGGTGGCAGTCCGCAGGGTGAGTTGTCCTTCCCACTGGCTCAGCGAGTGTGCTATCCATCAGCTCCCTGCGACACTAGTCACCACTAGCCCTCAACAGGGAGAGTGTCCAGTACAGAAGACATATGGCACAGGCGTATTTTTTTTTTGCCAAATCCATGTAATGAAAACGTTGAGCTTCTGGTTTTAATCCAAATTGGATTCATATTTCAGTCTTTGTGCAAATGAGTTGTATAGTTGATATGTAGCCAGTGTTTTAATGAAATTAAAAGCCTGTACATTTAAAGGACATGTACAAAACACTTAAAATAATTGTCCAACTAATTTGATGAACTCAAAAGGCCTTTAACTCATCACAAAAAAATCCATCCTTTCACATCTCCTGTCTGTGACAGTGAAACTTTCACTGTCTGTGAAACGTATTATACCCGCCTCAGAAACAACTCAACAATAATTTAGCATTGCAACAAATAGACAGAAAGAATACATTTCCATTGAGTATTTATTGCCTTAGATTCTGTTGACTGTGAGCCATCAGAAGTAGCGTTGCGCAGCTGAAAATGATCCCCATAGGATATGCTAATATTGTTGTAAAGCAGTGTGACACATTGAGCTTCTCTCTTTGTTTGATGATGGATTGTGACATCCCGAGCAAGCGGCGCTGTTCAGTGCAAGTTGTTTGTGATGACGTAGGAAACCGCATCTCAGTCGGGAGTCTAGAGAAACACGGGCAGAGGTTGATATTAACTGGTATTGGCATTAAATCAAAATCTAATTGTTAGCATTGCAGTTAGGTGGTGTTGTTTACAATGAAATATATTGCAGTTACTGTAGATTAAAGGTCCTATGACATGCTGCTTTTTGGATGCTTTATACGGTGGCATATAAAAACGACTGACCTCAGAGAAAGGCACAAAAGATGAATCACAGGCAGAACTTAACCATTAAAGGAAAGGTAGGAATGAGCCAGGATACCAACAACTGTGTGTGTGTGTGTGTGTGTGTGTGTGTGTGTGTGTGTGTGTGTGTGTGTGTGTGTGTGTGTGTGTGTGTGTGTGTGTGTGTGTGTGTGTGTGTGTGTGTGTGTGTGTGTGTGTGTGTGTGTGTGTGTGTGTGTGTAAATGGAAAAACTTGAATTGGATTGCTTCATAAGACATTTAAAAAAAAAAAAAGTCTGAACGGTCTGTGGGAGTGAATTGGAAGCATATTTATTTTCTAGGTCAGCAGTGTGCTGTACAGGCAGGGTTTTTACATATATGTTTAAAGGTGAAACCATGATGTACAGAGTGTTAATGAATGGACCCATATGACCTGTGCATCTTTGTCCAGACGGAGGCAGGACGCATTGGCCTGGAAGGCTGCCTGTGTGACGACTACTATAAGATCCGGGAGTTGCTGTATCAGCAGTACGCCGTGGTATAGCAGCAGCAGCAGGAGGAGGAGGAAGAGGACACGCCGCAGAAGAGCATACCATGGCAATACAGAGGCAATCCTTTACACGGACTCTACCCAGAGGAGAAGAGCGTACGACACTCAGGCTACCTCTGCCTCAGGGGCGGCTCTAGCTGTTTCACGGCAATCCCTGTTGTACATTTTCCCTTTTTTAGAATTTTTTTTTCCAGATACCATTTTTTATTGTTAGTGTACCTCCACAAAGTGAGAGAGGTGGATGCTCTCCCCAGAATGACCTCTCTGTGTGTGTGAACAGACTCTACAACTCCTCTCTCTGTATAGTAACATCCTGATGCACTAGATGGACTAACTGATTCCCCTTCCCATTCTGTCATTAAAAAACTGTGTTTTTCATATATGCTTCACTGTTACAGGTTTTTCTCAGATGTCGACAGAACAAGCACAGTAGTTTACTCTATAGTGGGCACTAAATTAAACACCACACACACTTTCTGGGATAGGAGAAAGTAAAACCTCTGGGTCGTTTGCATTTCTTTAAACCAATCACAATCGTCGCTAAGCTCTGGACGCAGAGACTGGCTCTGCAAAAGGGTCTCAGGAAGGAACTTGTTTTGGTGGAACATTTGCACCCCGCAAAAGGAAACGCCAAATAAAATATTAAATAAGTTAACTGTTCACACAATACAGTAACGTGAGCTATTTAAATTAGCTGGATACATGGTTAAACATAATTTGCTCTTACCAGTGTATCGCCATGTGTATTTCGTCTACAGCAATCCCACTAATCAAAAGATTTTATCATGAAAATGTACTTCCGTTGATGTAGACCAGTGGTTCTCAATTGTTTTTCAATAATGTACCCCCTTTGAAATATCTTTCAGCCAAGTACCCCCTGACGGGCGCACAGCATTTTTGGTAGAAAAAGGCTATATGAAGAGGTACACTACTGCGCTGCACCGTCAGTGTCTGATTTACTTAACAACCTTGTAACTGAAACACGTGAATGTTACTTCAAATGTTTAGAATAAATAACTAAATTAATTTATAATTATAGTATAATTATTTCAGGGAATTATGCATGACTGATATATTTTAAATTAACATTTCAAAAAGAAATCCCTGCAAAGTACCCGTAGGGGTACACGGACCCCTGTTTCAGAAACACTGATCTAGACTACTGACTAAACATGAAAAGGGTCCAGCGTTTTTAAATTGCACTTACGTTAAGTTGGGAGTTGCGAGAGACAGACTGGAAAAAAAACAAAGCGGTAGAGGCCAGAGGTATCTTGAGTTTTCCAAAAATACTTTATCCTACACTTCCCAACATGCAATTTCATAGCATCTTCCATTCAACCGTCCCAGTCTGATAAATGCCCACACCTCCAGCTTGTAATGCAGCATGAATTATGTAATAAATGTGATGTCTCAAGACCAAACTAAGCTAACCCTGATGAACATCATCATAGTAAGATTGACAAATTTCCTCCAGAGCCACCGCAGACAGCTAAATAGTCTTCTAGACTAGTAAACTGATCTTCATGTGTAAAATTGGCTTATTATGCTGAATATTAAGTGAATATTTATAAGTATAATTTTTGTTGCCGAAAATAAGTAATGAGTAATGATAGCCAGCTCTACCCATAATAGATGTTTTTTTTAGCACGTGCTTTGCGTGCTGATGTGCTATAAAAACCAAACTGCCTACTAGGTCAACTAGTTACTGCAGTAACACCAGATGGAGACATTTTTCAGCTGCTTCTAACGGCCTCTGAATACCCATCTCAAATCTGCCCATGCAGCAGGACCATCTCTAATACAGTGGTGAGATGACACTGTCCCTGAAGTGATAACTGGGATTTAATATTTAATTCAGCCTGCTATCTAGTGAGCCAGGATTACCGCTTTTCTCTTTCATATTTCAGGTAACATGTCTCTCGCAGCAACAAAAAAAAAAAAGTGTTTACCTCCATGGCTGTTTGTGACTGGGTTAAAAAAAAAAAAATGAAACGGTTCAGCAGTTTTTCTTATCTTTTTCAGGCACACGTGGATATACAGCCTCACCTCTGCTGTGCTCCAGCGAGGTCTAACCGGTGTAAAGAAAGTTGGGTGATAAGAGGGGATGTTGCTGCCGTTGAGGATGGAGGGGAAGGCAGGGTGTCATTGCCGGAGAGATGTGTCTGCTGCAACCGTGGTGGCACATTGACTCGGTTGATTACGTTTGCACTGTTGTGTGAATCCCCGGGGTAGATCCTTAACCTAGGCAGCTGTGGAATGCCACTTTTGCAGATATACCAATACAATTTTTTTTCCTGCTTCCTGCCTCCCCCACATCGCCTCTTCATCATCCCTAACTGTCCAACATCACATGTGCATCATAGTGGAGGAGACTCCTACACTGATAGCCTGTTAAGCAAGCACAGGGGGGCACACACACACACACACACACGTAGGACAGTGAAAGCAAGCAGTGTTAGAGACAGAGTGTGTGGAGGGCGATCATGCACACGGTTGGAGGAGTTAGACTTGAGCACGGATGGATGGATGGCTGGCTAATGTGCAGGCCTGTTTTTACACAGTTGCATAACGTACAGTTTTGCACTTTAAAAACATACAAATTTAAATGCTCTTTTTTAATCCGTGGCTCACACACAGACAGACACACACACACACACACACACACACACACACACACACACACACACACACCATGTTCAGAAACACATCAATGGTGCCTTTTATTTATTTCTCCCCCCTCCCTCCCCTGAACCTCAGTAACCTGTGACAGACAGAAGCTGAGTGAGAGATAGAGACGAGAAGGAGAGAGGAGCTCTTCTGCTTCATGCCAGCCCTGCCCAGTCACTGCTTTTCATTTTGATAATTGACCGGCAACGCCAGAAACGTCCATCACCTAATCCTCTTAGCTCTCATAATGCTGACTCTGTCACAGAAGCCCCTGTTTTAATGTAACGAGCCGCTAAGCCCAGAGCACAGGGCAGTCTCCAAGGGGCACTGAGGCCGCTCTGCCCCCTGGAGGCCAGCGAGAGATCTGCTTTCAACTCAACAAGTGCCCTGCCAATCTGTCAAATCCATAAATCCATAACCTGGCTCCCCTGCCTTTCACACTATATTCATTGGCACAAGATGTACTCAAAAAAGAGCATCTTGGTTGTGTATATCCATTCATCTGCGTGGATTGGAGGATGAATGAATTTAATCCCTTTTGAATTCCCTGTCTCCTCACTAAGCAGACAACTTAATGTCAATGACATCGATGTAATAATGTAAAAAGGGGACGGATTTCTATGAAACCTCACAATATTCAAACATAACATAAGGCTATATACTGATACCAGCTCTGAAAATGGAACATGACACTCTCCCAAAATGGACATCACATTCAAATTTCTGGAGCTTTATTACTGCTGTTTTTGGGCTAATCAAAGGTTATGAATGAATACAAAGCAGTCCGTTGCACAGAATGACAGATACCATTGTTTTGCATTTATCTCACCCTCAGAGAAAATGCTAAATAATTAAATTATAAGACAATATTTGAACACTCAAATGAACAGAGTAAAATAGCAATTCAGGAAGCCACTGTTGAAGAAAGCTTAAAGATTAGTTTGACATGTTGGAAAATATGCATATAAGAGAAATTCAACATTCATGCCAGCCTCAGCCTTGTAATTTTGAGTCTGAGCTATTTAGACAGCTAAGATAACTCCCATGAAACGGCTACAGAAGTGTCAACCAACTGTAAATGGTTGCAAAGCTACTATCGTCAGCAGTTACATCTACATAAAATGTCATTGTCAACTATTTCTCTAAATATCTGTTTGTGTGGAGTTGACTTTTAAACAACATATCTTAATTCATCCAATCCATCTCTTCCCTAATTCCTGCCTCAGTGGGTAATCCCCGTGTGCCAGCATCTTCCTGTGGTAATGGTCTTTCAGTAAAGGAACCACTCTTGCCCACCCTCTCTTTAGGACACATAGAAAGGCTGTGTTGAGCAGGAATCCTGAATTACAACATTATGGAGGTGATCCTCTTATGCAACCTACTCTTCACACCCGTTCACAAAGCGGGGATGCTCAGAAGCACAAATCCACCAAGGCACTTCCTGCCAGATTATCCACAGTCCACAATACTGCAGCTGCCATGTTTCCTTTTTAATGAAACAATGCGTTTTGTTGGGTGCATTCATAGCTGGGACTTATCCTGGCTGGCTCCCTGGCAGAAACATTTGGATGACTTAGCAATCATGTGTATGTGACTGGATATTTAGGACAGATCGCATGAGATTGTTTTCCTTGGCTTGTGTACAAAAAGCGCATTCTTCTCCTCCCAGAGCAAAACAAATCTGACCAGTTGGTTGTCTGTAACTTGAGGCAATGCAGACAATTGGATAAGGAAACACGTTCTTGGATGAGGTCGTTATCAGCCTCTTAGCAAACTGCATTCGGGCAGACATATGGTTCCAGCCAGTCAGCAGAATGCAACCTGGCTGGCCTGCTCGTTCCGCTCAGCACATCGAAGGAGCCAGCCTTATCTGATGTGACAGAGCTGACACTACCTTGAGAGCTGTGAGGAGACCCTGCTGATGATTAATTCAAGCTCAGAAAACACTATGAGGATTCACTCTCTTTGTTTACTCTTGCAGATGTCTCTCCTAAACCTAGGATGACTCTCTGGCATGTCACAGGGCCATATAATAAGGCTGAATCATCTGCAGTGAATGATGTGGATGTGAGAACAAGTAGAGGCCAGACCGAGGAGTGTGGTTCCAGAGAAGTGACTCAGCAGCACTACAACCGTTTGTCTTTGTGCAGTTCAGTTTACATGGCAGCACTCTGAGACAGAATGTCCACATTATTCTGCTTGCTTTAACTTGTAGAGCAACATAAGTGATGCACATGCATCAAATGTGGAGAGATGTCAGAATGATAAGTCGCCGCAGCAAAGCGCCCTGAGCAGTTAGGCGTTCGTGCCTGGCTCAAGGGCACCTCAGCAGTGCCCAGCAGGTGAACTGGCACCTCTCCAGCTAACAGTCCACGCTTTGTACCTGGCACGTCCGGGCCTTGAGCCGGCTTCCCTCCGGTTCTCAAGCCAAGTCCCTACTGTCTATGGCAAGCCATTTTAACATTTAATAGCTAGACTGGATATGTATTTCAGATATCCATAATTCAACTCTTCCTAGTCAAAAAGAACAATTCCGATAACGACAGTGATATTCTTCCTATCTACAATTGTCATTTCAGATATCCACAACGTCATTCTTACTAGTACAAATTACATCATGTTTCCCATTCATGTGTATGGGGCTTTCAATTTCAGATATCAATGTCATTCTTCCTATCAAAAATGAACATTCAGGATATCTTAAATAGAATTATTACTAGGAAGAACTCTGAACTCCCTTCAGATATATACAATACAATTGTTACTAGTCAAAACTCTAATGACAGATATCCAAATAAAACAAACATTCCAGATATCTAAATTGTAATTTTGACTATCCAAAAAACATTCTGACTAGTAAAAATTACGGATACGCACAACTGCAATTTTGGATATCTATAATAGTAATACTTCCCATCCAGAATGTAATTTTGTATTTCTGAAATAGTAACTGACGCAGTGTTTGACATTAAGCAAAAAGATAATGATGAATGCCAAAATGGCTCACTTTAGTTTTGACTAGTAACAATATTCTATTGCAGATATCCTGAATATTCATTTTTGATAGGAAGAATGATGTTGTGGATATCTGAAATTGAAAGCCCCAAACACATGAATGGGAAACATGATGTAATTTGTACTAGTAAGAATGACGTTGTGGATATCTGAAATGACAATTGTAGATAGGAAGAATATGTGGATATCTGAATTGTTCTGAATTGTTCTTTTTGACTAGTAAGAGTTGAATTACGGATATCTGCAATACATATCCAGTCTAGCTATTAAATGTTAAACCACATAAAATTTGAAATGATTTTAAGGATATCTTAAATTTAGTTTTGACCAGTAAAATCAAAGTCGTAGATGTCTTGAAATACAATTTTTTTGTATTTCAATTTTTTTTTTTACCAGTAAAATTCTCTTTTGGCATTCTAACTAGTGAGAATACAATTTTAATGAGTAGAAATGCTATTATGGATATCTAATATATAATTGTGGATAGTCAACGAACCCTTTTTATGTTAAAATGGCATCCTAGCTACCTGTTAGCAGATATCCACAATATATTTGTGGATATTTGCAATTGTATTGTTTCCAGTCATAATTCTAATTGTAAATATCTGAAATTGCATTTTTACTAGCCATAATACGAATTGTTGATAGCCGTAATTACATTTTTACAAGTCAGAATGTATTTTGGATAGTCAAAATTACAATATAGATGTCTGAAATGTTTGTTTCATTTTGGATATCTGAAATTAGACCAGTACAATCAAAGTTGTAGATATCTTGAAATAGAATTTATACTAAACTTAGCACAAAAAGTAAGGAAATCTGTAGATTATTTCTCTGTGGTAATAGTGGTTTTTGGCAACAAATCTTAAACCGTTGGAAAGCCTGTTTAGTTCCCTTTCAAATGGTGCCTCATTTGTAAGGAACATGCATTTGTGGGATGAGCAGCAGCGCTGAGTATGTGGGTTGCGCCCATGAAAAATTTGCCAAATCTTCTCTGCCAATGCCAAACAGCTTATTCTGCCATTGACTCGTTTGGTGTTTGGTGGATTGGATGAGTCTGCCTACGGAAGTTGGATCATAGGGTCAAAGTGTGGAGAAGATGCGGAGAATGCTATGCTGCTTGCTGCACCGATAGAGTAACACCTTTTGGTGGAGGCAATGTGATGGTGTGGTGCGGCATCTCCCTCACTGGAAAAATGAGGCTTGTCATCAATCTCAATGCAGAGAGATATAGCCATTTTAACATTTAATAGCTAGACTGGATATGTATTTCAGATATCCATAATTCAACTCTTCCTAGTCAAAAAGAACAATTCCGATAACGACAGTGATATTCTTCCTATCTACAATTGTCATTTCAGATATCCACAACGTCATTCTTACTAGTACAAATTACATCATGTTTCCCATTCATGTGTATGGGGCTTTCAATTTCAGATATCAATGTCATTCTTCCTATCAAAAATGAACATTCAGGATATCTTAAATAGAATTATTACTAGGAAGAACTCTGAACTCCCTTCAGATATATACAATACAATTGTTACTAGTCAAAACTCTAATGACAGATATCCAAATAAAACAAACATTCCAGATATCTAAATTGTAATTTTGACTATCCAAAAAACATTCTGACTAGTAAAAATTACGGATACGCACAACTGCAATTTTGGATATCTATAATAGTAATACTTCCCATCCAGAATGTAATTTTGTATTTCTGAAATAGTAACTGACGCAGTGTTTGACATTAAGCAAAAAGATAATGATGAATGCCAAAATGGCTCACTTTAGTTTTGACTAGTAACAATATTCTATTGCAGATATCCTGAATATTCATTTTTGATAGGAAGAATGACGTTGTGGATATCTGAAATTGAAAGCCCCAAACACATGAATGGGAAACATGATGTAATTTGTACTAGTAAGAATGACGTTGTGGATATCTGAAATGACAATTGTAGATAGGAAGAATATGTGGATATCTGAATTGTTCTGAATTGTTCTTTTTGACTAGTAAGAGTTGAATTACGGATATCTGCAATACATATCCAGTCTAGCTATTAAATGTTAAACCACATAAAATTTGAAATGATTTTAAGGATATCTTAAATTTAGTTTTGACCAGTAAAATCAAAGTCGTAGATGTCTTGAAATACAATTTTTTTGTATTTCAATTTTTTTTTTTTACCAGTAAAATTCTCTTTTGGCATTCTAACTAGTGAGAATACAATTTTAATGAGTAGAAATGCTATTATGGATATCTAATATATAATTGTGGATAGTCAACGAACCCTTTTTATGTTAAAATGGCATCCTAGCTACCTGTTAGCAGATATCCACAATATATTTGTGGATATTTGCAATTGTATTGTTTCCAGTCATAATTCTAATTGTAAATATCTGAAATTGCATTTTTACTAGCCATAATACGAATTGTTGATAGCCGTAATTACATTTTTACAAGTCAGAATGTATTTTGGATAGTCAAAATTACAATATAGATGTCTGAAATGTTTGTTTCATTTTGGATATCTGAAATTAGACCAGTACAATCAAAGTTGTAGATATCTTGAAATAGAATTTATACTAAACTTAGCACAAAAAGTAAGGAAATCTGTAGATTATTTCTCTGTGGTAATAGTGGTTTTTGGCAACAAATCTTAAACCGTTGGAAAGCCTGTTTAGTTCCCTTTCAAATGGTGCCTCATTTGTAAGGAACATGCATTTGTGGGATGAGCAGCAGCGCTGAGTATGTGGGTTGCGCCCATGAAAAATTTGCCAAATCTTCTCTGCCAATGCCAAACAGCTTATTCTGCCATTGACTCGTTTGGTGTTAGGTGGATTGGATGAGTCTGCCTACGGAAGTTGGATCATAGGGTCAAAGTGTGGAGAAGATGCGGAGAATGCTATGCTGCTTGCTGCACCGATAGAGTAACACCTTTTGGTGGAGGCAATGTGATGGTGTGGGGCGGCATCTCCCTCACTGGAAAAATGAGGCTTGTCATCAATCTCAATGCAGAGAGATATAGAGATGAGATTCTGCAACCAGTGGCAATCCCATATCTCCACAGTCTGGGACCGAACTCTATCCTCCAAGATGACAATGCTCGCCCCCACAGGGCGGGGTTTAGCAGAACAAAAATGTTATTGTGGAGTTCTTTAATTATCATTCTAACTATTGAGAATACAGTTGTATCCAGTAGAAATGCTATTATGGAGATCTAAAATGTAATTACAGATGTGAATGTGGTTTGATTAAATGTTAAAACTGCTTGCCATACTACTGCCGCCCCTCACAGATAGTGTCCAATCACATGCAAGTATGCTAAGTTTTCTTTTAATGCTTTCTGTCACTCACATTCTCTTTTAAGGCTAATTCTATCCATCTCATGACAAATGCAGAATACAATAACTTGCAGAGCTGTAGACTTGAGCCAGATTTAAGTCACAAAAGCAATGACTTGAAACTTGACTTGGGTCTGGCTGGTGTGAGAGTTGACTTGAAACTTGACCACCTAAAACCTTAACATGACTCGAGACCTGAGAGCAAAAAAATTAAGGTTGTCCAGTGTCTTTGGTCTGACCCTCCCAAATGCCCACGTCTTTCAAGTTCTACCCCAAAGTTTGTAACTCTTTTGTTAAAAATGTGATGTATCAGGGTTATTTTCTCAGACTTTAAAAAAATCCTGTTTTCACAGACTAAGCAGTGTCTTCATGACAAGCTAACTGATCTTCATGTAAAACTGGTGGAGTGCTCCCATCAAAAAGCACATTCCAGTCCTCGTGCCAGCTTGTGAATAATGAGACTTTGACATTAGCAACTCCTACTCATCCTCCTACTACACAGTGCCTATAACTTTTGTGTCCAGTATGGAGGTGTGCAGGGTGATGAAATCACACAGCAGGGAAATCTACTGGCTCAATGACTTTAATGGCCACCCCTCCACCACCACCCCCAGCTGCAAGTGAATGAAAGTTGAAGAACTCGCCTTCATTTGCCCTCTGCTTCAGAGTACGGCTGTAGCCTGTGACTCCAACTCTGATGATATCTTCCCAGAATGAATGGGCTGCATGTTTCTGTTGGCATAACCTCTGTGGTCAGTCTGAATGGGACTCCACTGTTCTTTGCAAGGGGAAAAGGTTGCTCTTTGCCTGCCTACCATTCCTTTTCGGCTCTGCAGACAAAAGAATAATGAAGTTATTTATGTGCAGCTCATTACAAAAGGCTAAGTCTCTCAGATATATCTTCTTCATTTAGCCACTGACCGCCGTTAGGCAGCAGAGTGCCCCGCACAGTAAAGCCTTCATCCAATTTTTACACAGTCCTGATGCTCATGCTCAAATGACTAAAACAAAAATTCTAAAAACTCAAAAAGTGACAAATAAGCAGGTTTGGTAGAACTGATAATAGAGTTTGTCGCCAGAATAATGAAAAAGATGTAAGAGTAATTTCTTCTACAGTACCAAAATCATATTTACTGTTCACATTAGCATTTGTCTTGTAAAGAGGGTGGACAAAATGACAAAAACACCCTGCAGTTTAAAGCAGTCCAATGCAACCCTACAAACTACCCTGCCCATTAAACAGTAGTTTTAAAACAAGTCCACTGGAGCTTTCAACCACATATCACGCTCTTCTTCAGCAGATAAAGCTAACAAAGGTAGCATTTATTACCTGGGTACTGTACTGGGTTGCATTATATACAGAACAAGTGTCACATTTTGCCCTTCTTATACTGAATTAATCCACCAAACATGTAAGGGCATCCAGGGAGTCAGAAGCCACCTACTGTACACCCCTCTGGCACTTATTATGTGTTATGGAACTAAGTTTTTTGAGAGATAATTCAACAGGAATGAAACACATAAATTATCAATTTGCTGTTTGCTGGAGCAGATAAACCTGCATCTCAAATAGTTACAGTATAAAAGCACTGTATGAATCATCATTTTTGGTGCAGATGCTGTCTTGGTTGTCTTTGTTGCCTTATGTTGACGACAGCTGTATGGGTGAGTTTTCATATCCTGGAAGATAAGGAGAACAGTACAGGAGATGGCTGCTGCCTCCAGAATACACAGATTAGACGTTCTGTTGCTTGTCTCTGCCCTGTTTACTCTTCACACCTGAGCAGGCCTACAAATAAACCTGCAATGCTGCAACAGAATGTTCAACACTCACGATTAATATTTAATTTTTCCTGCAGCTCACTGAGGAGCTTATGCAAGGAGTTAAAATCAGCAATTCTCCAGAGACATTTCCTGTGTGTGTGTCTATTAGTACCAGCCATTGGCTAAAGTGGGCTCTGCAATAGTTGGCAGATTGAGAAAAAAAAGAGTTTGAGAGCTAGGCATATTTCTCTCTCAATCTGTTTACGTGCTTCACATAATTAGTAAAATATTAGTTACAATGCCAGCAGTGCATTAATTGAAGGTGTCACGCTTCCTTCTTTGGCTCCATGTCACCTATCCACCACAAACACAGCTCAGCAAAATAAGCCCCTCTTACTGTATACATGGGATATCCCAGCACTGTATAGACACTGTGCAAATACTGCAAAAGGACATTGTACTGTATTCCAGTTGTCGTTTTCTCCCTTGTTTTAACCATATAAACAAAAGCACAGAGAAAAAGCTATACTGTGTTATATCAGCGGTTTCAAAATATTATTTTAATTACAAAGTTCCTGAAGGCATGAACTTGAAGATGAACTATTTGTTTTGATCTGAAAGCATAAGAAGAAACAGCTGTCTTATACCAAGATACTCACGAGTCAGTTGAAGACATCATCCGAGTGGTTTTTGACTTCCTGTTTTTGTTGTGCAAGAAAGCATGTTTACCTGTGCCATGCTAAAATGTAACAATAACACAAATAGAGAAGAGTCTCAAAGCCAGCAAATTTGACTCAGTTATGTGAGTTGCACAGCAGCAATGTTTATCTAAAATGTGTTACCATTATCTAACATTAGCGACCAAAGACTACTGGTCATACAAGACTAAGTAAGGCTGTAGGCGCAAAGTCTTGCAGTGTACTAAATTGACCAAAAGTGCATTTTATGGCATTAAAGAAATAATTTGTAATGGAAAGATTGTGTTATTTCTTTTATCACATGTTGCATAGTCTTTAATTAAAGATGCAGTAGGTAAGACTTATAAACTAACTTTCTATCATATTTGCTGAAACTGACCCTATGTTCCAGTAGAACTATATGAAGCTGGTAATTAAAAAAAAAAATCTGGCTCCTCTGGCACCAAAAATTTTGAACATCTACAATTTAATGACAACTGGGAAATATCTATTTGCTGATGGAAGATTAGGTGATATGAATGAAAGCTCCAGAACCGCTATGGACCATGTAGTGAGATTGTTTTCTCAACCACAGAATTACAGTTCTGACTTCAGCTTGCAGAAATAACCTAATGGGACCTTTTGGGTAATGCCAGTCCTTCATTTAGCATTTAAAATTATATACTGTACCTCCCCACTGTCACAGTTTGAGAGTTCAAAAGGAGGACCCCAATGCAGGAGACCAGTTAGGCAGGTTGATGAAACAAAACCAGCTTTAATAGCAAAAGCTAAAGACAAGAAATACTAAACACTGGAGAAGTAAATACTAGGAAATATCACACTCATATACACGAGGAAAGAAGGGTGGTAACGAGGAACAGATCAAATACATCAGGGCCGGACAGAAAATCACTAAGGCGGGAAAAGACACAAGGCAGAAAGTAAAACAAGACATGACACATGAGAAGAACCTACAAAATAAAACAGGAAATTAAACAAACTCCAGGTTCATGACAGCCATGCTGTAGTGAAGTGGTATCATTGCAAATAGTAGCAGTTGAGAATCATTCACTGTCTAGTCACATAGACTAGTCACACATTGTTTAACTTGGACATACCACCAGTACTTAATTCAAAAGCCTACATAGTAAATTTTGCATTGAAACAATATCTGTCATTGAAACATGTAAATTGTGCCATGGTTCTGCTGGATCTTAATCACTGCATTAAACCAATGAATAAACCACATGACTCATCGAAGCAATTATGGAGTTGAAAGCTGACATGAGCAGAGCTGAGTCAATTGCTGTGCAGCGCTCACACACTTCATTAGTGATCTGCAGCACAGGGACATGATACAAACGTGGCATTTATATCAAACAACACATTTACAGTACACTGACTGCTCCTTTTGACATCTACCCACATTAAAACACTCCTACAGAGCCAATCTCTCACCGTCTGCCGGCAGCTAAACCCACGTTTCACACACATTATCTCTGCTGTGGATCAGCGGCCATTCACTGGGTCCTGCAAGAGGCAAAGGAGGCCATGTATGTATGTTTGACCAAGCCAGGGAGTGTAAAGCAGTGGCTAAATCTCTGTAAGCAGGCCCTGGCACTGCTCCCCAATTGCCTTCCTGCTGTGTGGGCAGGGGCCTGGTGGGGACTAATCCCTTGGCATGGGCACGGGTCACACATGTTGTGTGTGTGTGTGTGTGTGTGTGTGTGTGTGTGTGTGTGTGTGTGTGTGTGTGTGTGTGTGTGTGTGTGTGTGTGTGTGTGTGTGTGTGTGTGTGTGTGAAGACCCAAGCTGCAGGATGAAGACAGGTCCTGGCAACAGATTCAGAAAGCCCTGACTAATAACCTGCAACGCCTTCCATGCTTAACTAGCAGCCTTCACTACTTGAAAGTCTTGGATGCTCCTCGGAAATGAAGGGTAAAGTTTTTGGAGGTCTGCCTCGTACTGTACCAACAGGGACAGCCCTGATCTTACATAACCTCAGTCTGCGGAGAGATTGCGTCAGAGTGTGAGGCCTTTGACCCTAACATGCTGCTCAGTTTTTGCTGAAGTGGGCAGCAGTGGGGGCTGTAAAGGTTGACATGCTGTTTCAGTCTTGTCAACCTGTGTGTTTAGATTGACAGTTAAGGTGACCCACAGCAAGCCTGGAGGCAACAAGAGCAGCTTCTGCTTTGCAGCCTCACAAATCCCCAAAACACGTGTGAATGCTGTATGTAATTCCAAGAAAACAATGCACTCATGTGTTAAAGGAATAGTATGACATTTGAGGAAATATGCCTATTTGCTTTCTTGCTGAGAATTAGATGAAAAGATTGACACTACTCTCATGTCAAAATCCACCAACCAGCACCTCTAAAGCTCACACACATTACTATATTATAAACATGGCCAAGAAATCGTGACTTGATACATGAATATATATTAGTGCTGTCAAACGATTAAAATATTGAATCGCAATTAATCGCATTAATATCATAGTTAACTCGCAATTAATTTCAATTAATCACAAATTTTTATCTATCCTAAATGTCCCTTGATTTCTTTTTGTCCCATTATTCTTTCTCATTTTAATGCTATGATATCAGCTAGACCCTCGTCTTCCACGTTAACATGCCTACATGCAGCAGCCACCCATTTGCAGTAAGTTTGTTCTTAGTTGTGGTATCCATGTGCTTCTGTCTGAAGTCATCCATTGTCGCCTGGCTTTGACGAGGGGGCGGAGAATTCGCATCAGCTGTGTGCTTGGCCATCAAGTGGTATTTCAGACTACTACTCTTTGGCCGGCTTGCAAGCCCAAACAAGTGTGTGCAGCGTGCCTGTTGTTTTGTTTCCGGTCTAGCTAGATGCGGTGTGGTATTGTAGTTTTTCTAACATTACTAGTTGTTGCAACAGCATGTGAAAAAAACTAGAAAGTTTGCTAGGCCAAAAAGAACGTTAATCTCGCAATACAAAATTTGACATCGTTAAAATTAGTTTGCATTAACGCCGTTAATAACGCGTTTAACTAACAGCACTAATATATATGTAGCTTTATATTAAAAGTGACAAGTACACTAAGTATGTAGCTTGAGCCAGGAGCCGATTAGCCTAGCTTAGCATAAAGACTTGTAACACTTGTAACATGAATTTACCAACATCTCGTAAGTGCACTAATTCACATTTTGTATCTCATTTGTTTATTCATTACAAAAACCAAAAAGTAAACATCAAGTGTGGTTCTACGGGGTGTTACCGTTAAGTGCTGTAACTATTTTTTGTAGACCAGAGGTCTTCGGCTAGCTGTTTCCCCCTGCTTTCAGTCTTTATGCTAGGCTAATGCCACGTACACACTATGTAAAAATCAAGCCGATTTTAGGCCTGATTCCCCCCTCCCGACAATGGTCAATGGTGATTTTTTTTATGGTTCTAAAGATCATATTGGCAGATTTTCCTGTGGTGTGAAGTATGTCTTTCGTTGTTTGTGAATGGAATGTGTTAGTGTGCTGTTCTGGCCAAATGGTTGCTCTCCACACACTATAGGAACATAACTGTTAAATGTATCATTACATGTTGTTATGTGAAGGCTCTGACACACCAACCCGACGGCAGAAAAGGCAGTCGGACGGATCATTCGGCTCCCGTGAAATGACAACTGGAAATGACGGAACATCTCTCTAGACCTAATAAACACAGAGCACGCTGTCGTCAATCATTGTTTTCATCAGAGAGTGTTGATAGTAGTCAAGAAGGTTCATTGTTGTCATTACTCGCTGAACGGAAGAAAATACGATGACTAGTAATAAGAAGATACTGGCATTGTCACCTCCGGTTTTCTTGTGCACTGATTCGCTAGTCAAGGGCTAGCACTCCACCAATCAGATTGGTCATTGAGTCTGACTGCCCACTGGCCGATTCAACAAGTCAAATCGGCCAAAATGGATGCCGGCGGCTCCTCCGACTGACGACGGCACAGAACACACCAAACAGACTTGAGTCACCGACCTCGCCAGACTGTCTGACGGCCGATAATTGGGTTGGTGTGTCAGCGCCTTGAGGGATCTCTCCCATTTTCACCTGTTAAGATTTGAAAAATCTTTAAGCGTGGGCCAGGCATTACTCTTGGTAATTCTCTAAGAAAGCTAATAAGCGAATTTCCCAAAATGTGGAACAATTTCTTGTAAGTGGAAACATCATCTGCTTTTAATTGAATGGGCCAAACTATTAAAAGTTCAGTAACGGGAAGCGGCTTAATTATTCCGGGAGCAGTTTATAAATACAGCTAGGTAATAACAGGAGATCTGCATTAGAGCAAACAGCAGGGCTGCAGGGCTTTTCCACCAACACTGCTGCAAAATGTACTTTTCAAACCATCAACTTTGAATCTCTCTCTTCTATGTGTTAAGGGAAGAAACAGTACAAGATAAATTTATAAAAGAGATAATATCTTGGCAATATCCATTCCACAGCATTAAATTACGCTATCCTATAACTTATAATGTCAAAGTATAACATCTATTCACACACTGATCTTAGCATGTACATTTTGGTGTCCAGAGAATAGAATTGTCCAATTATTTCCTGTTACACAAAGTGACAGCTCAACAGCTAACACCAAATAATAGGTGAGCAATGACACCTGAGCTTCTCCAATCACATGGAGCCTTCAGGACAGGAGATTTGAGTTGTGCTGTTGGGTGACACATTTGCAGGACTGCCAACTATCAAACCCTAATTAGGGGTGTAGTAGTGGAGGCTAAATCCAGTTCCACTCAGTGTTTGAAGCTGACATATACATTTGTGGAATAATCATGACACATAAAAAAGTAAAGTAAGGCTCTTTCATATTAATGCTTTCCTTATAATGGTAATTATTGTCCTTCCAGTGATCACTGACTGCAGGACATATTTTCCGCACATTTAATTTACTACTGCCACACTAACATAAAGGGCACCATTACATTATTCATCGTGCAGGTCCAACAGCTCTGTTTGTGTGAAGCAATTTTCTGAAGGGCAAAACGTAAAAACTTGGGGAAAAAAACCCTTTAGGCAATGAGGAATTATTTCATGGTTGTAGATTTGGAAGGGAGGGGGCCAGGCGCACATGAGCCTGAAGATCCATAACCTTAATTATTCAGCATGCTATCAAAATGAGGACAGCAGGTGAGTTGGAGGCCAGTTATTAGAGGGGCTGTGTTCGGGACCCGGGAAAATATTGGATTTGGTTTAATAACACAGCAGTGTTGGGATATGCTGTTTTGTGTTGTATTGAGCAGCATGATAGGGCTTGCCTCGTCGCACAAATCCAACCTGTACGTGTGATCTCGCGGCGACGTGCAAATAACGTGAAAGATGTCAGGACTCCAGAGTCCTGGGTGATCTATGAGCAGCTGTCCGCAGGTTTCAACGTGGACAGTCGAGCGATAGAAGAAGGAAAGCGTGTTATTTTTTTGTTGTTGTTGTTGTTGGCACATGCAGTCCTCGGGAAAGTTAAAGGGGCCCGCGGTCTCATTGGAGGGCGCATAGTAAGAGGGCAGCTGGAAGCAAAGGCAGTTGATGGTCCTCTGATCAGCACGAGGATGTCTACACTGAGGAGGAATTCATGTGAAGTGGGAGGCGCCCGAGCGAGGCGAGCGGCACGACTGTTGGCCGAATTCGTCAATTACCCTTGATGAACACAGATTGGTTTCACTTAACAGGCGCAGGTGCGTGGAGTTTGCGACACGGCGCGGCTGAGCGATTCCACGTTTCTGACTGTACGCTGACGCATTTTATGCCAAACAGAAACTATACAGAGAGGTTATTGCAGCAGTTGATTTTTTTTTTTCACGGGACAGGATAGGCTACATGTTGCAATGGGAGCCGGTCCGATACCCATCCTCTTGCAGAATCCGAGTTCAGAAGCAGTGCTATCTTGATTTGATTTGGAGATCTAGCCTATAGGCTATATCGGAATTTGACCGCCGTGTCATTGCCCAGTCCAATATCCGGCAGCTGAAAGGCATCTTCTTAACGGCAAAGAGGAGAGGGGGGGGGGGAGAGGAGAAGAGAAACTGTCCGCTTCACTACTCCCCATCTGCGCCCTGGACGGCTTGAAATGAGGACCACATCCAGGCTGTGTTCCGTGTGAAGAGGCAAGTGGGGCGGTTGTTTCTTTGGCTCTTAAGGACGCAAAAATAGTGGCCGCCGGCCGAGCTGCGAAGCATGGAGCGGGACGACACCGAGACCGTGAGCGCGTCCAAAAAGACAATAATTGCGAAGATATTTAAAGTTCGGAAGAGGAGGGAGATGCTTTTCGTTCAGGTGTGCTTTATCTGCAGTGCCCTCTTCGTGGCGTGGAGCATGTCGGCGCTGTTGACCAAGACAGGTGAGTGGGGAGAGACTGCTGAGATGCACCGGGGCATAGGGAGCTGAGGACATAGCGGAGAGGCTCAGAAATCTGCAGTGATCAGTTAGGCTAATTGTAATTATAGAGCATCGATCACATAACCAAACCAGTGCGCTTTATAGTCAAGGGCATGGCATCAAAGCCATATAATCGTCTGTATTCATAAATAGGAGCATGTCCAAAATGAGTATGCGGTGCTTCTGATTGTGGTTGTCTATCCATTTAAATGAAGTGTGTAGTTTGTATTAAAATGCAGTAAATAGCCCATGATGTGTTCGGTGTTTTTGGCCCAACACGCTCCGTAGGAAAAGTCAAAGCTGCACATGTCAGATTAGAGCATTGTCTTTTATCTCAGTGTTGGACACATGAGTCTGTATGCCGCAGTGTGCGCGCCGTGGGCAACGGTACGTTTTTAATTCAGGAGGCAGGCTGCTCCACATGCACACAGCGATCAAGTAACCGATCCCAGAACGAGAACAATTTGGTTTGTTTGCGCTTTGCCATTTGCTCCCAAATCTGCCTTTTTGATTGCTTGGCACCAGGCGCATCGTCGGTCACACTACACTGGAGCTCAGGATGGTGGTTAATGCTGGCATCATCTCGTCTGGCCCGTGGCTTCTCACATCATCGCACACACTGGATCACCTCAACCACCCTCGAGCATCAGCTCGCTTCCAGGTTCCGCATGGCCATCGAGGGATGCGGATTTTACGCAGAGGCCACAGTATTCATAGCTGATGCTCGAGGTGTGCGCTGAGCAAACGACTCAGATAGCTGATCATGCGTGTGGTTTTCCCCCATGCAGGCGCGCGCACTCCAAACAACATGCCCTCCCATGCACACATGTCAAAACTCTTACCGCAGGCCCGTGCAAACACTGACACGCATAGCATCCCACACAGCTTCCCATACAGTTATGTAATCTAACGATCAACCTTGACATTTTGCTGGTGATGAATGATATGTGACACACCACTGGGATCAGAGGTTAACTAGACAGAACACATTGTACAAGACAGTGCAGTTCATATTAAGGGAACAATAAAACTGTGCAGTGGCAACATGAATTTTGCAAACATTTATTAGTGCAGCCTTTAAATCAGGAAATATTGCATGTGGGCATGGAAGTGAAGAGGGCTTGGTCTTTCCCCCCCACTCATAGTGCTTCTAAGCCTCAGCCCCAGACCCTGTGGTGGGATCTGTCCATCTGCAACCACTTAGGCCCCCAGGGCTGAAAGCTGCTGTATATTCACCGCAACTACGGCCTGAGATCTCTAACTCATGTATCAGGAGTTTTATCAATTACATTAAAAACAACAAGAGGCTTAACAGATTATTCTGGAATGATATCATACAGGCCAGTGCAAATCTCTTATCTCCAAAGGCAGGCACTGGGAGCAATTTAAGCCCCCCTCTGTCACTAATGGCTTGCCTTTTTTCATTTAATCAAGTTCGCCTGACCCACACGCGGTGATTGTCATGTGGGGGTGTTTGACAGAAGGCGTTTTCACGCTGCTGTCCTGTTTGACCAGCAGCGGTGGTGGTGGAGGTGGGATTTCAAGGTGACATGCATGAGAAGTGTTTGACGAGAGGAAACCAGAAATCCCCTCTGAACCCACGAGACCTAAAGCTCACCATAATCGGATCTGCCTAATTGAAAAGCTGTGGCCTTCTCATCTTTCATACATCACAACAGGAACACCTATTTGTCATGTCACAGTAAAACATGCGCTCTGTGTTTGCCACCCATTTGATTGATAGTAGTGTGGGCGAGTGTTGATGTGCTGTATGGTCCAGATGGGTAGGATTTGATGTACTACTCCCGGGTTACAGCTCCATAAAGAGGGGTGGGGCGCAACACCATGTTGTGCATGCTGATGGGGCTGCGTTTGGGTATGTGTGATGGAGTTGCGCGTGGGGGACTAGAACAGGTGTTTATGAGAAGCAGGGCTCAGCTCTGATAGGTAGCTGCAGCAGACTGACTGTGATGGGTGGGGCAACAGGAATGTGAATACTCGTAGAAGGGGAGCATCTTCACAGCACAAAAAGATTGATGGATGGTTGTCCTTGGTCCATCTCCCTGCTGAGCTGATTGGACAGAGCTGGAGGATGACATTACCACTGGGCTATTGTTTGCACACTCTTGTCTCCCTTTGCTACTCAATATAGTCTGATAGAAGTGTACTCGCATCCTTTTCATCCCATTGAGCTTATTTCTTTGTTTCTGCTCCAAGGCAGCAAGTAGATTTAGTGTATCTTTAATGTAACTGCAGTTGTCAGAATTTAGGATGACCTTATTGCTATGTGTATAACAAGCAGTATAGCATACATAAAATGTGCTTATCTATAAAGTAAAGACACACAGAAAGTAAACCACCAACGCTGAGCAGTTTTCAAATCTTGTCATATTTTTTATTTCTTATAAGACTCTATAGAGCTTGTGAATATATCTTCAAATGTTTTGTTTAGTCCCTTTTGGACTAACAGTCCAAAACCCAAAATATGGAAGACTAAGAAAACCAGCCAACATTCACATAAAAAATATGTTTATTTACTGCAGGGCCAAAACTAATCACGATTTCATTAATTCTATTTTAAACTGAAACTCTAAAATGTCAAAATGAATAACAAATGTGTATCCCACCTTCTGAGACCCCAAAGTGACCTCCAATTGTTGAACGTATAGCCAAAGTAATGTATAAAGCTAAAGATGGGGGGGACATCTTTGCATTTTTAAGCTATAAAAAGCAAGTGTTTTGTAATTCTTTACTCGCCACAAAGGCGAGTGATTCTTGGCTTGAGTTTTGTCCACCACAATCCACAGAAAATCTTAAGTTTTTGAGATGTCCTGCTGACAAACAAACAAGGGTTAATCAGGGGCAATCAAAACCTCCCAAGTTCTTCACAATACCAAAAATACTGTGGTCATTGAACATGAAGAGTAAGACGGTTAATCACGCGAGTCATGCCCACAACAGCCTGCAGTCCTTATTTTACCCCCAGCCTGTCCAGAAGTACTGACAGAATCACGCCTTCATTGTTTTTCCTTTTTCAGATGCTTGGCAGGGAGCATGCAGTACAATAAATGGCCTATGTTCAACGCACGCACGCACGTATGTAGTCGTCCTCCAGGAAACATCATAGAATCTGTGTTTTAAAAAGATTTCATAGTTGTGGTCAAGTGATTCTACACATAACAGCCTGGAGACATTGCATTTAGATGGACTGTCATGCAAATTTTCCCAAAAAATGTTTTAACAGTCCACTGCGTCCAAATCAGTTTGTGTAAATGTGAAATGCCCCATGTGCGCTACACATGATTCTTTTATTGTTATGTATGACAAAAGTGCACAGTGTCCACATATCTCCATGCCCTCCCCTGGCCTTACATTGTACAGTGGTGTTGTATTTTGAGCGTTGCTAGAATAAATTGAAACAAAAAGGGGAGACCAGAGACCGTGAGAAACTTGGCTGCTTAGTGAGGAGGAACAGGTTGAAAGCGATGACTGGAGGGTTTGGTCTTTTGGATCGGAGAGCTGTGAGAAGCAGCTGCAGTCGCCTTGCGTACAATCTGTTTGTCCAGCGCCTGCCGATCGTCATGCTGTCTAACTATACTAGATTGAAAGCCATTTAATGAAGACATTTCTGTGTCTGCACCAAAAGTACCATTAGGTACAGGTCAATACTCAAATTCACAAAACAACACTTTCTAAAGGTGATAACGTTTAGTTTGTACACTGTCCTCAAACAAAATTATTATTACTGCTTTAAATTTGACAAAGATGTGTACTGAGCGGCACAGCACCGTTTCTAATTTACTTCAAACCAAAGCTATTAGTCATTTAATTGATTAGTTAATCAACAAATTAATCTGCAATTGTTTTAAACTATTTTTCGTTTGTCGTTTCTTTCAAGCAAAAATGCCACACATTCTTGAATTGAAACTTCTAAAATGTCAGGATTTTCTGGGTTTCTTTGTCTTCTGTGGTTATTAAACTGAATATCTTTGGGTTTTGGACTGTAGAAAAAATTAAAGCAATTTGATGAGAGAGAGAGAGACACAGACACAGAGACTGACTGACTTCTTTTAGGTCAGTGTTCTGAAATGTTTTACCCTTAAACTAGTTGTCTCCTTGTCTTCACCATTACTTCTGCTGAATTGTTGCCAGAAGAGGAATTAGCCTCCTGTGACGAGTGATCATGGACACATTCACGTGGTCAGGGAGACACTTAAGATCATGTGTGTCCGCTGCCTGCTACGAAGTCTTTCACAACCATTCTGTAACCTACAGGAGACAATCTGTTCTCAGGGAATTCCCCAGGAATCTGCTCATAATTGCATATACATGCAATACTGTTTAATCATCCTACACTGCTTTGCCAATTCATTGCATTTGTGTGTTGACGTTTTATGGAAATTGCAAATTTAAAACGCAGCTCAGCTTGTTATGATTTTGCATAATAGATTTGGGACAGAAGTTATTTTATGTCCCCATTATAGAGGCTTAAGAGCAGTTTAATGAAAAATGAAACTTGTGCTCTCCACCCTGAAACATCATGGCACAGCAGCTGCATGTTGGTGTGTTATTGCTGCCATCGAACGAAACTGTCATATCTAAATAACCAAACTTTTTTTAAGGGGTTAAAGAAAACCTTACTTGGATTAATGACAGTGATTGTGATCATGGATGATTTGGGCCTTGAAACATATGTGCAAGAGCAGCATGTTAGTTTTGATTGCTGTTTTATACATTGTGCAAAATAGTTTTTTTTTAAGTTTCCCCTGTGGCAAAAGAAAAAACATTAACCTGCAACATGTGCCTGGAACTTTGATGCTTGGATACTTTATTGATGATGAATGTAGGATAAGCAGAGGTGTTTCTGTTGCAGGCCATGGGATGTTAGTGGAGGGACATCCGGACCCTGAACACTGGGGAAGACGGCTAATGGCTTCAGTAGCAGACAACGAAACGGAGCAGAACTGTTCAGCGCCAGGTATGCTATGAGATTAAAGCTGCACTAATTAACTTTTTTTTTTTTTTTAAATTAACAATGGCTTAACCCTTGTGTTGACTTCGGGTCACATTGACCTGATTTAAATTTAAGTTTTATATCAGAAAAAATGGGACGTAGAAATAAGCTCTGAAAATGTGTAGAAGAAAAATTTTACAATTTTAAACGTTGGAAAAAGCAAAAACAAACTGTGAAAAAAAAGGCGTCAAAAACGTCTTTGAAAAAAACAAACACAAGTTTTTTTCAAGGTTGACAGAAAGACAACACAAGGGTTAAATGACTGTGTAATGTGAAAGAGGTGGCTCATAGGCATGGACCAACATAATTATCACTCGACTGTGCAGTTTTCCCCAGCTCCACAGAGCGTTTAGTGTCTTTTAGTGCATTGTTTTGGTTTCACGCCCGCAGTTAAAACCCCATGAAAAGCCTGCTATACTCTACCTGCCCAGCACCAAATAGCAGATAAAACAAAAGTTAGCGACTACCTGGTAAACGTAGTGGAGCATTTAGAAGCTAAAGAGCCAGATGTTTCTCTCAGGAGCTCACAGACCAAAACAAGAAGAGGGAATATTTGACTTAGATTTGTCAGGCGGACAGAAACACGACTGAAAATGAATGTTAACGTTGCTCCACGTCTGCTGGATGTGTACATAGGCAACTGTATTCCATAACAACATTGTCAACAGTTGTCAACGCTGTTAACAGCTTGTTCTGCTGCAGAATCAATGAATACTGCTTTAAATTGTGGTTTTCTGCCAATGAGATATAGTCAAGATCTCCTTATTGTTATATCCTCATGTACTATCTCCTTACAAATCTTTATCAAGACTCATTAAGCCAGGGAATTCTTCTTTTTTTTTTTTTTTTAAATGCAATAATTTATATTCTTATAAGATTTGATGATGTTTATCGTTAGTGGATTCTCCACTAATCAATGACTAATACAGTCTGAGGATCATTAAATACACAGAAAACTACGGGTGAACTCTATTGAACGGTTGTGTATTGTTCAAAGACAAACGGTACATCAACTGTAGGAAAAACGCAACAGCTAATAGCTGTGGAGTTTGAGCTGCTTTGATTAACCACCTTCATGGGCCCCTATTCTGACTCAGTTTAGATCACTTGCGCAGCAATAAGCACTGAAAGGACTATTAAAAGGTTCAGGTATTGATTGTGTTAGAGCATCTTTGGTACACTTAAAGGAAGCAGCATTCTCTATAATTAGACTGCTGACAGTTCCACTGACACTGCTGCGTCAGGCTACGACAACATTAAAAGATACGTTTTTCATGATATAATTGATTGAAATGTACGGGCAACAATGGCCATGTCATTTGAATTGCCTCGTGTTTTACAACCACTGGTTAATTTGAGCTTTCTGTGATCCTGCATAATGGCCCAGAGGGAGAAGCATGGCATTAAAGTTGCCAGGGTTAGTGGTTTAGTATCATTATGCATTTTCATGATAAATGTTAGAGATGCACAGATTACAACTTTTAGGCCGATTCCGATTACATTTTTTCTAACCACTTTACAGCACACATAACTATTTATTTTCTATCTTTTCTTTAATAGAACATTTTGCACAGAACATAGAACATGTTTTGAACAGATAATGCATCACTATAAAATAGAACTATATAAATGACTCCTGGTGTGGGAAATTCACACACATCTAAAGTGCAATGTTAGAACCATTTCCTTCTTTTCACATCCAATATCCAACAAGAAAAATGTGATTTTTGGTGTCATCCCTCCACGCCCTACTTTTTCCTTGCAGGTGTTGCATATTGCAAACTTGTTATCTTCTGCACACATGCTGAAGAATTTCCAAACGGCTGACATGTTGCAGGCTAATTCACGAGGTTCCCTACGTGTGCGAGAATAGCGCGGACACACGCTTCACACCGCGAGCGGGTACAAACGACACACGGCGGAGAAGTTGAAAGAAAAATTGTGCTGTTGTGTCTGTGTGTGTGTGTGCGTCCTTGAGAACTGTAACTTGTATAACTTATGTTGTCAGTTAATTGTAGCATTGACCAGCATGAAATCGTCATATGTCAGACTGACCTGCCGGTCGCCGGTCATGGCCGAGCACGTGAAAACCGGCCAATTCCGGTCACCGGCCGGTCTATCGGTATATCTCTAATAAATGTATGTACTTTTATATACTACTGTGATATTAATTTGCTGTACAGGATTTAGGTTTTTATCTACCTGCTCTCAAAGTCATAAAGTAAACATGTATATGGAAAGGAGACATGTTGAAGGAGGATTTAAGCCTGAGAAGCCCTGATGAGAATAATTATTTTACTAAATTAGGTGCAACTCAATATTTGGTTTTGTATTACTATTTGTGTTTGGCTAGCACAGTAATTAAAGAAATTACCGTTTTTGTTGTTTTGCGCCATCGCAAGTGACCCAGAAAGGACTAACTGGCTAGTACTTCATTACTGGTCGCAGTAGGCAGAATCCCTCAGGGATCAGTGAATCACTGGTACTGTAACCTGCTGTTTTATATAAAAACAAGCAAAACAAACACTGACTTTGAAAAAGTTCACATTGAAATGGTCACAATACTAAATGACAAGGTTATGGGCTTTAAATTGTTCGTTTTTTTTGTTTGTTTTTTCCACCCCAAAGTTGTCCGCACCAGAGGTACCAGACTGTACCTCACATTCCACACATTTCTCATCGGCTCTAGTCCTCCTTTTTCTGATCCCACCACTGCTCTGCCTCTTCGCTGTGAGCCGATCATATGACTTGTTGTTCTTGGCTCTTGGTCTCGTGAATAATCCTGTCTCACATGCAGATTACAGGCACCTCAGCTGACCAGTTGCTTTGTTTTACCCTTTAGTGTGCAGTATGAGGGGCTCTGAGAATAGCTGTACATACTATCATATAGAAGCAAAGTATTTGATATAGCACTTTAACAAGAAACAACATTTAGACTTCAAGGCCAAAACTATTAAAATAGGGTTGGGGGGGTGGGATTGACAACTAAGACAATTGTAATTGTTCTCAGGGGAGTTTTGATATCTTTATGAAACTTTATGTAGAAATGAGGGTAATCTTGATACAAGATAAATCGAGTCACTGCATAAATATCAAGAAAATGGCATTTAATAAATGTTTCGCAACAAGTTGTTGTTATTGGTAAGATAAAATCACACAATGAGTTTAAATGCCATGACTCATAGACATGATTCAAAGGAAAAACTGCTATATTTTTCAGTATTGAGGCCTCATTCTCATTTACTCAGTTTTGCACTCACCAACTCTGTATGGAGAGGTTCTTGAAAGCCTTGGCAATTTAACACATCAGGGCAAGCTATCTGAAGCTTTCAAAAATAAGAAGAAAAGTCTTGCATAAATCATTTGAAATGCTTGTCTCGGAGTCTGACTGACTACAATTAACTTATTGTTCATGTTGCACTTGTCGGTGCGAATTATTGCTAATGAAACAAAATCCCATCAGGGAGTATGACTCAGAATGGATGTTCATGGTCTGTGGAGTTAAAAAGTCAAATCTTTCTATGATGACAAACTTGTACCATCTTAACGTTAGTTGTGAACTCAATAGACGTCTTGGTTCACAACTCTCACAATAAGTGGAAAAACATGTTTGTAATAACAGATCTGTGTGTTTGTCCTAATTCCCTGTGCAGTTGTTTGTTTGGAACTGGTGTGCACACCTCCAGGGAAAAGCAGCACTTACCATGGATGGACCCCGGCTCGAATGGATGGGAATTATTATTGGAGGCTTTTCGTTTTATGCTGTGTGTGCAACATCTGAAGCTCCGTTTAATTAATTGTGGGCTGCATAGATTACACTCAGCCCGCTTTGGGCTCTCTGTCTTTGCTTCATCATTATTTGTGTGATCAGCGAGGGAGCCCTTTTCTCTGGGTTCACAAGATGCTAATGTTGTTTTGCTTGTCCTGAGACTTGTGCTGCTAAGGCAGCCATTCATCATAAGTGCCTGTTTTATTGGCCTTTCATTAAAACACAAGGTGCTGTCCAAAGTGTTTTTTGTGCTCCTGCTCAATCTGCAAAAGGGCTAAATCACACTGCGAGAGGCTGATACAACTTTTGTATACTCTTTATTTAACCATCACATGAAGACCATGAGTCATACCACCCCTTGAGATATATTTCCACTGTAGCAGTGCCATGATGAATAAAACAAATGGCACTCTCAATTTAACCAAGTTGCAATAACTTGTCTAGAACCTGGCTGGCTAGAAATGGTGGTTTTTATTTCTGAATTTACATGTTCTATGAGCTCTTCCAGCCTGTGAGAGCGGTCTGATCAGAGATGCGTATTTGCGGTTTGACTTGAGGTTTACTTGGGGACAAAATATTCAATTGTATTCCCCCATGTGGGATCGACTGATGCCAAGTGTGGAGCAAAGAAAATTGCGAGAGGGGGTAGGGCACCATTCTGTAGGAGGAATAAATCGCTTCTTATAAAGATCCTGCTAATAGCATATATTGAAAACTCCCACTTGAGTGGCGTAATTGGCCTAACAAGACAACAGCAAAGTAGTAGGCCTATGTGAAAAACAAAGGTTTTAGTATGGCTTGGTTTGTACTACAATCCAACGGGATTGGATTGTAGTTTTAGATATGGCACTAATCTGCTCTCAGGCAGGGGGTGCACATGTTGCATGTTGGAGGAACTGTTGGCCAAAGCAGAAGCGTCATCACCCTGCAAAAACTATTCAGTTGTATTTGGAGGGGAAAATCTGCTAGTGTGTGGCGGCCAGTCCTTGTTGGAATGCATGTTCGTCAACTCCAGGGAAACACCAGAAGGAGGCTTTTTAAAAGGGAATTACACAAGCGGGGATTATGCTGCTGTGCATAATGGAAACTGACCTCGCTTTGCTGCTCGCTCGCATGCCAACTGTGGAACAATGCAGCGGAGAGGGGGAGCGCAGGCACGAGCACCTGCACAGAGCACTTTCCGTGCTGCACAGTTCAAACATGCCTGACCTCATGTATTCGCTCATTCACATTCTCTTACTCATTCTGTTCCCTTGGTGAGTACTTCAGAAAATTCAAACTCAGACTAGAAAGGACATTTTAGCAGGTTTAAAGGCATATAGTCGCAGCAGCGAGGTAGCTTAGCTGTCTTTGTTGTAACGGATCCATACCTCACCCGGAAGGAGCCGTTTACCTATTTCTCCTCTACACAGCTGAATGCATACATGGCACAGCAGCGACCCATTAAAGGCTATTGAACCAGGAGTCTTCTGGTCCACCAGCTTGGCCTCTTTCAACAGCCTGACTGCTTACACTCATAAACACAGTCACATAAAGGCTGAGGGGAATTCATGGAAAAAGTAGAAGTGTAATCGGTATGAGAGTGTGTTCATGCAGGTGAAATTGCATGCGTTTAAGTGCTTATATAAGCATGTGAGAGCCGTATATGTGATGTTTGAGCATGTGAAAGTGTCACCTAATGAGGATAATCGTGTGATTTGCTATTTTCAGAACTTAATGTTTGTGTGACAGAGCTATTTTCCAGTAAGGCAACTCGTGATGTCATGTTTACAAGAATGGCCGTCAGTTGCAGTCAAGTCATGCTGCTCACTGATGTCTGCTGGAACAAGCTAATAATCTAATGGACTAATACTGGCCCAGAGGAATCCTTCACCTTTTGTACAGTCTCTTGACTACTGTACTGGAGTGTCAACTGTATTATTTTTAATGACCTGGCTGGTTTGTGGGTCTATTGTCTCGCATTGCCAGACCTATCTCCACACCGCTGTGGAGTAAGGTGTGGCTACACCCACACATACATTTTGGGATAGGAGAAAAAAAACGCTCTGGGTTGTTTGCATTTCTTTAAACCAATCACAATCGTCTTGGGCGGCGCTAAGCTCCAGACGCAGCAACGGTGGCTCTGGAAGGAACTTGTTTTGGTGGAACACTTGCACTGCGCCAAAGAAAACGCCACAAATATTAAATGAAGTTAACTGTTCACATAACACAGTACTGTGAGCTGTTAAATTAGCTACATACATGGTTAAACGTAATTTGCTCTTACTAGTGTATCGCCGTGTGTACTTCGTCCACAGCAATCACACCAGTCAGTCCCAAAATGTCTGTTAGATAGTAAATGCCGTATACACATTATTTGTAAATCTTTACAATCATTCCCTGAAAGAACCAAGCAGGCCTGCCTTGTTGCACAATCCAAATTTTCTTCAAAACTTGACATTTTCAGCACGTAGTTTGCTACTTCAAAGTTTGTTGTTTCCAGAAGAGAACAGTTTGAGAATGGTAACACACAGAGAGCGGAAGGTGAGGGACATCCTGCACGTGAATGCGTAGCATGTTAGGTAATTATTCTGGAAATGGAAATGTACCGTTGATCCAAACTAGTGGGTCGGTGACAGAAGGTAGCACCGGGCACTGCCAAAACATCTGGCTCACATTAGGTTTTTTCTCTATCAGAATGATCTATTTTTAAGATTTAGTAGATACAAGATTGTAAAAACATTCTTTGCATGGCTCCATCTCAAACCTGTTGTTGTTGTTGTTGTTGCCCAGGCCACCACAGTTAGGGTGTTGGGTGGAGACTGGTCTGCTCTGTGCACACTGTCCTGCCATTCCTTCCATCTCTGGGACAACAGACGGCACCCGATACTGAGCTCAATTATGTAACGACAGTGTAAGATCTGGAATATTACCAGATTATGGAATAATAATTGCTCAAATGTAAAGACTGACATCCTCTGGCTTTAATACGTCAATAAATTAAGGTTATGTAAGTGGATTTTTGTACGTTAAAGACTTGTGGGGCCTGCGAGAGAAAATATATGTACTTTAAAAAAACATTTATTCAGTGTTTTTAAAATAACTGAATTTAGAATTAATTTTGACTTTACTCTGTGTAGCAGAGCCACAACAAATCCAGAGTAGGCATATATTCTTTTTTTATAGTACATGGAATAAAAGCAGGATTCTGATGAAATTGGGTCTTAGGGACTGTGTAAAAATAACTCCTCCCCCCCCCCCCCCCCCCCCCCCCCCCCACCCCCCCAAAAAAAGAGGCAATGCACAAAGAATAAACGTTTTAATGGTCACATTACTGCCAATAACTCATAAAAAATTTAATTAGCAATTGTTAAATAGCAAACATAGTAACAAAATGGTGATTGGTCACTACATTTTTAATAAACTACCGCCACCGACCTGAGTTATGTTATGACACATTTAACTTTTTTTTCCTGTTTGTGAAAAATTGCTGTCCTGTGCATATGGCAAAGCGTTTCCTTATGGCTCTCTGTGTACACAGAAGTCACCATTATTAACTTTATGATATATATTTTAATCTTGCAAGGGAGAGCTGAAGTAAAAGAATACACCTGGGGTGAGAAAACGAAAGGGAAAACGTCACACCAGTCTTCTCTGACCCCTAATCATTTTCATACTGTCCCTGATCTTACACTTAATGAAGTGATGGCAGCGCTGCATCCAATAAAATCCTCCCAACACTTCTTGTGAGAACTCTTTGTGGACTTGATCTTACTTCTGGGGTTGATAAGATGAGAAGGAGGGGGTTGGGGGTGATGGATGAACAAAAGCATTGCCAGTAATTTCTTGCATATGCAGCACAGTCAGGTGTCCAAACAGAGAATCCAGGGTTTATTTTTAGATTTTGTAGCTCAGCATCTGAAGAGAGGACTTGTTTTTTTGCCTCCTGCCTGCAGTACCGATCCAGACATCCTGCTCGCTCCCGTGTTGCCTTCAACAAAGACAGCAGTCCTGCGGAAACAAAAGAACAGCAGCATGGATATAAGTGGAAAGAACACCCTTTATTCCAATGACAGCAGCTTGCTTGGAACAATCTTAAACATTTATCTGAAGGATTAGAATTTCTTGTGTAATTAATAACAAATTGGTGACATTTGGTTCAAAATGCCAAATATTTACACATTTGTACATGTATGTACCGCTGTATTTTATGAAAAATTGAGGCTGCAACTTACCGGTTAAAAAAAAAAACAAAAAAAAAACGAATTATACATGTGCATATCAAGTTTAAAAGCAATCTCTGACCAGGAAGCAAGTATTCATGATATAATTATATAAAATGGTTAAAAGCAAGCAAACTCTTTTAAGAGCTGAAACAATCGATTGATCGACTTGTCGACTGACAGAATTAATCTGCAACTATTTTGATCTTTTTTTTTTTTTTTTTTTTTTTTTTTTGTCAGGCAAAACAAGCAATTAAGGATGGCACTTTTTTAGGAAATTGTTAAAAACCAAACAATCAATCAATAATACAATTGACAGTCGATATCTGGAAATAATCGTGAGTTGCCTCATTAAAGTCTTTGCATTCATGATGCTGAAACTTGCAAATATATGATCATTTTTGCTTGATAATTGATTTCAAATTCGTTCAGTCAACTAAGAATTTCTGCAACAAATGCATCATAACAAATGTCTTCTCCAATTTTATTTTCTCAGTTTCTGTAAAAATGACACCCAATTCCACTGAGATGCATATTATTTATGGTATCTATTTATAGGCCTCATTTGAGACGCATCACTTAAGCAATCTGTCTGTTGTCCCTCTCCTGTGTGTACGTCCTGTCCTGTCCTTGTGTGGGAAAGGGCTGTGGAAGCATGTTCACGTCCGGTTTGACCTCTGCAGTGAGGAGGCATAGACGACCCCTGTAGACGCTGTCTGGCTGAATGTTTTCAGGCTTTGGGAGGTGACCCCTACCTGCCGGTCATCTCTCTGTTGTTCCGGTGCTGACGCCCTTTAAAACACCCTTTGCGATCGCCTATTTTTAACTCTCTCTCAGCCAGGCCTGACTGTATACAGTGGCAAGGGGCTGAACATGTAACCAAAGCACATTGGATGGCGATGGCATTTAAGTATTGAGTCATGGCAGACCTGCAGCTTTGGTGGAAGCAGGAGGTGAAAAGGCTCGGGACAACAGGGAATTCCAACCTGATTTAGTTTCCTATGGTTTTTATGTTTGTTTGTTTTTTTCAGAAGCTTGACAGGCAACATTTAGCAGCTAGAATAATGTATGGTTATGGGGCTGTTTGTCCATGATGTATCGGTAGGAGTTTAGCTGGCCGACTGTATTGGCATCGGTTTGTTTCCAATCACCTCTCTGAGGACACGGCTGACAAATCCTATAATTGATTGCGCCTTTGCTTGAGGCAGTCGGCTTTCCGACATGTTTCATTCAGCGCATAAACCTGTCAGAAATGAAATGAGCTAACGCCGCCTGCCACAGTCAGTGTAGCTGTAAGATACCAATGTCAGCCAGGTGTTCTCCAGTTTCTCATAAAATTTTAAGGTCATAATGCATTACTCATACTTTTACATTACTATTTTGTCCTCTAATCGGATCCATTTACTGTGTCATGGAGGCAGCCTTAGTGCTGCAGTGAGACACCAAAACGCTTTACAAATCAAGGCCGGATTAGCTCGTGTCCCACAGAAACAAAGCAACGGCAATGCTACCTCTGGTCAAGATGATGTGTCGGATGACATATGGATATACAAATTGTACCACATTTCCATATATGTGATGTAATTGAGTGAAATCCAGGAGGCATGCAGTTGATTAAGTGGGCTTGGACTACTGTACATACTGTGGAGTGTTTTGATTTGCCTGTGCAGTGTTCCAAATGCTGCGATGGTTCACTCATGTGTGCACACCATCGAATGTCATAAAAACAGGCAACGGTGAGGTTAGGACAGATGCCGTGAGAAGTCTCAGGTGAGCACTGTTCCACTTCACCAGTCCATATGTGACAAGGGCCCCAAAACCCGCCTTCATTATCAGTTGGAAACCGCATTATTCTGCTAGCTCAATCTACAGCATTTTCTTTTCACGTCATTTTTGTTTTATTTGTATTTTTACAAAAGTACTATGCATAAATAGCACGTACCGCAAAGCAGTCCCATCTATTCTTTTTTTTTTTTTTTTTTTTTAAAGATTCTTTTTTGGGCTTTTATTGGATCTGACAACTTAAGACAGAAATGTTGAGGAGAGAGGGGAATGTCATGCAGCAAAGGGCCACGGATCAGAATTGTACCCGGGCCGCTGCGGTAAGGACTGAGCATTGGTACATTGGGCGCACGCTCAACCAGGTGAGTAAATTAATATTTAATGTATTTTTTGAGCACACGCTTCTAAATATAAATTACATTGAAATGTTCTGTTATTATTGATGGACATTATCACAGGCAAAATTCAATGTAGACAGGGCAGGCAGCAACAATGCTTTGTGTGGACACCACACACTTGTAAGCCGCAGCAGTTCAGTGAGGTAGCTGTCATGCACAGGTAAGCGTGTAGGCGTGTGGGCAGGGCGTAAAGGGGGGAGGCAGAGAGCCTGGCTCAGACTACTAGGGAAGCCGCTCATATACAGCGCTCAGAGCAGCCAGAGAAACGGGCACAACTGGTGGCAACAAAGCCCCAACTACCTGTACAATGTTTGTTAAAGTTTATTTTCATCATTAGCGTGTAGGATAGTCTGTTGTGAAGCTCTGGAGCTGCACACCTGTTGATGCCGTTCCACCCTCTCTGCAGGAACACGTTTCAGACATAAACGACAAACTCAAAACTCACCCCCAACCGGCACCGTCGGACACCGCCCACCAAGAGCCTGGGTCCGTCTGAGGTTTCTTCCTAAAAGGGAGTTTTTCCTCACCACTGTGGCATTAGCCTCTGCTAATGATCGCTCTTGGGGGAATTACTGGAATTGTTGGGTATTTGTAAATTATAGAGTGTGGTCTAGACCGACTCTATCTGTAAAGTGTCTCATAACTCTTGTTATGATTTGATACTATAAATAAATTGAAAATAACACAAACGCAGAATGCAACCTTGTTTGTTCTAACAGGAGCAGACTGTTACATGCTGCTTGAATCTAATTTATCACTTTGACACTTTTGTATATGATGGCTGACATGTAGCCTAAAAACGTGAAAAACAGTGGATGTCATGAATGCAGAGCTCACCTTTTAAAAATATTTCCTGTTTCACAGGATGAGCACCTCTTCACCATAGGCAATTTCAAAGCTTGCGAAATAAAAATCTGATGACAGCCCCCTCCCTGCTGTTTGAATAAACCCATTGAAATCCGTGTACAGGTTTATGATACAAAGACTCTCTATACATTATGTTCCATAATAATAATAATATTGCACTTTACAGCAATCTCAAAGTGCTACAGAGCATATAATAATGCAATTAAAAAAGATCATGGTCAAATAGTTAAAAAGGAAAACCTATAAAATACACTTAGTAAAAAGCTTTTCTAAAAAGATATCTTTTTAGGTTTCGTTTTAGAAACATCTGTAGTCTGTGGGGCCCAGAAGTGGTCAGGGAGGGTGTTCCACAGCCTCGGAGCAGCAGAAGAAAAGCCCCTTTCACCCGTGCTGCGGAGCTTGGTTCTGGGGGCTTGGAGGGTGTTTGAGGTTGCAGACCGAAGGGTGCGTGAGGAGGTCTGGAGGGTGAGGAGTTCCTGTGGGTAAAGGGGGGCATGTCCCTTAATGCACTGGTGTGTGAGGAGGGAGACCTTATATTCAATTCTGAGTGGGACAGGGAGCCAGTGAAGAGATTTCAGGATGGGGGTGATGTCTTGCACAATGCGAGGCATGCCCTGTAGACTCAAAGTCGTACTCTGGAGGGACAATAATTCTGCGTAACTTTGTCGCTTATTATGCAAGCATTATTTTAAGTTGCATATCAAAGTACTTTTAACGCTGTTAGTGTATGACGTTTTGCTGTGGGCTTGGTGGTTCCGGTGAAACCCGTTTTCATGCTAGAGGTTGTGCCATAGACCTGCCGTTAACCCCCAGTTCGATACAATGTTTGCAGGAATTATAACTGTAGCTTAGAGATAGCTGTAGCTTGTGTAAGCATTATGCTAGTTATGTTGCAGGCGTGTTACAAGGAGAGACAAGATGTGAGCCTGCAGCTCGGGCCCAATAGGAACCGGTCGCAAAGAGGCCGTTTGCCACAGACGCCGGGTCCCGTCATGGAGACGGCCAGCTTCTGTCTCCAGCCAGGTGCACTGTGGAGCGGTTGCGTTTCCAGAGATGTGAGCCGTATGGTGGTACCATGATCACACTGTGTTCCAGCTGGAGCTCTGGATGATGGATGATGAGTCCTCAGCATGGGAGACGTTTCTGCCTGCTTGCTTTCAATTCTGTAGGACTTCAGACTCTTAATATAGCCCAAGCTTTTACATCCGTTTTTAAGGAGGAGCTGTGATGTTTGACTATTTTTTTCTACCATGAATAGGTATGAAGTCATTGGTTGCAGAGTTGTGTGAAATACTGCAGACTGAAGATGATTTCCAAAAAGTGTTTGGAGCCATTTCAGTCCTTTTTGAAAATTCAAAGCTCTTGATGTTGTCTCTGAGTTTCCAGCTTTTTTTTTTTTTTTTTTTTCTGGATGATGATGATCACAGGCTGCTTTTCAATTTGCATTTGACCCTTTCAGGCTGTGGTGCCCTGTTTTTAGGTATAAAAGACATTTTTTCTGTATTTGATAATCCATTGGGAAGAGATGGAACAACAAGAAGAAGGAATGACACACTCAGGTACCATGACCATACTAATTCAGTGTAAGCCTGCTGAACCAACAGGGCACCCCAGGCCTGATCCTTTGAGGCTGACACCCATCATGACGTCACACGGTCCTCTCGGGGTGGGTTGGGGACATGTACCTCCCTGTCATGCTGCTGATGTGTGGTGACCGTGACATTTCCTCTCTCCTCAGCAATACACGAGTTCCCCACTGACCTTTTCACCACTGATGAACGCAAGAGCGGGGCCATTGTGCTCCACATCGTGGCGGTAAGAGGACTTTTTAGTTATTTATTTTTTTAAGCTGCTGCACCTGCATCTCTCATCACATCGGTCACCAGCCAACACTTTCAGTAGAGCTCAGCTTGTTGCAGATGGATTTAGAAGCGTTTCACTTAGCAGCCTAACTGCTTGTTTTTAGCTCTTAAAGCCTGGGAAGTAAGGTTGGGGCTTTGGTAGCAGTTTCTGCTTAGCCAGATTGTAAACTTTCCACATAGGGGCTTTTTAATGCTCAAATGATTATACACTTCATTGTATCAAAATCAGCATGCACCCATTTTTGTGCAAAAATAACTATGTAAACTCTCACAGATGTGAGGAAGGTATATAGGGGAAGAAAGAAAAATGGGTACAACAGTTTAGTAGTACTTTAAGCGTGGAGGTTCACGTCTTTGGTAAAGCATATCTGTGCTGAGAGACTATGGGATACAGCTGAAAGCTCTGGGAATAGTTAGTGCCTTTTTAGAATATTTGATCACATATCTCCTAAATTATTGTAGCCAAGGCCCAACCAAATTTTAAATGGGCTTGTAATACAGCAAACAAAAAAAGGCCCACAGTAGTTACACATCAGCACAATATGCAGCAGATTAAAATCAGATGATGTAAGCCATTAGCCTTACAGTAATTTGAATGTATTGAATGGAACATGAGAAACTACAAGACGTCATTCATTTAATTTCACGGTTCTAAAGTGTCGTAAAGTGGTGATGTCTGTCAAAGGAGAGCTTTAACTCAGTAGTGTGCATGTGTAGAAAGCTTCATAAATATGTTAGTGCTACTCTTGAGGTTGGGAGTGTTTTTAGTCAGTTTAAATTTAAGAATGATTCATCAGGTGCAGGATAGGATATAAGGACAGCCGAACCTCCATTATTTATATTATAAAATACTAAATTATAGTATGAGCTGCTTCTCCACATGAAACTCTATAATTGTCTACATTTAATCATGCTAAGCTCCACTGACTGGACATAAAGCCACCTGTGGGGTTCAATGGAGTTTTCCAGTAGGCCTATTGTTCAGCAGGAGGTATTGCTCTTCGTGCTGGATTTAACTGGCTTTTAAAGGTTTCTTTGAGTCAAATGCAACTTGGGGCTGTAGTCAGGATTTGAGAAATGCCGAGGTCATGATTCCCCCTCCTAACATACTCCCCATCCCCGCAGAAATCTTTGACCAGAAAACCATTTGTTTTTTCTTTCCTATGCATGCAAAGCTGTTTTAAAGCCTTCTCCACACTGTGGTACAAATGCTTAGACTTTTTAATAATGTATAATTTTTTGGGATTCTAGAATAGGTTCATAATTTATAAAAGTTGGCCCTAAAGCTAGTCTTTTTAGACTTTCCCGCCACTGCAGCTCATCAAGGGAACACAGAGGGAATTTTATACGAAGAAGACATAACATTGGGAGATACAAGCTGGAGTTGTCTCTCTCAAACTGCTGAAGCCTTATATTATTTTCAGATACAGTTGTGAATATTAGGCCTGTGGATTTTTTTCCCCCTTACATTGGAAGCAAATTAGGAAGATAAATTCTTAAAGAGGAGGAGGAATGACTTCAGCAAGCAAAACCTGTTTCAGTGTTCATATGGGCACCTAAAATTGCAAACCTATCCTTTTTTAAAAGTAGTCAAATTTAAACCTCAAATAAATACTAGAGGTTTATAAAACACACCATGTTTGTTGAGAAAATAAAAAATCAAAAAAATCAGAGGACTTGCCCTCATTGTTATAGCTCCGGCCCTGAACACACCCTGTATCTTTTGACCTTTTTTGACTTGACATATACTGACATAATGAGAGCCAGTATGAGCAGAGGTGTGACAGCTGTAGTACTTTACCTATATGGCATGGTTAAGCCATTCTCACCACCGATTACATTAGCACAAAGAAGAACTTTTAAAAAGAAGCAACTCCATCTAATTATTTCTAAACCTTTTCATGAAAGCTGAAATACTGCAACATTATGATCACTGTTTGGTGTTGTGTTCTGCCCAATTTTTGATTTCACTTGTGAGAGTAGAGAAACATCTTTATGACCAGATTCTTCAGATATGATCAAAACTAAGATTTGAGCTGCAATCCAGTATACTGCGCTTACATTTTGTTAAATGCCCCCAGCTGTTTGTTTCACAGGAAATATGACTTATTAATGTCCAGGCATCACTGCTGAGAGGAGGAAAATGAAACGTGTGGGGGGAGTCTGGTCATGCTGCGTTCCTGCACTGCCCCCTGTGGATAGCATAGAGCAGAGCACTGCTGCTGGGGCTGCCGGGCCATGATGATGTCACAGCTGATCTATAATTTATAGATCTGGCCTCAGCTACTGAAATAGGCTGTGTCCTCCCCCACCCCTCCTCTTACAATTTGAAAATCTACATTATCTGGCAGAATAGTTGTAAGAGAAAACTGCTTGTTGCTGAATTAACACTTGAATTTATTGCAGGTCCCATTTCAAGTGTGTGTGCTTTGAGATTCCCCTTCATCCGTCCTTTAGCTGGAGAATAACTTGCTCTGCCAAGGCTCTATAACCTCAGCTAATTTCTGCTGATTAAGGATGTATCTACACCCTCTCTTGCCCTTGTCTCTCTCACACACACCAAACTTAACTCTGCTGGTTCCGTCTCTAGGCACTCTACATGTTCCTGGCCCTAGCCATAACATGTGACGAATACTTTGTGACATCGCTGGAGAAGATCTGTGAGGTACTTGGGAGTTGTAGCCCTTTTTGAGTTTCATTGTTCAAGGTCACAATGCTGGTTTGTCTGTGTAAAGCACACATATTTGCTTTATTTCTGCAGAAACTAGATCTGAGTGAAGATGTTGCAGGAGCCACCTTCATGGCAGCTGGCAGCTCTGCACCAGAGCTTTTTGCATCTGTCATTGGTAGACACACACACACACACATTTCCAGATGGTTGGTGTCACTGCTGATTCTGATTGGCTGCCTCTCTCTGTGTGCAGGTGTCTTCATTACCCACGGTGATGTGGGGGTGGGGACCATCGTTGGCTCAGCGGTCTTCAACATCCTTTGCATCATTGGTGTTTGCGGGATCTTTGCTGGACAGGTGTGTGTGTGTGTGTGTGTGTGTGTGTGTGTGTGTGTGTGTGTGTGTGTGTGTGTGTGTGTGTGTGTGTGTGTGTGTGTGTGTGTGTGTGTGTGTGTGTGTGTGTGTGTGTGTGTGTGTGTGTGTGTGTGTGTGTGTGTGTGTGTGTGTGTGTGTGTCTGTCTTGCTGCATAATTATGTTATTTATAGACTGCAGAACAGCACGTGTGTGGCAGAAGTTTTTTGCTGAGGGGAAACAAAGCCATCTGCATCAGTTAGCTTTCTCAGAACTGGTTTTAGTATAAATGGAGAACTGAACTCTGGAGGTGTGAACGGATCATACATCTTTGTTTCTTCTTTAAGCTCTTTCTGTCAAGATCAATTTGCATATCAAAGGTATAATATGCAGTGCTAAACTAAAAAAACAACGTAAAGACTAATACAAAAGTAATTCCTCTCAATCATCACTTATGACCAGGGCCACACAGAATCTGTAGAGGCAGATTTAAAAAAACATTAAATTCAGAATGAACACATCCCCACCACAAGCAGAAAAACAGTCCGCTAAATAGATTTTTATTCTGGATCACTAGAAGTATGCATTTTTAGAGACCCTGCCCTCTGCCTGTATCTTCTTATTTTTCTGTGTGCGGGATGTTTATGGGTTTATTAAGCATGCAGGTTGTGCAGCCAGGTCTCATTCCCAACCGCTGCTTTGCCCCTCAGCGTCTCATACCAACGCACAAGTTTAACTGACACACACACACACACACACACACACACACACACACACACACACACACACACACATATTGCGAGAGAGCATAATAAATATTCATACAAAGATTTTAGCACACATGGGACAGACGGGCAAGTACACCGTCATGCAAAAACTGTCTACAATGCACACACGTTCATTCATGGCTGAATACACTCATGCCAATATGCCCAAATGCATCTTGTGTTAGCTCTTGTAAATGGTGCATGTATAGCTGAATACACTCATGCAGACATCAAGTAATTGCAATGAATGCACATACAAACAAGACTAGACACACCTTCTCCTACAGTATTTGCATACAGATATGAACATGCCATTTGCCTGACTCAGTACTTTTACTGCAGGCTTTGATTTTACAGTGTGAAAGTATAATCAGCCTGCTAAGATTTTACAGCGTGGCGAAATGTCACATAATCTCAGCACCAAGTTTTATAACTCTAATCTGGGTGGCTGACACAGGCGCAGCACCCACTACCATAACCACACACACACACACACACACACACACACACACACACACACACACACACACACACACACACACAGAAAGAATGAGGCTCTGTATTTCCTCATAATCCGACAATGTGGCACCTTCCCGTGGAGGGCATGTATGTTAATTTGTGCCTTAGAACATAACCGCTGTGAAGCAATCAGAAAATAACGTTTTATTCCTTTTGATTCACTGCTTAGTTGGGTGCTCCCTCTCTTCATTTATATATCTAGCTCGCTCGACCACTGCGCGTTCTCTCTCTTTTTCTGGCTGTTTTTATTTACAGTAAGCGAAACTCACTAAATATCACACCTTTAGTGCATTGGTTAATACCATCTTTATCAATGAAAATGCTTCACATAACTCTTGCACATACGGTTGTGTTCAGAATAATAGCAGTGTGTTTAAAAAAAGTTAATAATGCTCAAAATCCTTAGAATAGCTTTTAATTCCATAATATCAATGCATTGGGAACACTGCACATTCAATTCCAAATCAAAACATTACCAAAATGTATCAAGTTTGTGTTATACATTTACAGAAAGTGAAGAAAAAGGAATATTAGGCTGTTCAAATAAATAGCAGTATTTGCATGTTTCTTTGCAAACTCAAACATTTACTGTATAAACTGAAAAATGTCTCAAGGGTTTGCTTTACTTTTGAATCAATGCACTAATATTTAGTTGCATAACCATTATTTCTGAGAACTGCTTCACATCTGTGTTGCATAGAGTCGACCAACTTCTGGCACCTGTGAACAGGTATTCCAGCCCAGGACCATTGAACTACATTCCACAATTTCTCTGCATTACTGGGTTTTGCCTCAGAAACAGCATTTTTGGTGTCACCCCACAAGTGTTCTATGGGATTGAGGTCTGGGGATTGGGCTGGCCACTCCATAACCTCAATCTTGTTCATCTGGAACCAATACTTACTTACTTACTTACTGGTGTGTTTTGGGTCATTGTCTTGTTGAAAGACCCATTTCAAAGGCATTTCCTCTTCAGCATAAGGCAACATGACCTCTTTGAGTATTTTGATGTATTGAAACTGATCCATGATCCCTGGTATGCGATAAATAGACCCATCACCACAGTATGAGAAACATCCCCATAACATGATTTTCGCAACACCATGCTTTACCGTCTTCACAGTGTACTGTGGCTTGAATTCAGTGCATGGGGGTCGTCGGACAAACTGTCTGCGGGCCCTAAACCAAAAAAGAACAATTTTGCTCACATCAGTCCACAGAATGTTGCACCATTTCTCCTTTGGCCAGTCAATGTGTCCTTTGGCAAATTTCAACCTATTCAGTACATGTCTTTTTTTCAGCAGGGACTTCTAGCTGATAGCTTTGCTTCACATAGCCTTCTTCTGATCGTAACAGTACTCACAGGTAACTTTAAGTCTTCTTTGATTTTCCTGGAGCTGATCATTGGTTGAGCCTTTGCCGTTTTGGCTATTCTTCGATCCATTCGAAAGTTAGTTGACCGTTTTTTTCCCATGTCGTTCAGGCTTTGGATGCCATTTCAAGGCATTTGAAATCATTTTGGCTGAGCAGCCTATAATTTTCTGCACTTCTTTATGTTTTCCCCTCTCCAATCAACTTTTTAATCAAAGTCCGCTGTTCCTTAGAGCAATGTCTGGAACGACCCATTTTGCTGAGTATTTCAGTGTGAAATGCACTATAACATTTGCTTCCTTCCTTCCTTAAATATGGGCCATAACTGACACCTGTAACTTCACAGAATTAATCACCTCACTAACTGAACACAACACAGCTATTATTTTGAACATGCCCCTTTCAATTACAGATTAAATTACACAGAATGAGCAGCATGCATGTCATGACTGTTGGGTCTGTTGGTTTTCTATGACTCTACAACACTTAGTAGTAAATTATTTGCCATGTAGAAATATTAATTATACCAAAAAATTTGATTTAGGAGGTTAGTGATGTTGGACTGCTATTATTTTGAACACAACTGTAGATGCAGTTAAAGAAAATATCTAAAATATGACTTTGCACGTTCCCCTGTGAAATTAGGTGGTGATTTTGACCTGGTGGGCAGTTTTCAGGGATTCCTTCTACTACATCCTGTCTGTTTTGGCTTTAATTGCAGTAAGTCGGACCATATGCATTAATTAACACCAGCTTTAATTTCCTCCTTTTGAATGTTTTGAAATGTTTCCCTTAATTTTTCAGTTCATCTACGACGGCAAGATAGTTTGGTAAGTTATTAATCTAGTTAAGCTTTACATGTGTCCACATTTTAAAACAATATGTAACTTTTGAAAGAAGTAATACACAATTTGCGCCTCTGATTGTAAGCTAAATTCATAACCATAATTCATTCCAGGTTTTCTGCCTTTATTTAACTTGTAACACCGAATAATGGTTGTAGCAGGTAGCTAGAAGACCTGAAAATATTCATCTAAGCTAAAACATCCTGGATATACCATTTATTTCCTAAGGTGTGTGTGCGTGTGTGTGTGTGTGTGTGTGTGTGTGTGTGTGTGGTTACCTGAATTCATTGTCACTGTATCAATCCTCCTGTATTTGTTTTCCTCATCAGGTGGGAGAGTTTGATACTGGTGGTCATGTATGCTGGATACATCCTTGTCATGAAGTGAGTTCTGCTCATTTTTAAATCCCTCAGTTGTTTTGTTTGATTACTCAGTCAAGCTGACTGATAACACACTACCGCTGCAACAACCTGAGTGTGTGCGTGGGGAGAGCTGCTTAAACTGTGGCTCACTAATGCACTAATACCTGTGGGCTGATAAGTAAAACCATAATGAGTGCACTCGATAGCTTCACAAGAGAAGGGTGGGTTTCCAGCTGGAGGGGGGGGGGTCTCATTAATTTCCTCTTACCCAGAAGATTCAGCTCAAGAGCGTTCTGGTGGAAATATTTTTATGATGCAATTTCACACAGTTGGGACACAATTTTACAGTTTCTCATTTGTTCATATTTCAAAATTAATGTTATTAATTTTCAATATTTATTTTTCTTTCTATATATATATATATATATATATATATATATATATATATATATATATATATATATATATATATATATATATATATATATATATATATATATATATATATATAAAAATCCTGCACATAGACTCTTCTCATCTTGACAATTTCTTGTGTTTAGATGCTTGAATCCCGAACTGTTGCAAAGTAATTTGCTTCCTTGCTCCAAACGTTGCAGATAAGAAATTGTCCCGGCACATAACAGCTGTGAAGCCACAAGTTATTGTTTTTACACTTCAGTTTTTGTGCGAATTTAACAAACGACAGGAGAAGTTAATTTGTAAGTTTTTGAGGTGCTGGTAGAGGGATTTTGTTAACCTTCAGACAGAGCCATGCTAGCTTTACTCTAGGGCTTTGCGCCTGGTCTGCATTCCTGTGGGTTTTACATTTTTTTTAACATTATTCTATGACTGTTCCAAGATGCTTCAAAAATGAAATGCCTGACCACGTCTCCTTCATACTGTATGAAAAGATTCTCCTGTAGTTTATAAAATACCTGCAGCATCTACAGGCAGCAGGACTAACATGTTCCACAGCCTCTGAGAAGGGCTGTACCAGAGCCATTCCCCCTGGTCTATATTCACCTTTACACAGCCCTTTTGCCTAATGCGCTGCTGCACACACATGAACTAAAATAGAAGGTGTGCATGGAGATACCCACACAGTAGAGCTGTAATCGTGCCTTAAAAGTTAGGCCCAACAATGCCCGAGCCCGACAAGTACATTTTGATTGACAGCTTTTTAAAAGCCCAAACCCGCCCAACATTATTCAAATGTGCGCACGCACACAGCTCTTTTGCCTTTTGTCACGAATGAGTCATTTATACACTGGCCCATTATTCTCAGAATGCCAGAGGGCAGGCTCCATTTCACCTCCTCAGCATCCATTTTTGCGCTAATCAAAACGCATCACCTGACCACTCATTTACCGCAACACCTGGAGCGCAAGCCTGAGCCCATCCCGAGCCCGTTCTGAGCCCATGTAAAATGGAATTAAGACCGGGCAAAAAGCTTCAGCTCTACCACACAGCTCGTTTAGACCTACCACTATGTGCTTGGCATTTCCTAATTCAAATTTCAACTGAAGGTGCAATATATGCTTTTGCACCCTTGTAGGAACCCCCCTCCACCCCCCACACTGGACAGCCCTGCTGGAATCTATTGTATTTTAGCCTTTTGTTTGTATTATAGAAGGATCTGAGTGGGTTTCTTTGCAGTTAATTGTCTGGGGTACGAAACATTTGATCACAATCTGCCCCGAAAATGTCTCGTTGTCTCTCTCTTTTAGTCTGTCACATTTCAGCTTGGATGAGATGTCTGTTTGCATAAAATTCGGACTCCATCTAATATGCCATATTTGTGTTTTTTATAGTCATAACTGCCGCTGTCTCTGTCCAGCTGGTAATCTGTTCCACACTCAGCAGCAGCTTGCTCTCTTCCTGCCATAAGAGTTTAATCTTTCTCCTCTGCATTGGCTAAGAGCACAGGCTTAATCGGATCACTCCTCCTTTCTTATTTGGAGGAAAAAAGTGCTTACTGTAGGATGTGCTGTCATGTCTCCCCTCTCCCAAAAATATCCGCTGACCATTTCGGCTGTTACCGTCAAAATGGTGTAGAGTGGGATTTATATAGCCTTGCATTGAGGTGACCTTCCAGGGCTTGGCTGTGGTTTCTATTTATTTATTTATTTATTTTGCTCCTCAAATAGCACACATACTGCCAATTGTGAAAACAAATAACCACATAGTGAGAAATGCAATGACAGATGTTCACAAGTCATTTTTTGGAAGGTCAAGTCTCAAGTCTTTTGCAACGAGTCCAAGTCAAGTCTCTGTCCATCTGATCTGTCCCTAACACTGTATTGTTAATTCTTATGAATTCAAAGCATGTCCTGTAGCTACCATCCATACAGTACAGTATCAAAATCAGTTGTAGGGTAACTTTATGGGGTCTATTTAACACATCCCTCTAGCTCTCGGACCTGATGAAATACTAACCTAAGTCTGTCACATCATATGGAGACAACTATAAAGATACAATTTGCCTGTTCCCAGCATTAGCACACTTTGCGATGGTTAGCTTGTTACCTGTGACGATATATGCTAAATGTAACGTCTCTTTCACTCAAAAAAATGTCTAATGTCGAAGTGGAAATCAAGAGAATAGTGGCAGCGCCACTAAAGAACAACATGCATCTCAGTGTCAGTCCAAATTACGCACAATAAGCAGTTTAAACTCACTGATGTAATGCCATTTATTTTCTAAGTGTTAGTACGCTCAGTGAAACTGAGTCCAGCGCGAGGGAGATCCGACTCAGAGGAGAGGTTAGTGAGGCCAGCGTCTCCACGGCAGGTGACAGTGCACACGGATCCGCTGCACCACGCATGGATGAAATAATGAAATAGTAAATAGGACTACAGCAACAGAAATATGTGCAGAATTAAAGGAGAACTCGGGCAATTTTTACGTTAATCTTGATCGCTATAAGTATGTGAGTACTGTCGATAGTAAAAACAAAAAAAAAAAAAAAACGAGCCGAATCGGTGCTAGCATCATGGAGCTACTGCAGCTAGTGCCGAGAGCTCCCACTTAGCTAAAACGGCAGTTTTGGGGACATATCATAAAGAGTGCCTTTGTGCCTCTTAACAGACACAAAATGCAACTAAAATGTCTGTGCAACATGAACAGGGCCCTTACATGAAAACAAGATGCGTTTTCAACTCAGACATTGTTTAAATTCACCTACCCTGTTAGCTGCTAGCTGCCGTCTGATGAGTGAGTGTGTTCAGCCAGGCTTCGGTAATAATCATCAAGCAGCAGTTCTGTGTGTATTTGTAGCATATATATATATATATATATATATATATATATATATATATATATATATATATATATATATATATATATATATATATATATATATATATATATATATATATATATATATATATATATATATATATATATATATAAAAAACCATTTTGTGTGCAATCCATCTTGCGTTGGTGAATAGTAGTCTCTGCAGTGACGAACTGTGTGTTGGTTGCCTTAGCCAGGCTAGCAGGTCCGACCGGCATCCTTCTACTTCCTCCCCGCCTGCCACGGCCGATAAAAATCCACGGGCGCCCGCTGGTCTGGTGGATGTCCTCCAGAGGACAGTTCATGCTTTCGCTGCGAAATTTTTGCGGCGAAAAAAGTTTATTTCCCCCTCAAAAATAGGTAATTGAGTGAGTCAATGTCTGAGTTGAAAACGCATCTTGTTTTCATGTAAGGGCCCTGTTCATGTTGCACAGACATTTTAGTTGCATTTTGTGTCTGTTAAGAGGCACAAAGGCACTCTTTATGATATGCCCCCAAAACTGCCGTTTTAGCTAAGTGGGAGCTCTCGGCAGTAGCTCCATGATGCTAGCACCGATTCGGCTCGTTTTTTTTTTTTTTTTTTTTTTTTTTTTTTTTTTTAACTATCGACAGTACTCACATACTTATAGCGATCAAGATTAACGTAAAAAATTGCCCGAGTTCTCCTTTAATTCTGCACATATTTCTGTTGCTGTAGTCCTATTTACTATTTCATTTTTCAAAAAAAAAATCTCTAATGCTTTTGAATCTTAAATTGAGCATTTGGGCCCAAAACAGACAGAATGTAGCCTTATTATAAACAGACACCCTGCTTCTATCTTCATAACAGTATCTCCACCTTCAATTGCATGTAACTTGTCTTAATCAAGGACCACCAATAGAAAATGTCTTTTCTCAAACTAAACTACTAACTAGCATTAGCTAGCTAACTTTGTTAGCATTTGCTTGGCAGCTAAAATGTCATAGCCACTGTTTATACTGTGATGCTGCAGAACAGCAACATTCAGCTTTGTTAGTTGAAGCTATAACATTCAAAATAATAAAGCTCTGTATTTGTTTGTACACTTACTTACATATTTATAATTGTAATATGTAGGCCTATTATCTTTTATATCATTTGGGCTCCATACTTTACAATCTGTACAAATATAGCAACAACTATCCTTAAACCCTCAATTCAGATAAGGAAAACTTAAACGTAAAATAAAATGTGGAATTAAGCTAATGACACTGAATTATTTCTTGCAAACCATTAAAAAAAACAAGACATTTTTAGTTTTGAATGTTAGCTTTTGAAGGCGTAGAACCTCTGAAAGGGACAGAGCAGCTCTTGTGATGTTGCCAGTGTTATTTGCACACATTTGGATCAAAGGGAGCAGCATTGTGTTGAGTACTTGTGATCCATTTAATGTAATGGCACTCAAATGGTCTTATGAAAGCCTTGATTGGCTTGTGGGAACCCTTTTTTTTCTTCTTTTCCATTCTAACGCAGAACAGCATATTTCAGCAATTATTTTGTGTAGAGTGCTGGTGCTGGTCATTAGAAAGTAGTTTACCTTAACTGTAAATTGATTCTATAGAAGTATGTAGAGTAAACATGTTATTTTGGCTAATTACTACAAACTATATATTTCTTGTTTTGGAGCCTTTCATCTGAAGCTCATAAACCCTATTTGGAAATGTGAATCTTAACACTGTAGTATGCTTTGTCTTGTTTATTTATTTCCCCTTTTGGACTTTGGGCTAAATTATTTCAGTAGCTCTAATTTAGGGATTATGTTCCATCTGTTTACTAGATTCAACACCAGCATGCAGAGATTTTTCATGGGGTCGAAGTCGAAAAAGAACGTGGCCAATGGTAACGCTGCGGCCAGCAGTGAGATGGAGGACGGTAATACTAGTTATGACTATGTTTGGGATGATGACCCGTCATCACCTCTACTCTCATCAGGTAAGGTTAATCAGACAGGCTGGGTACCCAAGACTATTCTCTGCCAGGAAATGAATCAGATGATGAAATGGAAATATATTAGACAATTTAAATTGATTCTCTGGAAGATTGTGGTTATTTCCTTCTACTAGAGGATCTGTGGCTCTAACCTTTGCTCTTTTCTGCTGAACTAACTTGAATTTTCTCATATTTTACTGTATTCTGCTGAAATTTACTTAAAGCAATAGTTTGACATTTTGGGAAATATGCTAATTTGCTTCCTTGCTCCAAACATAACCGATAAGAAATCTTCCCGGCACAAGTTATTGTTTGTACACTTCAGTCTTTGTACGATTTAACAATCGACAGGAGGAGTTAATTCGTGAGCTTTTGAGATGCTTGTAGAGGGATTTTGTTACCTTTTGGCGAGAGCCATTCTAGCTTTTTCTCCTAGTCTTAATGCTATGCTAAGCTAAATGACTGCTGTGCTTGTAGGCAGATTTGGGCACCTTCAGACTGAGCCAGGCTGGCAGTTTTACCCTGTTTACTTCTTATGTGACAGTATGCTAAACTAACCATCTGCTGGCTGCTTTATATTTAGCAAAGAGACATGAGAGTGGTATCAATCTTCTCAACTCTTTGCAAGAAAGCAAATAAACAAATTTTCCTAAAGTGTCAAAATCTTTCAACCATGATTCTGCAGAACCACACTTTGGAATATCTTCCAAAGATCAAGAAACCTTCAGTCCTTTGACCTCATGAACTGCACTACCTGAAGGGAGACTGTTTTGTCAAATTTCAGTCCTTACTTTTTTCTTTTTCCTGTGGAAAGATCTATATGTTCCTCCATTAATTTTCTCTGCCCGCTAAGTCCTTTCTTGGGTGATAAGCAAGCTTATCTGAGCATACAAGGGGGAGCTAAATGAAATGCTCTTGTTAAAAATGGGAACAGCATAATGAAGATCTTCTTTATTCTTCCTTCGGTAATGCAGTTTGATGTCAGGGGACTTTGTTGTCTTGGGTTTCAAACTTATTAAAACTACTGGAAAAATTTGCCTTTTCGTGAGATTTCCTCATAGCCACTGTTCTCCACTTCTTCCTTTACTGCCTTTGACCTTTCAGAAGCATCTAATCAGTGACATTTAACCCCTCTAAGAGATTTAACACTTACCGCTTTGGCTGCATCAGTGTTAACATGCCTGTCTGTTTAGCCTTACTAAACTTATTCTTGCTTACTGTCAACAGTGTTGTGCTGCTGTGTGCCAAAACTTTGTGCTTGCATACTACTTTTCTTCTGCCGGTCTCTGGGGCGTAGACCCACTCACTCCTGAAGTGGTAATGAATTTCACAAGAGGAAATGTTCATACCAGCTCTGTTTATACAGTTAATTTATGTGCGTTCTTCCATGCATAATAAGTCAAATTACAGCAGTTAAACTAATAAGTGTACTGTAGAACTTTCTTTTAATTCCCCATACACTGCATCTTATAGCTAACTGTGAGTACAGAGCAAACGAGGAGTTATAGGATGCCAAAAAAACATTAAAAGATATTTATTATTAAGCACAAATTGACTGAAGTAGACTGGCCTTGTGTTTAATGTCAGACACCTGCATAACAGTTTGAGATCGTCAGCTCAAAGATGCCAGAGGTTACATCTTTCATGTCATTTTGAAATCAATCCTAGTCGACCCCATAAATATTCTCTACTGGTAGGCAAACTTCAAAGCTGCACCAGGCAATTTTGAGGAAAGGTATTTGAAGTTCAGTACCCAAAAATCCAGTGATGTTAATAACCACACTCAATATTAACTCAGCGGGTGTGTGATGTTTTATACCTCGGGATATGAGGGGAGGGAAAACGTTGGCGAGTCCTCTTTTCCTTCATGGTATGAGGATAGAGTGAAGTGAAAGAAGGAAGAAATCATTAGGGGCCGTTAATCAAAAATCATCTATTTTTGACAGAGTAGTAGATTATTTAGTCCCAACGTAACTGAATTTGCTCAAGCACAAAAGAAGTATTTTAGCCAAAACTTTTTATTTTTTATGTCAGATCTGCAGTCTTATATATATATATATATATATATATATATATATATATATATATATATATATATATATATATATATATATATATATATATATATATATATATATATATATATATATATATATATATATATAGTGTGTGTGTAGTCTTAACTACTGTTCACATTGCAACTGTCCAGAAAAACGTATAACATGAATATTTCATATCAACTGAATGATTAGTATTCGTTCATGGGTTGAGGACATTTTTTTTCTAGGTCTTTTTGCTAACTGAACTACTTACAAACCCATAAGATTAGCGTGAAACTGCATAGTCACAATGAGCTCACCAATGAAAAGTTGACGTTTTGGAGATACAGGGTTTTTACGTGACAGTGACGACATGTTACATGCTCTTAAGTCATCCTATATGCAGCCAATTTGAACCAAACTCACTGTTTTATGAGATGGAAGAGACTGGAATTATAATGGTCCAATCCTGCATATGATGATCCTTTCCAATTTGTTTCCTGGAAAAATGACAAAAAATATACTACCAAGAATCTCTTTCCTCATCTCTGTTGAGGCAACAAGCAACATGAAGGCACAAAATTTCTAGGTCACTTTAGATGAGGGAGTGGAGCAAAAGGAGAAATAATTTTTCTAGCTTTAGAAATCACCCCAACTTGTCAAGACGAGGCATTCGCACTGTTGTTTAGGGGACGTTGTCGTGTAATCATTGGAGGCAACTTCCCACACTCGGTTCACATCGGGATTTTCAGGGCAATGGGAATGGTGCGTGTTGACATAAAAATCTTGTTACTGTACTGTTACGCTACAGGCTACAAAATGACACTACAAACGTGTATAGTATCTCTCGATGGCTCTTAAGTTTTAATTAGTCTTACGTTTTTTAATTTGAGCTTTAGGATGCTCCAAAATGGTGCTATTTTTCAAGAACAGTTTCCTGTTAGTAAGGTATTAACTACATGCACTTGAATGAAACATATACAATGAATATAAACGAATGAAAACAGCTGTGTGTGTGTTCAGGTCTGGTAGATTGATGCAGTTTGATCATTCAATAACTACTTTTACTTTTTATATTTGTATCGCATCCCTCCGCCCCTCAGTCAAGCCCACCAAGGCTTACAGCCGTGGATCAGTGGTGATGGTAGACGAGATCATGAACGACAGCCCTTCAAAGTTCAGGTTTCCAGAAGCTGGCCTCCGTGTCATGGTCACCAGCCATTTTGGACCCAAGACCCGTCTGCGCATGGCCAGTCGCCTCATCATTACAGAGGTACAGCTGGGCGTTGTTGCCCCAGTAGTAGGATTCAGCTGCTATTGCTTAATGTAAAGTTTCTTTTGAGGGTATACTATCTTTTTTTTTTTTTTTTTTTTTTTTTTTAAAGTTTTTGTTTTATCTGAATTTAGTTCCAAAGACAGTTTTTTAATTCACCAAAGGGTCTTCTTATCTCACTCACACTGTGTACATGCATTTTGTGTTTTTCATTTATGACCACAGAAACAAAAATGCATATAAGATATTGCGGTAACGCAGCAGTCCGGGTAGCAGCGTGTCTGCTCATGTGCTCTTAGACTTAGTTTCTTTTTTCTGAAAGCGCCAGAAGTTGGTCCAAGCTGCCAATGGAGTGGAGACACAAGTGATTGATGGAAAGGTAGAAATCGAGAATGGAAACGTGCCAGAGGACAAACCCACCGAGGCGCCGGAAAACGATACAATCTCGCCGTTTCATGTTCCAAGTATGTGATTCATGTATTTACTAGATGAACGTGTGTAATTTGGCAGACATGGATGGATTCTCTAGGGGGTAAAAAGGATATAGGAATAATAGTTTTTTTGTGTATATCCTTTGATATTTCACTCATTTATGAATCTATTTTATGTCCTCCTGTACTGCTTTTTTTAATAAGCAATGCATAAATTTCTGCTTCAGTAGATATCAATGTCCTCAATCAATGTAGTCTCAGTGGCTTCATAAAAAATAAATGTAAGAAGAATGTGTATGTTGTTGGCACTTAAAAAAGACAGAGGACCGTATGTCTGCTTAGAAAGACATTAGCAATCCAGTCGCTGGAAAGAATAGATTCACATAATCGATGAGGGGGAAACCAGATTCGATTATACTTTTTAAAGTGAGGTTTGTGGGAAATGTGGTCTGAACACTGCTACTGACATCAGAAAGAGGCTACAGTTCATTGTGATCATAACATTTGACAGTAATTATGAAATTTAAAACAGTGTGTTTTAAAAAAAACCACGTCTGGAAACCTTTTTAAGATGATAGCATTTTGTACTTATCATAGGGGCAATAAAGATTTTTATTTCAACATAAAAAGCAAGATGCTACTCTCCTGTGCTAATTGTACATGCTGTATTCCTGCTGCAGAGGGAATTGGAAGCAAGTTGAAATGGCTGATATCGTGGCCTCTGCTCCTGTTGCTGTTCTTTACCGTCCCAAACTGTGCCAAGCCTCGCTGGGAGAAATTCTTCATGGCCTCCTTCATCCTTTCCACTGTCTGGATTGCAGTCTTCTCCTACTTCATGGTCTGGATGGTGAGTGTAATGTTTGTGTGGAAGGCAAGAACTTTATTTATTTTAGTTAGGCATTTGCCAGGACACTACTTTTACTGAGTCTATTAGTGCTGAAATGTGTTGTAAATTGAATATCTTTGGGGTTTGAAGTGTTGGTGGACAAAAGGAAAATAAAATGTAACTCTTCATAAAGGGCTCTAGATTATTGCGATGGACATTATTGTAAAGGTTGACACCGTAAATGCCTTCTGCAAAATTGTATTGCTCTCTAAATTGAATGCTTGTTAATTAAAATTGAATTGGTACAGGTGCAAGGGAACTGGATTCACATAAATTGTAGTGTTGCTGTCAAATTAGTCCCATCATTGTGTAATCTGATCATCACTGACAACGTGGTGGATGTAACAGCATTAGATGTGGTGTTTGACATTTGCAGCTAAGTAAGGGAGCATTAACAATGGGCGTTTGGTGTGAAGGTTCACATGCTTTTTATCAAACAGAGATGCTATTTTTGAGCCCTGACTCTCATTACATTTCTCTCAGGTGACTGTAATCGGGTTCACTCTGGGAATCCCTGATGTCATCATGGGCATCACTTTCCTGGCAGCAGGCACCAGCGTCCCAGACTGCATAGCCAGTCTCATTGTGGCTCGGCAAGGTATACCTTTCCCTCTGAACCATTTTTAGATTGATTTATTATACAGTGGACAGCCAGACGTTGATGTTGCGTGGTAATCATTTTATATCCCTAGTCCACCAGGACTTTTGTGGTTGTGGTTTTTATTTTAAGTGCGTAGACAGAAATTGGATAGAGAAATGCATCTAATCTCAGTATGCATTGTAAGCAATGTACATGCAGTTGGCGTTAATATGCATCTGCAGCTATAATTGATCAAACTTGTGTTAGTATTTAAAAGTCACATACTTAAGAGTAGTGTCCAGAAATGAGTTTGTCTGCTACATGCATAAAAAAAAAGATTTGGACAAATAGGAATTAAGCTCAGGAACGAGATAATTGTGTTGAGTTGTTTAAAGAAAGTGTATATTCGAGTGTAGCCCTGCGTCACTGCCTGCAGCTGAATAAGGTTAGGGCCCTTGTAAATATCAGAAGGTACAGAACAGCAAAACCTTCAATTGGAAATAAAAAGGTTTATTTGACCTAAAGGTCTCGATGAAAAACGTTCATAAAGTCATAGTTGCTTTCTTAATAACTTGTTTTGGTTTTGTTGCAGGTTTGGGAGACATGGCGGTGTCCAACACTATTGGCAGTAATGTGTTTGATATTCTCGTGGGACTCGGGGTTCCGTGGGCGATACAGACCATGTGTGTGAGCTATGGCTCAGAGGTAAGGAGCTTGTTTACTTTACAAGAACTAAGTCCTCGTTGTGCGAGTGCGTAAAACAACCAAAAACCTCTGATGTTTTAATGAAAAAGTTGAAGAGCTGCAGGTGAATTGTTGTCTCTGTGTTGTGTGTTGCAGGTGATGATTAACAGTCGGGGCCTGGTGTACTCTGTGGTGCTGCTGCTGGGCTCTGTGGCCCTTACGGTAAGCAATAGCTAATGATGTTTTTACTATACACTGGTCAAACGTGTTGATCACGCCGTGGAAGATAACCTGGTTACGGTATGTGTTTAAAAGTAAAAATACATAAGCACATATAGAAGTAACATATAAATAGTGTCCCTGTTTGGCTACTCTCATCGCTAACTGATGCACTGCTATGCGATAGTTACTGAGCCAATTGTGTGATTGGTTCATCAAAATGTTAAAAATCAGTGTTGTGAATAATCCTCTGGTAATGCAACTTAATTTGGAGCATAGCAGAGCCTGCAAAGCCGCTCTGATGTATTTGTGTGTGTGCAGGTGCTGGGGATCCACCTGAATAAATGGAGGCTGGACGTGAAGCTGGGCGTGTACGTCCTGGTGTTGTACGCCATCTTCCTCTGCTTTTCTGTCATGATTGAATACAACGTATTCACCTTCGTCAACCTGCCCATGTGCATGGAGGAGTAAAGCACAGCAGCATGGCTCGGATACCAAAACCTCAACACTCAAATAGCAACCCCAAAATCATATCTTTTTTTTTTTTTTTTTTTTTCCAATAATACTGGACCTATCTGCGGACTCTTTTTTTTTTTTTTTTTTTTTTTTTTTTTTCTCTTCTCTCTTGCGCTCTTTCTTGTAATCCTTTTAGTCCCAAATATGAGTTTCATTTCCTCAAGAGGCAGTACACGCAGTAAGAGTGGACTCCATTCTATGTCTCTAATTTGTCCTCTTGTCACACAGTGCCGGTCCTTAATTCCCATGATTTCGGGCATTGCCTGTTATTGCAGTAAAGACTTTAGTTCCTCTGTGCGCCTGTTAACTTTCTACCCATCTAGCATGCCTTTTTGATGTCGGGGATCTCCAAAATCATAAGTGCCCCTGTTGATAGTTGGTGTGTATTTTCACTGTTTTCACATTGTAGATTTCCACACATCATTTCCAAAGCCTTTCCACAACACAAACCAGTGTCTGTGAAGAAGAAGAAAATCCTCTGATTCTAACCAAAACCCTCACATAGAGATAACTTCCCTTGAACTTATTCCTAAAAGAATTAGTTACCCCAGCACCCAAAGATAAAAAAGTGCACTCCTTTTTCCCTCTCGACCCCATGGAGGAGGGCCTTGTCCTTGGCAGCTCCCCTCCTCCAGCCTGGACCGACTCCCCTGGCATGGCCTTTGGCATCAGGGAGCAGATACTGTTAGCGCTTTACTTCAGTCACCCTACGCAACAATTCTCAACCCTCATCTGCTTGATCAAATCTGCTTTGTTTTCTTAAAAAAAAAAAGAAGACATTTTGTCGGGACAATTTGTGTCAAGATGTATCACAGTCCAGATCAGATGACTGTGAGGGTGTTATGCATATGCAACACTGCACAATGTAAACTTGTAAACACTTTATTTAGTTTTTGTATTTATTTTTTCAAACCAAGGTTTTGTCTAGTTTGAAATACGGAGGAGAGCTTGTTACAAATAGAGGACATTGCCTGTTTTTCACTGAAACCAATTGCACATGGAAATGCTTTTCTTGCTTTGTGCTGTAAGGAGATTTGACCACTCAGAGCGGTATCTGGCTGGTACTGGCAACTCCACTCCAGCATTATGTTCATTCAGCGATGGGTTAGTCCACTTTTCCCTCTGCACAACTTCCGAAAAAAAACCTGGCTCCCGATCTGTGGGATGCATTGGATTTTTGTCATCAGGTGACTTGTTGTCATCTTGAGACAGCAGCAGCATGGAGGTCGTTTTAAAGAAAATGCAACCAGACGGTTCTCAACACTGACTGTCTGCTATAACAACCTCTGGCCAGTAGGGGGTACCGCAGCCCCTCTACCCAGGGCGGGGTTGCCAACCACATCAGGGAAACTCGGAGATGGACAACTCCAGGAGATGGTGGTGGTCTCTTGATTTTGAGTTACATGTAGATATTGCACTTTAATGGCCGTCCTCTCATTCTAAATCAACTAGTGCTTCCTTCTATGCGTGTGTATTCTCTCTCTCTCTCTGTGTGTGTGTGTGTGTGTGTGTGTGTGTGTGTGTGTGTGTGTGTGTGTGTGTGTGTGTGTGTGTGTGTGTGTGTGTGTGTGTGTGTGTGTGTGTGTGTGTGTGTGTGTGTGTGTGTGTGTGTGTGTGTGTGTGTGTGTGTGTGTGTGTGTGTGTGTGTGTGTGTGTGTGTGTGTGTGTGTGTCCCACACTGGGCTTTCAACTCTTGACAGACTGGAAACTCTTAACACCATGAGCACATCCGCCTCTGTCTGCAGTGCATGCTGGGACATTAAACGCAGTTCCTCCACAGCAAAAAAGGCTGAGGGCTTCTGGGCGTCTCCACGGACACCGCCCGACCCACTTTACAAAAATCGGCAGCTACGAGCACCACTGCAATCCAGACATTTTGACATCATGCAAAAATGCCTGCGAGGAGTCCATAAGTGAGGTGCAGAGACTAAAAAGCGTGTGCGGAGTGTTTAAAGTGTTGAAAATATTCCTCTGCCAGACGGTTGGCAGCAGGCACTTGTATATGCAATCTCAATTTGAAGACTTCTGTGTGACAGAAGGCCCCTGCAAGGTTGCCATATAAAGACGGGGGATCCCGTGGAGATGTGACGTCGGTTTGTCTAGTACTTGATGTGTGAGCTCACAGGTGTGTGTTTGTGACAGTCAATAAACTGAGCCCAAAGGATGGATGTTTCTGGAACAGTGGCTTTGAGGCAAGTCTTACACACTCAATCCTCCCCTTTTTCCTTTTTCTGCACTCGAGTTCCCTCTTGCACGAGGGCATTAACTCTCCACCAACCCGATCAGAAGGAGCAGAGGGTCAGCAGGGACTGCATGGATGGATAGTTTTCCTCTGCCGTCCTGGGATGTTGTCACTTTTTAAAGAACCTGGATAAGAGCAGACTTTAAGGAAATTAAAAAACAAAGTCTGACATCTTTTAAGCTGCTACTCGATCGGTGTTCAAATGGGTTTGTTTACTGGACAGAGGTGACCACACAGGGCCTACAGACTTCTCCACACACCCACTAACTGCTTGTACACCACCTTTCTCCCCCTCAACCCTTTCAGCGGGTCTTCTGAACATACAGGACCTACTTTTTTGATGCTTTTTGTGGGGATGGCACATCTGTACTGTACTTGAGTTGATTCAGAATGTGCAGTGTTAGGGGGTGTTAGTGTTCATATTTTTGTTGTTGCTCTGTGTGGTCATGTCCCGGTTGCCAGCTTTGAGAGGTAACACCCACAGCCGGGGGAAAAAACTGCTCCTCTTTTTTTGTCCTCATCTTGCCACACAGCGTACGTTCTCACCGGCTGTCTAACTCGCATCTTTACCGAGCCACTTTTTTTAAAGAGGAAAAAAATGAGTAGAATTCCGATGCCATACTTGTCGTATCTCTGCAAGAATCCAGATTGTATGGAAATCCTGTGTACAAAATAAGCGCACACACTTTAGAACACACACGTTAGAAATGGCAAATGAACACGAGAGGACCGGTATGTATTTCTTGATTGAATGCGACCTGATGCACTGTGAGCTCAATGTGACGTGGGAGTTGTCAAGAAGAATAATTGATTAAAAAATATATTTAATGTATAGTAATTATAAAACATAACTGAGGACATCTGTATAACTTATATGAATGTATTGTCTTGCTATAGGCCTACTGGACATATCCAATCAATGCATTTTACTGTAAAGCAATAATGTGAAGAAAAAAAAAATTAAATGGCAAATAATTCCTGTACATTTGTCTCATAAGTTCTTGGATTGTTTGTGAAACAAAAATTAAATGAAGCCATTTGTACATGTATCTGCTACTTGTACTGTTTTGTTTTTCACAGCATGTACCTAGTATAGAAAATTATTTAAAGGGCATTTAGATGCTACCCCATGTTTTGGATAAAATCAATGGTGGAAGTATACCGTACACTGTAAAACATTACAGACCCATTTAGTTATGTCCACTTATTTTTAACTGAACGAGCTTATAGACGTGGATTTTGAACTCAACTTTGAGGTTTTGAAAGTTAAACTTGCAGTTATTCATTGGGTCGACTATTTAAATTTTTTGTCAGATATGTGTCGATTGAACTTGGGTATGTAAGTTAAGTTATCAGTTGGAAAAAAAAATGTGTGTGTGTGTGTTGCAACAAAAATGAGTTCTTTCACGGCAAAGTTAAAGCATGGACACAATAAATTAATTATACACCGCAGATAAGTGATGTAGCCTATTCAAATTTCAACTAAAATATAACACGTGTTGTGGCAAACAAGAAAGCACTAGTGCCACCGGCGGAGGGAGTACCTGTCAACGGCTTGTGAATTTGGAATTTCTCAAATTGAAATGTGAAGTACTTTTCAAAAGTCAAACGTTTAGCTCCGCCCACATTTAGCCCAACCCGGATCTGCGTACTGCAGTCAGGTGCAATTGGTTAATTGGCTGGTCAATTCCCATGATGCAAGGCGGTAAATAGAGTTGTGTTAAAATTTGCTGAAAAGTTTGCAGTTTGTTTGAAATACGAATGTAACTTTATGAATTCAGTTTATTAAACGTGTCTGTTTAGAATGTAGTGTTCTGTTGCCTGGTAATTGTCATTGTTGTGCTGGTTTATATTTGTAACCATGAGTTAAGTGACTGTTATGTTTGATCATAGATTTATTTCTATAATCTTTGATAAGAAGAACTGGAGTATTGCACTGTTAGACTTTGAGCAGTTAGAGGCTTTTTTTCAACCATTAATCTGCAGTATGTCACTTGCATCCCTTTTTATGTAAAATGATGCAAGATCCGCGGCTTTATAGGGACCTGTATTTCATAGGGACCTGTATTTCGCACAGGGCCTTGGGGCGGCTGCACCCAAGCACCCATGCTATCTCTGCTATAAATGTGGTTATGTTGTTTTAACTTGAAACTGTGAGTTGTAATAAAGAAGAAAAGTATGTCTGTTATACTAGGCAAGGAAGGTTTCTTGCATTATTAAAGAACATAAATTATTTGTTTTAAGTATGAAGTTAAACCAAGTAATACAAAGTTAAATCAACTAAAAGAACAACTTTAACAAAACTAGAACACTGTAGTTACATCAACCTCATTAACTTTAATTTCTAAGTTGAGTGAACTTCGATTTTCAAGCAGCAAGTGAACTTGCATTTCCAAGTTAAACTACCGTGAAATGTCTTACAGTGTACTTACGTAAGTATTTTCATTTGATGCTATTTATTTTTTCTCTAAAATGTACTTTGTTAGTCCACAAAATGTATTTCCACAGCTGAAGTCACTAGTTACTTCTCAGATTGAGATTTTACATGATTGTTCTGCAGAATGAGTATACTTTTGATATTTAAAGTCAATTGTGCTGCTACTTTTACTTGGAAGGTGTTTTCCAGCAATTTGGCATTGCACTTCCGTTAAGATGGGGGGGGTGGCTAGACAGAAACTACATATGCCTAGATATCCTGACTTTTAAAAAAAACACTGGATCCTACACTTCCTGTGATGCAACTTTGTAACTTCAAACTTTAGAAAGCTCCCTTCAGAGCCACAGAAGACCCTTATACAATTGTTTGGATAGGCTGTGAAGTACTCTACATGACGGATAAACTGAACTTAAAGCTACAGTAATAATAATTACTTTTATTTATATAGTGCCTTTCATGAAGCCCAAGGGCACTTTACAGAATCATTGTGGCTAAGCTAAGGGAGGTTGTAGGCTGTGGTGAACAGGTGGTGTTTCAGGATTTTTTTTTTTAAATGTCCAGGGATGTAGCATTTTGGATATCTGCATGGAGGGTGTTCCAGAGGGATGGAGCTGCAACACTGAAGGCTTTGTCTCCGAAGGTACAGAGTCTGGTGTGGGGATTGGAGAGCAGGCCAGCGTCTGAGGACCGCAGGTTTCGGATTGGGGTGTATGGATGGAGGAGGTCGGAGAGGTACTGTGGGACCAGGTCATGGAGGGTAGAAAGCAAAGAAATACCAGGATTTGAAATAGAGTGAGAACCCTTGCTGCAGCTCTCCCTTTCCCCTCTCTGTCGCATGGCATATGCATGCGCAGAACGGCCAATAGGAATGCTCTCTCTCTCTCTCTCTCTCTCTCTCTCTCTCTCTCTCTCTCTCTCTCTCTCTCTCTCTCTCTCTATCTGAAATGACCTGTGATTGGCCAAAGCATCACTTTATGGGCTAGATTTACTAAAGACTGAAAACAGAGCCAAGAGGAGGTGCAGTCTAGTTTTCTCTCAGACCACTTGAATTACAATATGCTGAAGGATTGTTATGGAAGTTTTGCCCAACGATGCCAAAAAAAACCAAAGTGCCTTCCACAGCTTTCATATTTAAGATGGAGGACCCACTTTAAGTTTGATTTTGATTGCAGGACTTTTTACAATGTTGTATTGGTACTGATTTCTAAAGGTATATTCAGTAGAATAATTATCTGCCAACAGTATCTTGTACTAAAATGGTCTTTTCTGTAATTCATTCATTATTGTAAGATTCAATTAACAGTTACAACACTTGAGGACATCTTTAGACTTGCTGACTCAAAAGATTTCCCCCCTTAAACCAGAAGCCAAATTACACGGTGCAGCTTTCACAGTTTGATATGAGCAGTTTAAGATAATATTTCTTAGTGAAATGACCCTTAAGGTACAGTCAATGAGTTTGATGTACTTCTCAGCTATTCTGTTGCACCAGCAGAGATTGAAGCGCTTTTCAACAAAAGTAGTTTATGTCCCCTCAAAAACTCTCTAATATATTCTGGCCATACTCTGGTTCGATTACATCCTTTCTTTTTTCGTTCTGTTGGCTGTGCTTTTCTTTCAAAAATTCACTGATTTTTAATTAAAGTTCTTCCAATCACATCAGCTGTGGATACATTCACACTTGGTCAATGCTCAAAGTACAGTAATATCATGCAACTTTTTCATTTTTGTGATATGTTTGATATTAGATAACAAATAAATCATCTGCTTTTTGGTTTAAGCATACCTGAAAAGAATATCTAAATGAATGAGTCCCACTTATGATTTAGACATTGCTACAACAGCTTGTATATTTCCCTGAGTGAATGGTAAATAATGATATATTGGTCCTTACTGCAAACTTGTCTTGTGTGATAATCAAGCTCAAGAGCTCTGCACCCAGACAGACTGATTGCAAACAATTTGTTATTTACAGTGACGGCTGGCAACATGTGAAGAGTCCATTGATGGGAAAGTGATGGGAAAATTCATGTTTTGATTGCATCTTGCCTCCATCAATCTTGATTCTTAGCTATTAGCACCAGTAGGGGGCAATGTTGTAACAGGATTCATGTCCCAGTGTCATAGACAAACTTTGTTACAGCTCAGTGTGAAATGTAAATGAAGCTCCTTTACCCAAGTGGATAAGACTCTGGCAGTCTGATATAAAGTTTCAAATATCAAACTGTGACTATACTCAAACCATGACTGGAATAAATGATTTCTATGAGATTTTCTGCACAGAAAACATACTGTACATAATTTGTTAATGATGGATGTCCATATTCTTCATAAGCCAGCAGACTGGCAGCCATCTGGTGGGACCAGCATGGACCGTGCAGGCTACTGGTGCCTCTCCCTAATGAGACACCCTTTTGGCTACCGTGCTGCAGTTAACAAGCTTCTTTGTCAGCCGTGATCTTGTGCACTGATGAGTTCCCTCTCTGCCCCCTAACAAGTCTGTTTGGGCAGCTACTGTGGGTCTCCTGTGAATGCCGGCTTAGCTCCACTCTACCATTTGTTGTGCCACAGTTAGAGACAAGGCCCACGCATCCTGGCCTCTACATATAAAGCACCGTAATCTTGCTTTGGAAAGTTGTTTATCTATACTCCACCACCCCCGCAGTTACAGTGTGGGGACATTTTCTTCCCTTGTTTGTGCCTTGCCAGTATTTTTTGACTCCACTCTGCTGTTTTGGTAAATTGCTGCTCTGCTGTAATGGATGGGGAACAAACTGGGCTCCTGCTTGCTGCAGTCCCTCATAAGGGCATCCTGTGCTGCTGAACACAACGGGTTGTGGGTCGCCCCTGTTTTCTTTAATACTGGTTTGTTTGGCTTTCTCTGTAGCGTACTAACATTAGCTGGGGAACTCTGACTGAACATTTTTGTTGAGTTACTTCAACCAAATTACAAAGCAAGGATTTTCTCACTTACCTCTTGTGGTGTTTATTCAAGCTAAGATAGTTTTGGTTTTGAGATATCGTCTCATATATTTCTACCTCCCATAATTCACTGGAAGTGAATTTTGTTGTGGTGCTCACAATCACAACAATGAAAAAACAATACATTAAAAAAATTCAACAGCAACATCTCTCCCCAGAAACAATGTACCGGCTACTTGAGATAATCCACAGACCTTGCTGTGAATATTTTCACTTGAACTACTTTTTACAAAAAAAAAAAAAAAAAAATGTTTCGATAAAAACTGTTGACAGAAAGTAGTTTGGATTTTCCAGAATAGCTGTAATCTCTCGTATATATATATATATATATATATATATATATATATATATATATATATATATATATATATATATATATATATATATATATATATATATATAAGTGTTGTGTCTCCCTATTTGGCCTCAGTCTGTCAATCTGGTGACATGTAACACTCGAAGGTCTCTTGGATTTGTGGGAAATAGTGTTTCTTAAATCAGTGGTCCAATCCTTTTTGGCTTGAAGTCAAGGTTTCTTGCCTCCTCTTATCACAGATTGCAAATGACACTGGGCAGTGGATAGTTCAACCAAAGAATGATTTTTGCTTTCTCAGATTGTTTGTTTTATTTTAACATGTTTTAGGTGCATTAGGATGTAAAATAATTCACAAACAAAAACAGGGCTTATAAAAAAACATTTCTCACAAATTCTATGCATTGTGACAGTATATTGTGGGGCTGGATTTTTAGTAATTTGTATTGATTCAAATGTCAAAGGAATTTTGAATTGTCCTCTGGGAGAGAACCCAAAGGTAGGTTAAATTAGTTTCTCTTTTTAGATTGTTGTGAGCTAACCCTTTGGATCATGATGATTTTCAAAGTACTGTACAGCATTTAAAGCAAAACATTTCAACACAGCATATAAACAATATTTTTCAATACAATTTGGTGAACTGTACCCTCAACACTGATCTTGTCATTGCTATGGTCAGCTCAGCATGCTTCCAGCCTCACCACCCAGCCTCAGTCTCCACCTTGGGAAACCACCTGTGTACTCATCTCTGCCTGTCCACCTCGTGTCCCGTCGGCTCGCCTCAACCTCGGACCCCAGTACACATTGTTTCATTAAACCTTTTAAAACTGCTCTACGTTGTCTGTGATATATCTGCCTTCTGGGTCAGAACTAGCCCTTAACAGAACAAACTGGCCGTGGACCCTGCAGAGATTTCACATGTAGCAGACGAAGATGTCATCTTTAGAGCCATTACAAATCAAGGCGATTTGTTAGGGCAACACGACCAGTCAATCCATTAATTACTGGAAACCAACCAGCAATTATTCAATCAAGTGACTCAGCTGTCTGCTCAAACTGCTACTGTCTCTTCCCAGTGCACCTAGTGTTCCACCTCTCTCCACTCCTCCCTCTCAGTCTGTTTCCTCAGCCATGGACTCCGCTTCATTCACCCGGGAACCCCCAGTAACACCACCGGAGCCGTTCTCAGGGACACTGAACAAATGCCGAGGTTTTCTGCTTCAATGTGGATTCATATTTCAACAGAAGCCGTTGTCTTTTGCCTCGGAATCATCTAAGGTACATTACGCACTGGGGTTACTCGGGTAAGGCGCTAGTTTGGGCAGAAGCTATGTGCTCTAATCAGCACCTCACCAGTTTAACCTTTTCAGATTTTTTTTTTTTAGTTAAGTACTGTTTTTGATCACCCAGATTATGTTGGAAACTCCTCCAAGAGACTGTTGGACCTCAGACAGGGTACTGAGAGTGTGGCTGAGTACTCTATTGGTTTTTGGACATTGGCAGCTGATTCCAAATGGAATGATGAGGCACTACAGGGAGTTTTTGTGCACAGTTTGAACACTTCTGTTAAAGATGAGCTTGCTCTTTGCGATGAACCCAGTAACATGCACTGTCTTGTTTCTCTAGCCATTAAGATCGACAACAGGCTCCGGGAGAGGAGCGGTCACGCTCGCATTCCTGTTTGGGCTTCCAAGGCACCAAAATCCTGTTCCTCATCTCCTCGTAGAGAGCTCTCGGCAGCACCTGTCCCCGCTACAAGGGATGAGGAGGAACCCATTCAACTGGGTCAGGCTTGGTTGTCCCCAGCTGAATGCCTGTACTGTGGAAACTCTTCCCATTTCCTTGCTAGTTGTCCTGTACGCCCAAAAGAAGAGGCTCGTTAGTGAGAGTGGGTACATTAGCGAGCCCAGTGCCTGAAGCTGAACCCGCATCCCCTTGTTTTTTCACTCCCTGCAACTCTCCAACTTGCTACACTCTCCCTACCGTTATCAGCCCTTATTGAGTCGGGGGCAGAGGATAACTTCATTGATTTAAATCTGGTTAAGCAGGCTGACATTCCCCTCGAATCACTCCCTTCCCCTGTCAATGTGACAACCATTGACAGTCAGTTACTGGCTCAAGTTACTCAGCAAACAGTCCCGGTAACTCTGGTTCTTTCCGGTAACCACCGAGAGGAAATTACCTTCAAAGTAGTGTCAGCATCCTTCTCCCCTCATTCTCGGTCTTCCCTAGCTTGGTCTACACAATCTTCAAATAGATTGGCAACGCAAAACTATCAACAGTTGGAGCAGTTTCTGTCATTCCTCTTGTCTCGGTTCAGCTATTCCTCCCAAAGTGAAAACCCCAACTGCATCTGAGAAACTGCCTGATTTGTCATCTAGCTGAAGTATTTAGCAAGGAAAACGCATTATCTCTGCCACCCCATAGACCCTATGACTGTGAAATTGAGTTGTTTCCAGGAGCCCCCCTGCCTTCATGCCAACTCTACAACCTGTCCAGACCTGAAAGAGAGGCAATGGAGAAATATATCAGTGATTCACTGGCTGCAGGTGTTATTCGCCCATTGTCTCCTGTGGGGGTGGGGTCCTTCTTCTTTTACAAGGACAAGACACTACGCCCTGTATTGATTTTTGCGGTCTGAACAACGTTACAGTAAAAAATAACTATCCCTTGCCACACAAACTCTGCTTTTGAACCTCTTCAGGGTGCCACAGTTTTCTCTAAACTGGACCTGCGCAATGCCTATCATCTAGTCAGGATTCACCAAGGAGATGAGTGGGAAAACGGCCTTCAATACACCGGTGGGACACTTCGAATACCTGGTGATGCCTTTTGGACTCACCAATGCACCAGCAGTATTCCAAACTATGGTGAATGATGTTTTGAGGGACATGTTCATTTTGTTTTCGTCTACCTGGACTTCTTATGGTCAGCTCTCTCCGCCCTGTTTTGGGTGTCTTTTCCCTGTGTGTCTGTGTTTATCCGTTTGGAGTGCTGGAGGTGTGATCCAGAGGAAAGTAGGTCTAGGGGCGTGGCCGCTTCAACCTTGCACAGCCGATCTTCACAGCTGCCGCTAATCTTCCAGATTCAACCCAGCAATATTTAAACCCGGGCTGATCACCCTTTCAGCGACAGTTCGTTATCTACAACCCATGTGTTAACTTGGTTCTGAGTTCCAGTAGTACTCTAGTTTTTGCCCTTGTTCTGTGCTCATACTTACCCTGTGTCTCTCCGTAGTTACCGCTCTGACCTGCTTCCTCCGCTGTGCCTGCATGCTTCCAACCTCAGTCTCCACCTTGGAAAATCGCCTGTGTACTCATCTCTGCGTGTCCCATAACCACCTGGACTTTTCCCCGTCAGCTTGCCTTAACCTCAGATCAGCCAGGAGTTTTCCCCGCCCTGACACAACCAACTGTTTCTCTGAGTACACGTTTCATTAAACCTTTGAAAACTGCTCTACGTTGTCTGTGATATCGCTGCGTTCTGGGTCAGAACTAGCCCTTAACAGTCATGTTGCTTCTTTTTATTGGTTTTCTTGGCATAGGACACCCAGGTACTCTTTCAACCTGTGTTCCACCCGGCTTTTTGTTCAGCAGTCAAACATCCACTGGCTGAGTCCATTCAAAGTCTGTAAGCAGTCCAAAATCCTTGAGTGGTACATTGCTATCACTATGTGACCTTCCCCTGGTATTTAAACAGTCTGCAAACTTTATAACTAGATCAAATTAAAATAAACTGAATAATGAGGACAGTGACATTATCAGAGCTGTAATCTGTGGTCACTGGATTTTTTTTTTTTTTTTTTAGCAGCCAATAATGAAGCCACTCTTAAAATGGCACAGGAATCAAGTCAAACTCAGAGGACAGCCAGATGTTGTCATAACTGACAGGACTGTTAACCACGATGCACACTCAGCTTTCATTTATGCGTATCTGTTTATGGCAGACCCCACAGTCTGTTCCCTTGTGCATTGTGGTTCAGTAATTAATCCATTCTGCACACATTGTACAGTTCATGATGGTAACAGAACACCTTATGTATGTATGAATATTACGTAGTCAGCCCTGGTGAAGGTAATACTGCAATGAAGTGATTTGATTAAACCATCTGGAAAGTCTAATGGTGAGTGCACTGGGACCTTTAATCAAGGTTATGGTTAGGATGCGTAGTGTGCCATAAATCGCTGAGTGCTGTGGACTTTTGCTAATCCACTGACATCCATTATTACAAGAACACATTAGTGTTGGACAGAGTCCAAGGTTTGCATTTATTGTAGCCTAAAATATAGATTGACACACAAATCTAATTTTAAATTAAAACAATTTATTATCCATAATTAAAATTGGGTGCTTCCTCCTATTAACGAATAACATTGTTACATTTAGTAAATGATTAAATCAAAAGCCTATTTTCAATTGTTTTTTTCTTTCATTAACATCTGTTTAATTTAATGACGGTAATTAATTACATTTTCCAATTTTGTTTTTCATTTCTTTAAACATGTTTAATCTCTCTAGTCTTATCTCTTACACATTTGTATTCCTTTTTTTTCATGTGATGCCTATTGTGATACATTTCTAAGTCTATGTATTGCTACACCATTTCCTTTGAACCGGCAATGTTTGACTGTTTTTTTGTTTGTTTTCACCTGAATGGTACTTGTTTTAAGCTTCATTAATTCCTATTTTTGCCACGTGGGGGCAGCACAACAACCTGTAAATGCAACATTGACATATTATGTAAAGTTGGTGCAAACAGTTAACGTTACGTTGTTTTGTCTGTGCGTTAAGTAAAGCGGAAGGAGCCAGCCGACCATTACCTTTAGCTAGCATAGCATACAGATGGAAAGCGCACGGGGGGGGGGGGCAGCTAGCATAGCTCTCTCCAAGGTTCAGAAATACAACTCCCAGCATTTGTTAATGTTAGTTAACATGGTGTATCTTGTTGTTTTAATCCACACAGCAATGTAAAAACAACACGTGGTTTAATGTGAAATTACCCACCGTAAATATAATGTTAAGAGTAAGCCCCTGCTTGCTGATTATTCCTGCTCAGGTTAACATGTCACCAAACTTCATGTATGTGTGAACTAGTTTGCGTCTACCTTGCAGGCCTAACTGTGGAACTCACCTGAGAAGCATCAAGTTTTCTTCAGTAGTAGAGTAATCCAGTGGTAGTTTGTAGTAGTCTGTAGCTACATCCATGGGAACATTGCATTCAGAAACTGCTAAAAGCTAATTCGGCTTACTTTAAATGGGGCTTAGTTGCCAAAATGTAAACAAATATGGGAAAAAATAATTGCAGGGCTGAAGTTGTAGCCTGCTCACTCACTCCATGGCAATATTATACTTCCTGTTTGATGTTGGGTCTTCTTGACCCACAGTATCACACTTTTAAAAAAAAAAACACACTAATTGCCACAGCGAGCTGCGAATATGCAAATATATGGCTGCAGAAATTCCATCATCCAAAACACACGTTTTCTCACTTACTTTTGGCAAGAATTAGTCTTGTATGTTGACCAAGCCTCCAATGGATAATAAATGTGTTGCAGTTTTATGATAGAAGAGCAGTCAGAGTGATTTCCATATAGATTACTGTGCGCAGTGAGTAGTACAGTCAAAGGCGCGTGTAGCCAACAAAGTGATTGGCGTGAGAACAGAGACATTTATTAACGAGTGAAGCACCTGAGTGGACAAACTCCTACAATCAGCAAATTCAAATGTTTTCAAGGGAGAGAGTGTAATACTAAAAATGCTACCCTCATCTGATTGTTTCTGATTAATTTAGCTGAGACTAAGTGCTACACGAAGTAATGGTTACACAGTAAATCAGAGGCAGAGAGAGAAAAAGCGCTTTTACCAAGTTATTACATATGGAGAGAGCACAATTACATTCTTAAAGCGCATGCCTGGGGATTTATGGATGAATCCCTCGCTCAGAGGGTCTAGGAAAGGTGATCTGTTGCAGAGGCAGCCACAGGTGATTTATTCTTTTTCCAAATTTGCCATTTACTTTCTCCCTTTCAACCACTTGCGCAGACAAGATTTATTCAAACAATAGTGGCATTATGCTGTGAGCCTAACGAGCTGTGATCCAGACCACAGAAAAGATTTGGTCTCAGTCACAGACATAAAGGTTCTAAATAGACCCAAGGAGTGGCTTTTATTCATACAGGGGGGGCTTTTTAATTAACTTCTGGACCTGGTTCTCCATTCCGATTCTTTGAAAAAAGAGGCTTTTGCTTACTCTACTATTTAGACAGCATAAGAGAGATTTAATAATGTGAGCCAACCAGGACATCATCTGTCAACGTCGGCTCCACAATCTCAGACATTTTGTCACCTCACGATGTTGCATCTTTAGCTCTGTTTGAGTTAAAAAGGTGATACACTAGTCATTTCAACATTTAGACTTAAAGCTTATTTACATTTAACAAATCATTTTGTGGTGCATGAGGTGTGTAATTAGATTTTTTTTTTTTATCTACTTGTTTTTGTTGCATGGTGGCAAAACTAGATTAACTGCTGTCCTCGCTAATAAGGATGCTCTAAATATAGAGACCTGGATGTGACAATACAGTGTGCAAGCTGATACGATTTTGATGGATTATTTATTGGAGTAGAGCAATTTCTCTTCCTGTGGGTGACAGATGATTGACAGTAAACAGTGTAATGCAATATTAATGTTCAATAATTTAAACAGCAAAGTTAGGCACAGTTGGAAAAAACAGGAACTGGTTGCACCCTTTTTCCCAACAGCATATTATGCAATAATGCAACAGCGATGTCCTGCGTTTTAGTAAACAAGCCAAAAATGTAGATTATCTGAACCACTTTATTTGGAGTTGAAAGTGAGTGCAACCAAAATGTCAATAATAATCTGTCATTGCACAGGAAAACCATGCACCTGTACTACGGTTAGTAAGGTTGGTCAAGGTTGAACCAGTGGTCTGTAAACTGTGATGGATGTTTACTACAATGAACTGTTTGGGTAACGTCGCTTTCACATCAAACGTACAACAGGGCATCGTTTGCATGTGGTTGTGCTAAGAATAAAGTGCAGCACACAATCCCACAGAGCAGCTACAGTGAGGAAAATAAGTATTTGAACACCCTGCTATTTTGCAAGTTCTCCCACTTGGAAATCATGGAGAGGTCTGAAATTGTCATCGTAGGTGCATGTCCACTGTGAGAGACATAATCTAAAAACAAAAATCCAGAAATCACAATGTATGATTTTTTAACTATTTATTTGTATGATACAGCTGCAAATAAGTATTTGAACACCTGTCTATCAGCTAGAATTCTGACCCTCAAAGACCTGTTAGTCTGCCTTTAAAATGTCCACCTCCACTCCATTTATTATCCTAAATTAGATGCACCTGTTTGAGGTCGTTAGCTGCATCAAGACACCTGTCCACCCCATACAATCAGTAAGAATCCAACTACTAACATGGCCAAGACCAAAGAGCTGTCCAAAGACACTAGAGACAAAATTGTACACCTCCACAAGGCTGGAAAGGGCTACGGGGAAATTGCCAAGCAGCTTGGTGAAAAAAGGTCCACTGTTGGAGCAATCATTAGAAAATGGAAGAAGCTGAACATGACTGTCAATCTCCCTCGGACTGGGGCTCCATGCAAGATCTCACCTCGTGGGGTCTCAGTGATACTAAGAAAGGTGAGAAATCAGCCCAGGACTACACGGGAGGAGCTGGTCAATGACCTGAAAAGAGCTGGGACCACCGTTTCCAAGGTTACTGTTGGTAATACACTAAGACGTCATGGTTTGAAATCATGCATGGCACGGAAGGTTCCCCTGCTTAAACCAGCACATGTCAAGGCCCGTCTTAAGTTTGCCAATGACCATTTGAATGATCCAGAGGAGTCATGGGAGAAAGTCATGTGGTCAGATGAGACCAAAATAGAACTTTTTGGTCATAAATCCACTAACCGTGTTTGGAGGAAGAAGAATGATGAGTACCATCCCAAGAACACCATCCCTACTGTGAAGCATGGGGGTGGTAGCATCATGCTTTGGGGGTGTTTTTCTGCACATGGGACAGGGCGACTGCACTGTATTAAGGAGAGGATGACCGGGGCCATGTATTGCGAGATTTTGGGGAACAACCTCCTTCCCTCAGTTAGAGCATTGAAGATGGGTCGAGGCTGGGTCTTCCAACATGACAATGACCCGAAGCACACAGCCAGGATAACCAAGGAGTGGCTCTGTAAGAAGCATATCAAGGTTCTGGCGTGGCCTAGCCAGTCTCCAGACCTAAACCCAATAGAGAATCTTTGGAGGGAGCTCAAACTCCGTGTTTCTCAGCGACAGCCCAGAAACCTGACTGATCTAGAGAAGATCTGTGTGGAGGAGTGGGCCAAACTCCCTCCTGCAGTGTGTGCAAACCTGGTGAAAAACTACAGGAAACGTTTGACCTCTGTAATTGCAAACAAAGGCTACTGTACCAAATATTAACATTGATTTTCTCAGGTGTTCAAATACTTATTTGCAGCTGTATCATACAAATAAATAGTTAAAAAATCATACATTGTGATTTCTGGATTTTTGTTTTTAGATTATGTCTCTCACAGTGGACATGCACCTACGATGACAATTTCAGACCCCTCAATGATTTCCAAGTGGGAGAACCTGCAAAATAGCAGGGTGTTCAAATACTTATTTTCCTCACTGTATATTGGATGCAACAGACATCAAAATGTAAACAATCACAATATTACATTTCTTTCCTGGTATCGCATCCTCCTTTCTCCCCATGTCCTGGTAAGGCCAGAGAGTAGAGTTAATTTACTCCAGAAATTCAAAGATCCTCAATTCTTCTCTCCAGTAAAATGATCACCATCATAACTTCCATGCCAGAATTTCAGTGGACACGCAGGTCAGCATATTTGGGGTCAACATTTAATTAGTTTGAACTTTTGCCACAAAACCTGGCAGAAAATCAGGGTAGTACAAGCTTGAGAGATAATTAGTCTTGCACTTCTGGTGTTAAAAGACACATCATAATTTTACCGTTCCCTCTTGTTTTCTCTTCCAAATAAGTTTGGCTGTAGCTATTGCTTGGGTTTATTTGAAACCTGCATGATTGTCTGACTATGTGTTCTTTTGCTTTGCTTCCTTTTAGCGATTGCCACCACATTCCCAGATATCAGCAATTTACTTGGTGAGTACAATGTTATTATTACCGACAGAAATCAGCTATGAACTGGAATGACCCCGAATAGTCAGAATTAGTGATAGACCGATTTTATTGGCCGGCCGATATATCGGGCTGATATTTGCGTTTTTACGTGTATCGGCATCGGCCAATACGCGGCTACTGTGTTTGCCGATAGTTTTTTCCCGGCATTATTTACAGACAGGCGTCAACAGGCAGCTTTGTGTTGCTGGAGATGCTGCAGTTCTGGCAGCCTTAAATTAGAAATCAAGCACTTTATTTCAATGGCTACTTTTTAGGTTTATTGTGTTCTTAAATTATTTAAATGTGTTGACAAAGGACATTTTGTGATGACCTGATTATATCTGTCTTATAATATGTCAGCAAGCAATGCATCGTCAAGGCTGTGTTGTAGATGTTGATGAAAGCCTTATACCCTTGCACATTTAACCATATGCAGTGCACCCATCCATATGATGCACATTGCACACATAATTTGGGTGATATGAATGTAAGATGATTGCAGAAGTGACACTGATTTGTGTTTTAGTTTATTATTTTTAAAGAAATGGCAGAGCAGTTTCTGAAAACAAATCCAGTGTGGCAGGGTTTACATTTTTATGATGTAAATTGAGGGTGCAAAAGCAGTATCGGCTCCAAATATCGGTTCAAGAAAATCGGCAGCCCGTATCGGTCATTGGCTAAGACTGATGAAAAAAAAATCGGCATCGGCACTAAAAAATCCATATCGGTCGATCCCTAGTCAGAATTCAGGAATCACTCTCAACTGTTTACTTTACAGAAATGACAATGCATAAATAAATATAGTACAATAAAATATAGATAACATGTAACATATAAAAACAATATATAATCATATAAACAACTTTCTAAAGCCATGAAGAATTCAACAGTAGGAAATACCTTACAAATAGAAGCAAAACTACACTATGTCAAAGTGACCTGATATGTTTGTATTTCATGCGGCAGTTATTAGGCCTTATGGTGCAGCTCTGCTTACTGTAAGACAGGAGCTGAACTGAAAACAGACAACCAGAATGAACTGGATGTGCCTGGAGAAATATGCCTCAGAAATACTTAATACTCCAGCAAGAACAATCAATATCTTTTGACAATAGAGATTCCAGATAGACTGTCAGTTTGTACAGATACTGTAAGCCCCAAACTGATCCTTCTCACCCAGTTAAATGATTGGTTGTGTGATGAGCTTGAAGCAACAATATAGTGCGCGTGGGGAATGAAAGCACCGCTTCTTGCGGTGCAGTCACTTTCTTAACAGGGTTTTGTGAGTCTTCCTCTCTGTATTTTGCATATTTTGCAAAAAAACTTCCTAGTTTATGAGCAAGCAAATATACTGTAACTTGGGTCTTGTAGCAATTTGCCAACCAAGCACAATTCTACCTGAATATAACTATAAATATAATTAAGCTGTTGCAATAGCTGTCTTGTTTTTGCTTAGGACATTTGGCAGTACTGTGGGCAAACCTACTTATGTCTTTCCTCCTTGCAGTTTACCCCTGCAAATGAGGAGACCTTTAATTAATAATAGCTTTGATGACTGAAGTTTGTTCAGGTCTTTGCAGTCCAGTTAATCTAATTTTTAGCTCCAATGGTGCAAATAAACAGCTTTGAACTATTCTAAAAACCATGAATGATCTTCTTAAAAATATCCTCCATTATGCTTAAAAGATTAGTGATTAGTGTTAATGGAACAAAAAAGCAAGTGGGAAGGCGATAAAGAGAACTGGGAGGAAAAGAGAGAAACAATTTGAGAAAAGGTCATACATTTTAATCACATTTTAAAGATTAATGTATTGCTTCTTTTCCCCAAATGTGATAGCCTGAGGGGTAGAAAGGCCAGGAGGAGCCTGCTCAGCCTAAATATTTATGTTGCTGTGTCGATTCTTCAATGCAAAACATAACAGAAATTGCTTTGCTGTTATGTAGCTGTTCTTTCAAGTACAACAAGAGCACCAAATACTCCTCAAGTTAAAGCTTTAGTGCCTAACTTTTTGATATAAATAAATGTCCGTTACATTCAAGCCATTGCCAAATGAGTTGCTACAAAGTTAATGAAGACTATCAGCTCCACACAGCTCTCACTGTATTTCTCAGTATGGCTATGTTCAGAAGATTGCGGCGTCCGGTGACTTTCCCATGCAGAAACTTGAGTGACGATAATTACCTCTTCTGAAGAGTCCATCATGTTTTTTTTAATCCTCCGTGTCCTCCTTGGCTACCAGCAACTGCGTGGAGGAGGGGTGGGGTGCGTGCGCGATCACGTCAGGCTTGTATCTTGTGGACGCGCCGACAGTTTTGTTGTCATTACTTAGAATTCCTCATGGGGCGGCAGAAACTACGCACTATTTTTTTGGGGGGGGGGGGCTTTTCCCTTTATTATAGTGACAATGGATAGACAGTAAAGGGGGAGAAAGATGGGGGATGACACGCAGCAAAGGGCCGCAGGTCGGATTCGAACCCGGGCCGCTGCAGGACTCGGCCAACATGGGGCGCACGCTCTTACTGGGTGAGCTAGAGACCGCCCCCGCCCTATAAAAACTAAAAATAATAGTATTATATTAGTATCATTTAATCAGAATTTGGAAAAAGAAACCATGCCCTCATAATTATTCTTTTATTCATACTTTTATTAAAACATCATTGGCCTTCAACAAGTGAAGAATGTACATAATAATAATAATAATAATAGTAGTAATAATAATAATAATAATAATAATAATAGTAAACTGAAGAACATCAGAAAAAAGTATTTTCTGTTTTTTTATGCTTTATCTTTTGTCAGTTCTTCAGTGAGGCGTTCTCTAGTCTCTCTTCATTCTCTGTCTTCAAGGCTTCCACCAGTTTAAGAGGAATGTACAGTACAAGAAACAAAAAGTATCTTACCCCCATCTTATTAGTTTTTTTTTTTTTTAATCACTCACTACATATTTTGTCTCATTTGCAATTCATCATACCACACATCAACCACTCCCACCTGTTCCAGAACAATTTAAAAAAGCCTAAACCTCCTGTGGTGAACACGTACGCTTGCAGATACACATATTCTATAGACTAGTGTGCGTGCACATAGACACACACACACACACACACACACACACACACACACACACACACACACACACACACACACACACACACACACACACACACACACACACACGCTTGGATGCCTGCAGTGGATGGTATAGTGCTGAGCTCCGGTGCTTTAATCAGACCTTTGGTCGTAAAGCCCCACACTGACCAAGGCAGCAGCTTTCACAGAGCTCATTTCTCAGCAGAACCAAACCGAAGGAAAAGCATTCGTCTGCCACCAACCTTGCTCTAGCACAGCACAGGTATCCCCCCATGACTGACCCTTGTCACTCACTTCTCCTCCTCTCCATCATTGCTTCACGCTGAGTGGTACGTCCTTTGATGCAAGAATTCAAAGGAAATGCCACAGATGCACTGTCGAAAAAGTGACCTTTAAAAAATACAAGATACTCACCGAAGGGGGACCAACTGTCCATTTTTTCACAACATAATGTCACCAGGCTGCACGCTGTGGAGATTGTCTCTAATAAAAGTTTGAACTTTTAAAACATTTGAAACAATTAAAAACACAATAGCATGATATAAACCTTTGAATGTTTTTAAAGTCTGCACACTGCACTCAGTCAAGTGTAAGTTTACAGTTTGTTCTGACAGGCAGGTGATGCTGAAAATCTCTTTTATGGTTTCACAGCAGTTCATGTTGGATTGACAAGAGCAGAATATCATCCTGTCATGCAGCTGATTTCTCTATCTACCTCCAATCCTGGAGCTTTCATAAAAAGCAGTCAGTTTCTAATGGTGCTCAGTCCAGCGCTGGTGGTCATGTGTCAATGACATCCTGCGCCGGCGAAGGTTCATGTGGCAAACTGGTGGAGTTGGGCAGCGGCTGTGTGTGGCTGTTCTGCTGCAGCTCTAGCGCCATGGCGTTTTGCGGGTGGGGGAACTCCTTCACTTGTCTGCGGTACTCCAGGAAGGTGGACGCCTTTGTGGCGATGGCCACCACGTTCTTTCCGACAAAGATGGTGGAAACACGGCTGTCCTGAAACAGCACCATGTTAACACCTCGTATGAGGATGGTGACCACATTTATGGTGACCAGGCTCAGAACTGGGTACAGCATCATCTTCTGGGGCGACATTTGCTCCCCCTGCATGCTGATTTCACTGAGCGACACGCAGGGCAGGATGAGCAGCAGGATGTAACAGTAGAAGAACATCAGGCCCTCGGCCCAGATGGGCAGGCCTGTCCGCTGCGGCTCCCACAGGTTGGCTTGGATATCTAGCAGGTCCAGCAGGTCCAGAGCCACCCAGAATAGACGACTCCTCATGTCCTCCTTCTTCCGGAAAGTTCTCACATATTCCATACTATCCAGAGCCACTAGAACCAAGTATAAGCCTGGTACACATACAGATAATAATAATGTCAAAGCCTTCCGGGCCACCGTCTCCAAACTCTTTCTGTCTGCCTTGCAATTCTGGAAGACAAAGTAGAGCTTGATCTCCAGGACAAATATGTACAGAAACCACAGGATCATGGCATATCCTCGCCGGGCGGTGCGCACCTCGGCACCGACCCACACTGCCACATATCGCAGCACTATGAGGAAGCATACATCCCCTACCAGCACTATAATACACACACCAATCTTTCTGGGACCCTGGTTCTGCTCCACCAGGTAGGCGTCCATGAAGGCCATGCTGGTCATGATGACGATGGTGGTCAGGCACACGTGGCGTTTGTCTGGTGGCGGCAACACCATGGCGAGGGCACCTGCTGGCTCTCAGTCTCACTCCCCAGCTTTAAAAAGCAGAAATAGCTCAGAAGTTGAATACGGCACTGTGTCCACTCCAAACCTTTTTGGTTGGAGAAAATAAATTCTGTTAAAGTTGCTCCGACAGCTCTGGTGTGCACAGGAGCAAATGTCTGGCTAGTGTGTCTAATATTAGAACAATACTATAAGTCACTGCACTAATAGTCTGCGAGAGGAGGATGGTTATAGCAGTGTAGAAGCAGAGCAGTGTATAGAGTCAGCTGAGAAATGCTGGCTGCTGAGTGCTCGCAGACCTTGTGAAAACAGGAACATCACCTCGTTACTCAACGAACTTCCATTGATCCGCTTCTGCCCCTGAGCAGCAACTACACCAAGTGCTCTACAGCTGACACACCATGACTGATAGTAATCCACACACAGTCAAATGGAGAATACTCTTAGAGCAGGCTCGGTCTGATAGACATGTGATGGGATTGCGGGACACGGTGCTGCAGTGTAGAAATGTTTATGGGGATGTTTATTTTTGTGTGAGACCGTGCAGTAAGCAAGAGTTGTATGCGTGCCCGTGCTGCAGCTCAGCATGTGCGAGGAATTCCTCTTTGGATACTCCTGTAGACGATGGTGCAGTGTGTGTGGCTCCTTGCAATCCTGCAGTGTGTGTGAAGGAAAATGGAGGAGAGAGAGGAGAGGAGTCTGCAGTGGCCAGAGGCCCCCAGCCGCCATAAATCACAGAGACAGCAGGTCAACGGCCCATGAGGCCTTTCGTCTGACGCCGGCTTCCCTGTGGGAAGGCTCTTACACCGGGCTGAAGATCCATTCTTCCCCCTTCCTGTTACCACGTGCCAGCCTCTCCACAACCTAGAAGAGGGGGAAATAAAGAGAAGAGAGGGAGGGGGAGGGCAGAGAAAGGAGAAAGAAACCTGTCAGCACTACTAGACCATATAACACAGTTTTCATTGCCAAAGGCCCTCCATATATGAGGAGCCAAACAATGTGTCAGCTCGGCTCCAATATAGCCTGTTTGACTATTGATAGGGCAGAACATATTGCACATGTTACAGTAAGACTGCTTCAGGATGTCATTACCTCTCTGTTGTCTGTAATCTGTCACAAGACATGGGGATATATGGCTTAATATTCTCCGATGGTAATATTATATTCTGCATATTTTAATACCCAGTAGTGTAATTTTGAGAGTTGAATTAAGAGGATTTTTGTAGAAACCAATTTTAAAGTCTCATATAGTAGCTGCTCTCTACCTCTTTTTCTTTTTTCTGCATTACTTGGCACTACATTTCCTTCTTAGGCGAGGGTAACTGGGAAAAACGATAGCAAAGAGTTCATTTCCTGCACGTTTTGAGTCAGTCTGGTGTACTGTAATTTCTAAACTGAAACAAGGAAATTATGATTGCAGTATGTATAGAATTTTTACTAGAGGATTAATAGAGAGTGTTTATCATGACGTGTCAGAAATTCACTGCACAGAAAACAAAACCACATTTCAACTATGTGTCTACATGCGTGCTCAGTTTCTAAAACGTCTCAAACTGTATATTGATAATGATAACATTTCTCACGTTTTTATTTTACCTTCAGTTTAAGGTCCATTTACAGTATATTTTTTGTTGAATGATGTTTCAAGGTGTTTTATGTTTTGCCTGTTTAGTATTCCATTTGACATGTGTGTTGAAGCGTGTGACGGGTTAGGTCGGGGGGCTCTCATCACCACATAACATTGTGACATTTACAGCACTTTCTAAAAAAGAAACTGTACAGATGCCGAGCGCTTAACTCACCAGCAGGAGCCCACCATGTGCACTGGCCTTGTCTATAACAGTGTGTCTAAATATTAGCATAGAGAGCAAACAAGGCTTGGTAAAAGAAAGTGAAATGTGTTAATTGAGCAGAAACATCTCCCTCGGTTTGAGTTTGGTGAGCTTTAACAAAAACTAGAATTTATCTGTTGCTTTCTTCTGCTCTGTTCATTTCTATCTGCTCCTGTCACTGGATCATTCAGGCAGAACACAAATAGCCTAAATTACATTAGTGTTTCTGTCAGCTGAGGTACGTTTCAAATCAAGATATGACCGTATCAGAGAGCACCGGCAGCGCTCCGATAACCAAACTTATTTGGCTAAAGCAAGTGAGTGAAACTTGTCCCTACAATATGTAGCCATCCTAAAATATTCCAACATTCTCAAAAAAAGTTCAATGTACCTACAATGGCATACAGACCCAGATATTAATAATGTTGTAAATCGCTGGTTATAAAGAACAGGTTATACCTGATCTGTTAGTTTGCCACAGTTTATTTCAGTATTTCTCAACAGATTAAAAAACCCTGACAACTTAAAAAGCCTACAGTGTGTATAAACATTAAAAATAGATCTTAAAAGGCTACTACTGTGAGTTAGTATTGCTTTTCAATAAAGATGGGGGACTCACAAGAGACAGATTTTAATGAAGATCAAAATCAATGCAACAGGGATCAACTGCAACATCTCTAGTTTGTATCTTTGATGCATGTTGTTCCCTATCTCTCTCCTTCATTTCATCATGAGAAAACAACCAGGTGGCTCACTGCCTCTTCAGTAAGCTCCCATCAGGCCACTGGTTGGCTCCATCAGCATCAGGACCACCAGACACCTGAACAGTTTTTTTTCCATACGGCCATCACTTTCCTCAACAACCCATCATAGTTCCCTCCTTCATCCCCATCATCTTTCATTATATGGGCCGTGCAACGTGCAAATGTAGCATTATACATCAAATGTATTATTCTTAACTTGCATACAATGCCAATTAGTATGTGTAGCATAGCATTTTTGTCATTCTTAACTGTATATAATATAATATATTGTATTTAACTTTAACTTTTAACTTTTTTGTTTTATGCCGCTGTATCACCTAGTCAAATTCCTGTATTCATTTGGTGAATAAAGCTATTCTGAGTTCCTGTCATCTTTTTACTATCGTTACCTAATTAAAGCATAAAATAATGATATCAGGTTCATTTATATATATATATATATACACAGTGGGAAAAAAAGTATTTAGTCAGCCACCAATTGTGCAAGTTCTCCCACTTAAAAAGATGAGAGAGGCCTGTAATTTTCATCATAGGTACACTTGAGAATGAATTGACAAAATGAGAAAAAAAAAATCCAGAAAATCACATTGTAGGATTTTTAATCATGGGATTTTTAAGTGGGAGAACTTGAACAATTGGTAGCTGACTAAATACTTTTTTGCCCCACTGTATATATATATATATATATATATATATATATATAATATATACTATTTTAGACTTTGGAAGTCTTTTGTAGACTGCACTTCGGCTGAATAGTACTGTCCATGACAGTTTAAATTTGATGTGTAAAGTTGGTGAAGTGCCTCTTTAACTAAGATAAGGGCACTGCTTCCTTATAATACAGTCTTTGTCAATGGTTATTAAGTAATTTATTAATGCTTTATAGGTCAGTTATAATCAAATAACAAGAACAAATTTGGGGTTGTCAGTTTGGGAAAAAAAACATTGGCTGTTATGTCTTTCTATCATTGATTATCTATCTATTAGTCTTTCTATTTGGTAATAAGTCAGTTCTAAATGTTTTTCTATTGATGGCCATGGGTTGCACAATTTCTAATAACCCATCAAGTCTGTAATTATAAATGTCAATAAGTTGTTGAAAAAATAGTTTAACATAAAAAAAACAAAAAAAAAAACACATTTGCTCTTTTGTAGCGTTCGATGAAAAGATCAATACTAACTCTCACGACTGGTTAGCTTAGCTTAGCATAATGATTTGAAACAAGGCGAAACAGCTAGCCTGGCTCTGGCTAAAGATATTTGGACATAATGACATTTTTCAACATCAATAAAATAAAAAATGCTAGACCTTAAATGTGTCATCAACAGTGTTTCTAACAGAAACGGAAGGCCAAAGCTTAAATATGTGCTCTTACCATTTACAGATCAGTTTAGAAAAACAATAGCTAAACTTTTAGTGATATTGATTGGATTCATTGTAAAAAGACAATCCAGAAATGCATACATATTGTTCCACCACTATGTTTTTCTAAATCAAAGGCTTCTTCACTGCCATCTTGACTAACTGAGCTCTTGATATGAGAGATTTAAGTACGTGATAAATAAACATGAGTTTGATTTCAGCTGTGCTGTGTGAAATCACCTAAGCAAAATGGGCTTTTGAGGTTTTTGAATGAGATCCAGAGAATGTTGAGTGGTTATTTTTCATCAAAAAATACCTCTCTTAAAGAACATGAACTCTATGTACACCCATAAAGGATATACAGGAAAGAACAACACCCATAGAGCTTTGATAGCTCATTGCAGAAATGTCAATGGATGCCTTGTGCTGTGTCACTGTGACATAACCTTGTGTGTTGAAGAAGAAAAATAACATGTTACATCTAATAGCATCTGTCAAAGGCTGTCAATGGAAGCCCATCTTAAGAAGAGCATGACACCAGAATGAGCCTCATTTGTAATCCAAGCACGAATTTGAATGTTTAAAACCCATTATGTAGAACAGTGCCTAAGTAAGAGATTAAATTCATAGGACGGTGATTAATTGACTGATTAGCAGAATGATGTGGATCATTAACATGCTATAAGGAAGGCTGCTCCCACATATACAGTACATCACATCATCATTTAAATGCCATTAATTATTTAAAAAAGACTTTTAGATTGTTTCCCTAATGAACGGATTACAGCCCGCGTGATAATATGAGAGTGCTGCTAAATTGGATGGTTTGAACCTCCCAGGAAATATGACTTCAGCTGCGAAACATGGATCTAAGATCGGCGTGATTTTGCGCTACATGGGCGCCCCACGAAACAGGAAGCTGATGAACTTTGGCAGTAATAGATGATTATTACTCATTTCTGTCATATACTGTAGAAAAGGGCCTTTGTCTGTGTGAAATGATGACAGAAGTGCTCTGCTCTGTTTTGCATATTCTGTTCAGCATTTATTATGTATAACTCAAAGCTGAATATTAGCCCTGGGTGTTGCTGCAGAAATAGAAAAAAGAAGTAAAGAAATGTCCATTGTTATGTGATTTGACAGCTGTGACGATTATTATTTCACATCTTTGCTTGACTTTTTTCCCTGCGAGAGCACGGGGCCTCTGTGTACTGCACGCTGTACATTTCAGCTTTGCTTATATGCTTCAGTTACAGCGTATTAATTATGGTGTACTACAAATGGGCAACATGGAGGGCTGTGAACTGACAGCGCAACATTTCTTCGTGGAGGGAAGGCTATTACTGTTACTGTGGTCAAGGCCATTATCTCTCTAAACAGCCAGAGTTTACTTGTCAGGCAGTTATATTAACAGTTAGCCTCCCTGACTGGCCGCAGGCTTACACATGGATCACAAGGTTGGGGCCGCAAGTGGCATTACTGCTACTTTTTTAGTTTTTTCAGTTGTTATGAAGAACCGGAGAAGGTTTTTGGGTCAAAGAACAAGACAACCAGTACAACTGGAAGGACAGCATTTTGGCACAGGATTATCTTACTCTACTGTGTGGAAATAAATCAAATCAAAAGGTTAATGGTTGTTTAAACGCTGCCGTTTCTAGGTGCTGCTTTTGAATATGCACAGAAACGGTTTCCTTTTAAGCACTGACTCATCTTAATTACTTGTGCGTTATTACGTGTTCTTGCTATTGATGTTTGTCTTTTTTTTTTTTACACAGGCTCAGAGCTGGATAGTAAAGCCTTCCAAGCTTCAAGAAGCTTAAAACTTCATACACTTTGTGAGGGCTGTGAGCTAGCACTTGTTTACAGCAGCAAAAATTATTTCATCCTGCAACAGTGGAAGCTATGCTGTGTTACCTGTAGGCTTCAAAGAAAACGGAGATGTTTATGCTTTTGCAAAACCGCATTGTTATGCATTAAATGTATCGTATTACATCCCCAACTCTACTTTCACTCCAGGCTTCTGCTCACCTTTCTAATGCTTCAACACCCCAAGGATGATCAAATGTTTGAGTCAATGTCAGCAACACTGCAGTGGGACGGCCCAGGCCTCAAGAGTGGTCCGTTTTGTTTGATATTTATGTCAGGTTGTCTTAATTAGGGCCAGAATGAGACCCATATGTCGTCTTGGCTGCCAGCCATCTCCATCATCTCAGCAGGTGTTCTGCGCTGTCCTTTGTGTTACAGTCAGCGCTCGGCTAGTTTTGTGAGAAGTGGCAGATTGCTTTGAATTCGCCCAGTACACAGAGTACAGCTCAGCACAGCTCAGCTGAACAAATGCTTATACACAAACAGAAGCTTACCACACAAATGTAATGCACAAGGATACACACATGCACTCACGTGTGCATATATGAAAGCTTACACACACACTTTTCTTGCCTGAAAGGTTGCTGACAGGATGGCCATCTGCAGGTCACGTCTTTATCCCATCTTTCACAGCCTGATAGCGTTCTGTAACCACACACTGATCGCATACATCATCCTCTGATTATGACATAGCAAAGTATTATATCCCCAATCCCTGAACACATGTTAAGACAAGTCTCCAATAACAATCCTGCGGTTCAAAGATGACCGCTTGATTCCCCCAGTGGCACTGACAAATGTGTGACATCTCGCAGCCGCTCTGCACATTTCCTTAACATATTAGAACCAACAAACTCACCTGCCCTTATAGGGCTTAGCCTCGTCTGTGATGCATTATTCACAGTGTATATTTACTGCGTCTAATGGATCAGTGTGGTGCTGTGTTGAAATTCCACACACGTCTGTTTTGCATTTTGTTGTCAATATTTGTTACAGGGTTTAATCCTTTCCATGTATTTTGTGCATTTCAAAGGCACACACTTCAATTTGTCAAAACACAATACACAGGGTTTGTATGGTACTTGCTACTCTTAGATTTCTATTCTCTTCTTTTCTTGTTATCCCTGCATAATATGCTTGTAATTGCTTATGATGTTGCACTGGGTTAGAATGCTGAGGAGGATCTGAAACTAAGAAAAAGATGTGTTTTGTAGCAGTGGCTAAGCTAATTTGATCACCCATTATGGCTGATTAAGGCTGATCCTCACTCTACTTTGCCATGTCACATTGTGTATGTGATAAGCACTGAAGGTTCATTTCAGCACATAACTATAACTAACCCAATCTGTATTCAGGCTGTCTGTTTTAAATAGCCGTGGGTGATGATCAAACGCTGCCGAAATCAAACATGCTGCACGTGACAAAGGATGGATAGATGCTGTGCTGTGTGTAGGCTCCCATAACAGGCATTGTATAGGGTTAGATGTAGAAAAACAGCTTAAATATGCTTTTCTTCAACTTGACCCTCAGAAGCAGAGATGGGGCTTTTCAACATGAGAGGACGTGTCTTTTTTTTCCCCTGCCCTCTCTCAAATGGACAAAATGTGTGCAGAGTCAATCAAAGTGTCTTTATTCACAAAGCTGGGAAAAGGATCAAATGTACCATGCCACAGTGAGTCATCATCAAAGTGGAGAGCAGCCCTCTGACATCCCACCCGGCAGTTAGTCACTGACACGGGGAGCGATGATGACTAGTTGCCCAACGTATACGCAAGAGACAAGACACTCTTGAAGTACTGTCCAAAAATGATGGTGTTTAGGTGGCTACAGCTGTGAAAAGTTTAACCTTAAGAAGCGTCTCATTTCCATTTTCTCGTAACAAGCAGTTTGGAAAAGGCTGATATCAAAAGTTGATATCAAAAGTATCGAGGCAATTCAATGATTTACTGGACTGTACAGAAAGTCCTGACGCCACTGAGAGTCCCTTACTACTGTTCCAGTAGCTTCTGTAACTCGATGCTCTCATTGAATCCTGGGGTTTACCATCCATATACGCTCAATGAGTATCTCCTACAGGACTTGCTATTAGATTTTAAACCCCCTTGTGAGTTTATCAAAGTTAAACCACAATTTATTTATTGGCATTCATAGTCCACAATTTTGAGTGAGTTCCACCCAAACTCTGTTATTTCTAACTTTTAAGTTGTAATCTCCGCTGTATAAAAAATGTTAACCATGTTTGGCCCTTTGTTGGCTTGCTACTCAACCGGCCTCAGTCTGATATTTAACCGTTATGGTCTTGGGCTTTTGGCAAGTGGTGTTTATTAAAGGCAGCTTAAAACAACAATAATATGACACATTTTTTTAGACAAATAGAGTGAATTGCACAAAATATTCTTGGCAGCGCTGGATTTTGGTAGTTTGCGTTATAACAAATGTCAATGTGATTTAAAACGAGGTTTTCATACTTATGGAACAAAATCTGGAAGTTCTGGTTAGACTTCAGGCTACACTTTCCTGCCCTGTGTCTGTAAATATAAATAATCATTTGAAAGCATTAATCAAAACTTAATGTTATTGCAAAACAAACGTATAGGGCCAACAAAGGAAGGGAAGAATTAGCCTGAAAATAATAAAACTAAATAGTTTCTGAAGACTTTAAAGCAGCATAGTTTTTTAGCCACATGTGAGTGGCAGAACAAGCTGTAAACACAACACTGACATATGACATAATGAAGTTGATAAGACAAAATTGCCATTTTCCACATCCATCAGACACCGAGCAATATTAGCATTCATTTAAAATTATGTTTCTGGTCCCCGAAGAATGTAAGACCAATATTCACTCTTCTTTTTTCCAACTCCTGAGGGAAATATCAGGCTTTTTAGCAGCTAAATGCTCAACTTTGTTCACCAGCAAGTCGCTAAAAACATCTGCCTGCTGAGGCTGGAAACGAGCTTGAGGTGACTTGTAAGACTTAAAAAAAACGGTAAAGTTGTGGGCCATAAAACTGAAACTATGATAGAAGACACTAAAACACAACAACATATAGAGCTGAGGGGAACTGCAGAGTTGCTGATATTTCTCTGTGGATTAATATAAGCAATCCTTTCATATAAAAATATTGATTAGTGCAGCTTTAAAGATAAAAAAACATGATCTGCCAATACTACATGTCGTTTGAGTTGATTGATGCTTTAGCAAAAGCCTAAGAAGGCCCCTTATGTCATTGTTTAAGGGGGACAAAACCAAATAAACCCAGTGAGAAATGGGAAAACACCACTACTGCTACTGTCAGTGTAAACCGAATCGTATAAAGGGAAACCCCACTCGGTTGAAGAATTATTGAAGGGTTACACCTCTGATCTTGGACATTGCAGTTGACCTACAAAATACACTTTAATACCCAAATGTGATTTTGCCTCTAATGCTGCTGTCAGCTCTAATCAACGAAACAGAACCTCATTCCCTGGAAATAACCCCTAATTTTCTCTCACTTTTATCAAAATTCCCAGATTGTGGTCAGTGAAGCAGGGCCACATATAAATCCCAGCTGCTTTGTCCCTAGCTTTTAGTTTTGTGGCTTAAACTCAAGTAATAACAATTAGGAAGTGGCTGAATAATTAAGTTTAGCTTCCTTTAATCCGTTCTGTTGGAAAAAAAACACACCTTAAAACACGTACTGCAACTACCCCGCACACTGATAATTGGATTGTCCCTTCAAGTGATTGTAGGACACCCCTTTAATTTTTTTAACTGAGTGCCACAAAGGAGCATAAAGTGCCGCAGTGATTACCATAGCCCCTCATCTTAAAAAAACACACACACGCACACACACACACACACACACACACACACACACACACACACACACACACACACACACACACACACACACACACACACAGGACAAACATCTCTGGCATGGCATTGAAGCAGTACCAAAGTAACACACTATTACACACTCATCTTGATTTAAATTCTCCCATGCAAGAGTTTAACAAGCCTATTGATTTGCCCATGTGATACCAGCTCTCATATTCGTTTCTCTAATGATAGTTTGGGTGTGTGATCACCCAGGGACAGAAGTGATTTTTATCCAGCGGTTTTACAGGGCGATTCATTCCTTTGTGTCAATAACACCCCTCCTACCCCCTTTCTCTCTTTTTAAGCTTGCTTTTTTCCCATCCCTTGCAATTCCTCCTCTGTTCATTGTCACCACTCTAATCTGGCCACCCTAAGGGAGGAGGCATCCATACCTTATTCCAGTCACGCTTCCTTTCTGTTTGCTTTCCTACTTGAGGGTAAAATGACTTCCCAAAGACATCAATACCTCACAGGTCCTATTCAGTATTCATTAGTTCCGTATTGGGTTAATGCAGCAAATAATGGCTAAAAATAGAGTTGCAGAGAAGAATCACCAGAGTCCTATCAGGTAGTGTTTCACTTTGTTTTCTATCTCAATTAAACACCACTCACCCTGCTGCTCCCACTAGTTTGCATAAAACAGATGTGCAGGTAAGCAGTCACCTTTGTGCTGCACCGTCCTCAGAGGGAAAAGTAACCGAGAAAAAGAGGAATAAGATAGAGAGAGAGTTGCTGTTCCACGTGATTGAATAAAAGGCAAAATAGATACGATATATGAAGGCTTTGAAGTGCTTCTAATGAGCCGGGAGTTAAAATGGACAGCTTTGCAGAGAAGACAGATTTAAATATTACCAGTCAGGGACTTATGATGAGAGTGAAAATCAGGCAGAAAGAATTCAAAAAAATGTTCCTTTCAACAAGTCATTTAATCTTACATTCAGTCTTAAAAACGTATTTTCCATAAAGCAAGATGAAGAAAATCTATTGATTTTGTGAGAAATGTTCCCCATTTTAAGGATGATAGCTTTTTAAGACCGAAAATAACATCATTCACTTTAAGTTAAGATGTTTGGCAGCGAACAAGAGCCTTTGTCAGATTCTGTTCATGTGCTTTCTACTGTATTACATCTGTGAAGTGAAGCTGGGTATTGACAAAATGTTGCAAAACTTCGAATGTGTCTCACGGGCAGGGTGTTTGCTGAAGGCGACACCTGCTTTGTATGATAATGAAATGGAAAACAATATTTCACTCAGGATTAGACAATTGTTTGCCATGCGAATTCCTGAGGAGTGTAACATTTCTTGGCTTCTGCTGAGGTGAGTTTACGCATGACTCTAAACTTTAGAAGTGCATCTCTGAAAGAAGTTATTTAGTCAGTGGAACCAACACCGAAATAATTCACTGTGATACTGAAATGTGATCATTTGACTACTGTTGTCAACTGGATGTGCCTCAGTCTGCATACGAGCAGTCTTTTCCCTCAGGTCTTATTAGGAGTATTGCCTACTAAGGTTTTACAAGCCATTATGGACTGTGTCATTGTGAACAGACTGGTAACTTTTAGTATGTTGTTGTGAATCTGCTCAGTGGTGTGCAGTTTTTGATAGGTAATTTATGTTGATTGCATAATTTGACTGTATATTGCAATTCTGAGTCAGTGGCTGTTAAGCTACATGCAATGCAATCACAGCAGTGTTGGGCAAGTTACTTGAAAAATGTGGTCAAATAGGGCTGTGTGATAAAACGATCTCGATATGGGATCACGATAAAATTCAGGTCGATAACGATGATTAACTTTGGACATATTTTACTCTATATGGATAGATCTAACTGCCTATCACACAGCAGAAATAAACGCCATTCCATTTCACAAGGTGGGGGTAATGCGCACCAAAAGTTGTTTGCCAACCGCAGAAGAAGAAGTGTTTGGCTTGCACGTCAAAGTACACGCCCATTTCCTACGCAGTGCATTGTTTGAGCTACCGGCGGGGAAGAAAATGGAAGAAATGAGTGGAACCGAGGGGCATGGACACGAAAGCAACGGTGAATGTGAACTTGCGTTATCCTCCAAAGCTACAGTGCCTTGCGAAAGTATTCGGCCCCCTTGAACTTTTCGACCTTTTGCCACATTTCAGGCTTCAAACATAAAGATATAAAACTGTAATTGTTTGTGAAGAATCAACAAGTGGGACACAATCATGAAGTGAAACGAAATTTATTGGATATTTCAAACTGTTTTAACAGATAAAAAACTGAAAAATTGGGCGTGCAAAATGATTCAGCTCCCTTAAGTTAATACTTTGTAGCGCCACCTTTTGCTCCGATTACAGCTGTAAGTCGCTTGGGGTATGTCTCTATCAGTTTTGCACATCGAGAGACTGACATTTTTGCCCATTCCTCCTTGCAAAACAGCTGGAGCTCAGTGAGGTTGGATGGAGAGTGTTTGTGAACAGCAGTTTTCAGTTCTTTCCACAGATTCTCGATTGGATTCAGGTCTGGACTTTGACTTGGCCATTCTAACACCTGGATATGTTTATTTGTGAACCATTCCATTGTAGATTTTGCTTTATGTTTTGGATCATTGTCTTGTTGGAAGACAAATCTCCGTCCCAGTCTCAGGTCTTTTGCAGACTCCATCAGGTTTTCTTCCAGAATGGTCCTGTATTTGGCTCCATCCATCTTCCCATCAATTTGAACCATCTTCCCTGTCCCTGCTGAAGAAAAGCAGGCCCAAACCATGATGCTGCCACCACCATGTTTGACAGTGGGGATGGTGTGTTCAGGGTGATGAGCTGTGTTGCTTTTACACCAAACATAACGTTTTGCCATGTTGCCAAAAAGTTTGATTTTGGTTTCATCTGACCAGAGCACCTTCTTCCACATGTTTGGTGTGTCTCCCAGGTGGCTTGTGGCAAACTTTAAACGACACTTTTTATGGATATCTTTAAGAAATGGCTTTCTTCTTGCCACTCTTCCATAAAGGCCAGATTTGTGCAGTATACGACTGATTGTTGTCCTATGGACAGAGTCTCCCACCTCAGCTGTAGATCTCTGCAGTTCATCCAGAGTGATCATGGGCCTCTTGGCTGCATCTCTGATCAGTCTTCTCCTTGTATGAGCTGAAAGTTTAGAGGGACGGCCGGGTCTTCGTAGATTTGCAGTGGTCTGATACTCTTTCCATTTCAAAATGATCGCTTGCACAGTGCTCCTTGGGATGTTTAAAGCTTGGGAAATCTTTTTGTATCCAAATCCGGCTTTAAACTTCTCCACAACAGTATCTGGGACCTGCCTGGTGTGTTCCTTGTTCTTCATGATGCTCTCTGCTCTTTAAACGGACCTCTGAGACTATCACAGAGCAGGTGCATTTATACGGAGACTTGATAACACACAGGTAGATTCTATTTTTCATCATCAGTCATTTAGGTCAACATTGGATCATTCAGAGATCCTCACTGAACTTCTGGAGAGAGTTTGCTGCACTGAAAGTAAAGGGGCTGAACAATTTTGCACGCCCAGTTTTTCAGTTTTTTATCTGTTAAAAAAGTTTGAAATATCCAATAAATTTCGTTCCACTTCATGATTGTGTCCCACTTGTTGTTGATTCTTCACAAAAAATTACAGTTTTATATCTTTATGTTTTGAAGCCTGAAATGTGGCAAAAGGTCGAACAGTTCAAGGGGGCCGAATACTTTCACAAGGCACTCAAAAGTGACGAAGTGACGATTAACACGGTCTGCAAAATATGCCGTCGGTCGGTGTCGACCAAGACGGGAAACACAACCAATCTTTTCTGTCATGTCAAATGTTTACATTTAGATGTTATTCAATATATTCTTTTATCACAAAATATATTCTAAACCAAGCCATGTTTGCACAGTTAAATGTTACATTATGTTATTCTATTTATTATGTTAATAAACTATATTCTAAAGTTTAACTAATGAACCCTCTGATTTCTTCAGGCTTCAGTTATTATCAGGATACTCTTCAAACTGGCAGCATTATCAACTTATATATTGATCAATATGGCAAAAAATATTGTGATCATATTTTTTGCCATATCGCCCAGCCCTATGGTCAAATATTGGTTACTTTTTACTCCCCGGTGACTGCACAAAGTAGGCTACTCCAAAAGTCCTAAAGTCACAGCAAAGGTGCAGGGTCCACACACCCACTAAACCTGAACAAAACCCATGTCATTCCTGAATGTAGATGTACCAAAAGAAGACACAAATTGTAAATAATATAACCTTGGAGTTACCAGAAGACATAATCCTCATCTTTTGGTAGATGCAAGATGCCTCCAGTGTTGCCAACTTGGCGACTTTCTCACTAGATTTAGTGACTCTTCAGACCCTCTTAGCAACTTTATTTCTAAAAATTGACTAGGGAAGAAATTTAGCGACTTTAGATTGTCAGGGATAAAGTGAGATATATTAATTTATTCCTGTGCATTCTGCACAGAGTAATCAGTCCATGGCTCTTCTACCAACAGCACAGGGTCTCTCTCCCTCCTCTCTTGCGCCGTGCAGCAGGCAGTCTCAGCCGACACAGCCACTAAGCTTTAAATCAAATGAGCGTATTACGTCATCTAGCAACTTTTAGCGACTTTTGGAGCTAGTGCTAGCTACAGTACTTTTATTGGAAAAGAGTTGACAACACTGGATGCCTCCCTTTATTAAGACAACGCTACCACTAAAATCCTAGTAAAGCTTGATTTATGGTTCTGCGTTGAATCCACGCCATAGGTATGTACATGCGGTGACGCAGACCGCACTATATTATTATTATATAATATATTATATTATATACCCACACCGATGTTCTCATTTACGTTGCCTATGTCTCCTGATAGTTATGTTGTAGCTATGTGGGAGGGACAACGTGCAGTTTATTAGAATGTGGGCTGTGTTACAAATTACTTCCTATTTACTATTATATCTCTATCTGCTACTTTATTTGAATGACCAAGACTGTATATAAAGATGGACTGCACGTCTCCACTTCCTCCAACTGTACAGAAATGAGGCCAAAAAACACCTGTGTGGGTGTGCGGGGCCTTTAGGAACAATACTGATGTAACTATTAATAACTAAACCAACTAAGAAATTGTGAAATTTTAAATATCAGGCATTGACTGTTAGAAAAATAGTGTAAGCTAGCAAGCAAACATCTACTTCTTTTATTAGTCAGCTCATGCCATCCATAGTAACTCAGTGTTACCCGTCTTCTCTGAGCAACAGCTAAACTTTGTGCAACATACTGATCCAGAGGCCAAAAAGCAATAAGGTGACTCAAGAATTTGGCAGACTTGTAATCTGATACTACTGTAGGTTTCCTGGCTCCAATGCTGCAAGATGGTGGTCAGAGGTGGAAGAAGTACTCAGATATTTTACTCAAGTAAAAGTAGAAATATTCTGTTACAAGTAAAGTCCTGCATTCAAATGTTTACTTAAGTAAAAGTATAAAAGTTTTAGCATCAACATATACTTCAAGCACCAAAGGTAAAGGTACTCCTTATGCAGAATGGCTCAGTTCAGAATAATGTATATTATATTATTGGATTATAATTATTGATGCATTAATGTTTACATTACTTTAAAGCTATAGTGCGTAGTTTCTGCCGCCCCAATGAGGAATTCTGGCTACGCAGTTGCTAGTAGCCAAGGAGGACACGGAGGATTTAAAAAACATGATGGACTCTTCAGAAAAGGTAATTATCTTCACTTGAGTTTCTGCATGGGAAAGTCACCAGACGCCACAATCTTCTGAACATAGACATACTGAGAAATACAGAGAGAGCTGTGTGGAGCTGATAGTCTTAATTAGCTTTGTAGCAACTCATTTGGCAATGGCTTGAATGTAACGGACGTTCATTAATATCAAAAAGTTAGGCACTAAAGCTTTGATATTGCCGCTGGTAAAGCTGCAATTTAAAGCTAATTTGAATTACTTTATATACTGCTGGGTAGCTTGTGAATTTCCATTAAGTCTTATTCTAATCTATAATATTACATCATAATGTATTTGTTGATTATATTTTGGATTATTAATCTGAAGTAACTAAAAGTATGTATTAAATGAAGTGAAGTAAAAAGTACAATATTTGCCACTGAAATGAAGTGTAGTAAAAGTATAAAATAGCAGAAAACAGAAATACTCAAGTAAAGTACAACTACCTAAAAAATACAGTACTTGAGTTAATGTACTTTGTTACTTTCCATCACTGATTGTGGTCCACAATGTTAGTCAATGGCCTGGTGTTAAAAGTTAGTGTTGTGTGATGGGAGGCCTTAGACCCATAATAGACATTCAGTGACAATTATAGGTCTGGTATTTCATTATGTTCACATAAAATCAAATCTAAAATGGATTATTATGGAAGGTGTCACTTCATAGAATCAATAAAATAGCTTACTTGCACCATGAATTCATTATCATGTGCAAGTAATTCATTTAACAATTTGTACTGTTGTGTTTAAGAACTAGCGCACCACTTAGACCTTTCTACACAATGGGCTATTATCAAGTACATCAGGCAACATTGAGATCCACTTAAAGATAATAGCATATTCTGCTGTTCTTTATGCAGGTATCTTATCATTTAGGAAGATCTGAAACTATGCATCAAAGAATGACATGAACATCAGGTTGTCTTATGTAAGCAGCCCTAAAGAGGCCCCCAAGCAGATGGGGCACACTAATAAACTTCTGTTATGTCATGCTCCTCAAACAATGCTATGCAGTCATTTACAAACAATCAACAATGCAGAAGAGCCATTAAGTGAAGCAATTAAAATCGTAGGTATTAATTATGTGACTGCAAACAATGAAACAGTGAAATACAGCTTTGATGCGTTTAAAAATGTTACATGTCAGCTGTCAACAATTTATAAGAATGTGTCACTAAAGATTTGATTATGAGCATCAAGCGGCTGAAAAAACTATTTCACCCTAAAGTTGCAGTGGGTAGAATGCAAAACAAATGCCAGAACTTGAAGTAGAGTGAGAGCTCTCCCCTCTTTGTCGCACGGGCAATGCATGCTCTCTCTCTCGCTCTGAAATGACCTGTGATTGACCAAAGTCTCCCGTGACTGCTAGATTTTCTGAAGCCTGAATACAGAGCCAAGAGGAGGTGCAGAAGTCTAGTTTTCTCTCAGGCCACTTGAATAACAATACGCTGAAAGATTATTACAGAATTCTTGCCCAACGACGCCAAAAATAACGTGCCTACCACAGATTTAAAGTTAAAATAATCATATATCAATAATCAATTCACCTCCCAGTTTACTGTCAGATGGCTAAAGCACAGAGCTCTAGTTTTAGGGTTGCCTTCTATTTTACTGCTAGCCAGCTGACAAAAACTCCTCAGCTGCACAAAAATCTGAAACTGTCAATTGATTAATTACTGATATGCAGGGAGTTGTGCAGGTATACAGTTGTGTGTGTGTGTGTGTGTGTGTGTGTGTGTGTGTGTGTGTGTGTGTGTGTTGGCATCTGCAGAGGTTAAAGTTAATGTGGTCTAGTCATGTTAAAGGTCAATGCATCCATTTATTTGAGTTATTGAACACATTCTAGTTACTAAAGAACAACAAATTCAAAAATCTTCCCTGTATAAATGTATTAATAATACTTTACAACTACTGTGACATACTGCTAACTAGGTGCATTACTACCTTCAGTAATGTGACATAAACTGCATCTGATTCTTACTTTAAAACTCCAAAGCCAAGCTGCTGATGCTCAAACTACTTTGGGGTTCCCTGTGAGATGTTAATGAAATAGTTATATTTTATATTGTCTTCATATATATATTAAAGGTAAATATATAAGAAGTTGAAATATTTTGAATCAACTATGATATATTTCAGTAATATGTCAGTTTGCATGATTTGACAGATTTCTTGAGCCATCAGTCGACACACATATTTCAAGACAATATGTATTCCACATTCTTATCTTATATAATGTTAATGTATAACCTTATAAGAGCAGTGTTTATTACACTGTAAAAAAAACCCCAATATCATTAGAATGTTCTTAAATGTACCCTTTCAAATAAAAATTTTTCATTCTTTGTTGTAGTCAGAGTTTTATTTTTGTTATATTTAATGGTGCTTGAGCTGTATTGCGAACACTGTATCATGAATTGATTTTAACAGTAAGAAAATATACTATCCCATCTTTACTCAAGGTCTCTGTTGACGCTTGAGGAGTGGTTGTGAGCTAAAAAGTCAATTTGATCAATCAGCCAACGGCCTTTTCAACTGAGAACAGCCTCTATCTGTGGAAGTACTACGCTGATGTATACCGCACGCATGCACGCACACACGCACACACACACACACACACACACACACACACACACACACACACACACACACACACACACACACACACACACACACACACACACGTACCTCAGGCTAGCCCCCACCTTCATAGGCAACAGAGTGTATTAAGGAAGAATTAAAAATGATAATTTGCTGTCTTTTCTTTAGAATTTCCTCTGTGTTTCCAAATGTGACTCTGCCTCTGGGCTGTGCTGTCCTCTTTATTAACAAATTAAAAGCCAAAAAAGTAATTGAGAATTAGCAATTCATCAAAAAAAGTTATTGGCTGTTTCGTCCCGCCAAACTGGGTCTAAAATCATTCAGGCCATGGGCTTCTATTTTAGCAATCCTATTTTTTCAGCTCTGAGAGGGAGTCAGTGGAAATACACTGTCATCTTCTACTGTAGTTCTTTTTTAGCTTTTGTAATGTCCTCTGACAGAAGCAGAGCCCTATTTAACTGCCTCCTACATTGACACGCAATTTAGTTTTTGCTAATTATAGGGTAGAGCGGTCATAAATTATTCCCTGCTCCTTAGCTCTCCCTCACCCCCTCTCTTTCTTCATACACAGACAGAAACACACACTCCCACACAAACACACTAACCATACAAACAAAATTACCCATCTGCTGATTTTCACACTGAGTCTGAATGTCATGCACAATAGGATGCCGCACACTGACTCAGGGTGGGGGCTAAAAAGCCGAGAGAAGGGAGAGAGCAGGCGAAGAAACGAGAGCAGGGAAAATCCAGCAGTTCATCTCTCCCCTGCTGTAAAATCCATTCATAAATACTCAGGCTTCACTCTGCCTCACAGTTACAGATTCTATGAGACTCCAGCCTCGGCATCTCACAAGCAACGCTTTAAATTATTACAACACCCAAAGATGCAAACACAAAATGCATCTTGACAAGAGAAAACGAGTAAGCGTCAGAAAAAGGCAGGACAAAAGTAGCCTGCTAACAGCAGAACATCCTAATTCCCCTATTATGATAATGAGACATTCACAGAGCTGCTATATTCAGTTGCATGCAGCAGGAAGGCGCTTTTGAATTCTAACAGCGCTGCAAGGGCTGAAACCTCTATTAAACTGGCCCTTGCTGTGCTTGTGTGACACTGTATATGTGTCACTATGTCATGGAGTTAATAAGGCCAACACAAGGGCAAACACACAGAGGCTAAATGAATGAGTAAAATAAGACGGCTAAGATACTAGGTACATCCACAACATATATTTTTATTGCAGATGTTATATTTTCAATGTAGTCAATCTATGAAGTAAAAAGTACTTTACTTACTTACATTAAATTATTACTTATTAAATTATTAAAACACCAAAACCGATGTGTCAGCTGTAGATTATTGGCTCTTGACCTCCATGTGAATACTTAATCATAACCTGTTATGTTAGCTGAAAATTAAAACTTGAAACATCCTGTACACAATCTTCCTGATTCAGCTGCATATACTGTAATTAAATATTTGTTAAATAGAAGCAAATATTTTTGGAAAATATAAAACATATTCATTATAATAGTGTCTTGGATGTGCTGAATGATGGGAGACGATGACTGAAAATGTTTCATGTACGTATTAGTTATTTTGTTTGCTAAGAAAATAAACATGGTCTTAAATTTGTTAAAAAAAACATGACAGACTGCTTAAATCTTACTGGCCAGTGTGATGGGACCACTGTGAGCTGGTCAACTTGTGACTAAAGAGCTTCAGGAGACTCAGGTGATTGCTTGAGCAGAAATATTTATTGAAGCTTGGCCAAAGAGAATAGAGTGGAGCAATGCAAGTGGAGTCAGTGTAGTGCCACCCCAGTTCTGAAGAGTGTTATCCCTGCAGGCAATCTTTACCCCTTACAGGAAATTACTTCCTGCCAAAATAAGATATTCATGACATTCTACATGGGACAGCATTGGACAATACATGTGTAAAGATTTTATTGGGTACCAGATCATTAACCTGAACCTATGTTACCTTGTGTAATCTGTCATCCTCTCCAGGAAGGGAGGATGGTGCCTGAGACCCTGAAAGGGCACTTGTGTTAAAACGGTTTACCTAATGAGACACAGGGTTGTGATGTGTCTATGAGTGTAGGGTCTGGGAGTGACCTTGGTTGGTTCGACAACCACCATTAAGGGAATGAGACATCTGGACTTTGTATCTTTCTAGACAAACAGTGAACTATTGTATTGACTCTGAACTAAGACCTAATATAAAGGGACATTCCTCCACAGCCAGTACAGTAGCAGACACACCAGCACAGAATTCCAAGAAATGACGTCCATATTGGACAATTCTGACACAGACATTGCCTAACCTTAACCCAGCCCCAACAGCGTTTACTTGTCATCACTGCAATCTTGCGCTTAACTTAATGTAGTTGCCATGTGGAGATATTGTAGAGCGAGAACTTTCAAAATGTTGGCATTGGACATAGACAAGATATTCTCATTAAACATAATTCAAGGTTTTGCAGTATCGTTCAATATTGACGTTCTTGTCTGGTAATAGGCTTGTAAACATTTACCTTGTGGACAATTAACCCCAGTATGATGTTTCACCTTTTTGGAGAGGCATACATAATGTTATATTGTGTGCAATGTTGGCTCTCTATGATAAGTCAAGCAGGTATAAAAAAGTTTGGTGGCATTACAGTAATTGGACGTTAGTTGTGTTGCCAGATGGTTGGTCTGGATCTGCGTTGGTGTTATTATCCCTGTGTCAGGACAGAGTTAGAAAGCTAGCAGTAAGATTTCGCCTAAAATGCTAAAAAGAGGTATCTAATTCGCTGCACTCTGTAATGTGAAACACAAACTCTAAGAATACACATACTGTCTTTTTTCTTCACTCTTCTTTCTATCTCTCTGTCTGGTCATACATTTTGAGTATCCACGAGGGGGAAATGCTCCAATTCTCCCATTTGTCTCCTTGAGTGAACTCACAGATTCCTCCCCTCCTTCCCACTCAGCTCCTGTCTTCCTCTTTACCTCCTCAGCTTTGCTGTCCTGATTTCTTCCTTCTTACAGAGCCTGTTTGACCTGCGCTAAGGGTATATGACTCTGCCCTCCTAACCCCATGCAGTGCTAACAATCTTCACCCGCTCCCTATTATGCTGAGCATTCACGGTGCACACATCACCCAAGGTGGTTCAATCATGGCTAAGCTCACGCTGTTCATGTTTACAAAGCAAGAGAGAAAGAACAAGTGCATAAAATCTAAATTGAACCCCTTTCTGAAGGAGTTGAAACAGTAATGCACAGAGGACACTGAGGAGCCGACCAGCATGGTATATTTAACAGAGCATGTTAAAGCCAAATTCCTTTGTTGCTGAGGCGACTGGCCTCCTAGCGGAGACTGGGGTGTGATATTAAAGAACAGGGCTATAATGAAGACCTGGCTCCCCGGAGAGAAAACACTCGTGGCCAGTTTCACAGACACGGATTACGCCTGGTCCTAGACTAATTTGCCTTTTCAGCCGATGCCGCTGTTGAGAAATCTCTTTAGTTGGAGACTATGTGTAACTGGCCCCATGTGTCTCACTCCTGAGCTTTCTTAAATTCAACTGTCTGGCTTTTTTCTCTTTCTAAGCCATGGACCAACATGGACTTTTCCATCCACAGTCTCATTCCTCTACCCCTGGCTAGGACACTAGATTTAATACTGTAGCAGATAGCACAAGTTGTACGGCTTCAGCTTATTCATCATTTTAAATATCCCTTAGCCTTCCGCTCCCTCGGTGTAGATTATTCAAATGATGGCTCCCTCATATTTAGAATTAGGCTGTAGACATATCGTCTCATAAATTGGCTTGATCTGACAACACACTCCAGTTGCAAAGAGCTCCCGTGATGGATGCTCTTGTGTGTCATAATATACTATTATTCCATTTTGAACATGGTAGTGGGTTCTGCGCCTGTGTCAGCCACCCAGATTAAGGTCATAAAACTTGGTGCTGAGATTATGTGACATTCCGCTACGCTGTAAAATCTTAGCAGGCTGATTATACTTTCACACTGTAAAATCAAAGCCTGCAGTAAAAGTACTGAGTCAGGCAAATGGTATGTTCATATCTGTATGCAAATACTGTAGGAGAAGGTGTGTCTAGCCTTGTTTGTATGTGCATTCATTGCAATTGCTTGAACACATCCTCTGGGGATGTCTGCATGTGTGCATTAATCTATACATGCACCATTTACAAGAGCTAACACAAGGTGCATTTGGGCATATCTGCATGAGTGTATTCACCCATGACAGAACTTGTGTGCATTGTCCTACATGTGTGCTAAACTCTTTGTATTAATATTTATTATGCTCTCTCGCAGTGTGTGTGTGTGTGTGTGTGTGTGTGTGTGTGTCTCTCTGTCTGCGTGGCACTATCGGTATCTCCTCAATCCATCGGGTGGGGTGGCAGCGGGTTGTACAAGGGAAGGAAAAAGGGACAATGAATGACATTGACAGGCAATGTGCTGCAGAATGTCTCCCCGTTCCAGGGACACTGAGCTGATCACTGATAGCAGATGTGTCTAATTGCGGAGGGGTTGGGCGCCCTGGATACGTCTCTGTCTCCTCTGTCTCTGCCTGCCAGGAAGCTAAGCCCCCTCCAGAGCCCCCAATCACTGCTTCTAATTAGAAGCCTTATCTCTGTCAATCACTGTGCCTTTCACTCTCCTCAGCGGCCCGCCGCACGGATAACAGGGTAACAGGCCTGGCCGGGATGGCGTGGTGGTCACAGAGGACGAGAACGAAGATAGACAGGCAGTAGAGGGATAAATGCTAAAGGGAGCTGACAGAGACAGACATATATTTGGAGAGGGAGGATCAAAGAGGTATGCGTTTGTAAGTCTCTGTTTGTGTGCTGAAGTGTGAGTAAACTGGGCTTGCACAGGTGGTGTAAAAGTGGAGTAGAAGAGGAAGAGTGTGAAAATGTCTTTCTCTAATCCATCCATACAGATTCACTGAGCTACTCCACTAGAGCAGTTGGAGGTTAAATGCTTTGCTCACTGGCAACTCAACAGTAGCTATTGAGTGGGAGGAGAATAGTATGCATTTACTTTCCCCTCCCACATATTTCTAGCTGCTTCTATTGATGGTTTCAGTCATAAAAGCATGTACTTATTTACCATTGAAGTGACTGCAATGCTTAGAAAAAAAAGGTAAAATACATATACATAGTTATATAATAAATTGGTATGCATATATGCACAAAAGCATTTCAGACATGCACTTGGTCCAGCTAACATGCTAATTATGTGACTATCTTCAACTAACACGTCTAACTCAGCTCACAGATAAGTATTGAAGCCTGTTCAGAAGTGATTCCAAATTCAGTAAATGGCTTTTGGATTTCAACTGAGAGAAAGCTGCTCACCGTTAGAATATGAACTCAATATAAGGCTACTTGGGGTCTGAAGTGCACATTTTAATGTGTCTCTTGGTGGCAATAGTGGAAGAGTCCGTTTCATTATACGTACATTTCAACGAGTTGTCCCTGGAACTGCAGCAAAAGTGCATCACCTGTTCCGTCAGTTTATTTCATTATTTAATCTAGCATAGTCTAACATCCTCGGCTGACCACATTACTCGAACACAGATTTATTTTAATTTTGAAAAAAGACATGTTGAATCCAACGTACAGATCCAGATGGATTGGAGTATGGAGATTGTAACCAACCACAGTAAATGTGCCAGTTTTTGTGTGCTATTACTGTATACCCCACCATACTTTTTCATTTAAGAAATAATACAAAAATATCGCAGACTTGGGTTTTTTTTAAAGTTTGCTTTCTGAGAGTGAGATGAGAAGACTGATACAAAACTCATGTCTGTACGTTAAACATACAGTAGACCTGGAACTTGGATGTATTTATCTTAGCTTAGCATAAAGACCGGAGGCAGAGAGGAAAGTTCAAAATAAGCCTACCAACACATTTATAGCTCACTACTTAACATTTAATTAATTTGTTAAGTCCGTGAACAAATAAAAACGTAATAACGACACTGTATGACTTTCAGGGGAGATTTGTGTTGGAGCTATTTTTTGACAATTTTTTCTTCTAATCTTACTGTTGAAAATAAATAAAATAAAGAAGTGTATTTGCCACAACGATGAACTATTACTTTAATACATTTAATTGAATTGACAGTTCTGGTCATTTGTATATAATGTTACCAGTTACCAAACTAGTGTTTTTGTTTGATGTGATAACATTATGTGGTGTCTTAATACATTTAATTATTCACAATAAAGCAGTTATTTATAAATAGTGCGTGATGTCATGTACCTCCGCACCCAATAGGTAAGGTTTTGGAATGTGTATTTGTATTGCATTTATCTAACAAAAACATGGTATGATATTTAAAATACAGTACATGATGGACTTCTCTGCACTATTTAAAAAAATATAAGCATCACTACATATTTGTCCTGGGTTTTAATCCATTGGCCATCAGAAGTCAACTTCCATTTCCTTATAACTGAACTACATTCATTCCCATTTTCTGCAGTTGGTTCCATTGATTACTTTCTAAATCCAAATAAACCAATTTGTAATTCACCTCAATGAGGATTGAGCCTTGGAGTTTTAGGTGCTTTATACTTATGACTGAATAAAATGAGATAACAGTTAATAAGACAATCATATCATAGAAGTATGTGAACCAAAAATGTGGGCAGACGGAGGTGAGAAGTTGAGGTTAAGTAGAAGAGATTGAAACAAAAGGACAGACGGGTGGTGATGAAGCTTAAGTGTGGGATAAAAAGAAAGTTTAGGCCAGAGGTGAAAAGGACTAGAACATGTCCAGGGAGAGAGTGAAAGAGAGAGGAGAGAGAATCCTCTCCCTCTCCCCATCTCAATGTCTCCCCATGCCTGTTCTGTCTGGGCACCTCTTCAAAATCAATTTAAGAAATTACCATTCAGCCAGAGTTCCATCATTAGGATTTTATAATTTCATCTTCCTCCTCCAGTGCTTTTATCCCAGAGCCCCTCAGTTCATCTCTGCAGCACAACCCCGGTGAATAATTAACCGCGGCCGTGAGCAGAAAGAAGATAAGCGACACAAGCGTTCTATCATTCACACACAGCCGCACACATTTAGCGGCAGTGGCGGCGACATGCTTTTAAGCATGCTTTTCCTCTTTTCCTCTATATCTCTACAGATTTACTTAAATCTGGCATACCATGTCTCTCGCTCGGACGCTAACATGCCAGCGCTCTGAGACACTAACAAGTTCTCACACAAGGGCTCACACGGCAAATATGTCTCACACATGCACACACATCCACCTTATCATCTGCACACACACTTGTTTACTGTCTGTCTCTCTCCTCTGCCCTTCCTCTATTCCCTTAAGGCATTTTAGCTGAGGAAGCAGAGGTCGGTGGTGCAGAAGTTTTTTGGGATGGGGATGTGGGTAGGGTGAGGGTGTAAGAGCACCACCTTGACGTCTAAGATCCCTATGTGACACAGAAAGTTGGCGAGCCTCGCCATCAATACGTAGAGGGAGACATGCTGAGGCGGGGGAGGCAGAGCCCACCTCTCTGTTGCCTGCACTGTATAGCTCAATAAGCCAGGGAGGGGTGGGAGAGAAAATGGTGGGGGAGCAGTTGGAGGGTACAAGTTAGAGGTACACAAGGTGTGGATCTTAGCCTTAGGATCAGATGGGCAAACATATTTCTTGACAATCAAAGGCATTTATTGGTTTTGGTTAATGGGCCTGTGGTGTGTAACATTCTGCAGAAAACAGTCTTTATATCCTGAAAACACAGGTCGAGCATGTCTCAGAAATGGGTGTTAATGTTGTGCCAAAGAATACAATCTAAATTGGCAGACTCACGCAATGGCATTCAGTCGGGATCTAAGATATATATTTTTGATAGATTTAGTACTGCAAAGTGAATACATGTATTTGATTTACCCTACTCCCATTTACTGTATGCATATTATTGTTTTTCTCCTTGTTACAAACTTGTTATTATTTCACTCCCTCTTCTAATTTTCTTAATGTCTTTAGGTTATCATTTTAATTTGTTTCTCTCTTTCTTGTTTTATAATTGGTTCTTGTAAAGGCATGGTATTTGTGTGTTTTGAAAAAAAGTCACTGTAATTTTTTCCCTTCTTTTAAATAGCATACTAATTTGATATTTTAAGCCCACCAGCAGTTGGTGGCTCTAGGGATGCTAATGTTGGTTGTTTGGTCAGTCCACCACTTCCAGACTGAACAATTATTTGATGGATTGCCATTAACTTTTGTATTGACATTCATGTTCCCTAAATGATGAATCTAACTGACTTTGGAAATCCCCTGACTTTTTCTCTAGCTTCTCTATGAGAAGTGTTGTCACACTTATGCAGTTGAAAGTCCTCAATGTTTTTAAAGTTTACAAGAAATTAGTTTTATCTATAAACAAAAACAGAAGCAGTTCTGGCTGCCCCCTCAACCTCTGGAAAGCCTTCTATGGGTAACGGATTGGTTACTGTCTGTCTGGAGTCAGAACATTGCACAGAAGGGAGACAGTGCCAAAAGAATAAGGTTCCAAAGGATATAATCTGGGAACAAATCAGTCAGGCGCTGCTGGCCGATGTGCATTCAAATCACAACTTTCAGTTCTGATAGCAAGTTGGAGGAAACTAAAAGAAATAAAAAGTTAAAGTGTAGAATATTTGCTATCCAGTTGGCATACTTACTGTGAGTTGGTTTATTAATCGGTGTCACTTAAGAGGAAAGAACCAAGCAGACTGAGCAGAGAAAATATGTTTGCTTAAAATATATATTTATCTGGATATTTAGCTGCCATCCTTTTTGGCATAAAAACAGGATAAGCCTTGGTGATGCTGTTGGCATGTGAAGATGTGTGTGTGGGTTTAGGGTGGCAATGCCAGTCTGACTGAATACCCTGCTCTGTAGTCAATCAACACTAGTTACAGTAACATTAGGCCTGTAGGACAAGTTTAAAAACTGTTGGACACATTTGTTTTGACTGCTGCAAACTAGGTGGAATTTACAGATTGGAAGTAGCATGCTATCATTCTTAATAATGCACATTCCCCAAAGTGTTGACTAATCGGAACTATTAAATTCTTGACACCGGTGGTTAATTTGTTTCCTTGTGTTTTATAGCGATCATTTGTCCCATCGGAAAGCTCTGATGAAACATGAGGTGATTAGTAAGTCTGTAAGTGAGTCTGATGCTGTTGGAGCATGTTGAGGGAAGCCTTGGCCAACATCTCACACTTCCCAAAACCCCTAATGTCATCAGTCGCTGACATGTTTTCCACATGGACCAGATCGTCGTTGTTGTTACAAACAAGACCTTTGTGAACACTCTGAGACCTAAATTGGAGAATTGTCAGCTTGACCTTTTCTGTGAAATCCTTCAGGAGAACACAGCAAAATATCTTAATTAGAAAGAGATGGAGTTGCTAAGAACACACATTGATCAGACAGAAACCACAGCCGTGGGTTGGAAGGAGGGAGGGGAACATAATGCAGGCCTGTTGTTGGACAATAACCATGAATCATGTTAGTCTGCTCTGGAATGAAGAATGGGGTGGCTATCTGTGCAAACTAGTTTTTTAATACAGACGCAGAATACTCCAAGGCCACAGGATGAGAAAACTCGCCTTCTACATTACAGAATTTCAATTGGTTCAACTGGTTCTTGTTTATATTCAGTGTAAACTTCAAACACAAACTTTCACACAAAATATACACTCAGTGGTCCCTTTATCACGTGCATCTGTAAAATGTCATAAATCATATAAAATAACTCAGCCATAAATTCTACCTTCACAAATAGAATAATGTTCACTTTTGACACTGTCAGAGAGGTTATTAATTTAACTATATGTTCATTATTGAGATTGTAGTTTGCCTTGGTGTTGAACTGGACAGCTTTATATTGAGAGGTGTTTGTAATCTTTTGTACATCCCATTTCCTCAATTTCTTTTACAAAAAAGTGTGGTGCCTCATACAATTTAACATTACATTTAAATGAAAAAAACACATAAGAGGGTGGGAGTTACCCAGCACTGTATTGTCCAATATTGTCAAAATGCCTGTGTGACATGGTTATACGTACCTTTTATCTTTTCTTTTTTTTTAATCTCTAATCTGGTTACAGTTTATTTTTGACTCAACTTTTCATCTAGTGCCATCAAAAGGGCAACGATTTAATTTTGTATGTTTATTTGCTTTGTGTAGGAGCTGGAGCAGGCAGTAAATTTGATACGGAGGTTCTGTTGTCAAAATTAACGAAGGTCAACCATAAAGAAAGCTCAGTGTCATGGCGTCTTTCCGATCTAACCAACACAATGCAGAAGCCAACCAGTTACACCTGAACACATTAAAAGATGGCCATCACAATTTTTTAAAGGTCCAATGTGTAGGAATTTCTCCCATCTAGCGTTGAGATCATATATCGCAATCAACTCTCTCGCACCACGCAGTTCAAAGTATGTATTACAGCTACGGTAGCCTTCACTCTTCAAAAAGCCGGTCTATTGCTCTTTTCAATATCCTTTTTCTCCTGTTCTAAGACTCCTGTTCCTGAAATTTGGATTTTGAATATGTGTGGTCCTCCATGTTTCTTTCTTCAAACTTGCCGGGGCCGGGAAGCTACGATACCCATTAGCAGAATTAGCAGCAGCTGTGAGTTTATCATGTGACAGCGAAAACGCGAAAGGCGGAGCAGTATGTCCTGTATGTCCCTTACCGGCTAACGTATTTCAAGATGGCGCATGACCTGGAGCGTCTACCCCAGTTCATGCGAATGCAAACGTAAGATTTCAAGCCAAAAGGAATACTTGGAATTGATAGTGGTGGTAAATATTCATAAATTTGTGAACGGGCAACACAGATTTTGATAATGAACAACTAAACATGTTACACACTGGACCTTTAAAGCCTAAGATGACATCCTTACGTTGCTTGATTTGTCCAACTAAGCGTCCAAAAGCTACAGTTTTTTCTGTTTACTATCAAATAAGACACCGAAAAGCAGAACATCTTCACAACTGAGAAGCTGTAACTAGGGAATGTTTGACATTTTTTATGGTAAAATGACTAAAAGATTAATTGATAATGAAACGTAATGTTATCAAGTTTTATTCTACTGACTAATCGTTTTGTCTCTAAAGTGCATATTGATCTTTTTTTAATTACATTTTCGTCAATCTTGATGCACAAAGCACAATAAATCTCTGGACTTTTTCAGGAAATATTGATGTTTTTTCTTTCCAGTATGTACTGTACTGTAGCAATGATGAATTGTGATGGTTACAGTAAAATCCTATTTGAAGCATGTTTTTATCATTTTTTTATGTCTTTCAGTTTCTAATTAGCTTATTTTAAGGTGTTTCTTACCGTTGTTTATCCTAATTGGTACGTTTTCTCTTCTACCTTTTACCTGCACTTTATTCCCTTTTTTTCACTTGTGTTTTATCACTGTGCAGTGTAAACTCCCTTGTAGCCCCTCTCGGAATTGTTAGTGTTATGTTCTTTCTCCCCATTGAGCTTCAGTATACTATACAGACCCACAGGTTCCCCAGTGCAGTCAAGAATGCAGAAATGGCGCTTGTAGCTTGTCATGGCTATTGACAGAGACCTTGTAAAACTTACTGAGTCCAGTAAAGCAAGACACCAGTCAAACCTCGATTCACCTCCTTGACTCCTGTTGACCGGCTCTGATGTAAACGGAGTGCCAGAGCACTTGCTTGACCAATACAATATGCTGTCTGTCTGGTGCTGTGATGCAACTCGGCCCCTCATCCAATTTCCAGCCTTTCTGTCAACTTGCATCACTGTGAGTTACTGCTGTGATGGGAATGCAAGCATTTTATTTTTGTTACACTTCAATTATTGGCAAGAGATTAAGAGCTATATGAGATACAAGAGATAGTATTTGGCCTGACAGCATTCAGATGAAAAACCAACTGGAGGACCCAGATGCTGCTGGTTTCATCAGAAAACGCTAGAGAGTTTTTGAGGTTAAAAAAAAAAAAATCATTCATTACTACAAAGTTTTAGCAGTGGTGAACAGACAGACAGGGAACGTGGTTGATATTGATCTGCTGAAGCTAAGAGTGATGTTCAAAGGCATCAGGCTTCAGGGAGTCGGCTGGTCGAGTTTCATTAAAGTGTAAACATTTTCAAAAAAGGAATGTGAGATGAGGGAGCGATAGAAAGCTAATGAGAAAAGAAAGAGAGTGTTGTTTTTTTTTCTCTATCCTCGAGCTATCTCTTTTACGCTGTCGCCAGCTCAGGATAGATGAGCGTGTTTGCTGGATGATGGAGCTTTTCAGCCCTTATGGTGGTGGCTACAGTCCCCTGTCTCTGGCTCTGACATGAAACTATGGGCAGCAGCCCCGGGCCCACACTGCCAGAGCACTGTGTGGACAAGGATGAAGCACCCACCACCGCTTTAGCTCCGGTTCCAGTAACAACACCCACATAAATGGCTTATATGGGCTTTTAATAAGTGTTTGAACAAACAGGCACTTACATCTGCTTTAGTTTGATGCCTTTCAAGGGCATGGTTGTGTCTGTTTAGCAGAGTGGGCTTCCACCTGCCGAAATGCATTGCAGAAATTATAATAGCATTTGCCTTCGATTGAGGGCTTTGTGATGGGCAAAGTGTGAATTGTTTCATCATTGTTTATCAATGTTTTTCCCATGGTTTTCGGCTAATTGCAAAGCAGAGTGGCTTGCAGAATGCATATTAGTGCCATGCTGAGTTGAGAGACAGGCCAGTGGAAAAAAAACTGCTCATCACTGAAAACAAGAAAAACCCCACAAGCACTAAGACACACTTGTACGTAGAGTTCTCGTGTACTTTCTTCTCAGCGTGCACAGGCATACACATGCTGTCTTGTAAACACATACACGGGCATATTTGACAACAGGCAAAGATAAGAAGGACTAGCCTTTTGTTTTTTGAGCCCACACACAGAAAACGAAGCAGTACGCGTGAGAGTACATCACTGCCGGGTGTGTGTCCTTGCATTATCTTCTGCCTGTTGGTGCTGGTGTTTAAGTGCTGCTGAAAAGGAAAGAAAGAAAGAAGGGAGGGTAGACAGGGAGGTGAGGTGAGATAGAGGAGTAATGGAAGAGGGGAGAGAAAGAGGCCAGTTGGAAAAGGAGGGGAGAGGAGCCCTGTATCTCCACAGTCCCCCGACAGCCTAGAGGCAGTGACACAGCAGCAGCTGCTTCTGCCTTTCAGAGCCACAATCATATGAAGCAGCGTTTATCCCCCCAGCAACAACTACTAGCAGCCGCTGTGGACTAATCAGTCCACCAGTCCTGGCTTCAGCTCGGCCAAGGGAGTCTGACTTTTTCCCCTCGTCAGGTTTGATCTGTATCAATGCTGACAATAGTAACTGCGGTCACTGGGCCGGAACCTACAAAACACAGCCAATAATGTCCTACAGAAGGATCAGGTGACACCATATAGCAGAGTTAACTCCCTGCCATGGTGGTCACTGTCCTGTACCTCACAGAGCCAGTGAATTTGTGGAGGGCTGGCAAAGGCCAACAAGTGACAAGCGAGAGGGGAATATAGGGAGCTGTATAAATGACTGTAAGACATGGTCTGTTGGCTCTCTCTTCTCTGTGTGTGCACGTGTGCGTATGTTTGTGTGGTAATTAAATCATGAGAGCCTCTGTTTTGGAGCACTGCACATGGAGCCTAGACTAGCTTGGGTGCTGACTTAATTACAAGCAAACACATGTACTGTAATTACACACAACCACACCTGCACAGCACAGCCAGCTCTGACCAAGGTTATCTAAACAATATTTTCTTGTTTCAACTTGCTCTTATAAGCATGCTTAGAGGACAACCCAAGGACGTTCCCTTATTATCCACTGTTTGCATTCAGCTCGGACAGTGCTTTAGCTGATATAACCTTCGAGCTGGCTGTTTTTGTCCATTAGTAAATAGATAAGCAGTACAGTAAGATATTGTCAGCACAGTGTGTTGTGGCCATTATGATAATATTTGTATGTCCTCCAGCTGGGTGAAATCTGTATATGCACATACAGTATAGACTGTTACTTAACTTACTGGACCACACCATAATCCGTTTGAACAGCGTACAGCTGTACAGACAGACATGCCGTGACACATCATTTCAGAGATTGAGGACATCTACACACTTACACATTGCACAAAAAGACATACACATCTAGGCCCTTGATGTACACTTTGCATTAAGACCAGCTTGCTTTTCCAGATGCTTTCCAATGGTCTTGCTTCTTAACCAACTGTACAAAAGTGAAGCCAAAATATCCTGGATATGGGCTCTGCCATCTTGTAATTTTGGAGCCAGTCTGCGCATTAGTGATCAGGCGGTGGAGCCGCGGTATCAAAGTCCTGCCCATACATCCGCCTGACCTAACGCAAGTCCATCACAGCTGTCAATTATTATTGTTTCTATTGTTTTTATAGCATCAAATAACTAATAAAAACATTTGAACAAACATCAGCGTGATAAGAGCTACCTGAAATAACGGAAACCATCTTTTGGGGAAAATGTATTTGGCGTGTACTACTGATTTTTTTTATTTGGCCCATGTCCTATCCGCTAACATGGAGGGGGCGGGATGCATGGCAGCGTTCAGACGGGGCCACCAGAGGGCCATGCCTTCTTGTCACCCTGGGACCCAGATCTGAACCTAGCTGTCATTTACATGCTAAAAGAACACCGGGACAAAAGAAGTGGAAAGTGTCACAACTCACTATGAAATTTATTGTGAATTTTGAAGTCCCCCATCCTTTGCGATGTGATAAAAGAATGTATCCCTGTATTTGTTCACAAAAAGTTTGAACCTAAAGATGGTGACGAATTAAAGGAAAACTCCAGATAAAGTATGTTAGTGAAATGTTGGTCTAGCATGAGCGTGCAGAACATCTTTAATGCTCTTTGTCATAGTTTCTACAAGTCACTGGAACTCTACTGGAGGGATTAACACCATTATTCAAATGATAATGATAGTAATACAGAGTACTGTCCAAAATCTCCCATAAATGTCCAATTGGGTTGACATCTTGTGACTGCAAAAAAACCCATATCAGTTAGTCAAGTCGAGTGGAATAGATTATCGATCAATGTAGAATATGTGTGGCGTAAATGTTTGACACCCAGGCTTTAAACGTGTCGCTCCCTACCAAGCTCAGCACAGCAGGGAGTGGGGAGAATAATATTACAACCCCCTGTAGGGTATGTAATGTATTCTTAGAACCTACAGGTGGGTGCTCGGGGACGATGTGGCTTTTGAAATGCAACATAAACACAAGTAGTGGCAGCCAATGTAGCAGCAAGTGTAGTTTCAGGTGAGCGGTGTGGCAGCAGGCATGGCACCAAAGAGTGAGCGGAGCACTGTCAGCTTACTGCGCCATGGTTGAAAGGGTGCATTTGATATGTGTCGCAGTGAGAGGAGAATGCCATGTAAGTTTAGTGACAGGCTTGAGGTGGCTGCCTTAACTAACTTGTAGGTTTTGCTTCATGTATCTCCAATTTTGGTGATTTTGAAATATTCAGATGAATTGAAGGAAGTGTCCCTTTATCCTAGAAATGCAAAATGCATCACAAAGATGAAACACAGCTTGTTTTGTTGTCTAATAGAAAGGTGATGTTTTTGGATATACGTGATTCGCATAATTTTCATACTCATAAACCCATTTAGTGACTGTATGGAAGCATCTGCATTTGTTAAATTTCTCCACTCACTTCTTCCTGTATTTCATTTTAATTAGTCACCCATCTGTGGCTTTCACTAGTGGACTAACAGAACTCCAGCGCCAAAAAGTGGGACATATAAAACTTTTCACTCTGAAATGTTCAATTAATTTCCCTTGCCATTAGAGATGTAAAAGTTATTTACTGAACTAAGGTGATTCAGAGTTCTCAGAATTGCAAACTGTTAAATGCCTAGTTCACACCTCATTGTCACTGGTAGGGTGCTTCCTCCCTGCAAATGCACAAACACCAATTAAACACAAGCACAAAACCTACACACACACACACACACACACACACACACACACACACACACACACACACACACACACACACCCACACACACACACACACACACACAGCAAAACATAGGATTTATTTCCTGTATAATAGTATACAAAACAACCAGAAACTGGAGCGCTACTGTGATAAACTTCCTTATGCATAGAAACATGTACGTGCATATATGAATTCACAGCCAAATACACATGCTGATAAATGAATGTGGATGCTTGTCATGCTGACAGTCCAGGCGTTTAAGCCGGTAAGGTTAGGCTTGTTGTGTGCTGTTTTCTGTAAGAGCTTCTGGAAAATGTAAATGGAGCATACACTTCCTGTTCCTGCCTCCCGTCAGGATGAAGCCATTGAGAACTCTGCATGAAAACCGGTATACATTCCTACTTAAAATCATTATAAAGGAAACCGTCTTTGTGGAATAATATGGCAATCTAATGTTTATGGACACTCCAGAGCCTCCAGCTAAAAGTACATAACCGTGCCCGGTTTATTTTTGTATGTGATTCGGCGTTGGCCGAAGCTGGTACTATTGCACCTCGTAGCACATATACACAGCTGCAGAGCAACAATAAAATGCATGAATTAGATATGAGGTCCACATAGAGATGTAACAGATCTTTTTTTCTGTTTACTTTCCCACTGCATCGCCCACTTCACACTGAGGTGAGCAAACGGAAGATAGAAGACATGACTATCATAAAAAACAATTAATGAGTGTTTTCTGATATGCAACTTCTATGCTAAAGATTTGGTTCAGATTAAGCAGCTAAAACCGCTGGACCTTGGTTGGAGATAGGATCCAAACTGAAATATCCATTCAAATACTCTTTCATTCCTAGCATGAGACATAAGAGAGGGAAAGAAGATGGCGGCATGTGTGTCAGGTGTGACATTGTACGATCTGTCCAGGGACAGCAGATGTAAAATAGCCTTTTGGCTAATTCTGGCACATTTTACATTTTCATATGTATTATTAGTGTGCATTGTCCCTGTTAAATAAACCTGAAATAAATAAATAAATAAAATAAATGACATGTCATTTATGTAGCAAAGTGGAAAGCAAGTGTGGGCTACTACTGGTTTATACTGTAGGCATGTGGACTATATTATAGTTGCACAGATACTGTAGTCTTGCCTTGCCAGACCTACCTCCACAGCGCTCCGGAGTAGGGTCTGGCTCGTCCACACAACATTGCGGGATGGGAGAAAAATCTGCTCTGGTTTACTGGCATTTCTTTAAATCAATCACAATCGTCTTGGGCGGCACTAAGCGCCGGACACAATGAGGGTGCCTTTGCAAAATGGCCTCGGGAAAGAACTTGTTTAGGTGGAACATGTGCTTGTTCAAAAGTTGTTTTAGTCATGCAACAGAAAACTCAGATTTGACAGTCTAGCTAGCTGTCTCGAATTACCCTGCAGAGATCTGAGGAGCAGTTAACCATAGTCTTCATAAATTGACCAGAGTTTAGAATGCCAACACAAAGAAAGCGGAAGGTGAGGGACATCCGGGCCGAAAATGTGGGACATCCTACGGAATTTCCAGCAGCACCTGAACAATCCCGGAAATGAAAGGTCATCGATATATACTACAGATATTGTAGAAAGTGGGAATAGATAGATTACCTATGTGGATACATGCATGCTTACATACATGAATGTATGCATACATGCATGATACATACAGTACATATACACTTACAGTAAATGGATGTGTGTCTTGGTTCAGAGGTTAGAACAGTAAGCCGCAGACATCAAGGCATGCATCTGGAAAAGACAAGACTCCTCTCTTCACCACAGGCCAGGCCACTCCACTTGAGCTGATTGATTTCCCATCAGTTCTGTATCCCTGATAACTGCATGCCTGGAGGGCTGCAATGGCTCCAATATTTCACCGCTATATACCCGCACAGCAAGTCTGTTTAAAGCATGGTTTTAATGTGTGGAAGTGTGTGTGTGTGTGGGTATATGGGTGTCAGTAACTAGGTAGATGGGAATGGGTCTGTGTGTGTGTCTGTGGAACAGCACCAACAGCTAGCTATGTGATGACGTGTGGTAGTGACATGCCAAACATTTCTGAATGTATACAGGACAGGAAGAAGCTTTGCATTCTGCTCCTGCTACAAGTCTCTTTCTTTTCTTGTCAACAATCCTCCACTGAAGCAAATTAGCTGAGCTAGTAACAAGAAAATGTCCACACAGTCAAAACAGTGATAAGGAAAAATCTTTAATCACCATGCAGATGGTGTAGAATTTTATGATACCAGGACGCCCACTCGTCTAACTCCACACTAGCAGCGATTGGTCAAAATCCACATGGACAAATTAGTTTTCTCCTCTAGCAACACTCTCAGATTTGGAGTCTTTGATTTATAAACATCCAGTGTAGTTATTGTAACTCTGCTTTATGACATGCTGAGCAGATTGCCAAATTGCCATCCAACAGATACATTGCCATTTAAGGTTTTGAAAGATGGATCTAATCATGCATCAGTTCTTACCGTGTTAATGTGGTACAGACAGAAAGATTTACATCTTATCTACCATCCAGGGCAATTTGCTTCTCTGTTGAAATAACAGCAGTTACTGTTGAGCTCTAGCTGTGACCCTTGCCTAGTTACCGTTCCAATTTGTATTCTTGTCAAAACCATTACGCTTTTTTGCTTTTTTCTATCCCTGAAGATGCTGCAGACGAAACATTTCAAACTGCTGGATAATATAAGGGCCTTAGATGTGAAACACTTTCTGATAAAACTGCAGAAATGTTTACGCTGCTGCCTTGGTACATATGAAATTACCATTCTTTTCTTAGAGCTCTTTTAGATAGGCTTGGATAAAAGCTTGATTAACATTTAAAAAGCCAATCAATTTTCTGGCTCCTCAGGGGAAGCCAACAAACCGTTAACTGAATAGGTGAGATGTGTGAACACTATACATTCTTGCCTGACTTTGACATCCTCTGGTGTGTGCAGAAGTATGTCAAGGAGAAGTAAAGGAGTAAATTCTTTTATCAACTATTTAAAAATGTATGAATGTAATGCCTATCTCTCCTAGAAAAACTGAAACTGTTCTTTGACTATTTATGGATATGTAGTGTTAGGAATTACACTGTTAAGTATGCAAAGTTTTTTTTTTATCTCAGTTTTGGCTTTACTTTTGAACATCTGGGTGCATATGTGTGTGTGTGTGTGTGTGTGTGTGTGTGTGTGTGTGTGTGTGTATTTTCATGTGCAGTGATTAGACAGAGAGGCAAGCAACTGCTGTGCGTACATTAGCATAGATCATGCAGCAATCCATAATACATGGCTTGTTAACAAGGTTGGTATTTTTGATCCATAATTAAGGAGTATATTTTCAAAGAGTTTCCAGAGTTAGACATGTGATGACTGCAGGCTGCTTTCCCCTCTGCCACTCCCAGGCCATGTTATTGTACAGTATGGTATGTATTGATTCGACTTGCCATTTGGCTATTGATTGGAGTGGATGCCATTATGTCAGTGAGATTATAGCCCTCCGAAGCACAGTGATTCTGAAGTGGAAAACCAGTGGCTGAGAACCGATGAGATGAGTTGAGTGCTTACAGCATCAGATGCAAAAGCAGCTGTGTTTCAGCTAATGACATAGAGAGAAGCACAGCACAGAACCATACAGCTTAGCGTAGCATGGCACAACCTTGCCCAGAGTAGAGCCTAGTACAGCAAAGACCGAGCACTCTCATTTCTCTCATTTTTATTTGTGTCAAGGGGAGATATAGAAACACACAAGGGACTGAAACATCACATTGACTATTCTGGACACACAGATTTTTTTATTGGTGCGGCTCATTGCGGCCTAATATTCTCTGTGACAGCCATTGCCTCCCAGATTGTCTTCGGTTGATCATTCAAATTGACCGCAATTCACTATGCGGCAAGGTAAGGGGGAGGGGTTTTCAGAGGCCTGGGATGATTGGGAAGGGGGTTGTAGAGTGAGGAGGGTGAGTGGGTGTTCACTGACTCGGCCTGCTCTCTGGCTTTCAGACCAATCCGTCGTGTATTTATAGCACTATTGAATTTAATTGCGTTTCCAGCAGGCCTGCATTTTAGGAGACCCATAAATGGAATTCCAAGCATGCAAGAACATGATCCACTGTGCAAAGAGCATGTAAAGTGCACGCTCATGAAAAGCAACTCTGCAATCTGTGTAAATGCAAAAATATAAAGCAGAGCCCATCAACCTACTGTGTCCTGGATGCCAATGAGGGCTTGTACCCACTGGCCCTGAGGCTGTATGTCGTGCCATGCTTTCCAGTGAGGCACAGCTTGTTAAGAGGTAGACCTCTAGGTGGCAAATGACTGTTAAAGTGGCCTTGCTTTTATGGTATGAGAAGGCCATTCCAGATAAATACCCTGAACTCAGGGTCTTATGTGCCCTCCAACCCTGGGAGTTTAATTTCTAACTAGACAAAGGCAGTTGAGAGAGAGGTAACAGGCAATTATGTGGCCTGCCCTCTGTTGGGCCACGTTTCAAATTCATATGCATGGTCTGTTTACTGGATGATAAATTGAGCATGAAAGATTCATTTGCATTTAGTTCATCATCCGCATGATATAGAGCAGCAATTTCTACACAGTAGTGCCCAGAGCTTAATAACCCAGAGGCAAAACTAGCATATTAAAAACTGCTTTCTTTCTTTTGGGGACACTGGAGTCAAGCCCTGTAGCAACGACTCCACTGATTCACACTTCATGCTTCCTTCCACTAAGTTCTTGTCACTCACAGCCTGAGCCAACATATCAGACACAGTTAACGCAGAGACGAGAGTTATCAAACATTCTGTGTAATCAAAACCCTAATGAACATCATTAAAATCAAGGCTTTAAAAGGGAAGGCTTATATCTCTGTGGGTTTACACAGTCAAGGTGTGTGTATGCTTATGTGTGTGTGAGTGTGTGCTAAGGGTTATCAGAGCCTGTTAATGTGCGGCAGGCGAAAAGCATGGGGTCACCTCTTATTCAAAGCAGGCCTGGCATGGGCATTTTTCTTCCTCTACATTCTGAGCATTAATTTCTTCGTTCAAAAGAGCTGCAGCAGACAGTTCAAGTGATGCATGGAGCGAGCAAGAAAACGAAAGCAGGGTGGTCACATCAATTTCAAGTGCCCAATGTTTAATCCCAGCAACAGCTCCTTAAATGTGACAGTATTTGCCAAAACTTACACATTGCAGTTATGACTATAGCTCCAAACAATGATTATTATCATTACTGATTAATATGCTGAATATTTTCCAGATTAAGCAATTTCACGTTTGGTCTATGAAATGATAGACAATTGGCGAAAAAATGGCCAACACCTCTCCAACTACTATGCATAAGATAAAGATAAGCAGGAAATTATGGAACCAAAGCATTTGTGCCTGAAAAATTACTTAAACGATGAATCGATTAGCAAAATACTTGCCTATTCATTTTCTAATGACTAATGATTAATTGACTAGTCATTAGTCATCTGAGCTCTAGTTATGACTAATGATTGCCAAGATGGTTGATCAAATATCTTGATCGAATATACATTACTCCAATACATTATAAGCATTATAATGGTTAGCTGCAAGATCATCATTTGCAGTCACTTGGTTAAACACGTGGCAGTGACACAAAAATCCATTAGAAGGTCTATGCAGCAGCAATGTTTGCTGTTGAAGTGCCATTGACCAACAAACTGAAACCCATAGGCTGGGCTACCCACACGTAGTAAACCTCGCTGGATTTACAGCAAAAAACATTGTTATATAGTATTAATGTATAGGTTAAAAGAGTGGAGCGCCTGTCTCAAGCTCATTATCAGATAGTCAGTCTGAAATACTAGTGATGGTGAGCACGGGGGTCATGAGGCTATATATTTTCTTAGTGATTCCTAGCTGCTGGCTGCGTGCCGTGGGGGTGGATTGAGCGTGCGTGTGTGCGTGTGTGCGCGTGTGTGTGCGTGCGTGTATGAGTGTGTGTGTGTGTGTGTGTGTGTGTGTGTGTGTGTGTGTGTGTGTGTGTGTGTGTGTGTGTGTGTGTGGTGGCGGCGGCCTCAGAAGGTGCATGGGCTGATTTTCAGCGCAGACCGGAGGCACGAGCCGCTGCTGCCTGGGCACGCGCTGACTCTTCAAAATAAACAGCTGCCTTAAATAAAACTGGGGAGAGCGAACGGAAGCTGCACTAATGATAATAACATTAATAATCATTTGAAGTGATTACTTGAGCCTCCTTTGCCACATCACACTTCATGAATAACTGTTAGTAGGCTTCAAAGCCTAAAATGTATTGGTTTAAAATCGAGAAGAGCGGCGGGAAGAGTCACAAACTAGATCGGTAGAAAGTGGCAGCACTGGCGACATTTTTCCTTTAAACTTGCAAGAAGAAACTGCTGTACTGCTTTAATTTAGACTGTTTAATGAATTCACCCCAACCTAGACTTATGTATGACTTGTATATCTATCCGGTATCTATCCCCGAAGCAGCGTCGAGACAAGTCATGGCATGTTCAACAAATTGTGGCAGAGTCTTCTTCTTCTAGCCTGATGCGACGAGCACGAAGACACAAGCAAAAAGGCTGCTGTTAAACTCTGCTGGCTTACCTCCAGTGGACGGTTAGTCTCTGTCCGGGGTGCTGAAACGTTTAGTCTCTGTCCAGGGTGCTGAATAGCATTGCAGTCTATGGCGAGGCTTTGTAAATCCGCTGCGAGGAGGCGCCGAAAACGCCGGTCCAACAACTGCTGCTGCCGCCGTCAAGTTACGGTAAAGAAAATCCCATTCCCAGCCGCGTGTCCAACACAACACAGACAGCACCTGAGATAGAGCGACTGTGACTCAAAATTGTGAATTCAAATATCAACTGTGAAAGTGTAGCCGCTTTGGCAAGTGTAACCGCTGAGGCTTCTTTGCCAGTTGCTCCTTCCTCCAGATGGGCTCAACCACCCCCTTCTCTCTCTCTCTCTCTCTCTCTCTCTCTCTCTCTCTCTCTCTCTCTCTCTCTCTCTCTCTCTCTAGCTGTCTCTCTCTCTCTCTCTCTCTCTCTCTCTCTAGCTGTCTCTCTCTCTCTCTCTCTCTCTCTCTCTATATATATATATCTCTCTCTCTCTCTCTCTCTCTCTCTCTAGCTGTCTCTCTCTCTCTCTCTCTCTAGCTGTCTCTCTCTCTCTCTCAAGCTGTCTCTCTCTCTCTCTCAAGCTGTCTCTCTCTCTCTCTCTCTCTCTCCCCTATTCTCCTCACTCTTATCAATCACTATTCAATTCAAATATGCTAGAGTGACAAGGAGGAAACAGATAGCCTCCAGTATCCTATAAGCTACATTAGACATGAGCAAATGACTGCCAATAGTTAAACAGAAATCATTTGGAATTATCTTTATTGGCAGTAATGTGATGAAGAAACATTCAATGTAACTTAATTCAATTCGACTGTGCCAACAAATGATGTCCCTGCTGCATTATAGGCTATGAGATGAACACAGACATCTCTCTCTATATCCACACACACACACACACACACACACACACACACACACACACACTGTGGAAGTGAATTGAATTCATGTTCAATTTACTTATGTAGAGGGAACAGCCATCTGTTTCTGTCGCGTCCTGCTCCGTCATTTCGTCTTTTGTATTTAACAGAGCTTGCAAACAAACTCCCACACACTGTATATTAATACATTTATTTGCAACGTTTTGGTGCTAGACCATCAGGCAAAATCACTTTTGCAACTTTTGACCTACTCTTCCCTCTCCTACGCAAGACATATATGTGCAAAGTATTCTTCCGTTTTTAACAGAGCAACAGTTTTACACATAATATTCAGTGGTAAATGGCAGTCAACAACAGAGCTGGGAGGATAAAGTCACGAAAGAAAATAACTAAAGTCATTAATAATTTGGGAATTTATTACACCAGTACCCGGAGAGCAATAGTATAAGAATTAGTAATGTCATAGAAGATCAAATACCATAATGTAGGGTCAGGTCACTATAAACTCACACAGTATAGAAGAGCAGCAATAGTAAAGTGGTTAAATTGGAGATCAAAATAAAAAGTATAGTCATTGTTAACTCACTCAGTAAGTCACTGTATATTTTTAAATACAATGTAATGCATGATAAAGTCACAAAACCCACTGGTAGGGATCAGAATCAAGGGATAAGATACTAAGACTATTATCTATATTACATGATACTGTACCATAAGACATTAAAATGCCACCATGCAAGAGACGGCCCTAAGATCAATGTATTACCATGTCACTAGTTTTGCAGGTATTTGCTCATAAAACAAAATATAGACAAATTAAAATTGTATCCTGATGATGGCTTCATCCTCTGGGGATCATGAATGTCTGTACACAAGTTCATGGTGAAATATCTAATAGTCATTGACATATTTTAGTCTGGACCAAAGATGTGGTTCGACCGACAGACTTTGCCATCCATAGAGCCATGCCGCAAGGGGGCTAAAAATATTAATCATGATGAATTACCTAAATCCACTATTGAGTAGCAGAAACAAAGCATAATACAGGAAAATGATCTATATTACATGCTACCATAAGACATTAAAAAACCATCACGTAAGATAAGGCCATAAGTTCACGGTTGAGTGCATAGACGCATTATAACTGGCTATCTAATATTATAGGAATAAGGGATGGTAATAAAAAAGGACAAGGCCACGTACTCACTACCAAATAACAGAGACATAGACACAGAATAAATCTGTATAGGAGTATTACATATTACATGATGCCATAGACATGGAAAAAATACACTCAAGCACGCAATAAAGTCACAGTTGTAGTACCATACAAAGTCTATAGGCTAGGCTCTATCCCTGTAGGGTTGTAATGGGAATATTATAGTGTTTGTGCATCAGGGATTTGGCAGACCCCTTCCCCCCATAGAGGAGAGGAGTCTGCTCTGTCTCATTAGCTTTCAAAACGACATCTATATAGAGTGACTGCGCACAGCTATTTCAAATCAAGTAGGCACAGAAAAACCCTCCTCCACTTGCTCGCCATTTTAAAGTAGTTCTGAACCCACACATACCGGCATCACATTAAAAGTAATTTTCAATGATTATGGGTTTTATAAGCTAATCAGTGCCGATTAAACTCAGCGATAGAGGGAGATGTGAGGTGACTGTTTTACTGAGCTTTGATGGGGAGATCAGAAGGTTATTTCTCGGTCTGAGTCAAAGTGAATGTAGGATGTCAGGTGTTAAATATTGAGGATTCCCCCTCCTCCCCTGTTAAATCTCTTGCTCCAGCCTCAACGTTATGTAATGATTTTTATCATGTTTTTCGGGTGTGGGAAAGATTGTCCACTGGCTGCCAAGAAGGGGAAGTCGACTGCATAAAGCTTTCATCATACAGTATTGAGGCACTACAATCCGTAGTTACCTGTGTGACTCCAGTAGAATTTAAAGTGCCTGAAAAAAAACACTTGATACAAGTGGTGTATGTTCATTACTGAGCGTTCAATAAAAGAAAGCAGCAGGCGTATCGTGGTACACATTTCACTTTAAAAACGTCTTTATATTCACACAACTCCAACGCCTCCGTGTGTGCAAATCAATGCACAATATCGCATAGTGGAAGATCCTATTAGGGAACTTATCTCTGGATTCCTCATTAGTCTCAGCATGGACTGATACAGAGTTACTATGGCCATATCCAGTACCCCCAAATGCATCTTTTTATCATTATAAAACATTATCTGTAATGTTTTACAAAGAAGTATGCAAATAAACTAATAAAACAAGAGAATGGCATTAGCTACAGACTTTGTAACACATCAGTTTCACAATCACTGCAACAGGATTAAGATTACAACATCAGTGACAGCAGCATTATGGAAAGACTACTGGCCTGATTTTTATGAAACTTGGGCTAAGTAAGGGCCAAGTAAGAACTTATTCAATTTTGGAGTGGATCTGAATCACAGGGTGGATACACAATCTATTTTTCACTTTCGTTAACATTGCAAGATAGGGCGTTTGTGCTGCATTTATGTCTGAAGGTCTGCACTCTCCGGGTGCCCTTCTAGTTGTAAAATGTCTTCATCATTTTTCATCAAAAAAGGATTGCAATGTTGGACAAAATAAAAAATAATAGTGTATTTCAGTATAGAATGTTGGCCTCGGTGCCTGATTAAAATATATCGGTGGGTGCAGTTTCAGTTTCTTCTTCCAAACAACATGACTGTGAAGGCTCATGCACCTTCAATTTCTTGGTGCGTAGGAGGAAATGTCCATAAGCAAGAGAAGAGAGAATTCTTGCACACTGTTCTTTTACTTACAATGTAATAAAGTTGATTGCAAGTAAAGAACAGTGTGCAGCGATTCTCTCATAAAACACAAAACAACATGTGTTTCAAAGCAAAAGTGTCACTAGTTGAGTAGTTTGTTTTGATGTTCGCTCCCTTACCTTGCAGTTTGGAACATCAAGTAATTATAGAACAGCCAAGCATTTTTGCAACATTCAGTTTTATAGTGTTTTAAAACTGGTAGCTCAAATCAAGCAATCTGATTAGTTCATAGCTGTGATATAATAACCACATACAACTGCTATGATTCGAATTCCTTTGCACAATAGGTATCACTCCGCTCTGAGAAAAAATGTTAGACTAGCAAACTGATAGCTCGTGCCACAGAGGGAAGCCGTTCATCTGCACACACACTGCCATGACACAGAGCTGGTTTAAAATCTGCAAAGTATCCCTTTAAGTTTATGCTATATTTGGAATATTTTCCCTGCTTTACTTTGCCATCAGACAGCCCCCTCTGACGGGGAACTGAAGCCGTTATCTATGCTCTCTTAAAGCTACCAGACTCCATTAATAAAAACAGCAATTTTACCTCGCAGAAAACAGGAATTGCTCTTCTATCAGTCTATCACTGCCTCAATCGGTTAGTTGCTTGTCTACTGCTGTCTTGATCGGTTAGTTAGTTTGTGTTATTGTGTGCCACTCTCTATGCTAGCTGCTAGTGAAGGCTAACCTTACCTGTGCTGCGTTCCATAGCAACTGCCTCGGTATGTGCGGGCAGCCAGTAAACATGATTATTTATTTAAGGTCCCATGGCATGAAAATTTCACTTTATGAGTTGTTCCCCCAGCCTGCCTATGGTCCCACAGTGGCTAGAAATGGTGATAGGTATAAACCGAGCCCTGGGTATCCTGTTCTGCCTTTGAGAAAAAGTAAGCTCAGATGGGCCGATCTGGAATCTTCCCTACATGTTCTCATAAGGGGAAAGGTTACCTCCCCTTTCTCTGCTTTGCCCATGGCAAGCAAGGGGGTAAGCTTCGCTTCAGAGCTCGAACCTCCTATGGCACCATTTTGATGCTACAAAGCGATCACCCGATGTTAGCATCCCATTCATTTTGACGTCACTTTGACAGTGAATAACTTTACATCTGAAGCGTTTAAAGACTTTATTTGTCCATTGTTTATTTCTAAAGAAACACGACAATGTATAAAAGGCTCCATTACCTTGTACCTCACGTTATGGCTCCGTAGCAGACGTTTTTGTAAAAATAGGCTAACGATTGTGTCATAACCAGAATTCTCAGCGCTCACCGGAAAAGTGCTTCTAACGGTCTTCACTGGTCTCCATCCAGAGCAACGGGATCTGTTGGTCCATTCTTATATACTGTCTATGATGGTAAGCTGGTCAAGGCCACACCCCCACCCTCCACCTTGCCCCCCTCTCTCCTCCTCATTAGCATTTAAAGCTACAGACACAGAAATGGCGCATCCTAAGTAAAGCTCATTGTGGGACTGGCTCTAGTGGCTGTAATTCTGCACCAAGGCTGAATTTCAGGAAAGAGACTTCAGATACAGTATTAGGGGACCACTAAGGTCTATATAAAAGCATCCAAAAAGCAGCATGTCATAGGACCTTTAATAAAAATAGATTTAAATTGGAATGTGACTTTAACTTTCATATTGCCATACTTGATGACCATTTTATAAAAGCAATAGCTCACTTCAGTCCGTGGTATGTTGTGATTACATCACAGCTAAGGAGGTTGCCGTCCCTTTGCTTCAACGCCCCTTAGCTGTGATATAATCACAACAGACCACAGCCTATGTGAACAAGCTGATATCATTTTCATGTACAAAGTTAAATGTCTTAAATGTCGTAATTTCAATAATTCATCAAAAGCTCTTAGTTTGAAAAAGCATTTTACACCTCTCTTTCTTTCTTTCTTTCTTTCTTTCTTTTTTTCTGACTGAAAATTGGGCCCAGTCATGCAGAGCCACATTTTAACACATCTATTGATTTCAGTTATCCATTTATTTTGCGGCTAAATTGGTCCTTTATTAATTCTTACTAGCACAAAAGGTATTTAACATTTACTAAATGAAACTAAACTGAAATTAACTGATGTGTTTACTGTGTGTTTTAAAAAAAATAATGACTAAAGTTTTTGAGTTTTTTGGCAACAAGCTTGAATTTTTATCGAACTAAAGTTTAGTGAAACGTTTTCACAGTTTACAAAACTCGAAGACAAGTTTCTCCTAATAATGTCTATTTTCAAAGAGCAGTTGTCTTCTCCGGAAAATATTTTTTTGGTCACAGTAATCGTCACTTATTCAGAAGGAAGCTGGGAAAGTATTTTCATGCTTAAAGAATTGTTAGGTTTATCGGCAAAATCCTATATGATAACATCAGTAGAAAGATCCTCCTCCAGCACAGGCCCTTCCCTTTAGGTTGTTTTCATTGCCTCCGTTTCGGTTTCTGTACCAAAAGACTGTACAGTAGGCCCTGCTTATTTTTTGCACTTACATTCTTTACATTTTCTTGAGTTCTGCAGCATTTGTGCATATTTATCGCTTGATGTGCACACTGCGACAGCTGCAAGCGACCCCCCAGTGACCAGAGGCGTTGAAGCCATGGTCTCCTCTGGCCTGTCCTAAATATACTTGGGTTTAGGACTTAGTTTGAGCCCTAGGGAGCCAAACAGAGACTGGTGTAAATGAGGCTAGTGTTTCAGACACTGTGTTTGTGTGGCCAGCAGCTAGTTCAACAGCTCCAGCCTCTACACATCTGCCACTGACCCTTGCTTTGCCAAAAGAGCAATTGCAGTTTGTAGCTACCAGATTAGTCTGTGTGGTGACATAATGATTTTGTCCCACATAAGGGTAATTTGACATGCTCTGCTTGCCTATGTGTTGCTTGCAGGCTCTGCTTCTCAAATCCCACACTCTGCCTCTGCCTCATTACTGTCAAACACATCAGGAGATGGTTCCTCCGTTTGGTGCACATTACTGTACACCACATCCACAAGAATAGCCCCACTTATGTGTGTGTCATATTGTCAGTTTTCATGCAGGTCTTAGTGCTAGTCTGCTATTTGTTCTCATCTGCATGATGTCTACTTGCTATCCATTATTCATGTTTTTTTTTTCCACACACAACTTGCTTTTTCACGCTTTTTGTCCTGTTTTTTTCCCCTGCAGCTTCCTTTCTGTGTTTGCTCCGAGCAGCGCTTTGATGTCATGCTGCTGGCCCAGCCCAGAATCTGGACCAGGTGACTTCGGATTTATTTGTAATAACAGTTTAAAGGATACATTTACTTGAACTTAAATCCTTTTACATGGCCAATAATCTACATACATAACCAACATTTTAACCAAATCAGAATAGAGTCAAATACATATGTTAAACAAAAAGCCCAAAAAAGACCAAAAGCAATGAAAAGAAACCTTGAAATGCCCCTTCAAAGTGTCCAGATACTTTACCTTTTGGCTCATTAAAATAAATATGGACACCAAACATCACGGAGTGATATTTATATAGCACTCTTGTAATTGAAGATACCTAATAAGTTACCGTAAGATGAAACTTTAATGATCCCCATGGGGAAATTGGGCAGTGCAGTGTAACAAAATGTGACAATGCAGTGTAAGTAAAGGGAAGGGGGCTCCAGCGCTCTGCTTCTTGCTTCTCACAGATACATTTAATGCACATAAGTACACACTCTCATGCATAATGATGGAGTTAGGAAATGGGGAGAATATCAATTTGTGGTGAAAAGATTCCTGTTTGGATGTCCATGCATTTTGTACCTCTCATTTTCACCTCCACGTGAACGTGTTTTGTTTTTATCAAAGGAGCGTTAGACAAAGAGAGATAAGAAGAAGCATACAAACATTAAATCCTTCCAGGAAACAGTGGCGCTAGTGTCGGTGAGGTATTAGCTGCCGAAACAAGCCCGCTCCCCTCTTATAATTCCTTTGCCTTTCACCCCACTTCCCTGTCGGGCTGTGTATCTCCTCGCAGCTCACTTTCATCTGCGCTGCACTATAAACAGAGCTTCTTACCATTTCAAAGCTCATACCTGTTATATCTGCTGTCACTTGCCTCCCATCTGCAGCGGCGTCGGGCCAGGCAGTGCTGATACAGTGCTGATACAGTGGGACTGGACCTGAGTGTACAGGTGGCGACATTTGGCCAGGGGTAAAGAATGTATATGAGGGATGATGAAGAGCAAGAGTGAAAGCACAGAGGCATTCAATGTGAAAGAGAATTATATCTAGAGTATAAAGGATTATACTCAATACAGCAGGGCAGGTAAACAGTGAGGTGGATTTGAGCAAGTGCGCAGTCTGACATGAAGTGAAACCTTGGCTTTTTTATAGTCAACGAATGTGGAAATGTGAGAGGATTTCAGTGAAATACGTGTGGTAGTGGCAGCATGTCATTATGTGTGTGTGTTAATGCATTTATTAGGCAGGCATTTGGCATTTTGAAGCCAACTAGGGGGCTTTGAAGCATATTGTGTGTCTTTGTGTGCACACGGATATGTGTGTGTAGGTAGTGGAGTGCATTAAAAGCCTGGCACTCTCTGTGGAGAGGCCTGTTCCAAGATAAAACTAGACTTATATCAGCATGTTGGGTTTTTGGCAGATTTAGCTCTCTAAAAAATAATTTGCATATTGATTGTGTATATGATAAAGCTTAATGTACAACTTTAAATTGTTTATTACTGCCAAGGGACAGCTCTTGTGGCACATATGGCTTCATTAATAAAAATCCTGTGTTGCAAAACTTACTTTGGCTGTGAGTATATATCCTTATTCATATTTATGGCCTGTTTTATGTTTTTTCCATTTATTTCCTATAAACATGCTTTGGCAAGATAAGCATTTCTTGTCCTGTGCTAATATAGCAAATTAAATTGAATTGCAGGAATGCAACTGAATGGATGTGTAGGATGAGAGCTAGAGTGATAAAAGGAGGGAGGGAGTGAGATTACAGCGTGCATGTAGGGGAAAAGAGCGAGGGATTAGGGCTGAGTGAAAGAGAAAGAGCATTGCTCTGCCAGGTGAGCCGTGAGGTGAGCCAAAGCTTTCAGAGATTATAACAGACTGGTCACAAGTCAATCAGGAGGACACCTTTTAGATACTGTGAGGCTTTTCACCTCCTGCAGCTCGATCACCATAGTGACTCATTGTCAGTTTGTGCCTCATTACCTGTCCTTGAATCAGCACATTGAAACAAGTTGCTGAGGAGAGAGAGGAGCAGCTAAATGCAAGGATGCTGATGGATGTTGATGGAATAGTGTGGCGCGGGAATGGGGGGTGTAGTTGAGATGAGAATAGATGAAAAGAGAAGGGTTGGGCCCTAATCGTGTGGAGTTGTACTACAGTAGCACAAAAAGATGGGAGGGCTGCAGTAGTTCTGGTCAGAAAGGAGCACTATTCGCCTCTGTGTTTACAACAGAATGGTTTCACAAAGGCCCTTATTTTTTTTCTGTCCGCATAGAGCAAGTCAACAGTTGTAACATGTAATCAAGTAAATTTAAGGTATTGTATTATTATGGCAGTGGACAAATAATGGACTTAAAGGATAATCCTGGCAGTATTCAATGTTTTTGAGTCCCATAAAAAGACCAAAACAAACAATGTGTTAGATCATCTCTCAGTACTTTCTTACTTCCATGCCCTGTCTGTGGCACAGCGCCCAAAGCCCATTCATTTCTGCTGAACATGTGCTCATAAACTATTAATAGTAATGGACAGAGCATGTGTGACATCACCCATTGGTTTGTGGAGATCTGCTATGAGTCGTCGAGTTTGCCGTCACGGGCGCAGCCGTCCTGGTTGCGGATGTGATGATTATAGACGAGAGCTAAGAGTGAGGGAGGAGCCATGTTACGTTACACACTTTCACTGGCAATCACATCATAGCCACGCCCTAAAACACCCCCTCCTTTATCGCAGATTTTAAATCAATAATAATTCAAAAAATTATCATTCTGTATTGCAGAAGACTTACAACTAGCGATTGAGACCATAAACCCATTATGAAAATATTTACTGAGGTAATAAATCAAGTGAGAAGTGGGTCACTTACTCATAGACTTCTACAGAAACCGACCTCCTTTTGCAACTGCATGTGTCGCCCCCTGCTGGAATTCAGATAGAATGCAGTTTTAAGGCACTTCCGCATTTGCAGCACCCCCCACCCCCGCTGCTGTCCAGAGCGTGTCAACAGTCTACTGCGTGCTGTGTGCTGCACCAGCTGCTCATTGTTCGTCTGTTCATTTTTATTTTTTATATCCAATATCCAATGCTGTCCAAATTGCTCCAAAATCCAAACCCCAAGTTCATTGGGTACCCAGGAAACCAAGCGTGAAGTAGATTGGATGAACTGTTCATGAGATATTTTAAAGACAGACGTAGATACGCAGAGACATACATACATACACACAGAGGCGTCCCGCTTTATTAGATAGATTAGGCTTCAAAATACAAGCAAGGACATCTGATAAAAACATCTTAAACTCACCTACATTATTTATGTCAGTGAACATCAGCGTACTTTAATGTACTCTTTCGTTAGAAAAGGAGTGATGTTAGAGCAGAAACCGCATACTTGGAGCTGTCTAGAGGTTTTGGTCTCTGTCTTTAATAGGATTCCTTTACTTCATATTCTCTGAAGTCTCACACACAGTCCCAGACCACCTGTTTGATCGGACTCCAGTGGCGTGAAGGTGCAGCCAACTAAAACCAGACGCGAGCAGAAGGCAGGCAGAGGCCTGATATGATTGTCCCTTTCTGAACAGACAATGGTATCCGTGCAGTGATGAAATATTGTGTAAGACAGCTCAAGCACACAGTTCCCTCGTCATTACTAAGACTAATTAGCTTTTTCCGACAGGCTTTCATCTCGCTTGGATTGATGCTGTTTCTTTAGATTGACACTCTTAGATTGCAGGTTTGCCTGAAGGTAGAAAGGCTGATTAATAACTTGGGTCTTGATGTAATTAATGTGTACTCTGTTATTACTGCTGAGGGGCTCTCAAGCACAGTGCTGGACTCCAAGTTGTTTAAGGTGTGCAAGAGGTGACTCTCCAGGCTCAAGAAATTTGTGCTTAGATGGCGAAAATATAATTTCATCTGTCATTAAAAATGGAAATTGAAGTAACAATCATTTATTAACCGTTTAGTTCGTTTTTAGTTAAACATTCCAGTATTTGTAACATGACTGAGACGCTACAGCCATGCTAGCAGCTCTGTGAGATTGGACATACTACAATACTAATACTACTAATGTGCAGATGTTTAGCAGGTGTAGTGTTTACTTATGTTCAACATCTAAATTTAGCATGTTAGCATGCTTACGTTTGCTAATTAGCACAAAACACAAGGTACAGCTGAGGCTGACAGGAATCTCATTAGTTTTGCATGTATTTGATCATAAAGTCCAAACATAAAGTTTTGGGCAAATTAAAACGTTGACCTGATGATGGCAATGTATGGAAAATTAAGCCATCACCAAATTAAAATGATTACATTTAATCCTGAGGAAGACATGGATGTCTGTACCAAATTTCACTGCAATCCATATGATAGTTATTGAAATATTTCAATAAAATCAAAAATGGTACAGGAAAAGTCAACAGATCAGAGCAAAGATTTTGCTGCAAGTCACTCAAATTAAACTAAGGGATATCAACACTGAGAATGGAGGTGAGCAGATAATGACAGAAAGTTATTTTGGAGTGAACTATCCCTTTAAAGCTATTAATTCTCAGGTGACAGGTCAGCTTTCATTTGTGTCACTGCATCGCTTCCCCGAGCCATTCTGAAGTAAAGTGAAGTGAGAATGTATTATTAATTACTCACGTCTTAAACTTCAACATGTATCACTAAGACACAAATTAGAGTATATTCTTAAATAATAAATACATCCTTTGGAGAGTTACATTTAATATGGCATCCAGTTATTATGTTTTCCAGTATTGGAAGTTAATTTTACGGTCTTGCAGACCCATACATTAGGAAGGCAAATCAACAGAGACTAATTGCATGTTCAGAAAGAATTACAACCTAATAAATGTATAATTCATTGGATTTCTACCTTCATTTGTGAATTTTCTAAACTCAGGGCCTCTTAAGTTTGACAGCCGCTTTTGATTTTAGACACAAAATCAATTAATGTCCAGAAGTCATGAGTTAATGAATTTTATTGACTATGCAGCTCACATTTGCTTGGTTAATCATAAATCATACAGTTTGATAGCTGCAGTAGAACCTAAATGTTTCTTACCTTATTTGCCTATAAACCTTAAAGCAATGTTAACTCCCAGTATAATAAAAGCTCAAATAAAAAGAGCAGAGCCCTTTTCCTCCCAAGGCATCTCAGTAAAAAGGGGTATTTGGAAAAAATAAAATGTTTTAGAAATTGTGGTTCTCAGCCCAATTAAAATATGAAACGTGCATGTTTTATGAATTGGTGTGCTCAATCTAATTTGTGGTTTAAAATTCAGTGTGTAAACCACAACTAGCTAATCAGTCACTTCTCAACATTTTCTTTACTCATAATGCAAATTTAATAAGCTCATGCAAGTTGCTGCTTAATTATTTCTACCTATAAAAGCACTGCTGCAGTTAAAACAGTGTGAAAGGTCCGAGCACTCGTTGAACAGAGGATGGAAAGTGTTGCAGGAGGACGAGACGTGCAGGTGAAATAATTAGAAGACAACAAGAGCAAAGATGTAAGCTGTAGATAAAGGACAGAAGAGCAGATAGAAAAAATAACAAAAGGGAGATACAGAACATTGATGTGGAAGTGAAAGAGTATTTGCTTCATCATTGGTTTGAATCGAGGTTTTGACCTTTATGTCATGTCTTTCTTGTCTTTTTCATTTGTCCCATGTTTCACAGTGAGTCACTCTCCCGTGTTTCACAGTGAGTCACTCTGGGCAATAGCGCAATAGTACCTAAAATAAAAAACCCACCGGACTCTCAAAAATTTTATTTGATCCACATTTTAGAAACTATTTTAATTAGCAATTCATTGTTAAAGTTGTTTTTCAACAATTCCAGCTTCTCAACTGAGACAATTTGCTGCTTTTCGTGGTTTTATGTGCTATTTAAATAATCACATAAATATATATGTAGCTTGAGCATAAACAAGCATATTGATGACATGAGCTTGGATTTTAGGAAATCATGACAGCCATTTTTCATACTTTTTTTGGGACATTTTGTACACCAACCCATTAATGAATAATGATGAAGATGCATCATTAGATTCAGCCCTGTATTGAGTGATAAACTCCCAATTCAATGATACATATCATTTTTCTGCAATTTGCATTTTGGATAAAATGTAGTTTGTTTTCTAATGTAAGTAAAATAAGTAATACAAGAACTTAAAATAATTAAATTACGCCTAGCTTTTTCATTGTTCTACAAGTGGGAAAATAAGCTAAATGTTTCTTATTAATAAATACTCTGGGCCGATACAATATATTTGTATCATTTTGTATGTCAACTGAGAAGTAACAAGAGATAGCAGTTACAGAGATGCCAAAATGTGTCTAAGGTAATTAAGTGGGTCCACCAGAGAGCCTTAACAAGTTCATGACTCAGCTGTAAAATGTTTAACTCAGTCCGTACAGTACTGTGGGGACGATTCTGTAAAAAACTATTAATAACATAAATGTATGAGATTCCTTCAAAAATGTCTGTTATGTGTTAACAAAAAAATTTGACAGGCTGATATATGTCATTGATTTTTTTTTTTTTTACAATTCTTGGTCTAAAAAATCCAGTCTCTGGAGCTGCATTTCTTACATACTATATATTCCACTAACATCAAATGTAATCATTGGGTTTAATAACTCTTAGGACATACTGGACTGTAGCCTTTCCCAGCCTGCACTGGGGCTTCACAATCACGCCTACTGACAATTTAGAGATTCAAATTCAACTGATCCTTAGACTGTGAGAAGAGGCTGATGCAGCTAAAGATAAAATGTGCAAATCTGGACAAAAGATGCAACTTCAACAAAATGGGACTCCTACTTTACAATATATCTTCATAAACTTTAAAAAAGAGACAGTTGACTTGGTCAGGCTAGAGTAGGAGACAAGGCCAGAACTAGCAGGGTGGCAGCCAGCTCTAGTGTATTAGCCCTCCGGCGTTGTAGTGATAGATTTACACAATACTTAATCTCTGACCTTTCAGTCTTGCCAAAGCAGCAGAGGACGCCCACATTTCTCTCTCTGTCTCCCTCCCTCCATCTTTACCTCTTTCTTCTCAGCCTCTTGAGTCTCCCTTTCAGAAGCCATAGGTAGCCTGAAGACTCTACTCTTTTCCCCTGATCGCTCTTTTACACCTCTTTGTGTTCATTAAAGGAAAGTTTGATTTGATATAACCGCTGAGCTCAACTGCAAGAACAGAAGAATAATGTAAGAGTTAGCTCAGCCACTTTTGTTGCATATTGTATACTTCCTGATAGGAGGCAATGCAGGATGAAAACAAACCACACTCCAACCTGTGCAGGAAAAACAAAACCAAAACCTTTAATTCATGGGGAAAAAAAACAAAATTGCAGCTTATTTTTTTTGCCAACTGTGCTTCTGCTGCCTGTTTTTTTTATTGCTACCATTCTTTCTGCTTCTATTTTTCTACTTGTCTCTTTCACATAGACCGCATTGTCATTATTTATGACTCTTCCTACCTCGCTGCTTATCCTCGCTCTCTTCTCCCTTCTCCTTACCTTCTGTGCCACTCTCTCACTTAAAAGCATAGCTGGGTGGAAACCCTCCTCCCAGTACCAGTGACCCAATTACTCTAAGTTGTCCCTTCCTGGTAGGATGTAGCCGTGTCCCTCCCTGGAGACTCAGCCTGCAGCACAAAGACGATCCATCACTCTCCTCTGCCACCTCCCTCTCGCCACATTTATTACTGTCACACACAAACACACACACAGGATCAGAGTCGTACACGTTCCCCCACATACACGGATGCCCTCAAATGCTCTCAAAAACGACATACACATCAATAAAGCACAAATGTATGGATAAGTAGTCATATGCATGAATTTAATTGACATGCATTTATATATCCACACTCACATATTGTTGCATAATTACTGGTGTGCGTCTGACACATGTTGACAATTATTTCTTTTTGCTCTGACACCTCATCACACCTCCACTCTTTGTGTGTATAATCCCGTCTGGGCTTTTCACAATCCTGTCATCAAAACTGGATGAATGGGGCATGCGTCATGGCAGCAGCGTGCAACCATTCATTTGCTGAACTCACCCTCTGTTGCTGCTGGGGGGAAAATCCTGTTCAAAATAGGTGTTGGCAGGTGGGGTTGCTAGGGCTGCACGGTATGACCTAAAATCAAAATCACGATTAATTGCACATTTTACCTCGATAACGATAAATGAACGATAATTAAAAAAAAAATGTGATTTTTTTTTGTCCTCATAGTTCATTGGCAAGGTTTGTACTGTAAATAGGCTCAAATATTGAAGGTGAGATATTTTTTCTAATTCAAAAGTGCTTATTTTTGTTATTTTAAAGGAAAAGGAAACACAAACCAGGAACTTCTATGGCTATTTATTAAAAGTGTATAAAATTGAAATGAAAGCACACATTGCTTGAAATGAAAATGTCTTGTGAAAAAAGTCACATTTTAGTTAAATTGTGGTTAAAAATTATCAAAATTATCGTTATGGGAAAAATAAGTTGAGAAAAGCTTCAGAATGTCGATGTCAATACATTTTCAATTAATCATCCAGACCTAGGGCTGCATATAGAAGGTTTTCATTAATCTGTTTACAAGGAAGTTGGTAACTGCAATCCATTACAGTTACTGTAAAACAGATTCCAGCCCTCTACTTTTATTAATATTCATAAAATGAACTACATTATTATAAAGTGTGTTTAAAGGAATATATTCTCTTTGTTGCATTTTTTTTTACGTGAAAGTAAGTCACTGGGACAAAAAACAGCATGGTTTATTAAAGAAGAAATGCAAAAGAACTACAATGTTCTGCTTTGTTTAATTATTTCTTGATACCACTCTCCATTATACACTATTGTATGGGTTAAATCGTTTTTGCGAAGCAGCCTAGACAGGCCTGAGTACCCACTCTTATCAACAGTATTAGGACTATGATGTGTAGAGGACACAGACACAGGCCCAGCATGCAGAGAACACACTATGGGACAGTTTGTGGCTTGTTAGCCTTTCTCAGCAACTAGCAACTCTGTCAAATCAGCAAAGGAAGAAAGAGTAAATAGGGCGTGTTGGTGAAACCTGATTATCTCCAAGCAAGAAACTAGACCAGTCAATAAACACTAATAGATTAATGGAGACAACTGGGGATGGAGCCCCTAACTCCGGGCATTAGTTTAATGATCAGAAATGCTGAAACAGGCCAGTGCATTGCCTGCTGGACCTCTAATGGCTCCAAAGTAGGTTCAAACTCTGTGTGTGTGTGTGTGTGTGTGTGTGTGTGTGTGTGTGTGTGTGTGTGTGTGTGTGTGTGTGTGTGTGTGTGTGTGTGTGTGTGTGTGTGTGTCTGTCTCTGTCTCTAATTCTTTCTGTGTGTGTCACTCTTTCCTTCTGGCTGTGTAGCTTCTTATGCTCCTCCTTGTGGCTCCATAGTGATTGACAGATGCTGGGAAGGGAGGCAGACGGGTTATCAGCCCATCTGACAATCAAAGGCTGCTTAAAGTAGCAGCACACAGCCTGGCGCAGGAAATAGGCCCAGAAGTCGTGAGGAAATGGATAGTTTTTTAACCCCTTTTACCCAGGAAGGCTGACAAATGAGACACTTTTTCTCCCGCATGCACACACTGTGAATGTGAGCAACTTGAAAGATCCAGTGCTATGTATCATGGCCAAGTGGCTCAGAGATGATGGAAGACAACCCATAAAGGTCTCAGTATGGCACCTCAACTGATGCGATGGCCCCCAGGAGAGACAAACTTGCTGCTTTATGTTCTCCCAGCAAGGCAGCTGTACATGCAGGTGGGTTGGCTGAAGCTAGACATTTTGGCCGGCTGCGCATAAAGGGGGCTGAGTAGGGGGTTGTGGCCAAGAAATATGGTTATCTCCCTTGAAATCACCTCTATAAATTCATTGCAAAATCGGTCCATTGATGCTGAAACTGCTGCAACTTTGTTGTTTTCTTTTGTCTTCCTCATTGGCCACCTTACCTGTCATGGCTGCACAGGGCTGAACAATAGATTTGGTAATGTTGTGTGGATGCTTTCCCTGGACAAGCATTAAGTTGGAAGTTGTGCTCTGTCCACAGGCTAGCTGTCTCAGCCATTCCTCCAGGTACAGCACTAGTGGTTGAAATGGCATGTAGCGTGGTTGGGCCCTGAAGACATTCTCTCATATGTAGTCTATATTAGTCTGGCAGCCCAGAGCCTTTTGATCAAACGAAAAGAGTAACAACATTTGAGCACAAGGGCATCCAGGGGATGACCTCTCATATGCAGATATGAATGTCTGCCGGAGCCCCACTGCTGCATTTGGCCCCTGGGGGACTAAAAGACAGCTGCAATGTAATGCATTGTATAGTGTTAAACTGGTTGTATAATATGAAATAGAAGACGCTAGCCAGCTGTTGCACAAAAATAACTTCTTTTATAATGTGTTGGGTTTAAGGCGATTGTGGTGGGCCAACTGTATGACAGACCAATACAGTAGTAGTTTATTTTCCTGTCCAGACAATATAGGCAGTACGGAAATGGATGCAGCCCTCCAATCCAACAACTCTAAAACAATGCATACAATGCACTTACTACTATGACAACTTGACATTAAATTTCTTTGGAGTGTCCTTATTAAGACAACTTGACATTAAACAGGTTGACATTATGGCAAGTTGTCATGACCAAGACAACTTCTGGTAATGTCACTTTAATTAATGTCAACTTGTCATAGTCAAGACAACCCAAACAATGTCAACTTGTCATGACAAAAACCGAATGACACTTAATGACGTTTATGACTTGTTTATAACATTTATGACACGTTCATGACAGTGTCATGTCATAGTTATGGCAGTGTCATGTCACAATTATTTCGATACCTTCAAGTAAAGTGTTAACTTCTTTTCAAAATGTTTACATTAGGTCAACGGAAAAAAAAAGAACTAAAGCCCTGTAAGAATACAATTATTCTGTGATTTGTGTTTCAGCCAGAGAAGGATACAAATGTGTATTTGCTAAGACTTTCTTGGCATACAGTATGCGGCAAGTTAACAACTTTCATTGGCAGGAATGAGGAAATATTTGGAACATGGCACATTGAACAGAGAAACAGATTAGCATCTCTAAATGCTCTTTTATCCCACTGTTATGGCCACAGCAAACAAACACAATTTAAATGTGACCGTCAACATATTAATAACACCAAACCCGAGGATAGTGAAAGTAAATTAAAGTTTATTCACAAATTAACTACAATTAATTAAATCAAAACTATGGGAGTCTGGAGGTCCAGCCAAAATTAACAAAAGAAGAGAAGAAGCCTGGGCCAACCCATCAAGGGCCATCGGACCAAGAACCCCCCCCCTTAAACTAAAGAGTAGACTAACTAATATAAACAAAAAGCCACGAAAACTAGACTACCAGACCTCCATCCTCAAAGCAATGAAATAAAAGAAAGAAAACAGAAAACAACAAAAGACAACAATGACCCGTGCTGCTTCAGTCTCTCTCCCCAACTTCTGTCTCCCAGCCTCGTATATCCAGGGGCGGGGCCACCCTCAATTACAAATCAGGAACACCTGAGATGAACAGAGAGGAGGAAATTCTGTTAATTCTTGCACCAATTTTCAAACTTTGTTTCTGAAGTGTTGATGTTGAGAGATCTCTAACACGACAATGAAGACATCCTTAAACCATTGGTGTAAACACACTGACTAATGAAAACTAATCTTTTAACAAAAGTGTGTTCAAAATATTGCCCTATTTTATATTTGTAGACAACCAAATAAACAACAAAAATGGTGAGTATATTCAATACCAGGCTGTTGACCCTAACACCATCAGCTCTGTCAATCAGTCTGAAGCTGAGAAAATGTTCAGTTGGGATAGGGTACTCTGACTCTCAGTGGGGCCACCAATGCTAAAAATACTGTTGGGTGTTTTTGATAAAGTCACCCACCATGAGGCCATAGTTTGAATGTAGATCTGACGTTAATCCTCTGGGAAGCTTTTCAAAGGCCCTGCTTTTTTTAGGGGGAGGAGCTGTTAAAGATATCAGATTTCCAAAAAGTTTGTGTTGTGGGTCCTTAAGGCACAAATGATGTCTCCTAAGCACAGAGGACTGGTTGGGTACACACTGTGCTGTCTGTAGACACTAGCAACATGGGAGTGGTGGCGACTGCTGCACCACTAATTCTGTTCAAACAGCCTCTCTGTGACAGTCTTCTTATACCTTCCTGTTGTGGTGTTGAGTGTTTCGGTTTCCGTTTTTGATGATTATTATGTTTCCGTTTTCTGTATTTCCCTGTTGATTGTGTTTGTTTCTGTGAGGATTGTTTGTTTCTGTCTATCATGTTTTGACTATGTATTATTCTGAGTAGGGTGTGTTCTGTTTCCTGTTTTATTTTGATAGTCTAGTTTTCTGTCTTGTCTTGTCGAGTTTTACTTCCTGTGTTTTCCCGCCTTGTTTGATTGTCCTGCCCCGCCCTGATGTGCTTCACCTGCTGTATCACCTGTCCCTCATTTGTTCGTTACCTCATGTATTTAGCCTCTGTGTTCCTTTTGTCTCTTGTCAGATTGTTTTGGGTCTGTTTGTGTCTTGTTCCTGTCAGTTTGTGTCTGTTCGTGTCCTGGTCCTGTCAGTTGTGTTTTTTCACTGTGTTTTAGCCTGGTGCCTTTTCTTTGGATCCCCTTGTTCTTTGGATTCCTTTTTGTCTTGGTTTTTTTTGTATAGTTTGATGCCTGTTGAAGCCTCAGGACTCCCTTGGTTAGTTCTGTGTTTTTGGTTAAATAAATCCTTGTGTTCAAACCTCCTGCCTTCCTTCTCCCTGCATTTGAGTCCTTTATCCCTGGAAACCATCACACCTTTCTGTTCTTTCACACTGTCCTCTGTAAGCCACAGCCTCATTTTGGAAAGACGAAAGACCTTGCTTGGCATGCTGTGCTGTTCTGTACGGGGAAGAAGGGGGATTGGGAGGGATTTTGTGAGCTGGGTTAATTTGATGTTATGAAGAAGCTGTGCATAATATAGTTCATATACTCAAAGTATGTTTATTGTGTGGTATGTTTCCGTGGGTGTGCTCATGAATGCGTGTCATTTCATTTTTGTGTGTGACTTTCTGAGTCACTGTGTGTGCACTCCAGCACTGATTGCAAGAGTGGAAATTATAGCTTAGCATGTTCCTGTGTCTGTGTGTGCGTCTATCTAAACGCTGTGCCAGTGTGAGTGTGTGTGCGCATGTGTGTCACTGTTCTCCTGTATGGGAGCTCAGCAAGACAAAGAACCCATTGAGTCATTGCGTGCGACTCCCATTACAAGCAATAGCTCCTATTTTCAGAGCTCCCTCGCTCTCATTACGAGCTCACACTGCAGACAGAATATGGCTGACATTTAGCCATTATGCTCTGACACCATCCTAGCCTGTCCCAGCTCCTCTGTACTAATCAACTGTGTTAACGAGCGGGTTAAAGACCATGGTAGACGGCATTAATGACAGGCTTGTGAATATAGTTATGGAAGGGGAGCCTTCGCATAAATGGAGCGGGTGAAGGCCAGCTCAGAATCACAGAGTGGGTTTAGTCAGGAAACTAAGGGCTTTGTCAACTCTCTGAGGATATAGAGCTGTGCTGGCCTCGATCTCAGGAGATTTTAAACGGGGTGCTGCACCAATCTGACGGTCACAAAGTCCGTGGCAAAGCAATTAACACAGAGGCACTTGATGACCTCAGTACGGAAGGCAGAGGAGCAGAAAGCAGTGTGACATTTGTGTCTGAGACATGCAACTACCCTGTTCTGCTACTGAACATGATCATTTATCATGTCACGATGTGATTATCTGCTCTGGGCTCGCTCTTGTCCCTCAATTATAGTACTCTGAGGGAAAAAGCCATAAGACTTGACGGCATGATGCCCGAGACGCCGCCGCTATCCTGCAATTTGTCCTTTGGGTCAGGGTTGTTGTGTTGCTTTAAGTTAATGGCGAGCGTCATTATGCTTTTTAAAAGTGTAAGTGTAATAGTAATATAAAGCTGTCCACTGGAATGAGACAAAAATAACTAGGAGAAAAAAAGTGAGTGAAAGACATAAAGTGAGAGTGAGACACGAAGAGGGAGGGAGGGAAATCTGAGCTGACTGTGCCCAGTCACCATGGCAACCTCTTTGACATGCAGCTGCCATACCTGCTGCCAATATCGGAGCTTTACTTAACCATTTACTTTGTATAAAAGACACATACACCATCATATATAAAGGACAGGATATTATGTTTTTTGAATACATATAGAAAGTGGGGATGTGTGTGAATCTTTTATCAGCCTACGAGTATTAATGTACCTTGAGGGCTTGCAGTAATTATGTCTCAGAGCTAGTGTTTGGCAGAAAAAAAGCTGCTTTAAAGGGAGTTTTCAGACACACCTCACTGGTAATTACTTTGAATTATTACCATAGTTTAAACTGAGCGGCCCTGGTGGTGTATGCATATGTGTGCTTTTATATGCGTGCTGTCTCAAATGAAAAGGTAAGACTTCAGGGAAGCTAAATACACCTCTCATCCTACCAGAAATTCCCCCTGTGTGGTGGTGCTCTGTGTGCTCTGTTTGTGTTTGATATCGAAGAAGGGTTTTCAGTTCTGAGTTGTGCTGAATGACCAGTAGGTACCGCCTGAGGGTGACTGACATCTATGCAGACTGACAAACTTTGACAAAACACCTGCGGCTTCACAACCTCTACACAGTGACACACACAGAAAGAATTAGAGACACACACACACACACACACACACACACACACACACACACACACACACACACACACACTGCATGCAAAAAACTGATTCAACCATAATATTGATCTATTATGCATATATGTACACATGCTGGACAGGTACCTGCACACATACTAACACAGGCATGCCGACACATGCAGGCAAGAAAGAAGTGCTCTCACTGGGCCCTCAACACCAAGAAAAATACCTGCGGCAATTTAATTCTCCTCTGGGTTGTGCAGAGCTGCTGTGTTAGTATTTTAGTAGAGGTGTTGTTTTGGCCCCAAGAGCTGCCAGCCTACCAACACACACACACACACACACACACACACACACACACACACACACACACACACACACCACAGAAACAGGTGCACACACATGCCAACCAAGAAGGATGCTTTTGACTTGGAAAAAAAAATAAGATAAGATTCTTAACACACCAATGAATTAATTGGTGATGTCAACTCTCCACTCACGCCGCTGTATCCAGGCAGCCTATCCTCACATGACACCTCCTTGTCCCTCAGTGTCTTCCCGCATAGACATATAGTCATGCAAAGCAACAAGTAAAGTTGCACTTCCTTTTATCTTTCAATACCCTTTGGCAAACTAGGCGACAATTGATATGTCAATAATTCCTTTCAATGGCATTCTTTAGACAAAAGTTTAAGTAGTTTGTTGCCATAGTGAATAATCTGAGCACAAAATGAATTAGAATTGGGTTTGAGGTGTAATGAAAAACATTTTTATTTTCTTTTTGTGTGTGTACAGCATTAAGAAATGCTTGATTCTCCTTAGAGGCTAGCCAACAATGTTACAGTAACAGCAGCACAATATAAAGCAGTGTTGAAAAGTAGCCTTTGTTATATTTGCAAAGTGCTGGTTAGTACTCCTGAACTCCCATGTTTTTTCTTTAAAGTGCCCATATTATGAAAAAAAATCACTTTTTGGGATTTGGGTGTTATTTTGTGTCTCTGGTGCTTCCACACGCATACAAACTTGGAAAAAAAAAAACATCCATGCTGTTTTGAGGTAGATATGGGTTTCTGAATGATTCCTGCCTTCAGTCTCCGGATGAGCTGTTCAGAATCGACAGGACTTTCTACGTCAGCAGCCGAGACGAGGTGGCTAACCGTAGCATGCTAGCTCGTTCTCAATGGCAAAACACTGCTACAACACACACTAGTTCACCATAATCTACAAAATAACTACTTACATGTCCCTGTTCTGCAGGTATTCCACACAAAGTTGGAAGTGCATCCTCGTTTAGAAGAAGTCTCCCGGCTAATCATGCCTTGTACTAACTGAAGTTGTAGAAACAAACAGCTGTCTGATGTGATCCTTACCTAGCTACTGCGCGTGTGTGACTCCCAACAAAGATGGGATAGAAGTGTGATGCCTCACTCTGTAGCTAAAACAGAGACCTGACACATGGTGAAAAGAGGATCTGCAGCAATGTGCAGTACAACAAAAATATGGTGTTTTTTGAAAATTAAACCATGTAAACCGATTCTGGTACAACCTCAAAATACAATTATGAACCTGAAATGAGCATAATATAGGCACTTTAAATAATCTTTGACGGAACATGCAAGTGTGAAAGAGATGGAGAGATAGTCATTTTGTAATATCCAAGAAAGTATTTGAACAGAATGATTTTTAGAAGTGAAAACTTGTGTGACAGACACCTGCTTTTATCGCTGAACACCAGCTGTCACATACTAATGGGAACAAGACAGTCCCTGCATAGCTACAATTGTTACATAAACACTGAGTTATGGTAAGAAAGGTTGCTCAGTGGTCGAGGTTAAAACATTTGCTTTAAATCAACATTTTCCACTTTGCTGCCTGCACTCAAGAGATACTTGGGGGGGAGGGGGAGCACTAGTCTGTCAGTGTTGCCATGTCTAAAGGAGCTGTGATAATTTTGAGGCTATGGTTGTTGGATTGTATTACACTGCAAGTTGTTAACATTTGCTCATTAGCATAAAGCAGGTGTATGGCAGCATGGTACAGCTGAGACCGTTGGGAAAATGTAATGATAAGGTATTTCTTTCAGTAATGGACTGAACTTGGTTTGGCTTGAAAACAACAAGAAAAGATGAAACACTGACATGAAATCTAGTGGGATTTGCAGTATTCAGGAGTTTTCGGCTGTATAGGTTTGTGTAAAGTCTGTTACTTAAATCTAGTTTTCTCAGATTCTGACATATTTGTCCCACAAGACAGGACATGCATGTCATGAGTGCTGGTAAAAAACTGCAGCTTGTCTGACAGCAGTGTTGGGGAGTAACGGAATACATGTACCGGCGTTACGTATTCAGAATACAAATTATGATTAACTGTATTCCATTAGAGTTACAATTTAAATAGTTGGTATTTAGAATACAGTTACATTGTTGAAATCAATGGATTACATGACGATACTTCTCTTTTTCACGAGTTTATTCACTCTGAATAAATTAAGGCAACTCCATGCATTTACCAGAAGCCCCAATATGAAAACGAAAAAATGAGCTATTTGCGTGATCACTGATAGAGGTAGAGGAGCCGGAACCAGCACAACAGAGCCAGGGCAGGAATGTGGGGTAAGTAATGGGGTACGTCAGGGGGGGTTACTCTCACCAGCACTTTTCAACTTGTACATGGATGAGTTATCCAACCAATTGACAAGATGCAAAACAGGCTATATGATTGGTAACACATTGGTAAATCACCTCATGTATGCTGATGATTTGGCCATTTTCTCTCCCAGCAGTGCTGGTTTTCAGCTGCTACTGAATATCTGCTCTGAATATGGGGTGAAATATGATGTGTTGTATAATGGTAAAAAGAGTGCTGTCTTGATATGTAGGACAAATGTGGACAAAGACATTTGTTTTCCAGACTTGTCTATCAGGACAAGTGCTGAGTGTCTGTTATAAAATTAAATATTTGGGTCACTACATCACAAATCAGTTATCTGATGATGAGGATATACTCAGGCAGCGTCACATATTATATGCCCAAACTAACATGTTGGTAAGAAAATTTCACATGTGCACGGATGACGTCAAAATGAGTCCGTTTAAAGCTTATTGCACTCCTTTGTATACTGCTCCTTTATGGACTAAGTTCAAAAAGGCAAGCATGCAGAAGCTTAAGGTTGCCTATAATGACTGTATGAGGATACTGCTCAAGAAACCCAGGTGCTCTAGTGCAAGTGACCTGTTCTGTAATGCAGGGGTCAGCACCTTTCAGGCATTATTGAGGAGTCTCATCTACAAATTTATTTGTCACCTGAACATCTCCCAAAATAGCATTGTTATGCTGTTAGTAAATCCTAGGTTTAGTGCCATACGATACCAATCATCACTATGGAAACACTGGTATAAGTGTCTTTTATAGAAATGTAGTATTGTTGTCATATATTTTTTATTTCTTTGTATATGTTTCTATTTCTTTTTAAGGTATGTTGATTGTCATGTTATTGTTTTTTTGAATGGACCTTGAGTCTGGAATAAAAAGTTGATGATGATGATGATGATATCTTGGAAATTCAAACTGCATTTCACATTAAAGAAAGAGAAGGGAGAACGAAATATAACTGTGCAGTGCAACCTCTGCTTGCCAGCAACCAACCTCCTTTCAGTGTCCAAATTACTCCACATCCAACCTGAAGAAGCATATTAAAGTAAGTTTTTTTAAATAAGCCAAGGGTAGTCGTCTGCTGTAGTTTTACTGGTCACCTTGCTATTTTATAGTTGACGTGCGACTTTACATTCTCCTACGTGCTGATTTACTAGCCCCAGAGCCGTTGAAAGACCGACTATGCCCCGTTTGACATGCTAGCTAACGTTAGCTAAAATTAGCTCGTGGTAGCTTAGACTGCGGTTAGATTTTTGTAGTATGCAGTTCGGGACTACAAATACAAAAATCTATCTGCTTGTTCAGGTACACATTCAGCCAGTTGGAATAGAACAATACACTATAGGCCTGTTTAGTAAGCTGTATGTGATGGCCGCATTCCTACACTGATAAAATGCAATTCAATGTGGAAGTAATCCAAGTATTCAGAATACGTTACTCAGATTGAGTAACGTAACGTAATATGTTACAAATTCCATTTTTGGGCATGTATTCTGTATTCTGTAACGGAATACGTTTTGAAAGTATCCTTCCCAACACTGTCTGACAGAAGGCACTGGGTGAAACAAACAGGTTTATGAGCTAATGTTAGCTAAAATGGAAAGTGTCTCTGTCTGTCTGAAGCTGTCTGACTTTCAATTTTCTTGACAACTGTTTATCAGATCAACTTTACACTTAGCGGGTGTAATGTATTAAATTTCAACTAGAATTCTACTAGATTAGGTACGATACAGTACTTGATGCTCTTGTTTGTTGCTCCAATAATATAACCTAGAGGGACTGTGTCTGAACAGGATGTATTCCCTGAATGAGTCTGACTAAGCTTAGCAGCAGTTTTCCATCCCATACAGCACTGAAATAAGACAACAGGGAAAAGCCATCAAATGTCAGTTGTTGTTTTCATAAGCACACTAAAAGCTTTTAGAGCCACATCAAACCACCTTGATACATCTGCTATGTCCTCAGTTTGTTTGCAACATCAAAAGAGGACCAAAATTGAAATAGTTGGTGAATTCTACCTTGAAAAGCTGACCATTATCTGAGCTGCTGCTGATGCATCAAATGTTCCACCTGCAAAGCAGATGGACTGGATTAAAGGCATAAATAACATGCATTAATTACTGCTGTGTGTGTGTTAATTTTTATTATACCCAAAGCCTTTAGAATAAGTGTAAGCAGATACATACACATGGCTACTGAATGTGCGCTTAGTCCCAAAGCTAGAAAAGCAGAATCTGCAGATGTTGACATCTGTTTAATATAATTTCTGTCTGTACAGAAAATGTGAGGATTCTGGAAATGCTCGTGGGACCCGCTGGGCCTCTGCTGCAAAGTGGTGTTTGTTGTTCTTAATCATTTTTATGTTTTGTGTCTTTGTCTTGTGGCAATTCAGTATCACTCATTCACTTCCTATATACATATAACTTCAAACATGAATATTTGACACCAGTAAAGCTCATTTAATTTGGATTTGACAAAGGAACAAAGAGAGGAACAGAGACAGAGAGAGCCAAAAAGACAGAGATTTATATTTCTGCCTAACTCTGATAGACTTGAGTCTTTCACATCTCGGCCGACTTTGAAAAGTCATGATCAGAATACTGAATATTAATATTGACATTCTCTTTCCATGGTACGTGTGTGTTTGCAATTGTGCCTCAAATCCCACAGACTTGACACTTTCAGCAGCCTACATTTTTTTGCTGTTGAGGCGTTACGGTAACTGAGATAGAGGGTTTTGTTGCAGCTCATTGCATAATGTCAATAGACAATTAGGCATTTACTGGTTTCTACCCGCAAGCTAATTAGAGCTACGCAATTAGCGGTGGGAGAGTCTTAAGTGTTCCCAAATGGAGCACCAGATAGCCACTTATGCAGTGCTGTACTTTGGCCTCACACTACAATCACCACTCCAGAGTCACTCCGACGAGGACAAGAGGTGCTTGACAAAGCTCAACATGGCATCAAGTCAGGATAAGTGGTGTTCAGTAGTGACAAGGCCACTGTGCTGCTTGGAATTTTTTTTTTTTCAAAGGTGGTTGCCGCTATTTCTGTATGGCCTGAACTCGCATTTAGAACAAAGTCCTCAAGAACTGTAGGACAGAAACTAAAGCTTTACGCTAGATATTCACTTTGAAGTTTGCTCTGAGCGCATGAGGAGCACCTTCTCTCAGAGGCTCCGACAGCTTCGATGACGCACGGACCGTTACAAGAAATCATTCCTACCACAAGCAATAAAACTTTTTAACACTTCATCACTGAGTGTTAGTTAATATCATATACTCATATACATCGCAACTGCACTAAGTGCAACTTGCATAATAGGTTTACTTACATCATTATTAATACTATTTAAGTAGTTGTGCATTTTTATTCCTAACTTGTATATATTTTTAATATGTGTTCTTGTATTCTATCCTATTTATTATTTCATGTATATTCTATCCTATTATTTCATGTATATTCTGTATGTGTGCTGTGTGTCTGATATTTTGCTGCTGTAACAATCAATAAAATCAATAAAAATATATCTATCTATCTTCTCTGGAATGAGAGGAGTAGAAGCTGACTAAACAAGTTGTGGAGATGCCAAACACAACTTTTCTTAGTTAAACAGTCATGCTCATCCCCTTGACCTCGTCTCATCCTACAACTTCTTACTTCTTTGACTCTCTCCCCCCTCTGTCTCCTTTGAGTTTCAAAAATGCCTCATCTCTTATGCTCTGATGGCCTTCCAGCTGTGATGCAAGAGTTTCCAAGACTGGCATGTCTATTTGCATCGCCCCTCTTTCTCCCGCCTATCCAAACTCGTCCTTGTGATGTGCTTAAATCAACAATTCAGTCACGTCTTTGCTCTCTGTCTTCCGTCCCTTAGTTTATTTGCAATGCTTTGTCTTGTTTCTCCTCAGTCGGGGGCACCAGATGGCAAATTCATGTCAGACAGACATCAAATATATCTTTAATGGCAACTGTGAATGAAAGGAGCATGTATGTAAAATGACATCATGAAAGATCTGCAGATAATCATTACTTTGACTGCTACACCTCAACTGTTGCTGCTTATTAGACATTTTCAGTATTCAGGACATATATGCTTTCTCAATTCTAAGGCAACCTCTAAATATGTAATTTATATATTATTTCCACAATAGTCAAACACTAATAAATGCATAAAATAGAGATGCATCGATTACAACTTTCTAGGCCGATTCCGATTTTCTTTGAGTTAGGCCAGCCGATACCAATTTTAGCCAATTCCGATTTCATTTTTTCTAACCACTTTACAGCACATACAAATATTTATTTTATTATCTTTTCTTTAATAGAACATTTTGCACAGAACATAGAAAAAATTTTGAACAGATAATGGATCACTATAAAATAGAACTATATAAATTACTCTTGGTGTGGGAAATTCACACACATCTAAAGTGCAATGTTAGAACCATTTCCTTCTTTTCACCTCCAATATCCAACAAAAAAAATGTGATTTTGGTTTTTGGTGTTGTCCCTCCACGCTCTACTTTTTCCTTGCAGGTGTTGCATATTGCAAACTTGTTATCTTCTGCACACACGTTGAAGAATTTACAAACAGCTGACATGCTGCAGGTTAATTCACGAGGTTCCCTACATGTTCAAGAATAGCGTGGACACACGCTTCACACCGCGAGCGGGTACGTGCGACACACGGTGGAAAAGTTGAGAGACAGGAAAAAGAGACTGTGCTGTTGTGTCTGTGTGTGTGCGTGCGTCCTTGAGAACTGTAACTCGTATAACTTATGTTGTCAGTTAATTGTAGCATTGACCGGCATGAAATCGTCATATGTCAGACTGACCTGCCAGTCGCCAGTCATGGCCGAGCACGTGAAAACCGGCCAATTCCGGTCACCGGCCAGTCTATCGGTGCATCTCTAGCATAAAATAATACGAATTTGGGAGTTCAATGGGTGCATCAATCTTTAGCATTATAGTCAGTTAATGAAGTAGTAGAACTTTCCTTAAACTAAAGCCTCCTTGAAGTAAAAATGAAACAAAAGTTTCTGTGTGCACATAAAATACTGTAGATCAGGGGTATAGATCCAGCCTTTTCCAAGCAAATATCATCACGTCCACACATGAGCCACGATCAACAAGTCAATAATAGAAGTAGGACATTTATCACTGATGCCATACTGTGAGCAACCACAGGCAGATCAATGTTGTTGTTTTCACAAGACTGTTCTCCCAATAACAACAACATCAGCCGTTTCAGCAAACAAAATACATTTCCTGCATTTGCTTCACATTAAAAACCGCCAAGTGATTTTCCTATGCAAAGCTTTAAAATGTCCAACAAGAGCAGCTGCTGTAGATTGCAGTACAGGAAAGGAAAACAATATTGCATGTCACGTAAGGGGCTCTGTATTCATAAAACCCCATTGAAAAAAGAAACATAGCTTTGTCAAGACAATCCAAACTCATGGTCCACGTACTAGCTTTTTCCAAGCATTCAACTGTACGACAGTCTTCATCAGCAGATAGAGTTTGCAGCTGTTATGATTTCATCTGCAGCAGTTTAGGACTTCTTGTCTGTGCTTGCTAAGTATATAAATTATTATTATAATTGAGTTGGGACAGTTTGTCAAATGTTATATTAAGTTAAAGAACTACAAACTGATAACTTCCACTATGTTAAAGTTTGTAAACTCTAACAAACATGGTTAAAACTTGTTGCCATCTTGAGGAGAAATCAAACCATTTTTTTTTTTTCAAGCAGGTCGAAGAAACAAATAATTAAAACTATAATCAGTGTTCAATCAGCAGTGAAGAACATTTATTTATGGACAAAAAAAACACCTCACCGTGTTTTCTTTTATGCAACCTGTTTATCCTCTCTTTGTACCAGAATGTGCCATGGGCCTGTAGAGATGCTCTCCTCTTTCTGGTATCTTTCTCCTTTTGAAATCTTTTGCATTCTCTGTCCTCTTCTGAGTGATTATCCTCTGTCTATTCCTTTCTTTTTTAATGCCATCCACAAGTGTATTGAAACCCTAAAGCCAACAATCTACACTGTCAGTGGCTTGGATTCAGTGTCCCCTCTGAGCAGAAAAGGGTTTGGACTCCAGCTTCAAGCGTGCATCTGTCTGTTCCTGATAGAAGCCTCAGCCTCACTTGTTATCACTAGACACTTTATAAGTGATTCCCAGTTGGACGCTTTCCTGAACCGGGACCCAGAAATCAGATTGTGAGTGACTGTGACACTGCAGTGTCCTTACAACAGTGTGTTTAAACCGCTCTCCCTCCTGCTGAACGACGCAACCTGCCAATAAACCAGTTTAGTGTTTGAAGAGGGGACGTTTTCTGTCACCTGCCTGGACCCCAAGTCCTTATTAGTCTCTTACTGAAGTGTCAGTGAACCTCTGTTCTCCCTTGACGGTGAATCAAAGTCGCTCCATGCTGGTACTGCTGCTAGTGAGTCTATTCACCTCTGATTAACAGAAGCTGGTTTTTCATCCAAGATGTTCTGCGGAAATGAGGGTCCACTGAGTTATAAAGCACAGCATGCTGTTACATTTCAGTAAATGTTAATCTTATGAATACTGTCAGAAATAATTGGCCAATACACAATTATCCATTTTCTGCTGCCTATCCAGGGCCGTATCGCAGTGGCAGCAGGCAATAAACGAGGTAGTCCAGACGTCCCTCTCCCCAGCAACGTTTTGTAGCTCCTAGGCAAAATAAGATAAAGATAAAGTCCCTCCGGCATGTTCTGGGTCTACCCTGGGGTCTCCATCAATTGAACAACAAAGTGCCCAGGATGCATCCAGAACACATGCCCAAACCACCAACTGACTCCTTTTGACTCAAAGGAGTTGTGGCTCTACTCCGAGCTCGCTCCGGACAAGCTCCCTCCAGATGTCTGAGTTCCTTACTCTCTCTCTTACATTATCTCTAATGGAGTTTCTACTGATGCATGCAGACCGTTAACACGCTTTCACCTAATGCTTGAAACTGAACTTACTCCATTTTAACAATACTTGTAAAATAAAATATAATAATCTCGCGAGTCCAATGCACAAGCAGGCGAGAACCCTGTAGGACCTGCAAATGTATCTGCAAGCGACAATCATTTGTAAAAGCTGATGGTAATTGTGATCTGCATGTAAACAACACTATGCAATTGTTGAAACAAGACGGCTAACCCACAAATCTCACTATGTGATACAGGCCCCAGGCCTAATGTTTATGGCCAACAAATCGATGCACCTTAAGGTGCAAACTCTGCTGCTCTTATAATGTTCCCATATTCCAAAATGCTGTTTTCCAGTATACTGTCAACAGCCTCCCACATTGTCAAATGTAATTACCACTGAACCTTTAATTAGAAATTAGATTTCTACATTCTTTACCCGTCTTAGAGCTGGAGGCTTGAAGAAATGTCCGATATCCACACCATACAGTTAAGGAAGCATATGACAGGAATCCAAAGAAGCTGTTCTGAAGACAAATGGTGACCCTATACTTGAAATTCTCGTATTTTTTCTGCTCCCTTCGCAATATTTTTTTGTTCCCTGCTATCTCCATTCGCTGTCTCTCAATCTTCCATCTTCTTCTCTGTTTTGGAAGTGAGGCAGAGAGGAAGAAGTGGCTTCTGTACCGGCATGACAGAGTCGGGTTGCTCTGCTTTTTTGTAGCTGCTTCAGAGCTGTCAGTTGGTCGCCTGGGGAGGTAGACGTATAAAAACAACGAGACAGCAGTGTGTCACACAGGATTGAGCTGTCACAGGAAAGAAGGAAAGACTTCCATCATCGGGCTCCGTACTATACAAAAGGTCACACACAGCGGGACTCAGATTTACATTTAAATGTAAATGCTCAGGATGCTAAGTATTCCATTTCATGCATGTATACAGGAAATAAGTCATTATTATCATATTACCATGAGAGAGTTTGACATGCTTGTGTGGGGAGCTGCACAGCCAGGCCTGTCGTATGTTTTTTGTTGTTTTGTTAATGTTGTGTGTTATTATAATTGTGTCTTATAAATATATTTATTAAAATCCCTGACCATGTAGGCCTGTGGATATCTGAAAGCATAATCAGCAGCTAACTTGTGTGTTTTCTCCCCATTTTTCTCTTCACGTTCTAATACCAGAAGTTTTTTTGGGCTGTGCTTGTTGCAAGAGGACTTTAAATGTCAAAGTTTTTATTGCAGCTTGAAATTTGAAACATCTGAGGTGCATGGGGACTTACGTACAATCTGGGTGAAAATCAGTTCAAACCAGTCAGTTCTTTGTCTGATTCTTGTTAAAAATAGCTTAAAGCCAGAATTGACATGTCTAACAAGGGCTGTGTGTCCTTGCTTTTTGCCTGCAGTCATTATGTGTACGTGTACACTCTGTGTGTTTGCTGTGTGTTTGGGTAACATGTATTGTCTGCTGTGACACTGATAAATGGCGTTGCACTTTGAGTAGTCGATCACACAGACTTAATCCCTCTGGGCTGTCTTTGCTCATTTCTTCCTCCTATTATTTATCTGTGAAGAAGAGAGGTGGAGGGCCGGTCTCTGTCTGTCAGAAGACAATCCATCTGCACAGAGCCCCAGTCCTGTCACCTGGCTGATACTTCCACTCCCTCTCTTATTACCTCACGCTTTGGACTCTACGGCTTTACACTGTCGTACAAAACTGCCACACCCAGTCATTTTACATACAAAGGGATTTTTGTTGATAGATGTTGCACTGCTGCTTGAGTGTCCTAATATGGCAGGAGTTTTATATACAATGATGATCACAGGGAAACGTCAAACTGAAATTTGAATTCTCCTCACTTTTCGTTTAAGAAAATATAACCTGGGGCTGGACGATTCATCGTAAATTTATCGACATCGAAATTCTGAAGCTGTTATAGACCTATTTTTCCCAAGACGATAATTTCGATAATTTTTATAAAACTAAAATGTGCCTTTTTTTCACAAGACATTTTCATTTCAATTTTGTACATTTTCAATAAATAGCCATAATAGTTCCTGCTTTGTGTTTCCTTCAATTATTTTTGATTCACTTTTGAATTAGAAAAAATATCTCACCTTTAATAAGGACAAAAAAAAATGAATCATCAAAAATGTAATTATCGTTCATTTATCGTTATCAAGGTAAAATATGCAACTAATCATGATTTTGGTTTTAGGTCATATCGTGCAGCCCTAAAATAACCTAAAGTTATGCTGCAACTATTGTATATTATAATATTAAATATTGCATATTCAAGAAATAGTTTAAATTAGTTTTTTTTACATATTTGTGGATACATTGCCTAAACTTAAAGCCTCTGCGTGGACATTTTCCATGGCAGCAGATGAATGACATTTTAGGCCAGTTTTAGGGAGATGCACTGTCAACTTCGGTGGTACGATTCTGTCTCGAGCATATCATACTGTATATCCAATAAACAGAAGAGGCTCTTCCCCTTTTTCAACAAGCCTACAAAGCATTGGTTTTAAGCTGTGATTCAAGTGGTCTGTCCCTGTACAACAACACAGCAATATTTGGTAGAGGCAATTGTGCTGTTAAGATTATATTCCACTTATAAAGTGGAAACAAGCAGACTAGGCTAACTAGTATCAATAGTTTGTATCATTTACCCCTGTGCTTTGCATACTGTGACATGTCAAAATATCCTCTGTGAAAAAGGCCCCAATCATGACCTCATAAGTACAAGGATGTAGCCTATGTATTGATTTCTCTGCAAAATTTAATTTTAGTTCAAATTCAATCGCACATATTCTATTTACTTACCAGTGTATTTAATGCAGTGTAATTCCATTGTCCTTGGTAATCTAAATCAAACTGGTGCAAAAGGAATGCTAATCTGGGAACATGAATAGGACTGTTGTGTTTAACTTCAAAGACATTATTGTGTTACATCTCCATCAGTATTTAATTAACTGGGTCAAGGACTGCATCTCCACTTCATTGTGCCTGTTTTGAAAGAGGCTGTTATGCATAAACAATCAGTTCTGCCCGCTAGTCCTCCGTGTTATCGCAGTCACCTGTTTCAGAGAGAGGACACAAAACCCTCAGTTGTTCAACATGTTGAGATATTTTTGTATGGCCAGCTAGGGGCAGTGAATGAGGAGACGAATGATGTGGCAGCCATCTTTATATGAGGGGTAATTCTTCGGTCGTTATTCAGGATGGCTCGGTTGGGCTTTTAGATGCATAAGTGGCTCCTTTTAAAAAGCCAGATGTTGTTTTCTGACTGTCAATTTTGTAACCAGAGGGTCAGAGAAAGGGGTATGCAGAGGAGAAGATGTGCAGGGAAAGAAACAGAAAGTGTGTAAAGGTACCAGCAAGATAGACATATACAAACTGTACACAGACAGGCAGCTGCATCTAATCCCCTAAGAGAAAGTGAAAGAGCAGGAAAAAAACAGGAGCACGACAATGGAGAAAATGGAAGTGTGTGTGTGTGTGTGTGTGTGTGTGTGTGTGTGTGTGTGTGTGTGTGTGTGTGTGTGTGTGTGTGTGTGTGTGTGTGGCTGGCACTGAGTTGCCGCAACTGGCAACTCTTCTCCACTGATCTGCCATCCACTGGCAAGGCATCCTTTGCTAGAATGTGAATCCAACCAACCAACCTTCTGTTTGTTCTGCATTTGCCCCTGCCACAGTCAGTCATGGCTGCAGCTAATGGATTCATTCTGTACAAAAGTTCAGCTGCCTCCTTACAGATCCTTTAAGATGTATAAGTCAGTTTCAAAAGCAGTCAGAGTGTATATTTATGGGGGGTTTTCAATCATTATTGTGTTTGATAGAAAATAATTTTAGCCAGGGACGTCGTTAGGCCTATTTTAGGGGGGGGCTGAAGCTACCCCAAAATGTTCCTAAGCCCCCCCAAATAATAATAAGAAAAATAATAATTTGATTTTTATTTTTTTTACAGTGCACTCTGTATCACTCACTATGTGGAATCAATCTTCCTTCACCATTCATCTGTTGGTGTCGTCGTGCACTGCAGTCTGTTTTATTTTTATTTCACGAACTGTCAACTGGTCAAAATGGGAGTGTTTTAGAGAGAGGCTTACGAGCGACCGCTTGCACGGTAACGGTATGACGAGCGAGGTAGAGAGTTACTGAAGAGAGAGAGCGCCAGGCAGCATTAAAACAAAGCAGGAAATCAGGGAAATAAAATGTTGTTTTCGCCGAGTTATCACTTGAAATGCAACTGTAGCAAGTATCTCACTATCATTAACGTTATCCAAATTCTATATTAGAAACAACAAATAATATATCCAGCTACAAAAAAGACAGAAGTACAAAGAGTCAATGGCTATGAAGATGATACACCGTCTTGTCTCTTCTCATTGGTTTAAACTGGCAGCTTTCAGAATGATGCAGACCGCTGTGTTGTTGTAGCTGCAGGAGCTATCTTGTCTCGTCGCTAATCTTTGGTCTGGACTTGCTACGACACACACAGTGAGGGATACAGAGTGAAATTGTAAGTTGTTGTTAATGACTTTTACTGGCTTCACTTCAGCTACATTTACTTGAGGTAAAGATAAAGGAATATTTTAGTTGGCTATAGAAAACGATAATCTAGTTAGTGTAAACGAGTGAAATACAAGACATAGCTCGCCTAGTAAGGTATCCGAAGCTCTCTATTCTTTACCATTAATAAAGTGGTATGCTTTCTCTATAGTATTAAAACAATATCAGTCCCTAAATATCATAGTATCACTGTTAATGCTATTGTACCAATATATCCTTCAATTCATTGAACAAATGGATACTGGAAGATATTTTAGCAGAGAGATAGAGAGGCACCAAGACATAGCCTAAACTAAATTTCATGATATTTATTATATATGCTTGATTCTGACCAACTTAACTTTCTGCATTTCTTTGCTGTAATAAATTAAACAAGTATGTAGATGTTAAATGTAGACTAGGATATGAGCATACATAGATACATGCATACATACTCAAACTTTTATTCATCTGGCCATCAGGTTATTAAATTCAGACATACTTTAAATCCTGGTCAACCATATTGCAACGAGCTCGTTCAGCGTTTCGTGCCTGACTGGAGTAGTGTGTTTTTCTTTAGGAGTGGGAAGGGCAGACAGCATGTTGCCTGTTTCATCATTTGGGCTGCCTTGTTGAGTGCAGCGGCACTGAGAACATTATATTTCACATAATTTAAGCTCTTTAAAAAAAAAATGAAATAGGATTAGTCCAACGAATCAGTTTGTAATGCGCACCTAACCGAAAGCCTCGTACCGAACGGTTCAATACGAATACGTGTATCTTTACACCCCTAGTAATTAAATAGTCTTATTTTGACCTGCAACTTTTTAATAAAGAGAGGGATTAGGTATGGTATTACCCCCGCCCCCCACCCATGCAGCTTTGATGTATCTAAAAGCTAACTTTAGAGTTTGGAAGTAAGATTTAGCAAGGGAAAGTTTTGCATAGCCTCGGGGCTACGCCCCCCCTGTCTTTCAATCCTAGTGACGTCCCTGCTTTTAGCCGAAGGATTTTTAGCCAGTTAGTCACTACTTTAATATGCATAGAATGATATTATATAAGTAACCCAGAATTAGGAAAAGGGCTGTTTAAACTAAACTAAAATCAAGTCACACAAGTACATGCAGAAAGAGAGCAGCAGCAACATTGTATTATTCTAAAAGGTTAAAAACAATGCTTGGTCAATTCTGGTGCCACGGATGGTGCTTGACATACCAGTTCTTAATTATTTTACAAACATTTTACCACCATTGTTCTTCGCTTAAGTAAATCCCTAGGCCTTCTTCTCTACTTTCCATCTGTCCCTGCCAGTGGGTAAAACACTGTGATAAGAGTTTTGCTTTTTTTTAACAAAATTAAAAGTTTACACAGTCATTGGCCTGTCATTGCCTGTGGGGTTTGGGAGTCCATTTTCTAATTTTTTTTAAAATATTTGAGTATAAATGAGAAATTAACTTTTTTCCCCTCTACTCCTGCATAGCATACCTTCTGCAGATATGACTTAGTCTGACATTTTACTGTGCAATGTGAGGGCCAGCTGGTTATTGATACAGTATGAGCTGAGGAGCAGATACATTGTCTGGGTTAATGAGGGTCAAAGTCACTGCTGGCTGTCAGAAAGCTTGAAAGCAGGGTGGATCCACTACATAGTAACAAGTTAATTGTGGCTATAATGCAACATAGCCTTGGGCTGCCCTCTCCTTGTAAACGACCTGAACCATACCAATGGCCCTGTCTCTAGGACCATTACATGAGGTCTGGACCAGCATCACTATTAACACAACGCTGTACTCCTGACGGTGACTTTAGAATTAGGCACTGAAAAAACAATGTATCAATGTATCATTCATAATATATAATAATAATACATGTATGTGTATAGTATAATGGGTCATATTGTACAAATAAAAACAAATTAACTTAAACAATAATTTATAGAGCCTCCAGCCAGTGGAACTCATTACCCACAAACATTAAACTAATCAGAAACAAATATGGTTTCAAAAACACTGAAACTAATGAGAGGGACCATACAATAGGAATAATGTCACCTGCCATGCTGTTTTGTTTGGAATTTCAACTTACTATTTTGTTGGATAACCTATGTACCTGCATTGTTTAAGTTGATTGATATACAGTATTGACTGATTTAACTATAAGATATGTCATTTTGTGTTAGACTGCCGGGAGTCAGTCGATGTGTGAAGGTCTGCTGTTATGTCTGTGTGATGTCAGTGTTTGTATTGTTTATTTATTTATTATATTATGTTATGTGGAGATTAGCAACTACTGTTGCGGAAGCTAATGGGGAACCTTATAGGACAAGGATTAAAGTATTGAAATCAACTTTAGCTGGAAAACATTGGAATTAAAAAGTGATTGCAGATAAAGGTGTATTGAAGCTGGTAGAAATTGTGGTTTTCCAAATTGTGCTGACCTCATTGACAGTTAGCACATTGTCAATCAAGCTCCACATTAATCAGAGCAGCAGTACTACAACTGTAAAGGGAGCCCTTCCATGAAGCGTTTGGCTGTTGTTTTTGCGAACTACTGCCTGCAAGTCAATAATGTTGGTGCCTTTGGCAAGACGAGTAATGCAGGTACACTCAGAATCAGACCTTAACCCTTGTGTTGACTTCGGGTCACATTGGCCCGTTTTTTAATTTTTGTTTTATATCAGAAAATATTGGACGTAGAAATAAGCGCTGAAAATGTGTAGAAGAAAAATTTAAAAATGTAAAACGTTGGAAAAAGCAAAAACAAATTGTGAAAAAAGGCGTCACAAATGTCAGAAAAAAAAGGTTGAAACGAAGACAACACAAGGGTTAATCAGCGACTAGGACAGCTCCCTGGTATTCCATCATCTACACCTATTCCTGGAGCTGAGAACCAGGGACAAAGCCTTCCCCTTGAGATTAACCTGATGAGTTATGTAAATAGGTTGGTGGTTTGAGGACATATTTAGAATTTTGGCATCTCAGTTGAGGATTTATCAAACATGATGCCCACCACAGCTAATACTATAGGACTGTCCTGAACCCACTTAGCATGAGTTGGCCATGGCAAGAGGTGGTGGAAAACCTGTCCATTGTCAGAGCAGACATTCGAGGCAAGAGAGAAGTTGACCCCATTTGTCCCTTGGTAGCACAAAGTGGAGTGACACATCCACCACTGTTCAAAGACCAACTTCCACTGTAAAATAGCCATTTCCAAGGGATATATTATCGCATTTTGCTGGCACTCAGGTTTAGAAAAACATGTATTAGGCGGCAACGTTAACCCTTTTATCTTTCTCTCTGAGCCCTTTGCTTCTCTGAGCTTAGTGCTCTGCAGGTTCGAAAGCATTAGTGTTCACAAAGCCAAGAACCAATGAAGATGTTAGTAGATAACAAACCATAACCGTTATCCACCCATTATATCTCAAAGGTAACACACACACACACACACACACACACACACACACACACACACACACACACACACACACACTTATCTGTCATCCTCCATCATATGTCTACAATGTACACACCTTATCAAATCCCAACACACAAGAGATTGACTTGTTCCTGAAATGGAGTGGCCTGGCATACTGTCGATAGAATCTGCTAATAAACACTTTTCTGCCTTAGTTTTATTAATTAAAAAAATAGCGCCTATTGTATTTGCTAATTTGTAATGCTGGCTTCATTCAAAATTAAATTATTTATAGAAATATGTTGCCAATGATATAGCAGTAGTTCATATGTGCCTGTGAAAGGCATGATGGTACAAAACCATGAAGAAACTGACTTTTAAAATATATATTTCACTGGTAAACAGACACTAATGAATTCCATGAAACCACAGTCTCTCTTCAGTACTTGAAATGAAACATTCATCCAAATCTTTGTGTTCATACTCCCAGGCCTGCTCAAAGATGAATACTGCATCAAGAGAAAAAAACAAAAGGTAAAGCGTAGCCAAAGATGATGTTTTTCATGCTCAATTCCCTGATTTCCATTTTCCTGTTAACTGTCAACACTCTCTTATTCCCCATGTGGTTTCATAGATAATGGATGAATATTGTTTCAGCAGTATAAAATGTAGAAATCGTTTTCTGCAAAAGTTACTGTACTTCAATAAGAAAAGAAATTTCTTTCAAATATAAAACCATACAGACTTTGTAGCCACACAGACTTTGTCGCCACCATCGACACAAACTACGTTAAGATCCCTCAGTGTGATAATAAAATGACTGAATTGGTAGTTCTTGTCATTCCAGGAGAGTTTTCTCAAGAGCAGCAAGACAAAACATATTTTGTGATATAAACCACAAAGACACAAAACTAGATCTATTGACAGCCAATGATTGTGGGCTTTTTCATGTCTTTAACATAAGTCATTTTAATTAATTTAATCATTTTAGTTCAAGGCAGTCTTGTGGCACCTTTCATACAGCAATTTAAATTTGACCTAAAACCAAATAACCACATTAACCATATAAGTTAAATCAAACTATGAAGAAGCTGGTAAATGTTAAGCTTCATTTTCCTTCTTTTGGAGTGCTGCCATTTCAGAATTGGCACAAGGCTTCTAGCAGAAAGTGTGTCTTCATAATTTGCCTCATCTTGTACCTGTTTGGCATCCGTCTCCAAAGGAATTAAGAGGGGCAGGCTTTGGTTTTATCCATGGCGCCTGATACCTGGTTTCAGCTGGCTCCAAGAACATTTAGAACAGCTGCAGAGGTTGCACAGTGGACCACCCGCAGCGCTACCAATGGGCCCGGGTTTAATTTTAGGGCCCGGGCCCATTTTAACCCCATTTTGACCCAGGCCTATAGTGAGTAGTGAGTGATTTTCATTCTAGCAGTTCATCCAATAAACAGCCCGAGAAAAAGCTTTGAGTGAAAGCTTCTCAGCCAATCAGCGGCTTCTACCCCACGTGTGGACTCTTATGCCTGACCACAGGCTGCATCGTCACCAGCAAGTGATCCAATGAAATGAATGACGTTGCCGCGCAAGCTTTTCAAGCAAGCTCAATGAGACAGACACAGACGGTAGCTATCAGCTAATATGAAACGCAAAGCAAAGCAGCTTGTTTTCATTTAAATTCAGCAAGAAACGCTCCAAGGAGCAGGAGGAGGAAACTCCTGCCATTTTAAGTAACGCGGTTACAAGTGACGAGTTACCATCCTGCTTGGCCGCCCTCTTCCCATCAAGTCCTTCCGTAGCCACCCCCTCACACCAGCAAGGCAAGTAGGCAACAGTTAACGTTTAGCCGCTTTCCGACCGAGTAGTTACAGGAACGTAGCTAGTTATAGGAAAGGTCCACTTCTAAACAGTTCTACTAACTACTCTCCCCCAAAACTGTTTTTTTCCAATTACATTCCCACTGGCCAAGTGGCCATAGGGACTGGTAGGAGGGGTAAGGGAAAAATAAAAGCCTCTTATTTACGAGAGCGGTCTGAGAGACCTCCAGGTCACAGCGGGGTCTCTGAGCATAACTGGCTGAGCGACAAGCTAGCGGCCGGGGCAGGCACCTGCTGGCTGTCGCCTCACTTCATGGAGCTCCGAAAACTTTGAAGCAAATTGTCAATTCGGCATCAATTTTCGCAAGACTGCCTATATTGCCTAAAACGTTGTCATAAGTGCAATTAGTGATGAATAAAATGGCGAAAATTGTTAAAATTGTCCCGTTGTTGGTCTGTCTGTACCGGAAACCGACCGTCGTTCACCTAGGTTCATATGCTGAAAAGAGAAAAGACCCTGCCTTGAAGTAGGAGCTGAAAGAGTTACAGGAGCTGCGACCAGAGGGACTTAAAAACCTCCAAATTGGTCCAGTCGGAACACGAGAAAAAAAGGGTTCTAGGAATTTTATGTTCTAGGAACTGCAAAAATCCCTCTGGACGGAAAGCGGCTGTTAACGTTAGTGTCTGGCTGTAATAATTCCGTTTCAGTCTTTTTGTAGGCTTACTGCCAAGGTATATGTCTTTGTCCACTTTAGCACTGAGCTGAGGACAGCGACACAAGAGCCACACAGGTAGGCTACTGAGTCGCTGTCCTCAGTTTTTTTTTTTTGGCTTATTTTAACTGGCCCATCCAGTTTTCTGGAGGCCCACCTACAATCAAAATCCTGGCGCCGCTAGTGCAGTGGACTGGGCACCATCAACAGAAATAGTTGGCACAGGAAGACGAGTCGTGGGAACAGTTCAGAGAGGTACGGATGGTGTCACAGAAGACATGACGCGGGAGAGGGGCTCCATGCCTGTAATGATGGAAGGAGGAATAATGGCTAGAATGTGCTGCAATGCTAGAGAGAGTCATGAAACCCCGGGCAGTGTAGACAGGCAAAGGGTATGTGGCACTTGCGTCATGGGGGGCTGGATCAGTATGAAGAGGCATGGAGCTAAAAATGTTCACAGCAGGCATGCACTCATTGATGGTGTCAGCAAGAGACAAGGCCATGATGGTGTTGGCAGGCTGGGAGGCCTTTCAGCTACAGGTTGAAAAATGCATCCTAGAAAGACAGAATCTGCAGGAACTTCCGGAGCTGTCTTGTCGCAGCTAGTTCGGTCTCCTGAAGAAAAGAAGTCACTTTCTTCTTCTCTCTCCTTTTGATACCAGTCCCTCAGCCCAAGCCAGTTTGATAGCAGTCAGTAGATTTTTTCCCACTTATGTTTGTGACTCATGTGGAGGGATTGTCATCTGCAGGGTGCTTCATATCTGCCACATTGTGTTCCTAATCACTCTTAGACTGCCTAACTCTTAAAGAACTTTTGAGTGCACCTGGTGCTAAGTGTAAGAATACAAATGAGTAGCATTTACAAGGTAATGGCCCCAAATAGTACTCCACCATCCCCTTTGTAATTTTGCCTACAAATTTACCACTGTCACTACATGACCTGCAGCAAATATAAATTTAAGTGTGCTAGCAAGCCACTGGTTTGTTTTATGAGATGTTACCCAATTTGATTGTTAACTCTCTTCAGTAAGTTGCAGTTTATTACAGGGGACGGGGTGTAGGTCCTGAAAAAGTCTTTAAATTCCTTAAAATTTAGTCAGCACACTTGTTTATACACACTACCTTTATCAGTTAATGTGACAAAACTGCCTTTTTGAAGCATCAGAGCACAAGAACATATAATTTTATCTTCAATGTGTACTTATCTCCATATAGATAGATAGAAAACCCTTGTTATTTGCATGCTTTTAAGTTTTTCATTTTGGAGCCTTTGTTTTGGATTACATTTTTTGTGTTGGCTGTTTTTATTTTTTTGTCATGTTTGATCAGACCCCTTTCAGTTGTTGTTTCCATGGAACCACACTTTTTTTGTCACCTACCTAATTGCCAATTGGTTTTGTTTGTCACTCTACATGTGGATTTTATTATTTATAGCTTTTGTTTGGTGCTTCCCAACTATATTCAGTGCTGATAAACATAGACTGGTTAACTATCCAGAAATATGAATGTCACCGCTTTGGCTTCATAAATTGCATAATTTATAACCTTACCATTAAACACCAACAAGATAAAAAAAAAATGCTGTATAATAAATGCATGGATGACAAACATCAACTAAGTTTTTTACTCTACTATTATGTTCTTTGTTTCTTGTGTGCACACGTGATAACCCTGTGGTCACATAAGGCTTGCACCAAGACAGAGCAGTTAAGTGATTGAACTCCTGTTCATGTACATTGTCCTGAAAAGTACAAGACAATTACACCTGACATTTTGACACCAGACATCCACCAGACATGTGCTGTCCCTTGTTATATGTGTGATTTCTAATTAGTTGAGGCAATTTCCTTGTTTGGATAACATTTAAATCCCTAAGCCTTCAATATATCAATATTAAATGACTTGACAATGCATCTAGTTCCTTCTTGAATGCCATTTCCATAAACATATTAATCAAAAGTGATTCCCTGCCATGAAAAGTGTTCAGATTTTCATCAAGTCTCAGGCTCGAACAGCTTGTGTTTAAGGTATCTGATGCTATAAACCGCAGATAGTTCCAATGGGAGCCCTAGAAACTACATACCTCTTCATTTATGTGAGGATGATAGCAGCTCAGAACAGGAGCAGAGTCGTTAAAAGGGAAATCAAATTCAGCATTTCTCACTCATCATATCAAATTACTTGTTTGTATTCCTTCGCAAAACTCGGAGTAAACGGAGACAAAGCTGTTTATGTACTGAGCAAATTAATTCACCCACGCTCTCTCAAGTTCTTTCTTCCAATGTTGTCATTAGTAATTTAACACTTTATGTGAACCCCATGTGATGGCTGAAACGATGGATAGACATTGTCCGCAGTCTACTCCTCCACACATGTAGACAAACACAAACATAGATACACATTCACCCTTGACTCCACTCCAAAGTAATTTACAACTGGGATGGCTGCCATCTCTGAAATAGCCTCTTGGTTTGTTTGGAAGAGAAACGCCATACATAGCTACAGCCAGAGGCTACTTTCTGTCAACAGTCAGCAAAACAAAACAAATAATCTCTATTAATCATTTACAACTTATTATAATCAATAATTTCTATGGTCGGTCAAATAACATGCAAAGACATGAAGGTGTTGTGTCAACAATGGACTCCTGCCCGTTCCTGCGAGCCTTGACAGGCTGTCCCTCGAGCTGTGAGTATGAGTGTTAGCTAATCCCCCCAGAGGGTGCAATTAATGTCCTTTTCTGAACCACATTTTCCCTGGCTTCAATCCTGCACAACCATTTCTTACATGTTTTCCATCCTGGTAGCCTTCGATCTTGCTTTCTTTCAAAGCAATCACAAATGTGAAGCTTGTTCTATTCACAGGGGGGAATTACAGATGGTTCCGTGCAGAGGAGGAATATATAATGCACTTATGTACCTTGCTCTGGCATTCTGTGTGTGTGTGTGTGTGTGTGTGTGTGTGTGTGTGTGTGTGTGTCTGTCTGTCTGTCTGTCTGTCTGTCTGTCTGTGTGTGTGTGTGTGTGTGTGTGTGTGTGTGTGTGTATGTGTGTGTGTGTGTGTGTGTGTGTGTGTGTGACATCTCAGAAATCTCCTTGTTGCTCCAAATAGCCCAACAGAGCTGTACTGTACATTAACTGACAAATTGTCAGTTAATGTACCTTGTCTTTGTTGCAGGGATGCCTTCGGAAGTTGTCTGTGGACTCTCGGCTGTTTTACATCCTCTCATCTCACCACTGGGGTTCTCCAGAGCCATTGTAGTCCCCGTCACAATGAGTGTACCCCACCTTTAGAGCTTCTTTGGTGACAGAATCAGGACAGCTCTGCCATCAGCAGCATCAAAGCCACAGCGAGATGGAGATGGATTAATAAGTAAAGAAAAGTGTGACAGAACGAAGAAGGCTCCCAGATCACACAAAGGTGGTAAAGTCACCTGGGGCCTCAAAAGGGAAAGAAGTTTTCAAACCTGTTTGTTTTACTCAAAGAGTTTCTCTGCATGAGCATCTACCATTCCAGGAACAGCAGGAGCAGAGGAAGGGGGAAGATGGACTGCCCCTGCTGTAGCTGGCATACAGATGTTTGAAGAGCAAAGGAAGGCATGTGCTAACACACGCATTCACCCAGCATGCCGCTGTTCATTATTCCACCAATCTGTCATCTCCCACTGGTGAATCATCGTGGCAACACAGAGGGAAGGCACCCAAGCGTCCCGATGCCGTAACGATAATTTTTTTTATGTTTGAGGACATGAATGGCTCAATGATTGCAAGAGGGAATATGTACAACATGCATTGATATGCATGAGACTTCAAGTGAGTAAGGATTGCGCCTTGGAGTGATAGTCATGACCCTTTGCATTTTTAGTTTTCTTACGTTTTGCTCTTTGTCTTCTCCCACACTTGTTCTGATTCCTAATTTTCTTCATCTCTCTATCCCTTGCTCTTTCTATAATTTCTCTATTCATATTCATCTTCTATCCATATGTGTTTCGGTGCTTCAGAAAAGCCTGCTCAGTTTAAAAAAAAAAAAAAAATTAAGATTACTTTTGGGGCATTTTAGGCCTTTATTTGTGAAGACATGAAAGGGGAGAGAGAGGGGGAATGACATGTAGCAAAGGGCCGCAGGTCGGAGTCAAACCCGTGCCCGCTGCGTTGAGGAGTAAACCTATATATATATATATATATATACAGTGAGGAAAATAAGTATTTGAACACCCTGCTATTTTGCAAGTTCTCCCACTTGGAAATCATGGAGGGGTCTGAAATTGTCATCGTAGGTGCATGTCCACTGTGAGAGACATAATCTAAAAACAAAAATCCAGAAATCACAATGTATGATTTTTTAACTATTTATTTGTATGATACAGCTGCAAATAAGTATTTGAACACCTGAGAAAATCAATGTTAATATTTGGTACAGTAGCCTTTGTTTGCAATTACAGAGGTCAAACGTTTCCTGTAGTTCTTCACCAGGTTTGCACACACTGCAGGAGGGAGTTTGGCCCACTCCTCCACACAGATCTTCTCTAGATCAGTCAGGTTTCTGGGCTGTCGCTGAGAAACACGGAGTTTGAGCTCCCTCCAAAGATTCTCTATTAGGTTTAGGTCTGGAGACTGGCTAGGCCACGCCAGAACCTTGATATGCTTCTTACAGAGCCACTCCTTAGTTATCCTGGCTGTGTGCTTCGGGTCATTGTCATGTTGGAAGACCCAGCCTCGACCCATCTTCAATGCTCTAACTGAGGGAAGCAGGTTGTTCCCCAAAATCTCGCAATACATGGCCCCGGTCATCCTCTCCTTAATACAGTGCAGTCGCCCTGTCCCATGTGCAGAAAAACACCCCCAAAGCATGATGCTACCACCCCCATGCTTCACAGTAGGGATGGTGTTCTTGGGATGGTACTCATCATTCTTCTTCCTCCAAACACGGTTAGTGGAATTATGACCAAAAAGTTCTATTTTGGTCTCATCTGACCACATGACTTTCTCCCATGACTCCTCTGGATCATCCAAATGGTCATTGGCAAACTTAAGACGGGCCTTGACATGTGCTGGTTTAAGCAGGGGAACCTTCCGTGCCATGCATGATTTCAAACCATGACTTCTTAGTGTATTACCAACAGTAACCTTGGAAACGGTGGTCCCAGCTCTTTTCAGGTCATTGACCAGCTCCTCCCGTGTAGTCCTGGGCTGATTTCTCACCTTTCTTAGGATCATTGAGACCCCACGAGGTGAGATCTTGCATGGAGCCCCAGTCCGAGGGAGATTGACAGTCATGTTTAGCTTCTTCCATTTTCTAATGATTGCTCCAACAGTGGACCTTTTTTCACCAAGCTGCTTGGCAATTTCCCCGTAGCCCTTTCCAGCCTTGTGGAGGTGTACAATTTTGTCTCTAGTGTCTTTGGACAGCTCTTTGGTCTTGGCCATCTTAGTAGTTGGATTCTTACTGATTGTATGGGGTGGACAGGTGTCTTTATGCAGCTAACAACCTCAAACAGGTGCATCTAATGTAGGATAATAAATGGAGTGGAGGTGGACATTTTAAAGGCAGACTAACAGGTCTTTGAGGGTCAGAATTCTAGCTGATAGACAGGTGTTCAAATACTTATTTGCAGCTGTATCATACAAATAAATAGTTAAAAAATCATACATTGTGATTTCTGGATTTTTGTTTTTAGATTATGTCTCTCACAGTGGACATGCACCTACGATGACAATTTCAGACCCCTCCATGATTTCCAAGTGGGAGAACTTGCAAAATAGGGTGTTCAAATACTTATTTTCCCCACTGTATGTATATGTATATGGGCGCACGCTCTACCAGGTGAGCTACCCAGCCTGCTCAGTTTAACACTGTCTACAGCACCATATCTGTCATAACTGCAATAGAAATTCTTATCTCAGAATTTGAGGCAACATTTTGTGGCTGAGGCCCTACTCCTAGTATCAGAGTACAATACAGCCGCAAGCTCCAACACTATTTCCTCTGCAGTCAGTCATGCTGAAGTTTAACTCTATTAAAAAAAAAAAAAGAAGCACAGCCTGATAAGGGCTACGTTTTTTTCCTTTTTGGTATCAAATGTGTCCCAAGGGGTTTTATCAGATGCTTAGAAGTTTATGAGGCATCACTGTTTATCAGCTGCTATCTGGTGTTTAAGTATAATCTTTATGACACCCGAAAAACTGCCTTGAAATTTACAGAGCGGAGGTAAGGTCACCCTGCTGATGGGCTGTGGCTAACTGCTTGTGGAGTCGATCGCCTTTCTAGTGCCTGGCAGGGTGCGACCAATCGATGCCTTAACCCGCCCAGCCGCTTGTGTCGCCACAGCCCGACAACAATCACGGTTTATTACCAAAAGACACAGAAACAAACACATAAACGTACAAACTCCTCTATGGAATGGGAATCGTAGCACTTTTTGAAGTCTGTACCCAAACACACAAACACCACACCAATTCCACACTTCAATTTCCCTGATCTTGCTTGACCCAAGATTGAGGCGTAATGAAGCTAGCTCTGCTCCCATCCTAATCTGGTCTGACAGGTCCCGACTCAGAGAGTATGATTAATGTGAGCTGCAGCTGCACCCGGACAAATTTAATGTCATCTGCAATATCACCCCGCTCCAACAAATGAGCGCCCAGATGTCATAAATTCCTATGGCACATTGTCCATATCCATTAGCAAACAATTTATTGCAGCGGTGATATTTTTGTTGTTATTTTCTCATGCAGTGCCACCATATCCATCAGTCAGTCAGTCAGCCCCTGAGCCCTGAAGTGCCACAGAGAGTCAAAGAGTGATCGCCTGGATTCAGCTGTCATGAATCATTCCTCTAGTATTTGCTCATTAACCAGGTGGTGGTTTGAATTAGGCTTTTCATGGGATCCGTGTTGTTTTCCCCTGAAGAGGCAGCGGGGAAGCAACCTGAGCATATGGCCTATGTCAGTAGTTTTGAGGGCTGGAGTCGGTTAACTTGTGTGCCCAGGAGTAAAGCAAGTGTTAAGGACTGTGATGACTCAGGAGTAACTTATAACTAAAAAGGGAAATGTCATTGGTCAAAGCAAAGATTAACTCAAGGATGCAGAGCTCAGAACAGCTGTACTCAGAGCAACCTACTCCCAAGATTCACGAAATGTATCTGGTATCATTAGAAATGCAGCATGGAGCAATTCACAATTGAAATAGCAAAAAAAGCAAAAAGCTAATTTTTTACCCTGACAATGCTATACTCCACCAAAATAGCCCACCTTGATGTGTTTTGAAGAGCATAAATCGTTTTTTAGTTCTAGTTCTTGACATTTTGCGGTTGACTCAACAGAGTCAGGGAGTAAACAAAGGGTTTCAGGGTTTCAAATGGATGAAGTAACACAAATTACAGCCGAATCACTGTTGGTTTTTCACAGCGTTACCCTCAATCCACCTCATGTAGACACCACTAACCCCCCCCCCCCCCCCCCCCCCCCCCCGCCGACTCAGCCTTAAAAGAATTCACTGCACGTTCCATTGTAGCACGTCTTAATCTAAAGAGACGGTTCCATTTCAGTTCTACCGATAACCTTCCCATTTATTGTTCCCCGTGTACACCTTCAGTGAAAAAAAGGAAGGCGGCCAGAAATAGAAATGAAAGATGATGATTTCAGTGGCTGAATCATAGATTTAGTGGGAACAACTTGAGAGAAGTAGAAAAAGGGGGAGAGGGGAATAAAGAGAAGGCAGCACATTGAGATGAGACTAAAGGAAATGATGAGACGCGCAGCAAGAAAAATAGCTACCGTGTTTGGCTCTGTGGTGTATTAACTTCATCTGGTTGGGAGTATTAGAGCTGAGTCTTATTGCCGTCGCTGTCTGGCTGGTTAAAAATACGAGGGAACAGTCTTTCAATATTTGCGGTGAGGTGAAGAGAATGTTGCGTCATGACAAATGGACCGGTTAAATACCCCACTCCCTTTATATCATCTTGTTTAAAAAGCAATCAGTCTGCTTCCCTGTTTTAAAAGACAAACCCCGAGAGAGCATCCGGATTTTGAAAGACAAATGAGGTTCATATCGGAAATGAAAGAGTCAAGAGGAAAGTAATGAGTGGACCCCGCTTTCCTGATGAGCTTTATGCTGCTGACAAATTACTGGTAGACCCAATATAGAGTGCTGATAGACTCAGTGTGCAGTAGTAAGAAACCCTGTGAATCTTTTCAATTTCTCCATTGTCATTGGAATTAAAACGTAGGGGAGTCTAATAAAGAGTGGCCTTGATTTAAATGTCATTGCACCATGTTTTTGTTGCCGTGGAAACATTTCTGTCAGACTTTGTTGACGTCATGGCTGGCTGATTGTCTCAAGCAGACCTAAATAGGCCACAGAGGCAATTGTTGTATTTGTCCCCTGCTAATAGGTCGCCCCAGCAGGGTTTTTGGTCAAACTTTTGTGCGAGAGTGAAAAAGGGACAAAATAATTACAGCAGCTGCTCACCTTTTCCCTACCAATGGGGTGACAGAACAGCGAGATGTGTGGTTTTTGTCCTCAGGCTGGAGGAAATGTCAGCAACACACACTGGTGGTCACCAGCGGACGTGGCAGGAGGGAGGAGGACAGAATGCTGATGAGGAAGCTGGAAGCAGCAAAAGTCTAAAACTTATCACACGTACATGCCCCAAGAGGCACATGTGTAAACAAGCACAGATGGCTCAATGCACACACACACACACACACACGCGTGCCTGGACACAAGTAGTCACAGTGACAGTGCAGGAGATAAAATACACACATATGCCCATGCACAAATGTATACAATAGCCTCAGTCTGATGTCTGAGGCTCCAGTAGCTGTGAACAGGCTGTCACTGAGCTGTTGTAGAGAGCAGCAGGAGCACACAGAACTATGGAGGGAACTGACCTTTGTTGCTGCACCTCTGACCTTTTGAAGATCACCTGTTCAGCTCAGCTACATCTCCAGGGAATGTTTGCTCTCTCAAATCCCTCACAATCCAACACAAAGAACATGCTGTATTGCTGATGCAGTAGGTAGACCTTCTGGCTTATGAAGAATACATAAATCTTATTTTTTTTTAAAGCTCCAAGATACAAGAAACACCAGTACCATCTCCAACACCCATTACACCTCCAGGGATAACTCAGACTGAATAAATGCTTCACAATATTCACATAACTTTTTCTTCAAAATTCTACTGGAGAACAAAAAGTTTCAAGAAGATACCAAATATGTAGGCGTGTAAAAATAACCTATACGAGTCAGCGAATCAGCTACATTGATCCACAACCACAGATCTGAAAAAAAAGGAAAAGAAAATGTATTCAGCTGTCAAAAACACAAACGCATACCGCAAAAATATTTTAGTAGTTTTAAGGAATGTACTGGTACAGCAACAAGTCTGGGACAAAATCACTAATTAAGAGCTTCAAACTAGAAATAAATACTGGAAACAGCTATTGTAATGCTCTAAGCAATAAGATGCAGCACACCTTTTTTGTAGAGTCCATGTTGTTTTCACATTACGACTAAAGCTCCTGTACACACCGAATTCAAAAGAATCTCTTCCCAACTCGGGAAATCCGAGGAGCATGTGAATGCAGCAGAAGTCTCTCAGTTTATTAAAGCCATGTGCTAATGGACATGATATCATACAGCCATATTGAAAATACTAAATTCAGAAGAATGACACTGTCAGTCTTCTGCATTTGGTATTTTCCTGTTTACTGTGGTTGAGTAGAGTATTTCTGATTCAGTATTGGAAATAAAAATTGAGGAAATAAAGTAAAAAGTTTGCTACTCTCACAGCATGCAATACTATAATTGTCCAATTTTTTACTAAAGAGGAAAAAAATTGAAAGTCAGGGGGATAAAATATTGTATGCTATAGTTTCCTAAACTGGGCTATTTTGTATGCCAGTCAAGACAGGTGGTAGTCAAGTAGATTATTGTTGTCTAATTAGTGAGAGAGGGTTGTCATTTGAGCTAAAATTCACTTTATCGCTACTTTAACAACCCTCATTAGTGAACTCACAAGGTAAATAGACAAGAGCCAGTGTTCCATTCGAAAAACCCATAACAATTATATTTTAGTGTTTTCTTCACCATTCTCTGTACTTTAAGCCCCATTTCATCCTTGCTTCGCCTCTAGGGAAACCACAAAGAGCACACACATTCACACTTACAAAGTCTGTTAATTGCAAAATGCTAAATGTCTGTTTCAAAGGGCAGAAACCCTCACATTGACTCTCAGTACGTGAACATGATTCTAATCACCATATCGGCTAAATGTTGTTACTACTGTACTTTGGGAAGATGTAAGAGTTTGTAAAATCAATAATATCCCCTGATGAGCTTTACCTCTACTCAAGGTCTGACCATTAAAACTATTCTTCAAAACTCGCGAGGTGAAGAGATGGAAACACTTTTTTCCTCTGGCTTCACTACATCCCCGCACATCACACAGGACGTGTGTTCATTATGTGGCCCGCCTCCCTGCTTCCTTCTTGCATTATTGCCAGCCTCATTGTCTGCGCTATCGCTGCCTTGTTGAGCTGTCTGTGTCCCTCTCACCTGTCTTTCTCTCACTTCATCTCCTTTTCTGTAATAGAAGCTGAGACCTATTGATTTTTATCCTGGCTACTTCTCACTGAGCATCTGGTCTCTTTCACTTATGCTGTGAGCTGTGCCTGAAAAGTTTTCTTTTTTCAGGTCAGTGAAGGAGGATCAATTACTCTGCCTATTGGATTTTAATTTCCAAATTTTTAATTCAAGAGGTGACATTGAAGTTCTTCCGCAGCATCCAGTGGAGGGGGGGTTTCAAGGTTTGGTGATGTCTCATATTAGCACTCCTGCTGAGGTACTTCAAGGACTAGCTCCCCACTAAATTATAGGACAGTTTGGAAATAACAGACCATTTGTCCCTTAAGCACCTCATAAAAAGCCTCTAATGTTGTTTTCTCCTCATTAATCCAAAAGTAGTTTTAAATCACCACAAATTGACACCCTTGAGCAGAAGGGTCCTTTCCTCTCTCCGCATGTGGTAACAAGAGGAAATTGGGCAAAATGTGTTTTTAATTAAAAACAATAAGGCAGCCATATTGCATGCCTGAAATGCAGTCTGAGATTAGCCAAATATTCAAGTCAACAAAGTCACAGATAAAGCAAGAAACAAAGGGAGTGGTGTGCCCACACATTAATCAGGCTGTCAAGGGGTGTCCAGATAATAATCAGAGACAATGCATATCATGCCAGTGTGTATTAGGCCTATCTAATTACTTGAGGATCTCTGAGTATTGAACCCTGAGAGGGAAAGTGGATGAGAGCAGCCGCCCCGCTGTCTGGCACCTCTGGGCTCTATGTTTGAACACTATGATTTTTCTGGTGCACTGCAGCTCAGTGATCATTACTCACAATGGAAATAGATACAGTACTGTAGCCTGGCTAGGGACTATTGACAGGAGTTATTTTTACTGTACAGTTTTGCTTGAGGGAAAAGATAATGATTACAACACATGTATAATTCTAAAAGGCTTTTCTTTTTGCCCTCTGCCCTGTACACACAGTGGATCAGAGGCTGTTGTACAGTACAGGCTGTCCAATTTACCCAGTTACTCAGACCCATTTGCACTGCAATAACTGCAATTAGGTTAACTGTAGACCTGAAAGTAACTAAACTTGAATATTGGATTTTAATGTATTCTGAGGATAAAGAGTAAAACTACATTATTAAATACAATATGTTTTATACTGTTACAGTTGTCCCTGCACAAAACACTTTTAATAGGCGGAATTTTGTTAATATATGTGTAAAAAAACTGCATGTAAGAGAGCAGCAGGCACAGCATGTAACTGCACGTATTACAAAATTAGATCCACAGTCAAACAATGGTGCGCCTTCAAAGCAAGTGACAGTCAAATCAAATAAAAATAACTTTATTTTTCCCGTGAGGGAACTTTATTTGTAGTCAGGCACATTCAAACACAACAATACATAGTCCGTATTAATCATACCAGAGAATAAATAAATGCTAAATACTAAAATAAAAACCCTGAGGGTAAGAGTAGAGGGGTGGGGTAGGGACAATAGGCCGAAGTCTAGATCGATCGATGGGGGGTGGTTGTTTGTTCAACAGGCTGATGAATGCTGGCACAAAGGTGGACATGGCTCGTTTGGATCGTAGGGGAGGGGAACGAAATCTCCTCCCTGAAGGTAACAGATGGTACTGGTTATTGAGATTATGGGTGGGGTTCCGATATGAGTTTACTTTCCCTGATGGCCTGTTTATCAAATATGGTTGTGAGAGTGGTCTAGGGTTGTCCAATGATCTTTCCGCTCATCTTTATGATTCTGTTGAGAGGACATTTGTTCAACTCAGTCAGGGAACCAAACCATGCCAATAAGCTGAAGGTGAGGGTGGATTGGATGAAACAGTTATGAAATGACTGGAGTATTGACTTGCAGTTGTCGTGGCTTCTGAAGAAAGTACAGGTGTTGTTGACATTTCTTGAAGATCAGGTCAGTGTTACTTTTAAAAGCCAGCTTGTGGTCAATAATTAGACCACGGTCTCTCTGTTGTCTGGCCGTCTACCTGAAGAGCAGGGGGGTTGGTGGAGGAGCGCCAGAAATCTATGACCATCTCCTTGGTTTTAGAGATGTTCAGGGTTAGGTGGTTATCCCTGCACCAGAGAGAGAAGTTGACATGCCTACAACAAAGCCCATCCTTTTGGTTCTGTGTAAAAGGTTTTCTTCTGGTTGTGGTTCTCTCGGTTCAAGGTAGGAATCCTATAACCTGGGTGAAAGTGTATTGCCAAACAAAGTGAAATTCAATTTCAGCTTACAGTGCATACGGAAAGTATTCACAGCGCTTCACTTTTTCCACATTTCATTATGTTACAGCTTTATTCCAAAATGGATTACATTTATTTCGAAAAAATTCCACAAATACACACAATACCCCATAATGACAACATGAAAAGATTTTTTTAAATGTTTGCAAATTTATTAGAAAAAAAAAAAACGAAAATATAAGATGTACATAAGTATTCACAGCCTTTGCTCAATACTTTGTTGTGGCACCTTTGGCAAAATTACAGCCTCAAGTCTTTTGGAATATAAACCCACAAGCTTGGCACACCTATCTTTGGCCAGTTTCGCCCATTCCTCTTTACAGAACGTCTCAAGCTCCATCAGTTTGGACGGGGAGCGTCGGTGCACAGCCATTTTTCAGATCCCTCCAGAGATGTTCAATGGGATTCAAGTCTGGGCTCTGGCTGGGCCACTCTAGGACATTCACAGAGTTGTCCTGAAGCCACTCCTTTGATATCTTGGCTGTGTGCTTAGGGTCGTTGTCCTGTTGAAAGATGAACAGTCGCCCTAGTCTGAGGTCAAGAGCGCTCTGGAGCAGGTTTTCTTCCAGGATGTCTCTGTACATTGCTGCATTCATCTTTCCCTCAATCCTGACTAGTCTCCCAGTTCCTGCCGCTGAAAAACATCCCCACAGCATGATGCTGCCACCACCATGCTTCACTGTAGGGATGGTATTGGCCAGGTGATGAGCGGTGCCTGGTGTCCTCCAAACATAATGCTTGGCATTCATGCCAAAAAGTTCAATCTTTGTCTCATCAGACCAGAGAATTTTGTTCCTCATGGTCTGAGAGTCTTTCAGGTGCCTTTTGGCAAACTCCAGGCGGGCTGCCATGTGCCTTTTACTAAGGAGTGGCTTCTGTCTGGCCCCTCTACCATACAGGCCTGATTGGTGGAGTGCTGCAGCGATGGTTGTTCTTCTGGAAGATTCTCCGCTCTCCTCAGAGGAACCCTGGAGCTCTGTCAGAGTGACCATCGGGTTATTGGTCACCTCCCTAACTAAAGCCCTTCTCCCCCAATCACTCAGTTTAGAGGGACGGCCAGCTCTAGGAAGAGTCCTGGTGGTTCCAAACTTCTTCCATTTACGGATGATCGAGGCCACAGTGCTCATTTGGGACCTCTAAAGCTGCAGAAATCTTTCTGTGCCTAGAGACAATCCTGTCTCTGAGACCTACAGACAATTCCTTCAACTTCATGCTTGTTTTGTTGTCTGACATGCACTGTTAACTGTGGGCCCTTATATAGACAGGTGTGTGCCTTTCCAAATCATGTCCAATCAACTGAATTTACCACAGGTGGACTCCAATTAAGCTGTAGAAACATCTCAAGGATGATCAGTGGAAACAGAATGCACCTGAGCTCAATTTTGAGATTGATCGTTAAGGCTGTGAATATTTATGTACAAGTGATTTCTTTGTTTTTGTATTTTTAATAAATTTGCAAAAATCTCAAACAAACTTTTTTTAAGTTGTCATTATGGGGTATTATGTGTAGAATTTTGAGGGAAAAAATAAATTTAATCCATTTTGGAATAAAGCTGTAACATAACGAAATGTGGAAAAAGTGAAGCGCTGTGAATACTTTCTGTATGCACTGTATATGAAACAAGAGCAGTAATAAACTCCCTTGTTCCCTCATTCTTCCCCCTTTCAGCAACAATATGAAATGGTTGATTACAGCATGGAATGTATCCCACAATTCACTGCAATCCAAGGTTGCACAAAGTGGCAGCTGTAGGTGTGCTCAGGCACACAACAAAAACATAACCCACAAAATGATGATATTCAAATTTATATATATATATGATATATGATATATGATATATATCAATGAATGTCAGTGAATTGCTGGAGTAGGACCAACTGTAAAATGTGAATTCCAAGAAATATATCTGATAGAATAGTTAAAGCTACTCTGTGGAGTTTTATCGTGAATAAACACAGTTCAGTCGGACAACTCACATTTGAAATGTTTATGATAACAGCAGAACATTGTGTTTGGCATCCAGGTGGATGCTGGGGTGGTAATGGGGCTGAAAGCAGGCAGCAATACAGGTGCAGGGCAGCAGCAGCATTGACAAGGCAGAGATGGGGAAATTGTGCAGCTTAAATAGACCGCCAAATTGAGGGGGTGTGTTTGGTAAATTAAAGAGTGAAGCATGTCACGTGTGCATTCAGCAGTGCAGCTCGAGTTAACTGCCTGAACTAGCTCACAGGCGCACCATTTATGTTTAGTGTGTGTCACTAATATGCACTGTGTGAATCTTTAAGGGCTAACAGATGTGTTGAATGGATACTCTTTAAAACATTTGCAGAGCCAATGTGTTAAGTATTTCAAAACCTGCAATACTTACATCCATGTTGCCATGAATTGTGTAGTTATCTTTGTCTTTCCCACCATTCGCTGGTGCATTGGTGCGTTTCTTGGCATCTAAACGCAACCAACTGTTAACAGTAAAGTATTTATAACCGTTCCAAGCAGCCACACTTGTAGGCAGGGTGAAAAAATGTCCGTCACAGAGAGGTGAGATGCAATACTCGCGTAAATATAGACATAACGGTGCACATTGTCAGACAGTCTCTCCTGGAAGGTATTCACAGTATTGCATTAATTTGTTCACAAGAAAAGTGACAGAAATCGTTGTGTAAAGAATGAAAAATATAGAGCTGGAGAAAGAAGTTAAAACCTTGTCTCTTTTCACACCTGGTTAATCCCTCTATTCCGACCTCGGAAAGATGTAGTTGGAGGGGGTTTCCAAAGGTGTTCCACCGCTATACTGCTGCCGTAAATCTTTAAAAAGGGTCAAAGATTCACGGGTATTCATTTTTAAAAAAGGGCTAAAACAGATGGACACTGTGGACACTGTACTGGATTAGCAAACGTATACATGTAACGTAACTCAACATAGTAAACACTAGATGGGTTCATAGTTATTCAACAGTGGAAAGCTCATAACCCCCATTCTTAACTACCAATATCATCAATCATTTCTGGTTGTACATTTTACACCAGTAGACCAGTACAAGACCAAAGTCATAAAACATATCTCTTCCTCTCTGTTAATATTTCGTGGACACACAAGGACACAAACACACACACACATGTACCCTTCTTGTTATCAAGAAATACTACAGCTGCTGGAAGTGAGTGATCTGTTAGTGTTTGTGTGTATAGGTGCTTTTTTAGCTCCATGTTTCTTGCTCAGGCAGTTGGCCACAGCAATTTTGCAGGAGTGAACAGTGACCTTTGACTCCATTACAACTGATTGGATTGGTTCTCCCACCGTGGCTGGCTGGCTGCCCAGCACTACACCCTGCCATGACGCAGCACACAGGGCCACACACTGCCTTCCATCCCCTCTACTTACACACTCCATCCCTACCCCTCTCCTTCTCTCCATCTCTGTATCCATCTACCTCACCTGTCCTATTGTAGCTCCTTCCTGCTCCCATTCATCCACCGCTGCCTCTCTCCTTTTCCTCCCCAGCTACTCTTTCTTACCTCGTTACAAATCATTTCAGGATGCCTCTAACATTTCCTCTTTTCCTCTGTGATGCATCTCTCCTTTTCATCCATCATCTCTATTTTTTACCCTCTTTTCCTTCCTTCTTTTATCATGCCATCCCTCTGCTCCTGCCATCCTCTCCTCTACCTTGTCATTGTGTTATATAACATTGTGGTTTGTTCTGTTCTGTTTGTTTTGTGAGTGTTTGTTTAGGGTCCCCTTAAAAACGAGATGATACATCTCAAGGGGTTTGTCCTGCTATAATAAAAAATTAACTTTTTTTCAAACTCACTGACCAAAGGTATGTGGACCTCCAAATATAACACCCATATTAACATCTCATTCGTAAACAGCCTTCTGTGAATGGTTTTCCACAAGATTTTGGCACCTGGATGCAGAGATTTGCTCCCATTCGGCCACAAGAACATTAATGAGTTGAACACTGATGTTGGGCGATAACAACTGGCTCGCAGACCCTGTTCCAAATCATCCAATTCATCCCAAAGATGTCGGATGGGGTTGAGATCATGGCTCCTTGAAGGCCAGAGAAAGGGAGACTGTAGCTAGAGCAGGTGGGCCTTTAATTGAAGGGTTGGTGGTTTGATCTCGGGCTACACATGTTGGATGTCCATGTGCAAGCTGGTGGTAAACCTTAGGCCAGGGTTGTCAAACAAACGGCCCGTGGACCAGAGCCGGCCCGCCAAAGGGTCCAATCAGGCCCACTGGATGACTGCAAAGAGTGAAAATTGCAGAGAAGTAATTAATTCCAATTCCACATTTACCACTTTAATCTCAGAGATTATCCAAGTTCTTTTTCCGTAAATTTATGACTTTAATCTTAGAAAAAATTTTCTCGCAATATTACCCCTCTCTTCCGGGTCCGTAACATTTTTCTTCTTTACTACAATGGCCTTAGAATGCTGTCGTAGCACAAGCAACTTGCGTTTGCCGACATCAAGCTGACAAGAAACTCTGTGGCAGATAAAGTTTCTGATCTTTCTGGAGTGGTTTACTGGTCTGGCACACTTGAGCTCAAATTAGGGCTATGTGGCCCATGAACCCCTGCCTTAGGGGCTCCAGATGTAAATATCAAAACAGCTTTAAACAAAAGCAAATAAATGAAATGTAATAGTGTGCTACATGTCTTTGTGACATTGACATATCTAAACACAAAGGAACCTTCCCCAGACTGCTGCCACAAAGTTGGGTGCAGGCTATTGTCTAAAATATGATTGTATGTGGTAACATTCAAGTGAAAGTAAAACAGAAATTAGAGTGTCTGTATCTCCTGTAATGTGCTTTCAGTAAATTTGACCTTTTTCACCCCCATGTTTTGAAAATTAGTTCAAAATGAGTCATTACATGGCCAGGTTGGCTCAGTCGGTAGAGAAGGTGCACAAATACTTAGACGGTTATGCCTTGACGCAGAGGTCCAGGGTTTGAATCTGACCTGTGACAACTTCCTGCATGTCTTCCCCCTCTCTCTCCCCTTTCTCACCTAGCTGTCCAGTCAAATTAAAGGTGGAAAAGCCCAAAAAATCTTTAAAAAAAAATAAATTAGTCATTACTTTTTTCAAATGTTTTTTAGGAAGAGAAAACAGGGGAATTTTAATTGCCAAATATTTACAATTTGGCTTTTACCAAGAGATAACTGACCGATTGGCATGGGGGACACTAGATTAGAACTGGGAAATTTTATTTTTTATTTTACTGTGTCTCTTCTCTTAATGGGAGCTAAGGGGCTGAGCCCAAACCATGAAAAGAAAAACAGGTGTGTCCATATACTTTTGGCCATGTAGTCTATTACCTTCTTGGCTTTCACCCTTGTTCACTCCATCCTTGTCTTTTGCTCTCTCCTCCCACTCTCTGTGTATCTCTCCCCCTGCCTGTCCTCTTCTGTCTCTCTCTCTTTCTCCGTCTTTCTCTCTGTCTCTCTTTTTTTTCTTTTTTTTCTCTCTCTCTCTGTTCCAGCTCATAGCCCAGAGCTTTACTTCCTGGTTAAGGTCATTGTCAGCTTACATTATCCGTGGTTCAGTAAATCCATCACCCGATCTGTGCCCACCTTTTCTAGCGCACAGAAACAAACAGAGATGTTGCTCTCATCAGGTGTGTTGTGTAACAGTCTTTGTCCAAAATGCCAACATTTCAGGTTACTAGCAAATCTTCCTGAATGCCTCTTACATTTCCTCTTTTTCTCTCTTTTTGACAGGCTATATCCCTCCTCTTCATACTGCACATCCATCTATCTATTTCTAATCTTATCAAACAGAAATAGGCTAACATGGACAGCATGTGGGGATGAATGAATGAAGTGGAACAAAATGACAATTTAGCCTGATTATTAGCCTACAAATTCGAGGGATTAGGGAAAGAACCAACCACAACAACATGATATTGCTGTAACATGGTGCAGACACCCTCCAAAGGAGAGTAAAAAAAGTTCTCGGTTTGGCAGATGCTTCTCCGGGAATGTGTAGTTTACCTGTTTGTCAAAGCACTCCTACCTCTACAAATACCACATTGCCTTAATTTAATTACTGAAGCCTATAGAACTATTTGTTCCTTTACCTTGTGTAGACACGTGTGCATAAATGTAAGGGTTGAGGTTGCTTCACTTCCAATAATCAGTACGCACATTTCCTCCAAAGTAAGCATGAAAACAGGATAGCTCTGTCATTATCTTGTAAAATGCATTTTAAGTTTGATTGACCATGACGCTACTGCATTTAAAAACAAACACACATGTAAAATACACACTTGCATGTAAAATCTGTCGGATCAATTCAACCAGTTGGTGGCATGATTGTTACCATTTAGAGCCTGTGTGATTGTACATTTAATTAAAGTCACTCTGTACTCTGGGGTTTGTTTCGCTTTTTGTGTGTGGAAGGCTGTACAGAACAATAATGCTGTATAGAACGTATTGGAGAATGGGTATCCAGGCACTGAGGTTGTGAAATTGCTTTGTGCTTCTTTATGTCCTTAAACCACGTTTTTGATGTATTATTCAACGGTGAATTAAAGCAAAGCATTTAAAAACTGTGTGGGTGCATGAAAAATGTTTCAGTATATCATACCGGGGTCTATTATTCACCTGGAAATTCAAATAAGCTTTTTTAAAATATGTCACGCATCCTGTCTCTGCATGAGTGTGTGTGTGTGTGTGTGTGTGTGTGTGTGTGTGTGTGTGTGTGTGTGTGTGTGTGTCTGCGTGTGTGTGTGTGTGTGTGTGCGTGTGAGTGTTTTGTGTTATTATTCACTGCCCAAGAGTCCGCCTTGACTTCATCAATCGTGGACTGTGGCCACAAGGGCACTGTTAATGAACCAAAAACTTTGCTGCTACAGTGAGGAAAATAAGTATTTGAACACCCTGCTATTTTGCAGGTTCTCCCACTTGGAAATCATGGAGGGGTCTGAAATTGTCATCGTAGGTGCATGTCCACTGTGAGAGACATAAATCACAATGTATGATTTTTTAACTATTTATTTGTATGATACAGCTGCAAATAAGTATTTGAACACCTGAGAAAATCAATGTTAATATTTGGTACAGTAGCCTTTGTTTGCAATTACAGAGGTCAAACGTTTCCTGTAGTTTTTCCACCAGGTTTGCACACACTGCAGGAGGGTGTTTGGTCCAGTCCTCCACACAGATCTTCTCTAGATCAGTCAGGTTTCTGGGCTGTCGCTGAGAAACACGGAGTTTGAGCTCCCTCCAAAGATTCTCTATTGGGTTTAGGTCTGGAGACTGGCTAGGCCACGCCAGAACCTTGATATGCTTCTTACAGAGCCACTCCTTGGTTATCCTGGCTGTGTTCTTCGGGTCATTGTCATGTTGGAAGACCCAGCCTCGACCCATCTTCAATGCTCTAACTGAGGGAAGCAGGTTGTTCCCCAAAATCTCGCAATACATGGCCCCGGTCATCCTCTCCTTAATACAGTGCAGTCGCCCTGTCCCATGTGCAGAAAAACACCCCCAAAGCATGATGCTACCACCCCAATGCTTCACAGTAGGGATGGTGTTCTTGGGATGGTACTCATCATTCTTCTTCCTCCAAACACGGTTAGTGGAATTATGACCAAAAAGTTCTATTTTGGTCTCATCTGACCACATGACTTTCTCCCATGACTCCTCTGGATCATCCAAATGGCCATTGGCAAACTTAAGACGGGCCTTGACATGTGCTGGTTTAAGCAGGGGAACCTTCCGTGCCATGCATGATTTCAAACCATGACGTCTTAGTGTATTACCAACAGTAACCTTGGAAACGGTGGTCCCAGCTCTTTTCAGGTCATTGACCAGCTCCTCCCGTGTAGTCCTGGGCTGATTTCTCACCTTTCTTAGGATCATTGAGACCCCACGAGGTGAGATCTTGCATGGAGCCCCAGTCCGAGGGAGATTGACGGTCATGTTTAGCTTCTTCCATTTTCTAATGATTGCTCCAACAGTGGACCTTTTTTCACCAAGCTGCTTGGCAATTTCCCCGTAGCCCTTTCCAGCCTTGTGGAGGTGTACAATTTTGACTCTAGTGTCTTTGGACAGCTCTTTGGTCTTGGCCATGTTAGTAGTTGGATTCTTACTGATTGTATGGGGTGGACAGGTGTCTTTATGCAGCTAACGACCTCAAACAAGTGCATCTAATTTAGGATAATAAATGGAGTGGAGGTGGACATTTTAAAGGCAGACTAACAGGTCTTTGAGGGTCAGAATTCTAGCTGATAGACAGGTGTTCAAATACTTATTTGCAGCTGTATCATACAAATAAATAGTTAAAAAATCATACATTGTGATTTCTGGATTTTTGTTTTTAGATTATGTCTCTCACAGTGGACATGCACCTACGATGACAATTTCAGACCCCTCCATGATTTCCAAGTGGTAGAACTTGCAAAATAGCAGGGTGTTCAAATACTTATTTTCCTCACTGTATTACTGAAATTAAAAAGGTGGTACATGGTAATGAAAATGTTCCAAATGGACAGAAAACAAATATCAATTAGCCCCCAAATCCATCGATATGTATCATATTCTGAAGCAGTTGTGATAGGGGGGAAAGGTTTTTTTTTCCACCTCAGCCCGATAAACCTTTTGTTGGGAGGAAATTGCAATAATAATAATAAGGCACTAACGTATTTAACTGCATCTATAATATGTATGTCATTGTAAATTATTATTTTCAAGTGGACTTAAATAAATTGTTAAAGTGCGTGCGTGCGTGTGAAGTAGATAAATTGTTAAAAAGTGTGTGTGTGTGTGTGTGTGTGTGTGTGTGTGTGTGTGTGTGTGTGTGTGCGTGTGTGCGTGTGTGCGTGTGCGCGTGTGCGTGTGTGCGTGTGTGCGTGCGTATGTGTGAAGTAGATTGATGTTGCAGTTAGAAGAGAACATACAGATAGAGCAGAGCTGCTAATGTTTTCATTTTACAAATAGTCAAGCATTCAGCTGTAGAAACCTCTAGAGGGTACTCTTTGTTAGTTTCAGTTTAAGTCGTACTTTAGATATATTTGTTTTGAATACCAGAATGCATTGCGCATAAATATCTTTTAATTCATCAATCCAATCAGCTGCTTATTCAATATTTACCTGTGTACATGGCCAGAAAAACAATACGTTCTCTAGGATCCAGAAATCCCTCCCAACTATTAAAGAAACCAGGATGCTTGATTTATTCATTGACATGATGTTTTAGAAATCAGCTTACAGGAGAGAGCCGACCTGGTTACTTAAGTGCATGTAAACACACTGACTGAGAGAGATGTGGTTTTTGTTTTTACAAGATAGCAGCAGCTGAATAGCCTGGTTGACACCAGACCCTTCTCAGTTGTAACTGAGAGTGGGTCTGGGCAAGCTTCATTCACAGCTCATTTCCAAAGGGGCGTCACCAACGGAGGCCGCTCAAATGCTGCTATGTCCGGGTGACAGTGGCATCAACGGGTTGCTGCGCTTCGGTGGCCGTCATGTTGAATGTAAACAAAAAGCTGCTTGCCGTCGCTGCACTATCGTCATCGTGTTAAGCCCGCCTCAACGGTTGTGATTGGTGCCTCGATTTGGAAAAATTGGAAATGGGCTTGCAGCTGAATCCAAATCACAGTAAATGTCAGTGGTCTTCAGAGTTAATATAAAACTCTTGATTAAAAATGAACATGGAATCTTCCATTAGTCTTGAAAATGCCTCTGCAGTGTGTGGGGGTGTCTGAATGTTTTTAGTTTGCTTAAATATTCCCAACCCCCTGTGTGTGCCCACACTTTTCTATAAGAGTCTCTATTTGTGTTTTCTATTGAATGCAGAGTGTTTGTGGAGGTTATCTCCAGCTTATTTTGAGTCTGCCCTACAGTCTTTGACAATACCCTGACTGGGCTTTGATCACTTGCCTCCTCTCCTCTCCTCACTCTGCTCTCTGGCATCCTCTCCTTTGTTTTGTTTTTGTTGCGGTCTTTTCTATTCTCGCTTCATCTACCTCCTGCTTCCTTTCCTTTTCTCCCACCCCTTGCTTCATCAGCTCCTCCTGAACCTTTTTGCTTCCTCAGTTTTCTTTGACTCCCCTTTTTTAACTTATTTCCTCGGTGGATGAGAGAGAGAGAGTTAGAGCGAGAGATCTGTCTAGAAATCAAAAGTGCAGGGTGTTGCCCCTCCACATGAATTCCTACACACCTTGTAATTGCTGTCAGCCAGCCCTCCAACAACTAACTTAATTGCCTGCCATCCAATTTATGGCGAGATTGGAGAGGCGATGGGAGTCTGAGCAAAAGAAGAAAAAAAGAGAGAGAGATGACAAAAGGAGTAAAGAGGGCAATGTAGGTGGAGAACCAAGTCGACAAAGATTTGGTTGCTAAGCACTGAAAAGAAGAGCTGTGGGTCCATTGTGTTCTGGTGCAGATGAACAGAAAGAGTGAATCATATTTTATGAAAGTGAACATCTTTGGCAAGATGCACAGTTATTGGATTTCCCCAAGTCTGGCTCAACGCATGTACATTGCTGGGATGAAGCCTGACGTCCTCCCCTTCCGTCATCTCCACTATCTATTTTGCAAGGGCACTGTCACAGCTTAGCGCCACCCAAGACAGTTGTGACTGGTTTAATGAAATACAAACAAGCCAGAGCATTTTTCCCCTATTCCAGAATATATATATTAGGGCTGTCAGCGTTAACGCATTGCCGGCATTTATTCATTTATTTTACATTTCACTCGCTTTTGAGTTGTGCCTAACAGGCTACTATTTTTACCCTTTGCAGCACCGTTACTTATCATCAAGCTGCCACTTCCTCATAACACATGCTGCTGCTGCAGCCTGCAGGCATGATGGAGAAAGACAATGTTGGCAAGACAACAGCAATGAAATCTTGAATGGCGCATTTTATTTTCCAAAACTCCCGGACGGCTCGTAGACAAGTCGAAAGCCATACGCACATTGTGTAAAGCCGAATTAAAATATCACCGAAGCACGTCAAGCTTGAGCTACCACCTACGGAGCTAAGCATATAGTTCAGTTAACATGATGCTAGCCGCTAGCATGCTACCCACTCAGGCAAAGCAGTATTTTGGAGAGTGCTACTTGCCGACCTGTGGATGAAACCAAATCCCAAAAAAATGACTACAGCTCTTGCGAAACGGGTGGCAACAAACTGCAGACCTGTCAGCATCGTAGAGGACTCGGGTCTTAAAGACGTACTACGTATTACTTGGCATGTTCTGACCTGTCTTATTGCCGTCGAGGGGGACAGCAGCCCCACACACAGCCTGTACTCCATAGAGGAAGTAGCCACAGTGGAACTGCTGCAAAGTGCTGCAAACGCTGTCTCATTAACCGCTGATCACTGGACGTCAGTGAGTAATCAAAATGATTTAGGAGTTACTAAACACTATATTGACTCTGGTAAGGATAGGGATTTTTAGTTTTTTAGTTAGGTACTTGGAAAAATTGTGCAATAATGACAGATTCACACATTTTTCTTTAGTTTACAGTAAATAAATAATTGCAAATCTTAAAATCAAGTTCATAAAGTAACTTTCTTTGCATTCATTTAATTCCCAATCGAGATACACTGGCAACAATTTCTTTTGATTGTTAATATGTACTTAAAAACTATTCTGAAATGCTAAATAATAGAATTCTAATCATGTGATAAAATATGTGATTAATCGCGATTAACTATAGAAATTCAGCGATTAATCGCGATTAAAAAAATAATCGTTTGACAGCCCTAATATATATGCAATATAGCCAGACCATACTCCAGCGTTGACACAAAGCTGTGGAGGTCTGGCAATGCAAGAATAGATTTCCCCAACACTCAGAAAGTAGAATCTCAGAATGGACCTACAATTAGACCCATTAGTGACTTGAGGTAATGATTCTAGGTGGGAGGATTACACAGAAGCTGCCCCTGTTCAAACAGACGTGCTACAGTGTAATTGGTATAAGTGCTGCAATTACAGCCCAGTCTCACGGCAGTTCGTGAAATGGTCACGTAATTTAATCTATTGATTTGTGTACACAGACACGTTGATCATGATGATCAGCATTAAACTAATGTATTAAGAGCGACTACAGTAGTGAGTAGTATGAAAGGCTGAAAATCCGCGTAGGGAGGTTGGCTGGGGTGGTGGATGGGTCAAACAACGCAGGACTTTCACCCCAGAGATCGGGGATTGTGTCCTGCGTGTCACGTTTCCTTTCCCCGTTCTTCTTTTCCTAAACCCAACTGTCCAGTTGTTGTCCCGCGTCCCTCAGAGACCAGGGATCGTGTCCTGTGTGTCACGTTTATTTTCCCTGTTCTTCGTTTCCTAAACCCAACCTCCATGGACCCATCACGGAATTTTTGGCGATTGTGTTAATTTCACGCCTGACAGAAAGAATCATGCAATTAATGCAAGTTTTGCAATGAGCAATCTACTGTATACCGTAAAAGTGTGTAACACCTACAGATTTAGACAAGAGTGTATCTGTAGTCGGCATTGGCATTTGACTGGTCTTGTATCTGCAGGTAATTCTAAGGCTTAAAATATCACAGGCCAGAAAGAGAGATGCAGAGAGAAAGAGAGGGAGACCTTTAGCTGGTGCTTTAGTGTATCAGAACTCTGCTAGGGAGGAAGGAAAATATAAACACCATCAGTGATTACCAGGCAGTGCCAAACTCATAGATCAATTAACTCAGAGGATCTAGATCCTAGCCCCACATGTAAAGTGGGGCAAACTGAGAGAAACAGTTAAAAAGAAAATAAGTTAATCCCAGCTTTTACTGGATACTCACTGAATCCATGTTATTTCCAGATACAGTGAAACAAATCAAACAGCATCCTTTGTTGTTTGGTCCTCTTATTCTCTGTCTTTCAAAGCTGAGTTCACTTTTACAGATTCTACAGTCTTGAGAAGTGATAACTTTGCAATCCTAACAAGCATAAAGTCAGGTTGCTAAGGCAACAGTGAGAGAACAGCAAAAAACACCTGAGGGTGATCCAGATGGACCTGGGTGGGATTAGTTGATCTGTGAAGGAACCTGTAATTAGTCTTTGTTGGAAACCATTTGCCTGCCTCATCACTTACATATTGTATTATGTATTTATATATATTTAAAAAATTCAATTCAATTTTAGTTGTAGTATCAAATCATTACAAGAGTTATCTCAAGACACTTTACAGATAGAGTAGGTGTAGACCACCCCACAATTTCCCACGAGCAAACATTTGGTGCAACAGTGGCGAGGAAAAACTTCCTTTTAGGCAGAAACCTTGAGTGGTGAGAATACACTGATGCAGATATAGAGAAATATTATTCATAATAATTATAGCAGTTGAAATGATGAACAGTGGCAGTTATAGTAACAACAAAGATAGTGTAACTATGACTAGAAATAACAGTTCAGGGCGTAGCGGTGCGTTGCAGGGCGTAGCGGGGCGTAGCGGGGCACAGCAGGGCGTCGAACAAGACCACGCCGGCAGCTGCAATCATGATTTAGGTGACACCCCAGTCCAAGGACCTACAGAAACTAAAAAAATACGTACAGTAATTTGTTTAGCTCAACAGAGAGAATCAGGGCATTTATAAGCCTATTCATATTAGATTTATATTAGAGACAGGCCTTTATTCCTATTTTTATAATGTATTATTATAATTATTAAACATTTAATATTATAATATTAAAAGGTGAATGAGATCAGTTTTACTAGACAACTGTGAAACATCTGACAGAGGGTTCCTCCTCTGGTTGCTATACTCTTACAGAGTGCCTTGAATATATGTAAGCATTATAATGTTGATTTTTTCCTACTGAAGGAAATATGTTTTTATGGGTTTATGTTTTCTTCTTACAAAAACTTTGCATGATACACTGTGGAAAGCTAACATTATTAAATATGAAACATCTACTGTACAGTATATAATGCTGAGATGTTAAGTATGTTGTTTGGTAATCACCAGAGCTGCCAGTTATAGTTACACCTCAGGTTTCCATACTTTCAGAGCTTGATGTCAGATTTGGAGTGTCTTGTCCTTTTATATACTTGCACAGTATAAACATGCTAAGCACTGCACAGCTGCATCTCAGTGACGGAGTGACAGCTGTGTTGTGGCAGCGCACTTAGACCATGGGTATAGCTATATTCAAGCCTGTAACCACAGTCAATCTGCAGGTAAACTGCACTGCATTTATACACACACAAACATAGACAAATGCACCCTAACTGACAACAAACATGCACGCCACATACTGCAGTGAACCTTTCTTATGATGCAAGTTCATCACCAGAGGGAGAAAAAAACATCCACAGCTAAACCTAAACAAATGGAGTGTTGTTCCTTAAGATGAAGTGGCCAATCCCTGCGGTCAGCAAAATGAGCCTCCCCTGTGGGCGCTGGCTGCAGCTTTGATTAATATTCATGAGTACATTGCCAGTATATAAGAGTGTAGGTCTGGGGGTGGAGAGAATGTTCACTCCAGCGAAGAGTGGATGCTACTGTATCAGATGGCAGCAGGATGTAGAGGTGGTCGCATGGAGGGCTGTAGAAGTGTGTGTTTGTATTTCTTCCTCTGGCGAGTGTGACAGCAGAGACCAAAGACAGATGAAGAGGTTAATGCCGTGTTGACATGTGACATATGGATCAGCAAGAGATTCAGAACCCAGAGGTCACATGTCACAGATATGAGGTGTAAACATATATGTTAGTGCTATTGTGTTTGTGTGCGTGTGCTCTCGTGAAATGGGCATGTCGTGGCTTGTACATCAATTCATGTCCAGGGGGGGAAAAACAGGTAGGGAAAGAGGTATCAATTTCATGCTGGTGTATATTTCAAGTAGCAGATGTTTAAAGCTGCACAAGGCAAGATCATCTTCATGGCATTCCGGGGTTGTTTGACATGTAACAGTATTGAGGGACAAGGTTTTGTAGCAGAAGGATGAAAACACAATAAACTTCCTTTATTGACTTGAATAGAGGACTAAATGGCTTGTATCTTCAAGGCAACACTCAATGGCAGTGGTATGGTGTGTGCCACAACAGCCCCACCTGTCCACACACCAGCAGTGTCAAAACGCTGTATCAAGAAACACCATTTTACTGCTTGCCACCATTCTCTCCCTGGATTTGGCCTTGACAACCTTGTGTACTTCTTCTGTCTGTATGGCAGCAAATGACACTACAGGACGTGTCACTGCAAGGACGCCACAACACCACCAGAAAGGAAGCTTCTGAAAGACAACAACTCTTGCATTCGCCATTACAACTGATGCATCCAAAGATACCCATAGGCTTCTGTATCAGGGCTAATCACCAGGACTTATGTTGCAACAGCTAGTTTGTGAGTAAAGTTATTCTGAGTGCTACAGTGCATTACCACCTCTGCCACAAGAAGAGCTTGCAGCAATATGTGGTTCACAGTTGTGTTGCATGCTTTCTAAGAATCACCGTCATTAAACTTGAGACTAAAATGTTGGAGTGAAACGATTTTAATGTATGCTATTATAAAGATTTATATTGTATTTATGAAGTACTTTTTTTCGGTTTCCTCCACATCATTGCCAAGTTTAGTTCAATGTTAACCCAACTTTGCTTTTAGCTTCTTCTTTTAAAAAGGAAAGGTTGGTGGGGAATAGAAAAAAGTGGGGGAGGGATCAATGGAGGAGGTAGAGTTTGAACAGTGAAAAAGCAGTAAAGATTAGGATCAAAGAATACTGTTCAAGGCGACACAAAGAATCAGACCAGTGGGACAAAGACAGAGACTTAGAAAGTTCTCCAAAATCTCACCGCTGGTGAAACAAGTTTCAATGATTTATTTAGCAGAACATCTATTAAATCACACCATTGTAAAAATAAACATTACTGCTAATATTGTAGTTATTGTTATTGTAGTTAAGTATGTGTGTGTGTGTGTGTGTGTGTGTGTGTGTGTGTGTGTGTGTGTGTGTGTGTGTGTGTGTGTGTGTGTGTGTGTGTGTGTGTGTGTGTGTTTTGGCAGGGCAGGTTGTATGTTATTAAAGGTTTGTATGCAGATGCTAAAAGCTGCAGTGCAGCGGGGATAGAACAACGGGAGAGGAAAAGAACTTTAACATATGGATGGTAGAAATAGTAATGGCACTGAAACAGAGACCGATCCAAGCTGCCAATATCAGCTTGTAGTCCTGCGGAGGGAAACCCATAACCAAACTGGCATAGCTGTCAACACCACCTCGCATTCCATGAGTCAACAGCACCTTAGTTTCACAATCAACTTGGAAAGGTTTTTCGATTTGTTTAGTCAATGCTTTAATTAAGTGTGCTGTTGCCACCATACAGTTTCTCTAGCTATTTATCTATCGATCCACCACTTTAAACCAACTGAAATATCTCCATCTCTAACCATTATATGGATTTCCATGAAATTCTCTGCAGACATTCATGAAGCCTGCTTACTTTGGTGATTATCTGACTTTTCCTCTATTAGGTAACACCATGAGGTCATTTTTGTTTTTTACTGAAATATCTAGACTGTCACAATGTCTTCCTTCACTGTGCGTGCTTTTGTCCATTCTGCCTCTTTCAGCAACATTTCCACTTCCCCAGGCCACTTTATTGCCATTCCCAACCTGTCTACCAGATGCCTTTAGACTTTTCCTCCTGTCCCAGTCACTTCACCCTCTCATCCACCTGCTGTTCCCAATGCTTTACAGACATCCATACCCAAACTCTGACCTGAACCTGTACATCACTTGTCGTGCCCCGCTTGAATTTGTTTGTTCCTCCTTCCTGTGTTGCCGGAATTCAGCAGGCGGAATATCTACAGTGTCATAACCTTCTGCCATGACAAATGTGAGAGACAAACCCGTTTAGGATAAAACTAAGTAATTTATTTTACAAAAGTAAATGAATCTCAAAGCATAACAAAAGATCACATAAAGTGGGATCTCAATTTAAGTAAGATCAGTAAGGGTGTGCATGTATGATCAAAATTGTGTGTGTGTGTGTGTGTGTGTGTGTGTGTGTGTGTGTGTGTGTGTGTGTGTGTGTGTGTGTGTGTGTGTGTGTGTGTGTGTGTGTGTGTGCATGATGTAGAATGTGCAAAATAAGCAAAAGGGAACCAAGGATAAACTTCAGTTGGCACATCACCAGGGAGGGAGCCTGTCGGGGAGAGACAGAGAGAGAGAGAGAGAGAGAGAGAGAGAGAGAGAGAGAGAGAGAGAGAGAGAGAGAGAGAGAGAGAGAGAGAGAGAGAGAGAGAGAGAGAGAGAGAGAGAGAGAGAGAGAGAGAGAGAGAGAGAGAGAGAGAGAGAATAAGAATGAGTAGCACAGCCTAAATTTATAATCCTGGAGCACCGAGCCAAGGTGACACCAGAAGGCACTGATGACTAGCCCATTCCACAATCAACCTATTCACCACACAGACACTGCTGACTAATAGCAGGGTTGTCACAGACAGCTATCGGAACGATTGACATGAAAATGTCGTACAGAGATTCATGTTGCCCAGAGGACCTGCTGCGCAGCAGGCTGACATTTTCACTCATCCAGTGAAATAGTTTAACGTCTACCTGATGAAATTTTGGTACAGACATTCATGTTGTAAATCCTTGGTGATGCATGTTGATATTTCTGGTTCAGAACATGCCATTTGGTGCAGAAGGATGATACACATTTACAGAAGGATGATGCCCCAGGACAAATCCCCATAAAGATACACATGACTAAAGCATATACATAACCTGTTTTACACACCAATTTACAATAGCAAATTTTATAGGAATCACATTGCAGCCTGGATTACGTGTTTTACACAATGTATATTTAATGAGGGCATGCTTATAGTAATTGCATCTGCAAACTGTTTACACACACACACACACACACACACACACACACACACACACACACACGCATACACAAAACTTAACAAGCATTAATATGAAGTGTGGTTTAATGAGATTATTATTATCCACAGTCTTTCTTACTTTTCATTTTGCACCATCATCAGATATGAAGCATAACGTAAGTTCAAGCAGGTCACGGAGTCAAGCTTGGCTATTAGCTCATAGCTGACAGTCCCGCCAGCACACCAGCTGATGGCTCAGCTGATTCCATCCTAAGCATATGATAGGATTTCCTAAGAGCGCTGTATTTAAACTGCTTTTCCCAGCCTACCTTGCTGCATCTCTGCTAGCGCTTGCAACCCACTTCCACCCCAGCTCCTCCTTTCAAATTTATTTAAATTGATGTTGTCTGTCTTAATCAATGTCATGTCTGCTGTCATTGATGCTGCTCTGTTCTGTACCCTAGAGATCCTAGGGGATCCTGCCACTGCTGCTCTCCCTGCTTAAGGCTTTCCATGTATGCAAATTGCAGATGAATTAATCTATTTATTGACAAAGTGGTCCTGAACTACATTTTTATGTGTCCAATACTTTGGTTTATGACCAAATACTTTCAAAATCCATGATCAACCTCAGCTTTACTTTATTTGTGCTCTCCACTAATTCAGAATCAGAATAAGGTTTATTACCAAGTCGGTTTTCACATAGAAGGAATTTGCCTTGGTGTTTGGTGCATACAATAAACATATTAAGAGGAAATTAAATGAAGGCAAAGTACTGCAACAGTCAAGAACGTAAATATAGAATAGAAAATAACAATAAAATATGAAAAAGATACTATAACTAGACACCAAACTGTATAGCTCATTTTCTCACCCAACACTACATATCACTCACATGTTGACCTTTCAGCTTACACCATATGTAGTACTTTCCCATGTTTATTACATGGTATTCAAACACCATTTCACATGTGATAAATCAAATGATACAGGCACATGTTCTTTTTTAACATGTGAAATATAATAATTCACATATGAAGGCTAACATTTCACATGTAAAATAAAGGTTTTCACATATACATTTTAGTAAAGAATGCAATATTATAATAAATATTGGCTTTTTCCAGTTAATAAGGAACTGCTTTTTAAATAATTCTCTATCTGTAATTTAACATGCTACAGGTATCAAGTCAGACCTTAGCTAGAACGGAAATACTTGACCTCCAGAGGACCCACCTAAATAAATCAAGGTTTCAGTGGTTGAATCAAAACTAACCAGATTAAAGATTCCCACTGGGAATTCCTCTTTGTTCTTGCAGCCTGACATCAGCAGTGATGTAGAACATAAAGGTGGAGAGACAGCCTAGATGTCAAGACAGTACACAGCGGTGCAGCTAACGAAGAAGTATGATTTTATGCCTGTGGCTGCGAGAGACGGGTCTGAGGTCAGAGCGATATTGTCATAGCACTGACTTCTTAGTTTGGTTACCGTTGGCCTGAATGACTGCAGAGTGTATTGACTGAGAATATGAATGGGCTATTTTAGATATTTATGACCGCCCTTCTCTCATGCATTCCTGATGTTGTTAGAAAGGCCAGAGTTCAGCCATTGTTCAGTGAATTGTCTAGACTTTATGTGAATATGTTTCTGTGAGACTAACAGGCAACAATGATACAGTATGCATGGGTGGTTTATTTCTGTATGGATGGACCTCGTTGCTGCCTAGACTGGTAATCACCACTCAAGAAAGTGTGATATTTTGTAAATGTGAGGGAGAATGTTGGAGTTTTGACACCAGAAACAGACTCACATCCTGCATGCTGCATTATATATATTGATCTTTAGGTCAGCAAAGGCCTTTTTTACTGTAATATCTAACCTAGACCACAATATTTGCTTGGTCTTAACATTGAGTTGCCTAAACATAACCATAAATCCACTAATCATGCGTGTTACCTGAAGCAGAAATTGATGTGAACAGCTGAAACTATTAGTCGATCAACAGAATATGAATTTGCAACTATTAAGATAAATTATTAATCATATAAGTAATGATTAAAAAAAATTAAGAAGAAAAGAAAGAGATAGATGAAGAAAATAATAATAATAATAATAATAATAATAATAATAATAATAATAATAATAATAATAATAATAATAATAATAATAATCTCATTAAACCACACTTCATATTAATGCTGGACGAGGCTGGGGAGGTGGAAGGACTTAAGTTGTGTGTGTGTGTGTGTGTGTGTGTGTGTGTGTGTGTGTGTGTGTGTGTGTGTGTGTGTGTGTGTGTGTGTGTGCAGATGAATTTACTATAAGCATGTCCTCATTAAATATACATGTGTAAATTAAATTAAATAACCTGTATGACGTGTTTTACACGTCATACAGGCTGCAATGTGATTCCTATGGTGTGTAAAGAAGGTTATGTATATTCATTAGTCATGTGTTTCTTTATGGGGGTTTGTCCTGGGCCATCATCCTTGTGTAAATGTGTGTCATCCTTGTGTAAATGTGTGTGTTTTGGGCTGATATGTGCAAATTGGAAAAATATGTGTGTGTTTAAAAGAGGAACCTCGGTTTGTGCTACATTCACTTACCAGCTGCTGCCATTCATAACTCATTGTCATGTCGCATGGCTTTGAAAATAGCTTTATAAAACAGAAGAGGGAAACTCGTACCCCTGTTATTTTGTCACTGTCAGTTGTTCAGTGCGGTGACAAGGATAGGTTGGGTGGGTGGAGGAGGAGGAGGCGGGTGGGTGGTTGGATGTTTGGACCTTGAATTCGAAGCAAGCAAAAGACCGGACCCAGCCGAGCATCGGGCTGGCGAGGCCGGGAAAAAATAAACAGCGGGTCTGAAGAATCAATTCAGCGTGCCTGTCAGAGGACTGTCAAACTCCCCTCCATGATGGACAGTCTAGATGTTCACAGTCTATTTGCCGCCAGGCTGTGGAGCGGTGAGTAAGTGAACCGTGCCGGGCCAAGCACAGACAATATGAAGAGGGAGTGCAGAGCAATATCTGCTGTTGCCATGCTAGATCAGCATAAACGTCAAGGCCATTCTGGCGTGGCCTGAGGGGTCTTCTGGGGAGAGCTGTGTGTGTGTGTGTGTGTGTGTGTGTGTGTGTGTGTGTGTGTGTGTGTGTGTGTGTGTGTGTGTGTATGTATCTCATTCTGTCCTGACAAACCCCTCAATCTCAGATGACATCCTAATATTCATGATTAAAGCAAGATTACAGTGTCTCCCAACCAGGTACAATCTGGCAACATGGTACCCATCAAAGTACGAACCCTACTGCATATTACACCCAACTCAACAGGAAAATGAAACAGTTGCACACATACTAAACGGATGCTACAATTATAAAGGACTGTATGTGGCCAGACATGACCGTCTGGTTGATCTGGTTGCAAAGGACTTGCAAAAGATAAACTATGGATATGAAAGCAAGATTTACAAGCACAGCACTGTAAAATTCAACTGGTTCCATCATAACACATCTGACTACTTCAAAAACATTCCAAACACTCCTGACATTGTACTTGTAAATGAGGTTATGAAATATGTATGTATCTTTGAGGTAGGCTGCTGTTTTGATCTGTATATGGACACTGCTACTATTCCAAACTATTGAAATATCAACCACTGGTAGATATCAACTTCAGTTCACCACCTTGGATACAACTGTAAACTAATAACTCTGGTATTTGGAAGTTTAGGCCATGTCCATAAGAATATGGTCAGGGGGATGCAGCTAGGGGGGCTGCAAAAAAAGGAGACAAAAAGACTGTCTCAGCCATCATAGGGAGCATGCAAATATGGAGACGGATATGCTTTGATTATCCTTAATGTGTTCAGTATTATAAATGGAAAGACCTGTAAAAGTATGTGAGCCATGTAGACCTGTCACCTTGTCAATGACTCTTCCCAGAGTATTTGGATCTTGTTTCTTTCTTGCGATGCCTTTCAGATCCAAATAAAAGTATTTAAATGTGTGTTTTTGCGGTGTGATACATATTTATCAGTGTGGTTGTAAGTGTAAACTGTCAGCATTAATCAAGCTTGAAATCTTAATTAACTCAATCCATTTAGCTACCTGGTTTGATTTATTTTCTGGGTGCATATGTATAGTACATATAAACCCACATGAGCCGCTGGGATTAATTCAGTGAACATTCAAGATAATGACACTGAAGTAAGTAATTAACAGCCAGTTTCTGTTCTCAGAACTATTTAGAACAACCCCAAAACAGAATTGTCTGTAATTATTCGTACTTATCACCCATGTGGTAGCCATGCTGCGCCACCTAGTTAAATATGAAACCTACCTGTTTGTCTTAGTTTTCTACACTTTTCTTTCAAAATAAAAGGCTTTACAACTATAATTTATGCCAGTATCCTGCCAATATGTCATCCATTATCAATAATTACTGCAGGATTTGTCAAATGATAATGACTTTGTTTATCTATAATTATGCAGATTGCATAAATCATTAAAGCAATTTTAGTTTTTTGTGAAAAACCTTCTGCATTCATGCCATAACTTATGGATTTTAATTTCCTTGCTACCCTGATCTTCATCATGAACAGCAGCTTCTCTTAATGAACACAAAACACTAAGGTGAAGACTGTATAAAAGCCTTGAGGATAAAATCTAGAGTCACAATGGAAAACCTTCTGTCCCCAAAACATGATGAATCTGTAAATCACTCTCTACTGCATTGAATATTGGAGAACAGGGACAACACAATCCTTTAAAAATTTAATTCCCTGACTGTCGTAAATTCACATCATCGGACAACTCAAGACAGTTGTATGATTGCAAAGTTGGTTGTTCGAGGGTTAAAAATGCTGTGCATTCAAAATAAAGCTTAATGTCCATTAAAACATGTGGGTATAAAGAAGAAGAAAGGTGGTTAGGTATTTTCAGGCAGTTCTGTAATGCCAGATATATCTGAGCTTTCAATTAGATAGTTTTGCAAAGAATTTAAGCCATGATCAACTTTTCACAGCATGCCGTGTAGTCCTTTTGCTTAAGCTATTTAAGTCTTTGCCTTCAGACAAGAGGTGTCTGACAACTGAATAATGTTACCAATGTTTGGCAGATTACTGATCTGATCACACATAATCCATAGCACTCCAGCCCTGCTACAGTCCTATATATTCAACTGCTATTAACTCAGGCTTGTACACATCATACTCCATCCTACAAACACATTTTTGTGTAATTTACTAAGAAATGTGGCACAGATATCAATATTTGACAGTTTAAAATCTGATATGTTATGTATGTCACCAATATTGAGTAGACAAAATAAAGAACACAAAACAGTGAAACATTAATTTACATTATCTTAAAAATGTCTTTGGAATTTCTGTACAGTTATTTTATTCAGTCAACATATACTGATACGATATATATTCGATAAACTAAAATTAGCCAATAAAAGTTGTTTGGGATTAAAGGTGTCCTGTGGAGTTTTCTTGTAAACA